>CM028378.1:26524255-26639477 GCA_013146195.2 Codonopsis lanceolata | reverse complement strand
GGTAAAAGTGAAAAGTCTTTTAAAGACTTTAAAATCTAACATTTTCTTTTTAAACAATGTGTTATAATATAAAATAATTTAAACTCAACATCATTTTCTAGCCAATGTGAGATATACATCTACTATTGATAATAATTGTAAAAATATTTTATCATATATATATATATATATATATTTATATTTATATTTATATATATTTGGTGAGGAGCACTATTGGCCTCACCACCTTTGATAATCTTCATTCTAAAGCATCCATAAGCTTTAAAAACTTTTGGTTTTCTAGTGACTTTAAAAATCAACATCACTTTCCAACCAATGTATGATGCATGATGCATTTCTTCTATTGGTACTTAATAATAGAATTTTTAAAAACAACATCAATTTCTAACCAATGTGGGATACTTCTATTCTATTGTTGAAAAATTAGTGTTTTTTGTGAAATAAATTGTGTAACTTGAGGCACGAATTTCTTTACGTATCGTTTGTTTGTTAACGAATGTAATTGCGCAAATGTATTCTACTCGGTGAGAGCATCAAAATGATATATTTATTTGTCCAAATTGAGTTTTTGATAATAAGATATCAAGACTTAAAGTATAATACTTGTTAAAAAAATTAGTGTTTTTAGTGAGAGAAATTGTGCAACTTGAGGCACGAATTTCTTTACGTGTCATTTGTTTGTTGGTAAATGTAATTGTGCAAATGTGTTCTACTTGGTGAGAGTATCGAAATGATATATTTATTTGTCCAAATTGAGTTTTGAATGAATAAGATATCAAGAGTTAAAGTATAATACTTATTAAAAAAAATTAGTGTTTTTAGTAAAAGAAATTATGCAACTTGAGGCACAAATTTCTTTACGTGTCATTTATTTGTTGACAAAAGTAATTGTGTAAATGTGTTCTACTCGGCAAGAACATCGAAATGATATATTTATTTGTCCAAATCAAGTTTTGGATGAATAAGATATCAAAGCTTAAAGTATGATGTTAAAAGTGAGTCATTAGAAGTAATATCTAACATTGAAGAGTTTAATTCCACATTGGTTAGAAGTAATGTTAGTTGTAAAAGTTTTTAAATATAAGTCTTCTACTATTGACAATAGAAGAAGTTATATATACTAATACTAATACCCTTTATCATATTGATTGTTATTAGGTATTATTATTAGCTAATGACTAGAAAACCAAAAGTTTTTAAAACTTCCACATAGATGATTTAGAATGAAGATTTATCTAAAGGTGGTGAGGTGGCACAACCATAGTGCTCCTCACCAACTTTAAATATATATATATATATATATATATATATATATATATATATATATATATAGATTTTTCCATATAAAATTTCATTTGATTGATTGATTCTATCTTTCAAGCATATTCTCCAAAACGTTATTGAATTCACTGCATGCAATAGTAAATTCGTTCATGATTTGGCTGAAATCTTGGCGAGATACCATTGTTTTGAATGTTTCAAATAATTTTGTTTTAGCTAATTTGATCCAATCAATAACAAGTAAATATTGCAATGTTGAATCTAAAAATTTAACTTTGAAATATTGGGTGGGATCACGTCAATTATTGTTTAACGAACGATGAAGATTGTATAAATATGGTATTGTTGGCAAATATTGTTGGGTTTTGATCGAAATTAACATAGCAGAATAATAAGACTTTAATGTTAAAATCATCCTAAGATCCATGCGAATTAATATAAATTATATTTAAAACACTTATCTGAATATTGGAACAAACAATCTTCAATAGAATCAAGATCATCACAACAAATTATTTACACGGCTTCTCTATAGTATCCACACGAATGGATTTGACATGATTAATTCAACTATTCTGTTAGACAATTGTTGAATCAAAATAGGAAACCCTTCATCTTACGAAAAACTAATTCCTAATTTTTCTCTCTACGAATTTAGTATTTCACCAAATACTAAATTCTCTTTTAGCAAGCTAGTTATGTTTTTTTTTTTTTTTTTGACAATCAAAAGACCCCTATATATATTTATGGAGGGAGCTGGCCACCATAGTCCTAATCTAACTAGAACTATGTCTCGGTAAAGACAAAAACCTGGGTAAGACGATCTTACATATATTTTTTGTTAAACAAATCCTCTTTACCCGATCCACCTTGTGTTGGTGGGTTGAGTTGTGAGAGAGTGGAGTTCGGTCTTACAAATAAGGATCCGTAAGACGGTATTACAAGGGACTTACCCCTTGGGAAATACAATTATTTTATTTGAGCTATATAATCCAATTAATTGCTCAAATAAATTTATGTCTAATTCACTCTAAGTATGTGATCCAATATTTCTTGTCAATTTGTTCAAATATTTGATTAAACACAAGGCATGGAATGTGTCATCCTTGTTATAGTTTAATTTATGTTTCTTGATCTCCTAGTAGACTTATATAATAAACAAATAAACTCAATATCTCATATTGATTTATTTGAGCACAGTCAATGAGCATTTAATTAAGTTTCACTCATCAAGTGGTCCATAAATATTATACTCCTGTTACGTAGGAGGGACAAATTCTATCTATATTATTCATATCCCTTAGCATGATTCGTGACATAACGACTTTATAATTGTCTTCTTACATAATGACATTTATCGGTACCAAAATATACGAATCCTTATCTAGGATATATAACGACTTCAAGTAAAAGGATAACAAATATAGTTGTCACTATGAGAATTGCTTATGACACTCACGTAACGATCCACGTGACTGATATCAACGTGACTAATCAAGTCGAAAGACAACAAATACGGGTCAATCCAGTACGTAGTTACACCTAACACACACTCATGTGTAGACTTATATTAACTATATGAATCTCAACACATAACAATATCTGTGTATTATTATTGCCCTTATTAATAATAATATTCCACTATGGATATTTAAAAATAATATATTTATTCAAATGACATTATAATGCATTTACTATGAATAAACAAATAATACATAATTAATAAATGCATCAATAATCAATAATACATGAAAAAATAGATTTGTCTCTAGAGTATAAACCAACAAATATATTATCAATTAGCATAATATTCAAAGTCGTTTTAAAAATACCAATGATTTAAGGTACGGAACAGAATGAACAAATGAAGCTTACATGGTGATGTTATTTCTATTAATGCCCGTGATGCATCTTTTGATTCAGGCGATGCACAAAATCTAGTATTTAAATCGTGATAAATCTATTTTTTTTAGCACTGTGCATCATATTTCAATCGCAATGCATCAAATTTCAATTGTAATGCATCAATTCAACAAATTCCAGTCGCAATGCATCAACTTAGAATCACAACTCATCATCATCTCAACAAAGTAAGATTTTTGTTGGTTGCAAATTAAGAATCTTTTCAGGAGCTGCAATGGTATATATGTTAACGCATTGCATCAGAATTCTCAGGGCCGACCCTGTTAAATCGGGGGCCTAAGGGTGATCATCTCAAACGGGGTCCTTCATTTATAACAATTTTTTTGAATGAAATTCTGGCCGATTTTTTTTTTCAAAGTTTTTAACCCTAAAAGTCCACATTAATTTTTTTCAACAAAAAAAACCACTTTTCGAAATATTGTTCTGAAAATGTCATCGTCTCCTTCAACAGCTCCGGCAACACACTTTGGATTCAAAAATGACTATTGTTGTGCAACAATACAGGGATGAATTGCAGTACAAACATTGATGAAAATGTGTTGGGTTTGAGGATTTTTACAGTAGGGACGAAGGCGAAGGAGGAGGAATAAAAATGCTTACGACGGAGGAGAAGGAAGAAGAAGACTGAGGACATGGTCTGTTTCATTACGATTTTGAACCGCGGTGCAATTAGACTACAGAATTAAACTATTTTGAATCACGGTGCACAAATATCAAATTTAATTGATGAATCGCGGTGTAAATAAATTAGACAATTAAACTATTGAACCGCGGTGCAAAAAATAATGTAATAAAATTGATGAATCACGGTACAATTAGACTACACAATTAAACTATTGAACCGCAGTGCAAAAATTAATGTAATAAATTGATGAATCGCGATACAAGCATTGATATTGACTACATAATTAAACTATTGAACCGTAGTGTAAAAATTAGTGTAATAAAATTGATGAACTGGGGTGCAATTAGATTAGATAGTTAAACTATTGAACCATGATGCAAAATTAATGCAATAAAATTGATGAATCGCTATGCGAAAAATAATACAATAAAATTGACGAACCGTAGTGCAAAAATAATGACCTCCGAAGCGCGTCTACGATTGATTAAGTGTACCGTAGTCATTTTGCCACCAAAAGTGACTTTTTCCGGTTGAAAAAAAAGGTACTTTAGCGATTACAAACTTCAAAAAGCGGACCGACTCGTAATTTTTTTATTTTTTAATATATTTTTTGAATAACTAAAGAAACAATCGAACACATATAAAAGACAATTAAAAAACACTTCATTTCACTCAAAAAACAAACAAACAATTTTTCAAGTACAATTTCTATTTTTTAATATATAATTATAGTAGATGTATAATTTTCCATTAATATAAATTAATGATTTATCTCAATTTCTCTATTTTAGAATTATAGTATATGTTCAAATAATCAAATTTTAATTAGAATACCATCAATTACCAACAATTCACCTATTCACATACTTAAATGCCAAAAAAATCATTATCAAAATATCAGCAAGTCAAAAACATAAAAATTGGGACAAACCGCAAATGATTAAAAGTTAATAATTAATTAATACACTATAAGCTATAACTATTAACTATAAGGTAGGGCAAATAGAAGAAATCAAAAAAAAAATATAAAATCATGAAATAAAATAATAATAGTTTAATCATAGGCTGGGTTTTTTGGGATTTTGGGACCCAAAATATTGAGTTTTTTGGGGGGACCTAAGGTCATGACCTCAATTGGCTTATGGCAGGGCCGACAAGAGAATTCTAATACATTGAATTATTTGAACTAAACAATAGTTTGAAATAAATGCATTTATTTGAAACAACTATGATTCATAGCCATATTTGTTCAACAAAATACTACACTTAAATGATAACAATTAATTTTGCTAATAACAAGAACTTAAATTCTATGGGTGACGATTAAAACTATGCACAATATAACACATAATTCACATCATATCCTATGATCTTCTTCGTAAAAAATAGGTCAACCCCATTTATAGACATGAATTGGCCCTTCTAAGTTAGCAAGTGTCGATGTTCTTCAAGTTTTATTTAGTCCCAAAAGCCCGGTGAATTCTCTTCATTTTTTTAGGTGCAATCGATTCATAGAATCATAGCACACATGTTTGAATTCTTAAGGGCATAATTGTCATTTTGCTTAAAAGTGGCTTTACTGGATGTCTGGACGCATCGTGATGCACAAATAGATGCATCGTGGTGCGTTAAGTAACTGATTCTTAGCGCGTATTTGGTTCATTAAGAACATAGTTATCATTTTGCCATAAAAATGTCTTTTCTGATTTAAAAAAAATATTGGAGTGTAAAGTTGAAAATTGTCTAAAAGAGACCGTGTTACACCCATAATTTAATAATCATTTTGAAATTTGATTAATGTCGGTTTTGCATTTTTCATAATTAACATTTTCTCCAACTTAACTCATTTGCTTCATTGATCCTAATAAATTTTGGCACGGCCATTTATGTTATCTCTGCATGTGGGATGTCTCTGGTTTTAAATAAAGAATGTGATTTATTTTTAATTTTTTTTTGGTTTTCTGGACACACATTGGGTGTGATATTAATTTCCACTCTCGTTACTGAGCTTGTCGTTGTCGTTGTCGTTGTTCCAAATAAATTCATACGAATATAACATGAAACATTACACTAAATGGATAAGTACATACATGAACTCAGGGGTGCGTACAAGTCACTGAGCTCTGATACTAATTGTTGGAACAATTACGATCCATTAAACATGAACCGACTCATTACTAGATTAAGAAGAGAAGAAGAAGAAGAAGACGGAAGCGTGTAATTACCTTGTGATTCCATGTTCGTTCTTAATCTTGTTCTTGTTCTTGAGTAAAGAGGATGAAGTAAGAAGATAGACTTCAAATTAGGGAGGAGTAGATCTTCTAAATGATGAGTGCCCTTTAATCTCTTTATTCTTCAATTACTTAGGAAGAGTTTTTTGACTGAATGAGAATAATGTAACTAGTAGATACATAGGCTTGATGGATAAACCTTTATATAGGAATCCAAGGGGCACTTCATTTAGGGACTACACCTATTGATATATAAGATATTACCATTATGCCCATCATTTAATGGTATACTTATATTATGGAATTCTACATATTATGTTGAGTTCTATGCTTTATACCATATATTATAATATTGATCATTATATTATTAAGTATTTATATGTTATATTAATCCATGTTCTTACAATCTCCCACTTGGATTATTATAACATATACCTTCACTTAATAAATTTCTTCAATCATATTTATAACACAAATGACAACCCTTATGTGCACTTTGTTATCATTCGAAACCAATCCCGTCCATTAGTCATATAAGTATAAGGACTAAAGGGGCAGTCGTTGTAATTGATTCGCAACTAAACCCACATTAATCACATATATATATCCAACTAAATGACATAGATTAAGTATAGATATGTAGCATGGAATATTAATGAATATATATGAAGAACGTATATATATATATTCTCCAACTAGTCCTACTTTAACCAAATGAGATCAATTTAAATAAAACAACACAAGGAAATAGGAAACATTAAGAACTCCCACTGATTTAAGCATTATCAAAAGTCATTACACCCATATGAGCAACATGCTCGTGAAATACTAAAGGAGATAATGCCTTAGTAAATGGATCCGCTAACATGGAGTTTGTACCAATAAGTTCTATTTCTATTTGTTCATTTTGTACTCTTTCTCTCACAACAAGAAACTTAATATCTATATGCTTAGATTTAGATGAACTCTTGTTGTTGTTGGAGTACAATACCGTGGCCCGATTGTCACAATATAACTTAAGCGGTCTTTCAACACCTTTGACAATCCGCATCCTTCAATGAATTTACGCAGCCATATAGCTTGATTGGATGCCTCATAGCAAGCAACAAATTCGGCTTCCATGGTGGAAGTAGTAACTAATGTTTGCTTGGCACTTCTCCAAGATATCGCTCCACTGGCCAAAGTGAAGACATAACCCGATGTCGATTTGCGACTATCTTGGCATCCAAAGAAAGTCGAATCGGAAAAACCAATGATCTCAAGATGATCCGACTTTGTATATGTAAGCATGTAGTTCTTCGTGTTTTGTAAGTATCTCATCACTCTTTTGGCTGCGACCCAATGTTCTCTTCCCGGATTGCTTTGATATCGCCCAAGCATGCCAACAATAAAGGCAAGATCTGGGCGAGTACAGACTTGAGCATACATTAGGCTTCCTACTGCCGATGCGTAAGGGATATTTTCCATATACTTAGATTCAAGATTATTTTTAGGACATTGATTTAAACTGAACTTATCTCCCTTAGAGACCGGGGTGTCATGTGGTTTACAATTTTCCATGCTAAACCTTTGTAATACCTTCTCTATATAATTCTTTTGTGATAATCCTAACATACCTCGTGAGCGATCACGATGTATTTGGATTCCTAATACAAAGAAGCTTCACCAAGATCTTTCATCTCAAATTTGTTAGAGAGGAATTTCTTGGTTTCCTTAAGAAGGTCCTTATCATTACTAGCAAGTAAAATGTCATCCACATATAAGACCAAAAATATAAACCTACTCCCATCGAACTTATGGTACACACAATCTTCACCAAGATTCATTTCAAAACCAAATGAAAGAATAACTTGGTTGAATTTTAAGTACCATTGACGAGATGCTTGCTTAAGCCCATAAATGGATTTCTTGAGTTTACAAACTAGTTGACTAGTTTGATCCGAATCAGTCACCATTTCTGGTTTCTTCATATAGATAGTTTCCTCAATGTCGCCATTGGAAAAGCTGTCTTTACATCCATTTGATGAAGCTCAAGGTCAAAATGTGCCACTAAAGCCATAATGATCCTAAAAGCATTTTTAGATGATACCGGTGAAAATGTTTCTTTGTAATCAATGCCTTCTTTTGAGTAAATCCTTTAGCGACAAGACGAGCCTTATGTCTTTCCACATTACCTTGTGAATCCCTTTTGGTCTTAAAGATCCATTTACATCCGATGGGTTTCACATTCTTAGGTAATGGGACAAGATCCCAAACGTCATTATCATTCATGGATTTTAACTCTTCATTTATGGCATCAATCCACTTATGAGAATTTGGACCACTAATGGCTTCATGGAAGGTGATTGGCTCATCTCCCACTAAACCTAACGGTTCCTCATTCTCGGCAAGATATACATCATAATAATCCGGTATAGCACTCCTTCTTGCTCTATTAGATCTTCTTAATGGCACCGGTTCTTCTTGATTTTGAGGGTGTTGAATTTCCTCATCAACATTTTCATGTTGTTCATTAATAGGAGAATTAACGTCATTTTGAATATTATGTTCTTGTCGAATTTCAGGCACAACTGCTTGATTTTCGATAGGAACTATAGGAAGAGGTATAGAAACGAATTCCTCTTCCATTTCTTCAAATTCAAAATTACTATTTAAATTTTCCCCTCTAAATTCAACATCCTCAAAGAACCTAGCATTTCCGTCTCAAAAAAGTTCTAGTTTTTGGGTCATAGAATTTATATCCCCTAGATCTTTGAGAATATCCTACAAAATAATTACTAACGGTCTTTGCATCCAACTTTCCTTCGTTAGGTCTATAAGGCCTAGCTTCGGCTAGACAACCCCAAACATGAAGATGATTAAGGGACGGTTTCTTACCGGTCCATAATTCATAAGGGGTTTTGTCAAGAGCTTTTGAAGGAGCTCTATTAAGTAGGTAGGTTGCGGTTTTCAAAGCATCGCCCATAATGAGTGAGGTAAAGAAGTACAAGAAACCATACTTCTTACCATATCCTTAAGGGTTCTATTACGCTCTCGGCTACACCATTCATGCTAGGTGTCCCCGGCATGGTGTAGTGAGGGACAATCCCACACTCTTCCAAATAGCGAGCAAAAGGACCCGGACGTTGTTCTCCCGAACCGTCATTCCGACCGTAGTATTCACCACCACGATCGGATCTAACGTTCTTAATAGTCTTTTCAAGTTGATTTTCAACTTCGGTTTTAAAAGACTTGAAAACGTCCAATGATTGAGACTTTTCATGAAGTAAATAAATGTATCCATAACGAGAGAAGTCATCTATGAACGTAATAAAATATGTTTGTCCGCTCCATGAAGGGGTAGGAACGGTCCACATATGTCCGTATGAATTAGTTCTAAGACTTTTGTAGCTCTCAAGGATTCATTTTTGTTTGTACTATTTGTAAATTTTCCCTTAAGGCATTCAATACAAAAGTTATTTTCCGGAGTATCAAGCTTATGTAATATTCCCTCGACACAAGCACAAGCTTGTCAATTCTCCTTTGGAGATATGACCCAAACGCCTATGCCACAAGGTATAAGAGTTTTTACTTGAAAACTTTCGCTTTATGCCTCGAGAGTTAGTTTCATTATTATGGGACTCATTTAATGAATTGATCGTGTCAAGTAAATATAGATTATCAATGTAAGACAAAGAGCTAGTACCAAAAAGTTTTGAATCAAAATATAAATTGCATTTATTATTGCCGAAGATACAGGAATAACCTTCCCGATCTAATGTAGTGACGGAAATCAAATTCCGTCTAAAAGATGGAATAATAAATACATTGTTCAAAACTAAATAATATCCAAGACTAAGAGATAATCTAAAAGTCCCTATGCCCTCCACCTCTACCGGCTTTCCGGCTCCCATGTAGATGAATCTTTCACCTTCATTGGGCGGGCATTCGGTAGTTCAGCAACCCCGCATACATGAACTTATGTGAGTAGTTGCACCGAGTCTAACCACCATGTATACGAAGGAATTGAAACTAAATTAGCTTCAAGACAAACAAAGCTAAATGACATACCTTTCTTAATTCGCCATTGGCGATACTTAGGCGATCGGGCTTCATGTGAGTGGGGTCCTTGCAAAGAAGCACTTTTTCACTTTTTGATCATTTGATGATCCCTTAGGCTTCTTTGTCGCAACCGCAATCTCCTTACCTTTTCTCTTAATCCCACGAGAAGAGGTAGATGCATAATGTGCACTTTCGGGTTTGGTGTGTTTCAACCTATCTTCTTCCTCCGTGACATGTGAAATTAATTCATTAATATTCCACTTGTCCTTTTGACAATTATAGGTCGTTTCAAAATGACCAAATTGTGAAGGAAGAGAAATTAAAGCCAAATGCACAAGCAAGTCTTCCGATAAGTCCAACTTGAGTGCTTTTAATTTCGTTGATAGATGAAACATCTCCATTATGTATTCCTTAGATTTCTTAGATTTCCGGTGCCCTTATACCTCATGGAAACAAGCTTCCTCAAGGTAGCACTTGTTTCCGATTTATCGCTTTTGCAAAGCGTTGTTCTAGGGCATCTAGGAAACCTTTTGCACCATCATCCTCGGAGACACTTGTTTAGAAATGTCTCCTGACCGCATTCTTAATTATGCTTAGGCGACGATTAGAACGCGATTAGAACCACCTCTCGAACTTAAGCGGTCTTCCGCAGTGCTTTTATCGAGAGGCGGGAGCTTGTTCTCTTAATGCGAGGTCAAGGTCCAAACAGCCTAAGACCATAATAATCTTGTTTTTCCAAGTTTTAAAGTTTGTCCCAGTTAGCAAAGGAATTGAGTTTAAGGCGTAGTAACGGATGAAGCACCGATCAAATCGAATGAAGAGAACAAAAGAATGAAACAAAACATATATAAGAAACTACACAATGATTAATTATATCAAAATGAATTCCATCATAGTAAAAGATAATCAATATGACATCAAGACTAATCTTTGGATTGCGAATTGACTCACAATTTGATTTATCTTAGGGTAAACAAATAGCTTAAACAACACATTTTAAATACTTGCCTTCCTTTGGGCCGGATCAAGTATAAAAAAAATGTCCTAAAATTTAAGGTATTTGTTCCCGGTAATAAAGAATATAAACAATTCACTTTAAACACCCGCCTTCCTTTGGGATGGTTCACGGCGTTTAAAATGATCAAAAGTTTAGTTCAATTATTACCCTATGAATGCAAATACTTAGTCAATAACAAGGTCTCCTTTGGGAAACAAACATGTTATCACATATCAATATTTACATTCATCACTTTAACAAATTTGTATTTAAATAACGTAAATTGCTTTGGCAACAATATTATTTAAACAATGAATAAATTTGTTTAAGCATATAATTAATCATACTTTAGGGCACTTAAGACTTTAAGGTAATTTCTGAAAATTTAAAAGGTAAAGAAATAAGCGAAATTTATTAATAAAAGATAATATCCTTTTGTTCTACCCGTCCATTCTTAAAGTTTAATAACTCCAAGAACCACCGAAGCGATCGGTGTCCGACATTATAATTTATTAATAGATTATCAAAATTTTGGGCAACGAAAAGTCACCAATTATACTCAAAAAGTCACCACGGTTGGACCATTGCCTTTTGATAATTTGATGAAGCCTTTTATGAACAGTCTTTCAACCAAATTTCCATTTTAATGCATTATAATTATTGGCTATGTAAATGAGACAAGTTTGCACTTTAATTAACATGATTCAAACAAGTAGACCTAGATTTACACACTCCAAACACATGATGTTGGCTATGTAAATGGGGTAATCTTGTATGAACCATTGTGTCTCTTAAAACTTGATCTTACCATTATTGCCAGAAATTGAATGAAGTTCTTAATTTAATGGTGACTCAATTTTTTTTTTTTTCAACCAAAGTAAGTAGATCCGCATACTCACAACACATTTAAAAAAAATGCGTGGCTATGCATATGAACAAACTCACAACGCATCCAAGGATGGTGGCTATGTTCAAAAATGGGATAATCTTACATTAAGGATCGAAAGCCTTTTGAGTAAAACCAAAATTTAGAAATAGAATGAAGTTATGAACATAATACTTTTAGACAAATGAGTATTATGTACAAGAACAAAACCAAGTGTAATTATACATGGATTACAAACTTAAACAAATTAAAGCACAAGACTTTATAAGAAATTCAAACTCAATCTAGTATATGAGCAGGCTCTGATACCAATTGTTGGAACAATTACGATCCATTAAATATGAACCGACTCATTACTAGATTAAGAAGAGAAGAAGAAGAAGAAGACGGAAGCGTGTAATTACCTTGTGATTCCATGTTCGTTCTTAATCTTGTTCTTGTTCTTGAGTAAAGAGGATGAAGTAAGAAGATAGACTTCAAATTAGGGAGGAGTAGATCTTCTAAATGATAAGTGCCCTTTAATCTCTTTATTCTTCAATTACTTAGGAAGAGTTTTTTGACTGAATGAGAATAATGTAACTAGTAGATACATAGGCTTGATGGATAAGCCTTTATATAGGAATCCAAGGGGCACTTCATTTAGAGACTACACCTATTGATATATAAGATATTACCATTATGCCCATCATTTAATGATATACTTATATTATGGAATTTTACATATTATGTTGAGTTCTATGCTTTATACCATATATTATAATATTGATCATTATATTATTAAGTATTTATATGTTATATTAATCCATGTTCTTACAAAGTATCATAACAATCAATGTAAAATTGTGTTAATTACTTTCCGGGATAAATCACAACAATAAAAATAATAAGCCATCAAATAGCCCGGACTTACTACTTAAGGCTTCGAACTCTTACGTGAGAGAGGGAGAGAGATATTTGAAGGAGCTAGCTGTAATTGTAAATAATTGAAAACAGTACGTACCTATCCAGTAGTAGTACCGTCAACTTTGCATTTTATTTTATTTTATTATTTTTTTTGTCCCCAAGTGGTAAGGAGGGGACATAAGATCTTTGGAATGAGTTCGATACTTGGTGGAAGATTACTAATTCAACCTTAAAAAAAAAAAAAAAAAACTTTGCATTTTTTCCAGAAATGAAATGAGAATGAGGTGGTGCAGTTAATATTAGCCACCAATATTTGTGGACAAGTCATAAAGCCCATTTACTGAGTTGGGGTACCATCATAAACTCCCAAAAACGTCCGCTGACCTAAATCTCTCCATGACAAGAGACAATGGTTTACCCAAAGACAAACCCAGGCCATCCCATTCCCCTGTGGTCAATTGGGCTCTTCCGTACGTATGTTGGCCCATTAACTGGACCATTACCCAACCTTGATTCTTGAAGCACGCATCACACAAAGTCACTGCATGTATTCTTATAGCTGGAAGCTGAAGGCTGAAGGTAATTGGCCATCCCTTTCCTATCTGCTTTCGACTCTCGTGGTGGTAGTGATGGGACCAGCAATTCAACCACAGAAAAGTTGAAAAAGACTCCTCAGTCCTCACTTGATCTATTGACACGTAGCCGTGTCATGGGTCCCACGACGTTCATTACGACATCCCCATAATGTTAAGGTATCATGCTACTTTCTTACCAATCTCTCTCCACTCTCCAACTTTGCTTTCTTTATCTGTTACAAATATTTGTTCCCTAGCTATCTACGTCTGTCCATGTCCACGAGAGCAAGTTTGGTGTCACGTTATCATGATGCCTTAAAATCAATGAGTGGAGTGCATATATAAATGTTGCTTCCAATATAGTGTTGAAAAAAATTTGTTTAAAGAATAAAATTGTGTATTTTGTGGCACGGCTTCGCGTGTCATTTGTGTAATGATAAGAGTAATTGTGGAATCGTGTTCTACTCTGTGAGAACATCGAACTCATATATTTATTTGTCAAATTTAGTGTTTGGATGAATAAGTTATGATTGATTAAAGTGTGATTGTTGGAAATGAGTTTATTCCACATTGAAAGATTAACAAAAACTTGAGTGGTTTATATATAATTGTCTTATGTGATAAGGTTAAGCTTGTATAGAATAGAGTCGCTCTCTCACCCATGTTTGCACAGGGGGTGCAAATCATAGTCTAGTTTATGTTTTGTTAATTATTCTTTTGTTTTTTAACTTAAACATTAATAACAGACTTTATGAGTTGTTATTACCAGACCAACCCACATTTTGTTAATTATTCTTTTGTTTTTGTAACTCCAACATTAATTCATGTGCGAGCGCATCCCGCGAACATGAATGTCGGACGAAATTTGCATGTTCAGATCAATCCACATTTTGTTAATTATTCTTTTGTTTTTGTAACTCAAACACTAATAACAGACTTTATGAGTTGTTATTATCAAACCAACCCACATTTTGTTAATTATTCTTTTGTTTTTGTAACTCCAACATTAATAACAAACCTTATGAGTTGTTATTATCAGCTTTAATGAGAGATATTATTTGTATATTAATGATAGATTTATTTCATCATCAATGTGGTTATTTAATTAGTCTCTTGTCTACTCCTATTTCCACAATTACAAAAGACGATTGTAAACACAGTTTAGGACAATCTTCATTTCTCTTTTGCAATCTGCAATTTGTTGAGCGAATTTCCTTGGCTTCCTCTTTCTTGTTGGTGATAGAGTCAGACACTAATTCAGTTCGTCGGAATTCTTAGTGCTGAAGGTTTCTCCGTTGTCTCCGTTGTATCCTGGGAGATAGACGCCCATTAGAGCTTCCAAGCATAGACGGGAAGAGACGGATATGTTTTAAAGAAACTGTGTGCGACACAGGCCTCGGACTTGAAGGTTGATCACAGCTATATAACAGCAGACATTGTGTGAAACACTAGCAAACTTCAGTCCACCAGCAGACTTGAAATCCACCAGCAGATTTGAAGTCACCAGCAGACCTGAAGTTCACTAAGAGACTTAAAGTCTACCTACATACTTAAAAGACAAAACAGTAACTTTCAATTAATTACAATTCTGTAATTTGATTTATTTACTGTTTTTTCCAGTACTATTTCTAACATATAGTTCTAGTTGGATTATCTTACTTTTATGTAATAATCGAATGGAATTGATCGGGAAGGAAAAATCAAAATCACAAATATTTTTTTTAAAGTGACGAAACCTAACCCACTCAATAAAACTGCAAATATATATATCTTTTTCATAGTTACAACAAAAGTTGGTACAAAAAATATTTTAAGTGTTAAATAGTTGTTGAAAAAAATAACAGTTATACGGTGCCTGGTCTCTCATTGAGTCATTGATAATCAATCATCGGTTTGGTTGATGTAGGATAAGATTTGATTAGTTTTAATTTTAAGTTTAAGTATTTTTATTTTATTGTAATTTTTGTATTTAATTTTAATATGGTAGTATTTTTATGTTTAAAAGTAGATTTATGTATATAAGTGATAAATTTAAGTCATATTAGATTACTATATATGTTAGGCTACTTTTTAAGAGATTTTAACTTGCTTTCTAAATATTACTAGTTACTAGTCCTATAAAAATATAACTTATTGTAATTTCGAAATTAATTGATATTTTAATAAAAAAATATTTTTTTTTATCTGATGATTTCAGCTATCTCTCTCTAGTGGATTCTAGGTTGGTTAAGATTTGAAGTGTTTCAACCTTATTTTAAAGGGTTTGTAAGAACCCTTATTATTATTTTCATTGCGTCATTGGTTTAATTTATTTATGACATGACATGAAACTTAAAAACACCCGTGTAGGTCAGGTCAATATATGTGAGTGACATTGTAAAGTTTGAGGGGGAGAGAGAGATAATTAGGGTTGAATTGGGGAAATGGGGAAAGGAAGGTTAGAGTTGAAGAGGATAGAGAACAAGATCAACAGGCAAGTGACGTTTGCCAAGAGAAGGAATGGGCTACTGAAGAAAGCATATGAGCTATCTGTGTTGTGTGATGCTGAGGTTGCTCTCATCATCTTCTCTACAAGAGGCAAGCTCTATGAGTTCTCTAGCATCTCTAGGTACATAACTCTTCTCCTACTACTCACTAACATGAACAATAAGCTTTACAAACAAACATCTTCTGATTTTTTTTTTTATTTTAGATCAAGAACTGGGAAAGCTGTTTGTTTTGTGATTCATCAGTATTTCATATAAATTTGAAGGAGGGAAAAAGAGATTAAGTGTTGGTTGCTTAGGGTTTACGAGACTGCTCCCATCGACATAGATTCGATCTGTAGTGGAGTGTGGATTGCGGATCGATAACGAAATATCAATCATTTAATGTTCACACAAGAACACAGAGCTAGAGAAATATACGAGTATTAGTTTAAGCATTTGAAGACAACAATTTGGAGTGCATACTTAATACTTTGATCATATCAAATTTGTTTCTTTTCGAGATTAGGTATATGTACGTACGTAGACCTAAAAGATAAGAGAATAGTGCCTCTTTGTACCTTGCAAACACTCTTCCTTTGATTTATTATTTATTTATTTTCTTTTCAAAGTTAGCTTGATTAAACCCATTTAAAGGCCAAAAAACTACATTTATTTTCTTGCAATTCAAGCGTTTTCAGAGGTTAGTAATTGTGTAGATTACTTTTAGATGAACTAAATCCATGTCTAAAGAATTGTTTTATAAAATTACTACTTAATTAATTTGTTTAATGTTTACCAAATTTTGAAGCATGCCTAAAACACTTGAAAGATACGAGAAATGCAACTTTGGACCGCCGGAGCCGGTTGTATCGGCAAAGGAGGACGAGGTAATAAAAATTTATGTCTTTCTCTCTCTACATCTCTTGCTATGCCCAATTTTATGCGATGTACTGATGTATGAATCTCCCACTTCCATCCATTTAAGCGCATTATCATAACATTTCTACGCCTAACTATCTACGTTAACGATAATATCCATTTTGTCAATTTAGTAGATTAATTTTGGGTTCACCGTACTATTTCCAGATATTTCATTTTAATCTAAAAGTCTATTTTCCAAAAATTATGTGTATCATCTCAATAGCATTAATTTCAACTTCAACTTCACCTTCACATTTGCTATTAACATATTGATTACAGTCAAGCATAATTCTAATTATGACAAACTCTAATTATATACTTTCTCCATTTGGACAAAGAGTCTTCGTTTGAAAATCATTTTTTTTAAGAAAATGACATTTGAGTAGCTCACATATATATATATATATAAAGCTAGGTAATCTAAAACCTGTAAAATCCCACCAAAATACACTTCCTAAAAAAGAAAGTCATTTTTTATAAGTATTACTATAGAATAGGTAGCATATACTGAGAACACAAATATCATTAATTGATTACACAACTCTCACGTAAGCATGACTATGGAAATTTATATATTTATAAAAATATTTCGAAAAGTTATTGTACTAAAAAAATCTAGTATATTAGAATTACTCACGATTTATTACAATATATTGACATAACTGATAAAGTATCTCCAAAGACGATAAATATCTGAAATATTTATCAATTTCATCAAATCTGAAATTTTTATAACCAAAAAAATTTAACTTTATTTTCTTAGTTCTTGAAAATACAAAAAAAAATCTTGAATATACAAGTCTCTAATTTAAAAATCAGATTTTTTTTTCAGTAGGTTATTTCCTTTATCATGTTTTTTTCTATATTTTTTTGTTTTGTTTATAATATTCGTTTTATTAAAATATAATTTAATTAAAAGAGATGATATACATAATCCATTGATCTATGTTTTTCACTAGTTCTCTACCTTGCATGAGCTCTTCTTTTATTAGGTGCATGTGACCATCTGTGATCATGACCAACATACTGCAACAAAAGAATTGGTTTCACAAAAATTGGAATCACTAGCCAGCCAATTCCAACAAACAAAGGCAGTGAACCACCTAGCCAACCTTAGAAAGTGAGCTATTAATATCAAACCAGAAATTTGATAATATTTCAGAAGGTCCATGTCCTTGTAGGCGCTGCTGTGGGGATAGATAATTAAGATCATAAGACGCCGATGATATTATTTTTGTAACTTGCTTCTTGGAAGATACTTGAAACTTGATACTTGACTTATCTTGAGGTATTGTAACAGTGACTTGAGCATAATTTATTTATTAATTATACTTCAAACAAACATAAATCAATTAACAAAGTTTCTAGTAAATAGGCTAGGGACAGACATCCATCTCGCATAGTTTAAAGAGTAGATCTCTTGTAAGGCTGTCTTACAAATTAATTTTAAATAAAATACTTTCTCACAACTCAATCAACAACACACGGTGAGTCAGGTTAAAAGAATCCATCTTACATGAAATACTCGTAAGATCGTTTTACCCAAGTTTTTGTCTAGTTTTAAAATGCAGTTATTGTAAAAACAAATAAAGTTTAGGAAAAACGGCATAGCTTTTCCATTGATTGAATCACCTATTTATAAGAGAGTTACAATTAGCGTTACACTTGGAGTAGGGTATAAGAAACATATACAATGAATGTAACATAATAAGGAAAGAACTATACAAAGTAATTACAACTAAATAATAATTACAAATAAATAAGAATAAATAATAAATATATTATTCTCTAATATGCCCCCACAAGATGGACGTTCGAGAGGAGAGATCAATCTTGTGAAGTAATTGATGAAACCGTTGGCGAGCAAGAGGTTTGGTCAAGGCATCGGCCAACTGATCGATCGAGGAGACATGACAAACTCGCATAAGCCAATCCTGAACTTGTTTCCTGATGAAATTAAAGTCCGGGGCCACATGCTTTATGCGAGTATGAAAAACCGGGTTCGAGCAGAGATTCGTGGCGCCCACATTGTCACAGTAAATGACTGGTTGAGTCGAGGAGGTTACACCGAGTTCGCCAAGAAAAGATACTACCCACCTGACTTCAACCGTAGTGGTAGCCACTGCCCGATATTTAACTTTAGTCGAAGAGCGATCAATAGTGCGCTATTTATTGGAGCTCCAAGAGATCGGGTTGCTTTCAACATAGACAATGTAGGCACTAGTAGATGTGTAGTCACCTTAGTTGCCAGCCAGTCAACATCAGTGAAGGCATGGAGAGAAGGGAGACTGGCGAGGAAGGAGGATGCTCGCATTAACATAGCCACAAAGATACCGAAGAACTCGCTTGATCGCATTCCAGTGCTCAGTGGTCGGCCTATGCATGAACTGAGAGAGTTTGTTGGACAGTGAAGGCAACATCAGACCGAGTAAGAGACATATATTGGAGACTCCCGACCATTGCTCAAAATTCTGTCGGATCTGTGAGAGAAATGTCCGTATGAAGAGTCAAGGTAGGCGAGGTAGCAAGGGGCGTAGCTACTGGGCGAGCATCGGTCATGCCTGTGCGAGCAAAGAGATTAGCAATGTACCCGCGCTATATATGAGAGCAGAAGACCACTTGAGTGCTTAACAACTTCAACCCCAAGGAAATAGTGAAGAGCACCAAGGTCTGTGAGTGAGAAGCGATTAGCGAGCAGGGATATGAAAGTCTGAACTGCAGCGAGCTGATTCCAAGTGACGATGATGTCATTCACATAGACAAGGTTGCCCGCAGTATGAAGGATGAACAATGATGTGTCGGCCACCGAGTTTTTGAAGCCAGTTAAGGAGAAACTAACGCAACTCATTATATCAGCTTGAGACCATAAATAGCCTTGTAAAGCAGACACACATGTTGAGATTTGTCCTTGTCTGTGAAACTAGGTGGTTGGGCCATGAATACCTCCTCGGAAAGATTGCCTTAAAGAAAGGCATTATTCACATCTAGTTGTCGAATATGAGTTCATGAAGAAGAAGCCAAGATACGCTAGCGTAGGTATCGGGGCGAGCATAGTGGGTGGTCGGGGTGGACATTGGAAAGGTAGACTCGACAAATCGAACATGACGCGAAATGTACAGCTTAGTGGTGCTCGGATCATAACAGAGATATGCATTCTGAGTGAGCGAGTAACCAAGGAAGACACACAGAATGGAGCGAGCAACGAGTTTATGAGCGTAGTAAGGGCGAAGCCAAGGGTAGTAAAGACAACCAAAGGCACGAAGTTTGGAGTAGTTGGGCGGAAATCCAAAGAGTTTATGGTAGGGAGACTGGCGAGCAAAAGTGGGTGTTTGTAGTCGATTTATGAGGTAGGCCGCTATTTGGAAAAAAAAAACGACCAGAAAAGTAGCGGAAGAGATGCATGAGAGAGGAGGGAGAGACCAGTTTCAACAATGTGGCGATGACGACGTTCTGAGAACCCATTGTGTTCCGGGGTGTGAGGGGGCGAGGTGAGGTGAGAGATGCCACGGGCGGACAGGTAGGCGGCCAAGCCAGTATCCCGGGCAAGTCCCATGTACTCACCTCCATTGTCCGAGTGAAAAGTGATAATGGTTGTTTTAAAATAGTTTTCGACCAAGGCTTGAAACTTGGGAAATATGGTGGTGACCTCAAATTTAAGTCTAAGCGAGTAAAGCCAAATATAATGAGTATAGTGATCAACAAAGATCACATAGTATTTGAAACCATCAATAGAGGGAAGGGGGGAGGTCCAAACATCAATATAAATAGTTTGAAGAGGGAGAGTAGACACAATAGTATTTTGATGAAAATGAAGTTTATAACTTTTATTAGAAAGGCAGTCATTACAATGAGTGCGAGCAGTGTCTAATGTTAAACCTAGGCTAGAGAGAATCTGACTTTGGACGGGGCCAGACGGATGATGACCAAGGCGATGATGCCAATCCTGGTGGGAGACTTTGGAGCTGACACAAACAGAGGGGCGAGGAGAGGGAGCTGTGGTCGGCCATTCATACACACTATCGTTAGACTGTTCGATCAGCAATATTCTCCCTCTCAGTAGATCCTTCACATGAAAAGAAGATGGTAAGAACTCAATAAACATGTTGTTAGATATGCGGAATTGAGATATAGATGTGTGATTACATTTCATGATGGGAACAAATTAGACATTTTGTAAAGTAATTAGAGATATGTAGGCCCTGTATCATCACCAATGACCATGTCATCCATGCTCGTATAATTGGAGTGAAGATGAAGATTGCCAAGGTCGTTGGTAGCATGGTGAGAAGTACCACTGTCAAAAAGCCAACCCGGAATCCCTGTGTCCGTTGTGGTCACAAGGTGTACCCGTGGATGCCTTGAGTAGTTATTGGTCGAGGTGGAGGCAGCGGGCAGAGTTGTGGTGGCAACCAATTGAAAGTTGGGGCAGCGAGCAACTGTGTGTCCCTGTTGGCGACAGCCCTGACACTTACCAAGATAAGGTCGTTGTTGGCGAGGAGCAGAAGCCAAAGACTGCTGAAAGAGTTGCCGAAGTTGAGCGGGAGCTGCTCGAGCTTGCGAGGAGGAGCGAGCATTCGGGCTGTTGTTCCGCGAGGTAGCAATACTGGCAGGGACAGGATGCAAGAAGGATGTGGACTGGGACTGCTTCAGGAGCAGTTCGCGATTGATGAGTTTTTCATGGAGCTCATCAAACGATATGGGAGTGTCTCGGCCTTCCACCACATCCATAATGTGGTGGTAGTCATCATCCAAGCCACCAATGAGGGTCTCAATAAGTTCCTCGTGGTCAAGCGGTTTGCCCAGAGCTGCGAGTTCATCCGCCCAACTTTTGACAAACTGCATGTAGTCGGAGACCGACTTAGAGCCCTTGGATGCTCACTTGAGGTAGTCTTTGATTTGCTTGATGTTGCCGCGAGTCGAGCGAGCATAGGTGTGAGCTAGAGTGTCCCATGCTTCACGGGTAGTAGCGGCCTGTTGGATCAACGGAACCAGGGGAGCAGATAGGAAGCCAACAAGAGCTCCAAACAAGAGTTTATCCTGTCGAATTCAGGGTTGGTAGTGAGGGTTTGGTGTGGGAACATCCTTGGATGATTGAGTATCCTTGGTTAGGACTGTGAGAGGCGAGCATGGGTGTGATCCGTCTACAAACTCTTAAAGATCATAGTCAGTGAGGGTGGTCTCAACTTGGAGTTTCCAAGCTATGTACGTAGTTAGTGGAGGTAAATTTGGTGATGTTGTGGTGAGAGATGTTGATGAGGTCGAAGGTTTGCTTGGGATCAAGAGGATTTTTAATGGTGAGGGAGTGATTTCCGTTAGCCATAGTGAAGGGTGGTTAGGGCGACGGCTAGAGAAAGGTGAAGAAGGTTTAGGAGCAAAGCTCTGATACCATGTAGAAACTAATAAAGTTTAGTAATAATGGCATATCCTTTCAATTGATTGAATCACCTATTTATAGGAAGAGTTACAATTAGGGTTACACTTGGAGTAGGGTAAAAAAAACCTTAACATAATAAGGAAAGAACTATACAAGATAATTACCGCTAAATAATAATTACAAATAAATAAGAAAAAATAATAAATATGTTATTCTCTAATAGTTATCGACCCTAATCATATATCATTAAAAACTTCCTGAAGCATCATTGGTGTACTGGTTATTCCAATTTAAAGTCTAGTTCGCCATCGATCTCATCTTTCACGTACAACGCCAATGTCACTTTGAGCTTTTCCACGACTAGTATTGTTATTAGTCCTAACACTTAACAAAAGCTATCATCTCAATACTTGCAAATTTCTCCCTGTAACTTACCTACAATGGTGGTTATATTTTCTTGATTACCATTCTCTATCATTAGGCTGCTTATATCTGATTGATTTATAGTACTTGTAAAATAGCAGTATTCAACTTTTATTTACTTGTCAATTATGAATTATCCCAACTTGGTTCAAATGGCATAGGAACAGCGCAGCTACCAGGAATATTTGAGGGTTAAAGAGCGCCATGATTCCCTAAAACGTCTGGAAAGGCAAGTTATACTAAAACTTTCCTTGTTCATAAGTAGGATTCCAATATCTAGAATTCTTCATAAATTTGTAAAACTTCATTTCACATATGTGAATTTAGGAATTTCTCGGGTGAGGACCTCGACTCTTTGACCAGTAAAGAGCTTGAATCAATGGAAAGACAGATTCATTATTCCTTGAAACAGATCAGATCAACCAGGGTATAATTCCACTAATCTCAAGCTAATTAGCCATACTTTTTAATCTATATATGAATGATGCCTGGTGCTTGTTTACAATTTGTCATAGACTCAAGGCATGCTTGATAAGCTCTACGAACTCCAAAAGCAGGTGCAGTTTTCTTTCGCGTGTTCAGTTTAATCTTCTCTTGACCGATTGTCTCAAGTAGTTTGTTTTCTTATTTCAGGAACACCTTCTTAACGAATCTAACAAAAACCTAAGGGTAAAAGTATGCATTATTATCGCTACCAATTTTCAAAAGGTGCATTTATATTCTTTTAACACATCCACAAAACACACAGTAAAAAGAAAATATTTTTTGGGCGAACAGTTAGGAGAAGGAAGCCAAATGCATGCTCTCCAATGGGATCCAAACACGAATGGAGCTATGTATGGTCATCAAGTAACTCAGAATGCCGGTGATATGCTCTTTCATCCTGCTGTATGCTGTGAAACCACGTTGCAAATCGGGTAATTCTCTTTGCTTTCTCAAATTGAAGTACTTGTCTATAGCTAGTTGTTCATCAATAAAAACAAAATTACTCCAACTCCAAATGCAGGTACCAGAATGAGCAACTATCAGGAGTGACGTCTGGGCCAAGCGTGAATACCCAAATGCAAGTTTGGCCAGCCTAAGGAAGAGATTGAATTTGTATTATTGCAAGAAAGAATTACTGATCCAAGGACAAATTAAAATCAGTAATTTCACTAGTTAATTAAATCGTGCTGTATCTTTGACTATGACCACGGTCTGGTTCTATGGTGACTTTGTTCTATCGAGGAATGTTTGCTGTTTTAGTCGCCGCTTTGGCTATGCCTATTGCCTGCCTGTTGTTTTCATTGGTCATTCTCTTTCGGCTTGAGCAAAGCTCCAGTAATTCGGTTTTGCTGTCTTTTTCAAGTAATATACTATATACCTCTACTCTATGTGTCCTTTACTCCCTCCATTCCTCTCCATACTATTCTTCTATTTGTTTCACTTAACATTCTATTTTCTATATTCTTTATACTTCAATTTTGTAACTTTACTTCCCACGTGGATATAAACGTTTTCACTATACTCAATCATTTTGGTAATTACCACGACTAACTCAAATTATTGTTGGAAAATTAGTGTGCAACCTAAGGTATGAATTTTTTTAAAGTCATTTGTGTAATGACAAGTATAGTTGTGCAAATGTGTTCCACTCCATGAAAACATCAAATTCATATTTTTATTTATCTAATTTGGTGTTTGGATTATTAAGTTACGAATAATTAAAATGTGGTGTTGTTTGTTATTTTTCTTTACCCTTACTTTTTTTTTTTATCATACTTGAATTATAGGTAACTTACACATGGGTATTAAGAAAAACTACACATGAAACTTATAATAATAATTAAATCAATTATTTTTTTTCTTAATCCGTGTATCAGATCAAATAAGACAATAATTTTGGGACATACTGATAAATTTAGGTTGAAGTAACTTTGTTATTAGAATTCAAGACTCTCGTCCCGCCAAGAGAGTTACAGGCCTGCCCTTTATGCAACATGACAACAGGAACCAAAAACTAATTTGGTTATGTGAAACCAACTAGGAAACTGTTATATGAAGCCAACTAGGAAACTGACTTCCTGCCAAACCTACCACCTTTGCAAACTTAAATGAACTACCAAATTACATAAGCAACCCCAACATACCAACCTGAAGTCACGAGGACCAGAACATGCGATGTACTGCATTCTGCATGCTTTCCTTGCTCAACATCCCCCCTCAAGTTGGAGCGTGAAGATCTCGAACACCCAACTTGCGAAGAAAATACCCAAACCTTGCTTGGTCGAGAGCCTTGGTGAAGATATCTACCAATTGTTCCTATGTCGAGACGTATGACGGTGTTACTAAGCCATCCATGATTGCATCACAAATGAAATGGCAGTCGACCTTTATGTGATTTGTGCGTTCGTGAAAAACTAGATTTCGAGCAATGTATAGAGCAGACTGATTGTCACACGAAATGCTCATTGCCTCATATTGTCTCACACCCAAGTCTTCGAGAAGACGTTTCAGCCATTTCAATTCACACGTAAGTGCTGCCATAGACTGATATTCCGCTTCATCAGAGGATCGAGACACCGTGTGCTGCCTCTTTGTTCCCCATGAGATAGGAGACGCTCCAAGATGCATGAACCAGCCTGTAAGAGACCGACGGATCAAAGGGTAGCTCGCCCAGTCGGAATCACACCACCCTGATAGCTTCAACTTGCTGTTGGAACGAAGAAAAACCCCAAGTCCTGGTTTCCCTTTTAAATAACAAACAACCCGAAGAGCAGACTCCCAATGTTCCACGCATGGTTGTTGCATAAACTGAGACAATATATGAGCGGAGTAAGCTAGATCTGGCCGGGTTAGTGACAAGTAGATGAGACGCCCTACGAGCCTTCTGTACTTTGCCGGGTCGTCGAGGAACTCACCTGTCGCAAGGGCCAACTTATGGTTTTGCTCGATTAGAAACTTTGTTGGTTTCACACCCAACAAACCTGTCTCTGAAATAATATCAAGGGCATATTTCCTTTGGCAAAGAAGAATGTCGTCAGGATTCCTGGTGACTTCCAACCCCAGGAAATACTTTAAAACCCCTAAGTCTTTCATGTGAAAACACTTACTTAGATAAGATTTAAATGTGGTCAAAGCTCCTAGCTCGTTTTCGGCAATAATCAGATCGTCAACATATATAAGAACTGTGAGTTGTATCTGTTCGCGAACAAGCGTGAACAGTGAGTAATCTAAGTAGGACTAAGAATAATTCGTCAAGGCTGTGGTCAATTTAGAAAACCAACATCATGGAGCCTGACGAAGACCATATAACGACTTCCGAAGACGGCATACCTGGCTTGGTTTGGACACTGAGAAGCCTGGAAGAACTTTCATGTACACCTCTTCATCCAGATGTCCATGCAGAAAGGCATTATGTACATCCATTTGGTGTACTATCCATTTCTTAACAGCGGCAACAACAAGAAAAGCGCGTACTGTGACCATTTTAGCCACGGGAGCAAATGTCTTTGTATAATCAAACCCCTTAACCTGATGGTTCCCAAGTATTACTAACCGTGTTTTGTATTGCTCAATGTTGCCGTCAGAGTTATATTTGATCTTGTATACCCATTTGCTTCCCAGTGCTTTCTTTCCAGCAGGCAGGGTATCCATAGTCCAAGTGTCATTCTCTTTAAGGGCTTTGATTTCTGATGTCATGGCTGCTCCAATGTTTATATTGAACTGCTTCCTTAAAAGATCTTGGCTCATCTCCTTTTGTTATAGCTGCAAGAAAACTCTTGTGTCGTGCAGAAAAAAACGTTCACAATTAACATAATGTGCTATAGGATACGGAGTACCTGAGGACGATCGTGAAGCTGGTGAACTCTGAGAGAGAGGACTCACTTTTCGTATGGTATGGGTAACAAAATCACGAAGAAGAACTGAGGATTGCTTAGTACGCATCCCCCTTCCAAGCTTGGTAACAGGTGGTGTCGTTTCTTCCGGAGCAACACCATTGTCGTGTTCCACACTTTCATCAGTGTATTCTTCTCCTACATCCGAACCATGTCTCCTTAACTGAACACTATCATCATCGTCAACTACATGTATCTATTGTGTCGTCTGTACAGTGTCTACAAAAGGAAACTCATTTTTGAAGAACCTCACATCTCGTGACACAATATTTCCCATGTATCCAAATCAAACATCCGTCATCCTTTCTTTCCAAAAGGATATCCTATAAAAACACATTTCCTGCTCCTGCTAGCAAACTTGTCACCTTTGTGTCGCTGATTATGAGCATAACATAACGATCTAAAAACTTGTAACGAAGTATAGGATGGTATTTTCCCAAACAACAATTCATAAGGAGTTTTATATCCGAGAACACTAGAAGGTGTCCTATTAATCAGGTGACATGCTACCAACACGTACTCTCCCCAAAAAGGCACGGGCAAATTTCCTTGAAAACGAAGGGCTCTAGCAACGTTTAAAATATGCCTATGTTTACGTTCCATGCAACCATTTTGTTAAGGAGTCCCAACACAAGATGTCTCAAATATGATCCCATTTTTAGCAAAGTAGTCAAGCAGGCAACGAAATTCTGTCCCGTTATCACTTCGTATATATTTCATTGTTTTATTAAACTGCCGAGCAACCATTGCAACAAAGTTCAAAAACATCCTTTCAACTTCCGTTTTATTACGCAATAAATAAACCCAAGTAGCTCGAGAGTAGTCATCAACGATAGTCAAGAAGTAATGTGCACCATAAAAAGGAGTTCTATAATCACCCCACAAATCACAGTGAATTAAATCAAAAACACCACCTGCTTTGTATTTACTAATAGGAAAACTTTCTCTAGTCTATTTTGCGCGTTGACACACATCACATGCTTTATTTATCCTACCAAAATTACCTACGTTTGGTATCAATTTGACTACTTTCTCAAACGGATGCCCCAGTCGTTTGTGCCACAAATCCATCCCTACTTCACCATCAACTGTCATAGCTTGAACGTGAAGAATACCACGAAAGAAGTAGAGTCCATCTCGTTGTTCACCCGTTCCAATCGACGTCCTCGTCATGCGGTCCTATACAACATATATATTATTAGTGAAATAGACAGCATAATCCATTTTATTTATCAATTGAGACACAAAAATTAAACTGCATGTTAAAGTAGGCACATAAAGAATGATTTCAAGTTTTAACCCTCCATCCAATATCACAGTGCCTTCTCGTGTTGCAGCAGTGTGTTGTCCATCTGGAAAACTCACTGGACAATTCACTATATCACGCATATCTATGAGGGAATTCAGATCACTCATAACATGACTCGAGGCTCCTGAATCAATAATCCAAGCACGATTGATACGCTTACCATTCAACTGATCAGACGAAGGTTTAGAATTACTGAGAAGGGTTAAGAGTTGCTGCCACTATGACGCTGAAATAGCCCCTGGCAGAGCAGACTGATCGTTGTCGTTGTTGTTGCTTGCGTTCCCATGCACATTCCCATTACCAATGGTTGTATTATGCGCATGCACTTGTGACACAGTGCTCTTTCCACGTCCTTGCGAAGTGCCAACTCTATCTCCGCCACGACCACCCGTTGCGTTTCTCTCCCTCCTCCTCTTCTACCACGTGTTCTTTCTCCCCACCATTCGGGAAACTCGATCAATTGAAAACACCCACTTTCCTCATCTCCTTCGCGGTTGTAGTGTTTATAGAACTTAACAGAACCGTCCATCTTACCTCTTCCTTTCATATCGTTGTGGACTTTGAACGCCATAACAGTCTCCCGTTCTTCTTTGGACCTAGGAATTCCGCTTCCTCGCAGATTTTCTTCTTGAGTCAAGCTGTGATATGCCCGATTCAGCGATGGGAGAGGATCTAATGACAGAAGGTTAGAACGTACGGTGTTGTAGACAGTGTCTAGACCCATAAGGAAGCGATTCAAGCGATCCATCTCTTGAATCCTTGCAAATTTTGTGCCAAGATCACATGTACACTTACCGCATTGACAGCCTGGTAGCGTCTCATAATTTGCTAGCTCATCCCACAATTGTTTAAGACGCCCATAATAATTTCCCACACTCTCGTTCTTTGACTGTTTGCATTCCGCCAACGCCGTCTTGAGTTGTTGTATTCTGGGTCCGTTTACGACACATAACCGTTCTTTTAATTCACTCCACAAAAGATTTGCTTCTTCGTGGTATGATATGTTTGACCGTAGACTGGGCTCGATCGTGTTCATAATCCAAGACACAAGCATCAAGTTTACTGTCTGCCAATCATCTAATCTTTCTTCCTCCTCCGAATTGTGATAGTTCCATCAACAAAGCCGAATTTTCGCCTTGCCTTTAGAGACAGACGGATTAATCTCGCCCATTCATCGTAGTTCTCGCCACGAAGCAAGATATGAGTGATAACGTTCCCTGGATTGTCTTGAGATCCAAGAAAGTATGGGAACGAAGAATCGATTTTGTTGTATCGATCTCCGCTTCCCACTTTGTTCTTTCCGCTGCCTTCTTCCGTCATCTTGTTCGACAATGATTTTTTTCGATTTAGAGTTTTTGATCATGCTCTGATACCATGATAAATTTAGGTTGAAGTAACTTTGTTATTAGAATTCAAGACTCTCGTCTTGACAAGAGAGTTACATGCCTGCCCTTTATACAACATGACAATAGGAACCAAAAACTAATTTGCTTATGTGAAACCAACTAGGAAACTGTTATATGAAGCCAACTAGGAAACTGACTTCCTTCCAAACCTACCACCTTTGCAAACTTAAATGAACTACCAAATTACATAAGCAACCCCAACATACCAACCCGAAGTCACGAGGACCAGAACATGCGATGTACTGCATGCTGCATGCTTTCCTTGCTCAACACATATAGAGTATTTGTGAAGAGTTTATTTCTATCGGTGAATGTCAAATTGATCATTTTTAAAGAAAAGACAAAATTATAGTGTCATTTTTTTTGAATGTATAATTATGTACAACTATGATTTAATATAATTTGAGGTGTCAAATGATACCAATTTATTTATTTAGTGTATTTTCTTGAACGGAGATAGTATGAAAGAAACAAAATTGTTTATAGGAATAATTACGGGCTGGTACCATTTCCTAAAATTATAACATCTCAAGTACCTCCTTTTTGTTTTAAACCGAAAAAGTCAATTTTCATAATTTTATTCTAAAATAGCCCTTCCGACCTGTCCTTCGATCGTCTTCTTCCACATATTCGTTTTTCCACCTTTCGATCCTTCCCTTATTTCTATCGTAAGTAGACTGCGTATCACTCCAAATTGATACCTTCTTGAATACAAGAATTTTTTTCGTGTTTCCACCTACTCGAATACCAAAAAATAATGGATTCCACCAAGAGTTATGTCAATACATCCTTATCTGCTAATGCGTTTGATGAACGGTGTAGTACAGACCCTAATACTCGAGCAATACTACAAGTTTTGAGATGTTTTATGTTGATTCCACTATTCCATTACGAATTCAAAAAAGCAAAACAAATGGGATTGCTCTTCCCATCACTCGCACAACAATGTCGAAGTATCAATCTCATGCTTCCAACTTTCATTCTGAGTCTCCGACGGCTGTTATTCTTTTGTTAATGGAGCTGTGGGGTTATATTTATTTATTTATTTTAGAATTTTTGTATTGCGATCCCAAAATTTGGACATATTTCAAAAGTGCATCGCGATGCCCAATTTTTCAATTGCAATGCCCGAATTCAGTTAAGGATTTTTGTATTTCGATGCACAACTTCGGACAGACTTCAATCGTGCACTGGGATGCCCAAATTTGGGCATTGATACCAAATTATTAATAGATTATTAATTTTGAAACACAAAAATGTTTAATATCGATGCACAATATAACAGTTAGAACTTTGTACACTTCAATTTCGTACCCATGATATGTGATATGGCATAAAATATCAAGACCTAATAAAGGACTAACAAATGTTAAGTTACAAGGTTAAAAATTCAAAAGGAAAAGCAGGATGCATAAACAGTGAAATGCGGGGGGCCAAAGTGCCAAAAATCAAGAGAAAAATGGCCTGGCGTCACCGGGAGGCGGCGCCCATACCCTAATGCGCCCAAAGGCTTAGTCTTTGGTGCAATCTTCTCAGCGCGCGGTACAAGCCAATGAAGCTCAGAAAGGAAAAAGTTAATCACGAAGGAAGCCTCACTCCCAGCCTTTAAATAAGAGGCCCCGGCTTTCAGAATTCACAGACAGAAAACACGCAGTCAGATACAGTGAAAAAGTGAAGTTATGCAGTGAGTTCACCACGTAGTTGAGAAAACGCCGAGGGAATTTCTTCATCTAGCCCCGAAGCTCTACCAAATCTCCCACAAACACTAAAATCTCCGGCCAAAGTGAAACCTAGTTGCTCTGCTAGGATTCTGCTCTATTCCACCGGTCTAAAAATCCCAAAAAGAGTACTTGCTCTACTCGAATCCAGGCGTCAAATCAGCAAAAAAGCAAGCAGTTGTTCTGCCCAATTTCCGATGCCAGCAAGAAAGTAAACCAGCAAAAGCAAGCAGTTGCGCCACCCGGATCCCGAGGCAAAAAACAGCTTTTCGGAAGCAGTCACCCTGCCCGAAAACAATCAAATAAAAAAAGACTCCCTCTCCCTGAAGGCCAGAGCGAGCACACCCTAGGACCTACCACTAAGGAGTTTGGTACGGAATAGAACCCCCACGCTTCAACAGATAGGATATTTAAAGTTTTTATTTATAAAAAGTGTTATTTAGATCAGTCCAATGTAGCAAAAATAAGAAGTTGTGCTGCCCGAAATTTTATAGAAAATAGCACTAAAAATAGTCATTATTATGGCCAAATTTTTATAAATGTATTTGTAACTCTAGGAAGGAGGCTGCTGTAAGTTTGTAATATTTTCCTTATATATATATATATATATATATATATATATATATATATATATATATATAACCCCTTCCCACCTCGTAACATAGCCTCCGAACCTTTTACAAATCTGGTTATCTTTGGTTTTTTTTTTTGTTTTCCTTAAAATAAAGATGACTACTCTGTTGATAACATTTTGAGGCCACAATTGAGGCCAAACGTATTCCACGCACTTTAAAAGGTTTTGAAACCACCCGCTCTTTCATTAGCGGGGGAATCGGTCGAAAATCGGGGCACTCACAGTGGCGACTTTGTTGGGGAAGTTGTTTTTATTTTAAATAAAATAAAAACGAAGGGCTAAACTCATTTTTCATAAAAAAGAAAAAACAAGTTTTCTTTTGTCTTTGGCTAAATATGTTTATTATATTTATTTAACAGTTAAAATATTGTATTTTTATATATCTGTATATATATTTGTGCATATAACCGTGAAAACTTGCAACAGCTTCGTTTCGGGTACCGTTGCGAATAAAAAAAAGTGAGGATATAGAATTTCAAGCAATATAACAAAAAAAAATTATCGCTTTATTTTATTTTGCCCTGCTTTATTTACTATTTCTCGCAAAATATGTAAATATTCTTTTATTCTGTCATTTTATTTTGGGGATTATGACCAAATGTAATTAATAGAAACTTGTAGATTCCTCGCTGTTCTTTTTATTTATTGATCTGAATGGCCGTCACGCCCGCTCACACTGTCCTTTTGAAGATTCAAACTAATTAGCAGAGAAAATCCACAAAGAACGGAAAGATGGGCCATTTACTACTTTATTTACTGTTTTATATCTGAAAAAAAAAGATTTTACTGCTTTTTAAATACCTCACACACACGTACGCACGTAGAAATATTAGGATTTCCGAACTGCTACCCTACACCATGGCCAGCCTACCCCTGCATCAGACAACGTTAAAAAGCATATAGATTATTAGGACACTTCATGGACCGATCGGTTTTTATATCTCTAAATTATTGAATAATCCCTGTTGCAAAAAATATATATAAAAAAAATAATAAAGATGTATGCACAGAGGCTGACCAATAATTTTTATGATATTCGACCTAGACCATTCAAATGGTGGATCCCGGAAAGAGTATAGACCATTCGCCTAAGATCGGTCCAATCTTGGGGAGTCGAAAGGCATGTGGAATACGAAGGTTCTATACTCTGGAGAAAGAATTCATTATTCCAGGAAAAGTCCCGAGACTGTCAAAACAAAGCAGGTGCTTATCCGATCAATCTTAGGGAAAATAAATAATAATAAAATAATAAAGGCATACTGTACTTAGAACCCAAAAGCCTGGAACCTTCCCTTCTGATACCTTCAACCCCTTTTCCTCAGGAAGCTGGCCCAAGTTTGGAAAGGAAGAGATATTACCGGTCGGTTGATACGGGATACAGGCACGAGGGTCAGATCAGAAAGTACAGATTTGGGCAGAATGGTCGCCAAGATAGAGCAGTCTGTAGTGGGTACCGATACAGGGGCTCCAGGGTACGCTCCTACTCCAGCTATACAGCAGTGGCTAGATCAAAATTTGGGTGCATATGTTGATCGCTTGTTGAGCCAGATAGCAAACCTCATACAAGGTCCAAGGCCCAATGTTGAGGGAATTACTTTCCCTGCAACCCCTCAAGAAGCATCTACTTATCATACTCCTCTAAACTCAATCCCTCAGCCAAACACTAACCTACCACCAACCACCAACGCCCCAAACCCAAATTTTCCACCAAACCCCTATTATCCAAATTTTAACCATTTCTCACCAAATCCACCATATCCTTTCCCAAACACCAATATTCCTCATAATCCAAATGACCTTCCATTTCCCATCACATATGGACCCCAGAAGCTCACCTAACCAGGGTAAGTCACGACCTATTTACCTTTCAATAATCCTGGTCGTCACGCAGAAACTACCAATAACCTACCTCCTCAGAATCCCTACCAAATACCTCAGCAAGGAATAAACCCAGTTGTCCCCAATCCTTTCAATATATACTAAAACCCAGCACCTACCAATAACCTACCTCCTCAAAATCCTTACCAAATGCTTCACCAAGGAAGAAACCCAGTTACCCCTAATCCCTCAAATATATGCCAAAACCCAGCACCACCTCCCACAAAATTAGAGGTAGATATGGAGAACCTAAAAAGTATGATGCTCAAAGGCTTAAACAAAGGAGAATTTTCTACACGGGCATTAACATTACAGCCTTCGGCTATACTACCCTCAAAATTTAAAATGCCCGACATAGAAAAGTTTGATGGGACTGGATGCCCTATCTCTCACCTAAAATCTTACTCTACCGTCATGCAGTCAAGAGGGGCTAGTCTTTAAGCTATGGCCTCAAATTTCCATCTCACCTTGATAGGGGCAGCTAAGCAATGACTAATGTTAGCAGACAGTAGTATCAATCAGGATGTTCATCAGAAATAGGGATTCGTATCGACGAAGATATACGCACTAGACATTTAAAGGTCGGTATGCCTCTTAATTCATTCCGCTACTCAAAAGGAAAGCAGCCGCATCAAGGTCAGTTGTCCATTTGGTAAGAAATATGCCTACTATGCCACCAACCGATTTCTCTACCTAGAGTTACAACACCGTACCATGGTCATATGGAGCAGATAGGTCCATGAATACAGTTGGTGGAAATAACGGTCCAAGCAGAAACTTCAGAGGATCAAACAGAGGGTATAGGCATTATGAAGAATTGCAAGCTCCTCAATCTTTGATATTGCAAGGATTGATGGCACAGGGAGTGCTAAAACCTTTGGAAAACTACAGGCCACCGAATCATCTGCCTAACTCATGGAACCTTGCCCAGTGTTGTGAATACCATCGCTGCAGTGGTCATCTCACCGACAAGTGCTACACGCTCAAAAATGCAATCCAAGACTTAATAGATGATAAGGTTATCGAAAAACCTCACCCCAGTGCCCAATGTAGTCAATAACCCTTTACCTCAAATCAACATGATTGAGGTGAATGAAGAAAACTGTGTATCCAAATTTGAAAGGAATGAAAAGTCCTTACCATATATCGTTGTTCCTCTCTCTCTATCAGAAAAATAGCTTAGCTGCAACATGCTCTCTTAGGACACTATCCTGGGCAGTCAAACTATCATTAGCACTGAGAAAGCCACTTGGATTAGTGGAAATATCAGTCATCTTACCAGATCTGGTCGAGCATACCAACCAAACCAAGAAAATGGTGATCATTCTGGCAAAGACAAAGAAATAGACACCGGGGCTAAGAATATGGAAGATATCCTGTTAGCTCAGATGAAGAAAGCCCAAGCAAACATATCAATCTGGGGTTTGCTATGTGCTTCCAAAACTCATCGAGACATACTGGCCAAATCCCTAAGTCAGGCAGTCATCCCTATTGAAACCTCTCCAAATGAGCTCACCCAAATGATCGGAAACATACAATTTGGGAATGTGATTATGTTCACCGATCTAGATCTGCCAAGAGAAAGAACCAACCACATTGATGTTCTCTACATCATTATGGGGGTCATGGAAAAAAGAGTTCCCTCGAGTCCTGATAGACAACGACTCATCTTTGAATGTATGTCCCACTAGCACACTAGCCAAACTGGGGACAAAGATATCAGAACTGACTCCTTCATCGCAGACAGTAAAGGCATACGACAACACTAGTCGATGTGTCCTAGGAGTGGTAACTCTGATGATGACTATTGGGCAACTAACCATGACAGTCGAATTCCAGGTCCTACACATACCTGCCACATTCAGCTTATTGCTGGGACATCCTTGGATCCATGGGGTGAAAAGGGTAGCCTCCTCGCTACATCAAAGTGTCAAGTTTATCCACGATGACCACATAGTAATCATACTTGCCGATAAGATCGTGGAAAACAAAGAAAGTAGGGATATCCCAATCCTCGAGATAGAGCACAATGACACGGGTATCTTCTTCAGTGGTTTCAAAGTTATCCCCCAAGCCAGAGTCAACGACATTGAATATGGGCGAGAGACTGACATTACTAGAAAGAAAACCACAGTCTTCGCAGATATGGTCCCACTAAACATGCTCCAAAAAATGAATTATATGCCTGGTCTAGGTCTTTGCAGAAATCAACATGGGCTTATCAATCTGGTCCAAGATGAATTTAAAGAATGTATCCATCCATTTGGTCTAGGATACAAACCTACACTAGTTGAACTAGCCACAGTCATGAGACAGAAATGTGAAAACAGTAAGGCAGAACATGAAAAGCGTCCTTACAAAGATCCTCCTCTACAACCCTATAGAAAAACTCTAAATGGATACTTTGTAATGAAGGGAGAAACAGATGCCTATCTTTTGTTCCCCGAACCCTGGATAGACCAAAATGCGATACGACGTCCTGGTTGGGAAATCTTCGAAGACATCAGTCTAGCCATTAATGAAATGGAACAGGTTACCTTAGAGCCTCACAGCACTGCATATAAAACTGCCACGGTCGAGAACACCTGGACCATAGACCAAGATGATTATGCCCTTACCCTATTTGGTGATGACTTCATGGGAGATAGTTTCCTGGGAATGATTAACGGAGGGACTAGTTATGAGAAGCTCCCAGCTGAATTTGAATCCATTGCTGATAACCCTCTGCAAAACTGGTATACTACGACCGGCCCGCTTGTGACAGCCCGACCCGAACCCCAATGCGAGATCCCGAGTTGTGCCGTCCAAATAGTCAATAACACAAGCATGCACAAGTAGGATAATAAAATTCATGTGGCGCAACATCGCATACGAATAACAACTCGGCTACACTTGGCCGGAAAAACAACTTAATATAAACAAGTCATTGGCGACGTTACAGCCGGAACCCAACAACTACTCCTACAATATTAACACATGCTTATAATAACCTCAACAGCCACAACATGCCGGAGACAACAACAACAACAACATTTAAAAGAGCTTTAGCGGAAGAAACTGTAGTGAACCATTAACATATAAACAGGCTCGACATATAAGTCGGCATACAAAAGATCATAAGTATCTAATATTTAAGTTTACTACAACAACAAAATTCCCAAGACAAGTCTAAGTGACTTGCTTCCCAACGTCCTTTCCAAAATAAAAGACTAACTATCAAAATGTCCCAAAGGAGCAACCTTGAGCTCACAAACGACCAAAAGTGATATAGCGAGTCTATCGGGGACCATCTCCTCGGCTCGGATCTAAGGAAAACAAAACAAACAAATAGGGTAAGTCGAAAGACTTAGTAAGTTACTAAAATGCATGATCATGTTATAACATGGCATTTATCACAATTATAGCTCACGTTCATCATATAACACTTAGCACATTATTCACGTAAGTGCAAGAAAATAAATCATACAAGTAGGATATGATATAGGCACCGCCGTAGCTCTGCAAAATAGTTTGTTAACCCAATATCGTGACTACGATGCTCGTGACTTCGCATCGATATACCGAACTCCGCCCGGCTAATAGCAGCCGGTGACGCACGTATTGTTACGGCAAGGGCTACTTCCCATCATGCGGCTACAATGGAGGGGTGTGAGGTCCGTGTGCACGGCGATCCATAGCGAGCACGAATCTCTCAATTCGTGAAGGCTATACATCGTCCTACCCTGACATAAAAATCAAACCAAATAGTGCCAGTTGGACTTAATGCAATGCACAAGTAGATGTTTACTCGTTAAGACCAAATAATGATCGAATTCGACAAGAGCGAACTCGACCGACCAAGTAGGGTATAAATCTCTACAATAAATCATTTCAAGGCAATTAATTGCTCATAACCAAATAATCACAACGGGTTCAAATGCACATAATTAAACTCAACTTAAAATTGAGTAAACCCGACCAAACGGTGTCCAAACTTCGTAGGGATTGAAATTAGAGTTTAACATGTTCAAATCTTCCCTAGAGTCGACTCCGTTGAGTCTTTACTAAAAATTCCAAATTTCGGGTAATTGAAGCTATGTGCTTCATAACTCAACCTAGGCCATTACTAAGTTCATCTAGGTCATAAAATTCATCAAGGCATTGTAATGAGATTTATGTTCATCATAGAGTCCAATATTGAGGATAGAACACATAACAACTTCACAACATATCATGAAGGCATAAATTAGGGTATTCTCATATAACAACACTTCCATCACAAATATAATACATGTTTCTAACATGTTCAAAACCTTAAATAGACAAGATGAAAGAGTATTATAAACTTCCATAGGCAAGAAATCATCCTATACATGCTCCTAGCAAGTTCATATTTTCAAAATACAAGAAGAGAGCATAGGAAGCATATATGTGTCCTCATTGACCTCAATCATCATAAGCTTTGTTTCCTTAGGGTCAATGAGAACTAAAAAGAAGAAGAAGAAGAGTAACTTACTTGTGTTCTACACCAAAGGAAGCAAATGAGAAGATTGATCGGTTGGAAATGATCTACTCTTCGAGCTCTACACTTTTGATGAAGGTGGCTTGAGCAAATGGAGAAGGGATGTAGGAAGACCAAGAGGGTAGCTTCAAGAAGCCATGGGAGAACTTTGAGAGAAGATGAAATTCGTTTTTAGAGAGTGAAGGTGAGAAATGAAGGTCAAAATATGAAGATATGGCTTATATTGGTCTAGAAATTGAGTGGGACAAGTGTCAAGCTAATGTGGTTAGCAAATATCTGATTTTTGGCTTGTTAAATGATCACTAAAGGTCTCTTAATCAACCCTTATAACTAGTTAGAGATGTTAGGACATAATCAAGGAGGGTTAGGGAGGTTTAAGTGAGGTTTAGAAAAGGTTTGGATAGGGGTTTGGGTATAAAAATCGTTCAACAACAAAACAGGGGAAAAATCCCGTAGAAGTATCCTGAAGTTGAGGCGGGCGCCTCACCAAAGCCCAGGCGGGCGCCTCAGATGCTGGGGTTGAATTCATTTTTGCAATGCTCTCAGCTCTTGAGGCGGGCTAGTGATCAAAATTCGATGCGAGCGCCTCGTTTAACCCTTGAACTTGGTATAAACATGTCCTAAATGGTCCCAAACTTATGGGCAACCATTCTAAGGTCTAACCCAACTCAAAACAAGTCGGAAACACACCCGAACAACATCCGGAACAAGGTAGAACAAGGCTCGAATCATGCGACGAATGGTTAACGAATCAACACCAATCAAACAACAATCAAACACCAATCAAACTAGGATAACTTGGACATGGAAAAGGCTTGTCTAAACATGGTTATGACCTGAATGCAAGGCCAAGAACTCAACGAACACTTCGCACAACGAAATACAAGCAATACGAGCAACGAGGGGAATCGCTAAGGCCAAAATAAAAGCGATCGAACCGGCGATTCAACAAGCAAGCATACATGATTCTAAACATGTTAAGAACTTCATGAATGACTTATGAATGTTTCTAAATCATATATATAGACTAAGTAAACATACTCACAATCAACAAGAAAACATGAAGGCAAGCACACAATGCACATGCAAGAATACGGGGTGTTACACCGCTCCTAACAACCGCAGACTTGGTGGACCGTTTTGGATATAACATTCCCCTTATTTCCTTTAGCCTTACGGACTGGTCATCTATCGTCCCGCTCCCTGAAATTGAGGACCTTAAACCCTAGGACCTCAATAATGTAATCAACCCTATACAGTCTGTTATGAATAATGAAAATCTTGATGTCTTCGCGTATTCCTTGGTTGCACCTACGTTAAAAGACGAATTAATTAACATTAATAATGAAACGTTTAACGAAATGGACCCGAACGATAAAGGTTACTTGCTCGAGCTCGACAAGTCAGTCAAGCACCAAGAAAAGTACCGATCAGCAGCATCAGAAGAAGACTTGTCTGTTATTAATCTGGGGCTGAAGAGTGAGATCAGAGAAGTTAGGATTAGCAGTTATCAGCCAGGGTCAAAAAGGGCAGCATTGATCAGTCTACTCAGAGAGTTTGTAGATGTCTTCGCATGGTCCTACGAAGATATGCTTGGGTTGGATCCAGCCATAGTAGTGCACAGAATTCTGACATACCCCGAAGCTAGGCTAGTTAAGCAGAAGCTCCGCAGAATCAAGCCAGAATGGTCACTGAAAGTAAAAGAAGAACTTATGAAACAGTTGCACGTCAAGTTTATCCAGGTAGTTGAATACCCAATTTGGCTGTCAAACATGGTGACTGCTCCGAAACCCAATGGAAAGGTTCGGATCTGTGTAGACTTCTGCGACCTCAATAAAGCATCGCCAAAAGACGACTTCCCTCTACCCAACATTGATATTGTGGTAGATGTTGTGGCCTCTCACAAAATAAGATCATTTGTTGACGGCATGTTGTGATATAATCAAATCAAAATGGCAGCAGAAGACCAGGAAAAAACTTCATTCATCATCCCCTGGGGAACCTATTGCTATATTGTCATGCCATTTGGACTGAAAAATGTTGGGGCTACATACTAAAGGGCCGCCACTACCCTCTTCCACGATATGATACATAAAGAAGTCGAGGTATATGTGGACGACATGATTGTGCATTCAGACGATACAAATGGTGCCCATGTCAAAGACCTTCGAAAATTCTTCGAAAGGTTAAGGAAACACCAAATGAAGCTCAACCCGACCAAATGCACATTCGGAGTTACCAAGGGCAAAGTCCTAGGGTTCATGGTAACTGAACATGGGATCAAAATAAAACCTACTAAAGTGAAAGCCATCATAGGCATGCTGCAGCCAAGAACACCAGCCAAGTCGAGGGTTTTACTGATTCTGATATATCGATTCATCGAGGCGGCTAACATCCATGTGTGAGCCATTATTTAAACTCCTGAAGAAAGACACTGACCGAATCTGGGACGAAGAATACTAGCTTGCCTTCAAAAAAGTTAAAGATTACCTTGTCAGCCCACCAGTGCTAGCTCCTCCTCATACTCATAAACCTTTCCTCCTATACCTGATTGTCACAGACATGGCAGTAGGGGCTATGCTTGCACAAGAAAAGAAGATTCCTTCATCGAAAATGCCATCTACTTCATAAGCATGAAGTTACAAGGAAGTGAGATAAATTACTCAGCCTTGGAGAAAAGCTGCACTGGTCTAGTCTGGACAACACGGAGGCTCAAAACCTACTTACAAGCTCGATCCATCAAAATCATCTCCAGAATGGACCCCATGAAATACATCTTTGGAAAGCCATCACTCTCCAACCGATTGGCTAAATGGTCATTTATGCTCAACGAATTTGACATTTCCTACGTCACACTTAAATCTATCAAAGGCAGTGTGATCGCAGACCATTTAGCTGATCTACCTGTAGAATCAGAAGATACATCTGAGCCAAGTTTCCTAGACGAGGATGTCCTAAAAATCACTGATCATGACACCAAGTGGCAAATGTTCTTTGATGGGGCAGCCAACAAAACAGGGTTCGACATAGGAATCATGTTAATTGATCCAGCAGACTCGCATACTCCTTTAGCCATAAGATTGGAGTTTGAATGCTCAAATAGCACTGCTGAATATGAGGCTTACATTATTGGTCTAGAAGACGCTCTCCGAAAAGGAGCTAAAAACTTGGAAATCTTCGGTGACTCCGCTTTGATCATAAATCAAATCGAAGGGAAATGGAAAACCCAGGATCCCCGGCTACAGCTATATCACGTCCGACTGACAGCCCTAGCAAAAGAATTTGATGACATCTTGTTTCATTACCTACCACGAGATAGAAATCAATTCGCCGATGCCTTAGCCACTTTAGCTTCGTTGGTCAAAGTTCCCACAGAGATCAACGTCCAGCCATTTGTAGTTGGGAAAAATATAATTCCTTCCTACTGCTTCCAAATTGATGCCACTCTTGAAAGGGATAACAAACCCTAGTACCTAGACACTATAAATTTACTTCAGAAAAGGGGTCTATCCACTCAAGACAAAAGAGGGAAAATCTCCCTACGAAGATGGGCATCGGAATTCATGATCAGTAGAGGTAGTCTATACAAAAGGCACTACCAAGGGTTAAACCTGCTATGCATCAATCAGGATAAAGTCGAACGAGTCATGGACCAGCTGCACGGTGGTACTTGTAGGCCACACATGAATGGGCATATGCTATCAAAGAAAATAATCTGACAGGGGTACTACTGGAGTATGCTAAAAAATGACTATATTCGGTGGGTGCGTCATTGTGACAAATGTCAATGCTTTGCAAATCTACAACACGTTCCCCCGCATACAATGTACAACTTAACAGCTCCTTGGCCCTTCTCAGCATAGGGAATTGACATCATAGGTCAAATTCACCCAAAAGGATCTAATGGCCACGTGTATGCCATGGTAGTCGTTGGCTACTTCATGAAATAGGTAGAAGCTTCTTCCTACAAAGTACTGAATGCCAGGAAGGTGTCCGAATTTATCAGAACCAATATCATATAACGATACGGACTACCTTTCGAAATAATTTCTGATAATGGTACACACTTTGAAGGGGACGTGAACCTATTGCTGGACGAGTTCAAAATCCAGAGACATAAGTCTTCCCCGTACCGACCACAAGCAAACGGTGTTATCGAAGCATCCAATAAAACATAAAAAAAAAATGGCTGAAACAGGAAGAGACTGGCAAGAAAAACTGCCATTAGCACTCTGGGGCTATTGCAGACTCCGGCAACACCCCTCTTTAGGGCTACCATTATTCTTTAACTTTATGACATGGAAGCGATCTTTGCCAATTGAAATAGAGGTCCCATCATTAAGAGTTATGATGGTATCAGATATAACTGAAATTAACTGGGACAAATAACGCTACGAGGAATTAGCCCTGTTAGATGAACGACGACTACTAGTCTTAGAAAACACTCGAGCATATCAGAAACGAATAGCTCGAGCATTCAACAAAAAAAGTCAAAGGCTGTAGTATCCAAGTAGGAGATTTGGTACTTAATGAAAAACCCCCAAGTTATGTCGACACTCGGGGAAAATGGAAGTCTCATTGGATGAGACCCTACATCGTCAGACAGATTCAGTCAGGAGGTGCAGTACTCCTCACCAATCAAGATGGGGAAAATCTCCTTCAGCCCTTTAACATGGATAAGCTCAAAAGATATTGTGCATGAGTCAAAAAATGTCTGGCAATTGTATCTCTCTCCAGCTCGCTAGATTGAAAACTCGAAAGGGCGGTCTAGGCAAAAATTAGAGCAATTAAAAAAAAGAATATATACAAGGAGAATAAGGGCTCGCTAGATTGAAAACCAGAAAGGGCAGTCCAGGCAAAAGTTAGAGCAAAACAAAAGAAAAACCAGGAGAATGAGAGGGAAAGCAGTCTCTAGCATCTGATCTCCAGCAAATAGTCTTTAGCATATTCGGGTCTCCAATAAAAGAATCTTCCCTTAGGGGAAGAACTACGTCGACCTGAGCCTCAGAAATGAGGAACGTAGGTAGCCTCCGGGTCTGGTCGAACAAAGGTCAAACATGTATCAAACATGTGTGACCACATGGAAAAGACTTGTTATGGCAAGAAAGGAAGTTAGTCTCGGTTTTGACTGGCTAAGAGAAAAACCACGCCAGGGCTCAAAATAAATCATCAAAATATAAAACTCCATTAGGTGCAACTAAGAAATGGGTGTCTAAGATATTTAGATTATAATTATTTCCGTACAGGTACCTATATATATATATATTGCCTACATCCCATATCCCCCAAAACCCTTCTTTTTTATGCAGCTCCGAAATGGTCCCTCAACATCTGTGACATCCTAGCCAAGACCAGATACCTCTACGAGGCACAGAGGATGCCCCAGCCTCACCAGAATGAGAACCTTCAGAGGTGTCTTCTTCTTCATCGTCAGCATCCCCATTATCCTGGATAGCAGGGCAACTTGGGCCAGCACCGTCATCTCTTTGATCATTGTTTCGTCTGCTAGCTTGACCTGGGCCAACTTCATCAGTCCGTCGGGGATTACTTCGCCTACTTGCATTACTCAGTCTGGGAGGCACATTACTGGGTCCCGCCTCATCAGGATCATGTGTCGCCTGAGCTCCAAGGTTGTGCACTCACCGAAATTCCTCCTGCAGAAGCTGGGGAACTACCAGCCCTGAACTTTCCAGATCCTCACCGATCTCCATCAGTCGGGCATCTATACCGCTGGTCACCCGCCTAGAAAGGATCCTCCTCAGCACATGCATGATCACACGAGAATGCTTCTCAGCAGCAAACAACACCCATGACAGGTACTCATGGAACAACAACATATTCTCATAAAAAGTGTTAGCTGAGGCCCGCAGGGGATAATCAGTCTCCCACATGTCCCGGATAAGACCGCCCACATCTCTCTCCATCCGCAGAACTTCTATCAAAGGACGGTTCACATCCGGAAGGATATGTTCTCTACCAAATTGAATGAGAACTCGGTACGCTAAATAAAAAGAGGTCTGTTGGAGACCAGGCAAGATAACCTGAGCATAAGTCCCAGTGAACAGAAAAAAGTGGCGGCTTATAACCCAGACTATCTCCATGGAGCCAATACGCATAAAATATTATATCCAATCACGCTCAGTTGACAGATCATGACGATAATGGCCACGGAAGCCGTAACGCGCGGGCATGTATATCCCTCCTACAAGCTCAGGGGTCATCACCTAGTTAAAATGCTCCTCCAGCCACATATGGATTAAAATGAGGCTGCCAGAAGGAAAGACCTCATCACCAGTCGAAAAAGCATCTAGGCCAAGCAGAGTCTCAGCCAAAATGATCGGGACAATATTCACCCGGCGCTCCCGAGCTTGCAAAACTAAATCAACAATCCGCACGTCAATAAATCTGGGTTGGCCCACCATGAGGTGTCTCCCCATGACACACATAAAAAGGGCAGCTAGCCGACACCGAAAATATACCGGCTCTTCCCTATATTCCGAATAAGCAGTGGGGAGAATAATCAGATCAGTTATAAAATTTCGGAGTTCCAATACGACTCAAGCCAAATAGTTCCCTTATCGCCATAAAGGGACGTCTCCGTACATATGGCACGGCAATGGGTCCGACAGTCGACATTCCCACCATAGCACAGAATTCCTCGAAGGTGGGACACATCTCATTCAAAGAAAAATTAAAGAGACGACTTTTAGTCGACAAAAATCTAGATGCTGCCCTCAGCATCTCCCAATTTATACGCAGTCCCCGCCATGAAAGGAGGCAACTGAAGCCATAAACATGATCAAACTATTTCCTTTCGTCCTCCCGTAATGAAAGGATCCAGTAATATAGGGAAGTCTCATATATCTCAATATCCAGGGTAAAGATTTATATCTGATCTGATAAAAAGAAATATGAAACAAAAAGAAAGCTCAGATATGTCTGCTATCTGAAAAGAGAAGATAAGAAAAGAGAACCGGTGTGAAATTCAACGCTACCCCGAGTCCCCTTTTATACTGAAAACCAGAGAAACAGCTGAAATAGCAAAACAATACACGAATAGGGCCAAAACAGGAAGTGCACAAAAGGATCCTGGGCGCTGCCCTAAGCCCTTCTAGGTGTTGCGCCTAAGTCCTCCATGGACAGCGCCCACTGCTCCTCTCCGGTCATCCTAAAACTGCATGGTATCCTGGTTTCGACCTCGGTTGCTCCGCTATTCGCCTCTGTTCGCTCACAGAAATGAAAGAAAAAGAGTGAGGCTATGGGATAGCCCTTACCAACTGAAAAAAAAATCAAGCCTCTCTTTCCCCGCAGAGCACCGGTAACCCCGATGAAACCCAAAGGCGTATCCCTCAAAGCCTCCATCCTTGATGTATAGTGTGCCCTTGCTTTAGGTTTTTGGCTTAATTTCTTTTATTTAAGCATCTCTAGAATAATTGAGTCATATTTTAATCTGCATCGTAGAAATAAAAATAAACTGCATTGCATTTAGATATATACAGAGTCTGGTACCAAAAAAATCCATAATATGTACAGGTAAAAGAAGCTAATGGGCCTATGAAGATCTGCTCCTATTCAAGCCTCCGCCCAGAACCCGAGGGTCAGTCCCGCCAACTCTATATTCCTGACCTCTTGCCCGAGCACGACTCAATCCGCCGGCCTCATCATCATCATCATCTCGGCGCCTGGCCCGACCCACGGTATCGTTCCCCCGGCAAGTGAACTCATCCAACATCCGCTGGTATAATTTAGCGAGGCCAAAGAAGCCTTTCACCACCTTTCGGTAGGATGAAACATCCACCTGAAAAAAGAGGTGTCTAGAAGAAAAGAAGAAATATCAATCCAAATAATAATAATATTTGGCAAGTTTGAAAAAAATAGAGACATAAATGAAACGTATACTGCACAGGCCCGCTCAGGAATCTAAAAACACTTCTGGACCTCGGCATCAGGCAAAGCCTCCTCCACAAGTCTTCCTTCACGATGATATTGGAAGGTGGAGAAATCTTCAGCGGTGATGAAATAATCTGGCTGAGCATCAAGAACCAGACGAGAAGGCCTATCAGAAACATCTGATGCACGCCTCGCTACTGTAGGAGCAGGATGGAACACTGTCCTCAGAAAATCCTCGTAAGCCATGGTAGGATGATCCTCACGATGAACAATATATCCCGATAGGCACTGATAGCGGTTCGGCAGAAAATCCGGGACGATCACCTAGGCTAGTGGTGCAAGTGGTGTCACTGGGCCCACAGGATAGAGAAAGTGCTGACGGTTGACCCGTTCGCACATATATAAAGAATCAACCATGATGGACACCATCAGAACCCGGCGGTGACTCATCTCCAAAGAAACCAAATACGACCCAGCCAGACCCCTCCAGGGAGATAGATGCACAGTGCCCAAGCTCGAGCTCGTAATCTTGTCTCGCACCATCGCCTTGTTCAAGCTGTTGCCATCCCGGTCCTCTTCCACCCGGTTAGCATTCACGAATTCAGACAAGAAAGGTGGCTCGTGAATACGTCTCTTAATGGGCTAGGGGAAAAGGTAAAAACTGAATAAGCCCAGACCTGCAAAAAAAAAAAAAAGAGGCACAACAAAAGAAAAAATCAATAAATGCAGGCAAGTATCAAAAGCAGGAAAAAAGAGGAGAGATACCTCCCAAGCCGGAGCAAAACCATTAAGGACTGGAGAATCATTGCGGCTGGCACGATCCATAGAAGCATAAAGTTCAGCCAGGCCTGCCTGCTCCCAGTCATAATCAGAAACCTGGTATAAGTCCCGAAGGCATCCCAGGACAGAAACCCGCGAGGTGGTGGATGAATTTGTAAATAAAGACATCCCTAGAAAAAAGAACATAAATACCCTGGCAACACGAGTGACACCCTCGTAATCATCGTCATCAACCTTCCTGGCATGCTGCTCCAGCCAACTCTTCACGCTGCCGATGCGGATCTCATCAACACTCTTGTAATCTGGCTAGAAGCCCAAAAGGTCTTCGACCACGTCATGCTGATGCCTCAGAGTAAAGTCTGGCTCCAAATGCCTACCAGTGCCGATAGGAATGCATGTGATTGCATTAAAATCACAGAGGGTCATGGTGGCCTCGCCCCAGCTAAAGTGAAAAGTGTGAGTGGTGGCCCACCAGTAATCCCTCAAAACTTCAAATATGGGCAAATAGCTGCGAAAGGGACGAAAAGCCCGCAAAAATACGCTGAACCCGACCTGTTCCACCAGAAGCACTGCCTGCGAGGGCAGTGAGTAATAAATAAAAGCCACTTTATCACAGTTGGCCCGAATTCTGGAAAGAGACTTATGCGCCTGAAAAAAAAAAAAAAAGGGGACAACATCTCAGAAAAGAAAAAAAAAGGAGGTAAACTCTTATTTTCCCTATTAGCGATCACTATGCATGCTATATCTCATATAATTGCATTAATTATGTCATATCCATCCTTACTATGCATAAAGAAAAAAATTGATGGTAAATAATATATATACGCATATGTTATTTTCTTTAGCATCTAAATGTGTGCATTTATCTCAGAGCATTTTGCATGCATAAAATATATATATATATATATATATATATATATATATATAATACCTATGTTGCATTTTGCATGCATTTAAAAGAAATATATAAATGTTACATTGTTGCATGTATTTAAAAGAGAAAAATATATTTGTTGCATTTTGCATACAGAAAATATATTTGCATGCAGCATGTGCATATATTCAAAAAATATATCTAAAGAAAATGCAGCATGTATCCGAAATATATATCGCATGAGCATGCATCTTCTAAAAATTATCCGTGACACGAGCATACATCACATAGTCAAAATATATCAGTTACATGAAGTATGCATCGCAGAATCAAAATAGTGTCAATTACATGAGTATACATCGCAAAATTAAATAGCATGAATTTCATATTTTTGCTATACTATAATTGCCGAATTGCATCATTATAGCATAAATCATGCATGCATAAGTATCAAAATCAAGAACATGTATACTCCAAAAATACCGAAATAGTAAGAAATTCAAAAAATTCGAGAAATTCAACCAAATGAGTTGAAGGAAAAAGAAGACGTACAGCCGGATCTTGAAGATTTGCAACGTGGGTGTGACGATCTCGCAGTATATTACTCCAATCATCCCTTGAGTGCCAGTATCGGATGACATTTCGGCTTAAAGGAGGAAGCTCCCTACGTTCCTCGCCAGATTCCGGGTGCTTCGGTGCCTTTCCCTTTCGAGATCTTGAAGAGGAAGCCATCTGGCAAGCAAAACAATTAATTTGGCAGAAGAAAATTGAGAAAATGCGAAGAAATGAGAAAAAAAAAACTGTCGGCAGCAATGGCAGAAAGAAAGAATGAACGAAGAAGAAGAAGTGAGTTGCTGCTCACTCTCGTCCCCGTAAGTGGTGATAAAAGGGGTGGAAAGTTTCACTTTCCCCCTCCAAAGTTTAGTTCAACACTTCAAACCTCAAGTTAGCTTAAATTGTGAAATGGCCCTGAAGTTCTAACGAAAAGTTAACGAAGTTAGCCACTGTTAAACAAAGTTGACGACCATCCATCATAATACAAAGGAAAAGTTATATCCCCAGCATATTAGCCGCAAAGAGAAAGAAAAGAAAAAAAAGAAAAAACAAAAGAAAGAAGAAAATAAAGAGAAAGAAAATAAAGAAAAAAAGAGAAAGAAAAGACAGAAAAGAAAGAAAAAAAAAGAAAAAAAAGAAAGAAGAAAATGTCCCACCATCGTATTTGACGACGAGTATTGACCCTGAGGATCCGATGTCCAGAAAGAAGAAAGCTCCAATAAAGCTCCACCATCGTATTCGACGACGGGTATTGTAAGGTTCCCGGGATGTGCCTCGCGCCCGCGCCCTCGGATGTGGGTGCGTTGCGGATGCGGGACACCACCGCCTCGCTCCACCCTCCTTTGTTTGGGAAGACGAAATCAAAAAGTGCGAGAGGAGTGCTGTCTATATTAGAACGTTTGAATGTGCCTCGGTTGCCTTGAGTGGATTTTGTATCCAATATGGGAACTTATCGTTTCCCGCATTAACTTATCCCTTGTTTAGGGGATACCAGGATATGGGAATGCATTACACTTTCATTCCCATTTTCCCTTTTTTAGGAGAAAACGGAAAAGTGCAAAAAAGGATATTGCGACGCCCCCACTATGGATTTATTAAAAATAGCCTTATGGCCCATTCGATTACTATGGGAGCTTTGGGTTTCCGCATCAAGTTATCCCTTGTTTAGGGGATACCAGATATGGGAATGCATCACCCCTCCATTCCCATATCTCCTTTTTGGGAGAACAGAAAGTGCAAAGAGGGAATGTTGCGAGGCCCCACCGAATCGAAAGTTTTAGAGTCGCCATCTTTATTTTAAGGCAAATAAAGCAAAACCAAAGAAAAGAAAAATAAACCCCGAGAAAAGAAAACGGGTTCGAGGCTAAGTTATTTGAGTCAAAGGTCCGGCACCCAACTCGCCTTTCTCGATCTCGAAATGGTTTTTGGTCAAGTATGCTTATTGTCACATTTATTTAGCAAATAAATAGGTATTAAAATGACAGGGAAATTTAAACAAATACATTCGTGGCTACATTATTTACTGGATTCTCGCTGCTTCCTTCCAATAATTACAAACATATTTAAGAATATTTGGCCATTATAACGGCTCTTTTACATAATATTTCCTAATCTAATCAAAGACAACGGCTTATAAGGACTACATTGTGCGATTTAAATAACAACTTTACAAGAAATAAATAAACAATAAGTAAATAAATAAATAAAAGTGCCCTTAAAAGTTATTACCTTTTAGAGTGTGCTCGCTGTCCTTGGGAAGGAGTCTTTGTTGTTTGTTGGTGGTTGTTGTTTTGATTTAGGCAGTACGCTTATATGTGAGTAGTTTTGGCTTTTTTTGGTCGGGCGGAATGACTTAGTTTTTGTGGTTTTGGCCTTTTTGGTTGGGCGGAATAACTATTATTTAGGGTGTTTTTCGTTACTCGGAGCGAGTAACGCTTACTTTGAGATTTTGGGTCGGGGAAGTGAGGTGAATACCTAACAACTAGGCTAGGGATCACTTATAACTTATGGGTTTTGATTTTGGCGAGTTTGGACGGGGTTTGAGACTCTGGGGCTTCCACTCACCTATCTCGCACCTCTCTCATACTAAGAGTATCGGCAGGCAGGGAGCGAGCCGTTGCGATCTTCGATCTCGGAAAAATGAGCAAATGACCGGGAGCCGAGGCCTCCTATTTATAGTGTGAAGGAGGGGCAGGCTGGAATTTTTCGAGTTTGTTCTCCTGCGTGGGCTTGTACCATGGGCATCAGAACTTGTACCATTTCATTGTGAGAGAGACAAATAGTGGCAGGCATGGTGCGGTCAAGGACTCCTTGGTGCGGAACCAAGGGGCCCAGTGCGGCACCATGCTTCTTTCCCACTTTCAATTTTTGCACTTTCCCCCTAGAAGTTCACTGTTCATGCATCTACTTTTTCCTTTTGCATTTTCGACCTCAGAATTTGACATTTGTTAATGTTTCAACGTTCTTGATATTTTATGTCATGTCACATATCAGGGTACGAAATTGGGGTGTCTGAGCCCTCAACGATGGAGTCTACGGGTAACCCAAGGCTTCTTGAGTAGGCGAACATCGTTGATAAACAATAGACCCTCCAATTTCGTTCAATTATAGAACGGGAATGAGATGCAACAGGAAGTAGTTATAATGCAACAGTATATAACACAGACCAAACTCCATAACCTGGACAATTTTAGTCGGTTATAAAAAAAAGTTATCGTAGTTTTAAGCAGATATGAATTTAATGTGCTCTGATGGTCGGACCTACTAATGTAGGCTGCCTACGTATTCCCTATTAAAGGAACTCAAACCAAAAGCGTAGTTCGTGCCAAAACCTAAACCATCACTGCGTCTGATCGTGCTTTACCGTGATAGGTTGCCTACGTATCCTTAAACAAGGAATCGGGCCAAACGTAGTTCACTCATGGGACTAAATGTGGCGGTGTAAGTGTTGTGGTGCAAGTGCGACAATACTAAATGAGCAAGTGTGGCAAAGCTTTATCAAATAAGCAATGCGACAATGGTAAATACGTCTTTGTGATGGTCGCGTCTACCATGATAGGCGCCTCACGTATCCTTAGTCAAGGAATCGGACCAAGCGAGTTCGTCTTGTGGCCATGCGAGTGAATTGTTTCCTAGGAACTCGGTCCTCTTGGAGAACAAGACCTTTCCCTATAAACCGGTCGTGTACCCCTTAAAGGAAAGTTTCCCACATAGCCAAAATGTATGGAATGCATTGCTTCCTCAGGAACTCAGCCTTCAACGGAGAACAAAGCCTTTCCCTATCAATCCGGGGCTGTGTACCCCTTAAAGGAAAGTTTCCAAACATCATACAAATGCACTGTTAAAAAGGAAAATACCTTCCTTTCCTTTACCTTTGTCGTGTCCATGCGACAAATTGCTTGTTGCTGTTGTTGCCGCGCTTTCTGTTGTTTGTCAGACTTGCACTTTTTGGGATTTTTCTTTTTGTCACTGCTCAGCCTTATTTGGAAAATCTTTTCCGTCCGCTATGTTTTCGGCTTTAGGCTGGAAAATCTTTCTTGATCTTCTTTGCATTTTCTTTCGCTCCTTCTAACCTTGGTCGAAGCTTCCTTTTCTTCTTTGTAGCATCGCTTTGATATCGGTGATATCATCTTTTCTTTGTTGTTGTTTCTTTTGCTCCATTCTCTAGCTTCGAAAAATTTCTTCTTACGCATTTGTTCTTGTTGCATGTACCTATAAATTTTCTTTTTCTTGTACATGCATTTCCCCCTCTCCCGATTTTTTTGTTTTTTCATTTTCTGTTTTTTTTTTGTTTTTTGTCTTTTTATTCTGCATGTCTGCCACTTTTCTTTATTTGCATGCTTATTACCTCTTTTTTGTTTTTCTCTCTCTTTTTTTTGTTTGTTTGTTCGCCTGGATATACTTCAGATTTGCTAGATTTTGACACTGTTTGGCACTTTTTGAAGCATTCCTGACTTTATTAATGATGCTTATGCATGTCCTATTTATGCCTAAATGATGCAATTAAGTAATGATGCATGAAATTTATTTTTACGATGCATGATTAAACTAGTGGTCACTATTTGCCCTTATTATGCATGATTTATACTATAAATGCAAATGGAGCTAAATGATGCATGTTTATGCTGCAGAGACAAAGTAAATGCCATGAGGATATTTATTTTCATGAATGGTGGCATTTTATTTTTTTTTAGCGCACCCCTAATGCAACTTATTGGATAATAAATGCAAATGATGAATGTATGTACTACCTTATTTAATGCAAATGTGATGCCTAAAAATTATAAGATGCTTATTAACATGATGCATGAGTATTTTCCTATTCTATCATGCATGCAATAATGTAAAATGTAGTATATATCTTCAAAATGCAAAATACATTTTTATAATGCCTATAATGCAAAAACATTAATCTAGATGCAAAAACATTAATCTAGATGCAAAATAATACAAAAAAAAATTTGTTTTTGTTTTTGTTTTTGTTTTTTGTTTTTTGTTTTTTTGTTTTTTTGTTTTTTGTTTTTTTTTTTTGTTGTTTTTGTTGTTTTGTTTTTTTTTTGTTTTTTTTGTTTTTGAAAACCTGTACAAATATTTACAATGCACTATAATTTTATATGATACAAAATAAAAAAAATAAATGCAGACTCAAAACACACGCACAAAGCAAAGCTATGTCGACATCTAACAGGTAATGGCACGCTGTATTTCCAAGATGGATTTTAAAGGAATATACCTTCGGGCTCGAACAGGCTTCCTTTTTTTTTCTATGATATGTGGGGAAAGGAAAAGGCAGTCACTTCCTCCTGTTCTTGGCCATACCATTGTTGCAGGGCTATACTTGGCATAAGGCTATTTTCACAACTCCTGTATTTTTCTTCATAATCAGACAGGGCAGCGATGAATGATCGGAATCCAAGTCGTCGGGTTGTTTCAGGACAATGGCAACGCAGATGATGGATAGGAAGAGGACACTGGTGTTTCATCCCGATGAGATCGAGTTTTTCCGTGGAGAAGAAGTACATGAGACCGCAGTGGACGCCGCAAAGATTGATGGATCGCCCGGCTTAAGGCGCAAATGAAGGGATAGTTTTGGGGAAACAAAGGGGTACAATAATAGATACGTATTGTGCAATTAATGCATAATCTAAATTTCTTTAGCAATTATTTCTAAGTTGCACCTTAGGACTGTAATATTATATTTTAGTGTTTTGTTGCGAGCTTCTGTCGTGGTTTTTCTTTTTCTTCTGTCAGTCGAGCCCCTTTGCCTGCTGAACATCTGGAGGTAAGATGTCGAAGTTTCAAAGAGTGCCTTCCTTCTCCTTATTCTCCTTATTTTTATTCTTTTTTTTGTTTTGTTTTGTTTTGTTTTGTTTTGTTTTGTTTTGTTTTGTTTTGTTTTGTTTTGTTTTGTTTTTTTGTATTTTTCATCTTTTTTTTTTGCTCTAATTTTTGCCTAAGCCGCCCTTTCGGGTTTTCAGCCTAGCGAGCCCTTATTTCTTCTTTTTTTTTCTGATTTTTTTTATATGCCCTAACTTTTGCCTAGGCCGCTTTCGGGTTTTCACCTAGCTGGGGAGAGGAAGCATTGCGGATAGAGTGTCTCAAGCATAATACCTTTTAAGCTCATTGAGATTGGAGGGCTGAACAAGGTCTTCTTTCCTGATTTGTGGGGAGTACGGCATCTCCTGACCGGATCCTTTTGACAATATATGGCACATCGTGGAAGAGAGGGGTAGCGACCTTTGATAAGTAGCCCCAACATTTTTTAGCCCGTGACGGCATGACATGATAGCGAGGTTCCCCGAGGGGTGGTGAATGGGGTCTTTTCTTGGTCTCCTGATGCCTTTGATTTGACTATAACCCAGCATGCCGTTGATGTAAAAAACTGTTGGGCTTGGGAATGATCACTATATTGGACAGCCAGATCAGGTATTTTTTTTCTTTCTTTTTTTTTTTACTCTTTTTTTTTGTGTTTTTTTTTTCATTTCATTTTTTTTGTTATTTTTTTTGTTATTTTATTTTTTTTACCCGAATGAAGTTGACGTGCGGCTGTTTCATGCTTTCTTTTTTTTTTTTCAACCTGTAGTGACCATTCTGGCTTGATGCGGTGGAGCTTTTGTCTGATTGGCTGAGCATCCGGACATATGAGGGTCCGGTGTTTGGCTATGGCTGGGTCTACCCTTGACACATCTTTATAGGATCAAGTAAGCATGTCCACGAACTCTTTTGAGGAGATCCATGAGTGTTATTCTTTCAGAGCCTTGCAGGTAGTTGCCGATTCTGACTTCTTTTGATTTCATTGTCCAGCCCCAGATTGATAGTGGGTCAGTCTTCAGTTGTTGTTGATGATGTTGTCTCTGGTGCTCTGCTGACTTTACAAGCTCAATCAAATTTTTTTTTTCTTTTGGGTCCTATTAAATGACTCATTATTATAATTTTTTTAATGCGTCTTTTAATGTAGGTGCAACTAAGAAATAAGCAAAGACATTTAGATTATTATTAAAAGCACACCGTACAGGGTTTATTACATTATTGAGGACCTGGGGTTTGAGATCCTCAATCTTAGGGAGCGGATCGGTAGATGACCAAATCCGTAAGGCTAAGGAAAGGAATAGGGGTAGTATATCCAAAGTAGTCCACCAGACATGTGGGCGTCAAAAGTGGGCCGGTCGTAGTATACTAGTTCTGCAGAGGTTTATTAGAAATAGGCTCAAACTCAGCAGGGAGCTTCTCGTGATCAGTACCTCTGCCTATCATGCCCAGGAAGCTGTCATCAACCTCAATCATGTTGATTTGAGGTAGGGTTATTGATTATATTTGGTCTAGGTGGGCTTTTCAATAACCTTATCATCTATAAGATCCTGAATAGCATTTTTGAGCGATAACATTTATCGGTGAGGTGACCACCGCAATGGCGATGATATTCACAAGATCGGGCATGATTCCGTGTCCTAAAAGTGGGGTCCAGTGGCTTATAATTTTCCATAGGCTTTAACACTCCTTGTGCCATTAGCCCTCGCAGATCACATCGAGGCTTGCGCCTCATCATAATGACGCTTCGATTTGAAATTTCGCCGGGCCATTATTCCCTCCGATTGGACAGACCTATCCGCTCCATAAGACCATGGAACAAAGCCATAATTTTGGGTAGATGATGCATTCCTACCGCATGACGGTTGGCGGTGTGGTGCTGGTGCTTTCCCCTTTGGAATAACTGAAAGAGCTAGGAGGCGTATTGACTTGTAATTGGCCGTCCGTATATCATCATCAATACGGACGTCTATCTCTACTATTTCTTTAAAATTGGTGTAGGAAGGTACCGCATGTGTTCCGTAAATGGGTTTGGAGGTTTTTGATAAACATTCTAAGGCATGACTTTTGCCGATCAGTCAGTCAAAATGGGCCAACTTTCTTTTTCCACATTGACCGCGAACTTCAAGATGTTTTTTCGCCAGTGCACGACTCAAGGTCCCTTCTATTTTCGGGCTCGGATCGGTGTTGTCTTTGTACCTTTCCAGAACGCTCAACTATCCGGTCCCACGTATTCATGGTGCCGCTATCGACAACATTAGCCATTGTTTGGCGCCTATTGTGGTGAGGTGAAAATTGGAAGCCATAGCCTCAAAGCTAGCTCCCTCGATCGCATGCCGCTGGAATAAGATTTTAAGTGGGATATAGGCATCGGTCCCATCAAATTTTTCTATGTCCGCATTTTGAATTTAAAAGGCAATATCCGCAGTTGTAATGTCGGTGCCAGCGTAGAGAAAATTCCCCTGTTGAGAAGCTTCGAGTAGCATGGCTTTTATATTTTCCACGCGGCCTCTATTTTCGTGGTGGGGAGTTGGCTTTTGGTATATACTTCTTGCCGGATTAGGGAAGGTTGGGTTGGGTTATTTTCCGTCGCGGTGTCTGGTAAGGGTTTTGGGTTGGATATTGGGCTGGTGGATTTTGGGTAGGATACGGATTTTGGGTTGGCGGGTTTTGGGTAGATATGGATTTTGGGTGATAAGGATTGGGTAGGGTTTTGGATGGCTTCTGGGTGGCCAGATCATTATAAGGTAAATAAGTGGTAACTTGGCCGGTGGGTTATAACTTTGTGGGTCCATATGTGGGAAGCTCGAGCGGGTTGGTTATGGGAACAGGGAGGTCATTTGGGCTTTTGGGAAATTTTGGTGTTTGGGGAAGGATATGAAGGATAGGACGGGTATCGATATTTGGGTAGTAGGGACTTGGTGGAGGATTGGGATTTGGGGTAGCGGCGTATTTGGTGGGTTAGTGTTTGGTCGAGGAGTTGGGTTTGGAGGCACGTGGGATGTTGATGTTTCTGGGGACCGTAGGGAAGAATTCACCTCACCACTGGGCTTTGGACCTAGTATAAGACTTGCTATTTGGCTTAGCAAGCGTTCATTTCGTGCATCCAGATTCTGGTCTAGCCACTGCTGCATTACCAGAGTCGGAGCATATCCTGGAGCCCCTGAATCTGTACCCATATCGGATCTCATGTTGCCATACTTGCTTCGGATCTGCATTTCTGCATCGATTCTCGCCTCTTGTTCGATCTTCGACATCGATACCTTCGCGATTTCGATTTACTACTTTCTCGTATCAATGGCCAAGACTATCTCGCCTTTCCAAGTTTCGAGGAAAATGGGTTATGGAGGTATCAGGAGGCTGGCTGAAGGCTTTCTGGGCTTTGGAGTACAACGTGCCTTTTTATTAGTATTTTATTATTATTATTTTTTTGTTCCCTACAATTGACCGGATAAGCACCTGCTTTATTTTGACAGCCTCAAGACTTTTCTCTCGAACAGTGGATTCTTTCTCCGAGTATAAGACCAACGTATTCCACCTCGCCTTTCGACTCCCTAGATCGGATCGTCCTGCACGAAGGGCCTATACTCTTTTCAGGATCCACCATTCGAAATGGTCTAGGTCGAGCATCAGAGAATAATAAATCAGCCCCTGCTTATTATCATTTTTTTTTGTTGCGCAGTCATTTTTGTCATTCATTTTTTTTTGAACTTGCGCGTGTTTTTTTTTATCTGTATATATATATATTTTTTTTGCTTTTTTATTTTTTTTTTCATATATCATTTTTTTTTTGCAGGGGCTGACTCACAATTCGGAGATGCGAAAACCGGTCGGTCAATAAAGTGTCCTGAGAATCTATATGCATTCTAGCGTTGGCTCATGCAGGGGGTAGGCTGGCCATGGTGTAGGGTGACAGTTCGGAATATAGCTATATGCATGTGCGTGTGTGTGGTATCTAAAAAGCAGTAAAATCTTTATTTATTTATAGATATATAAACAGAAAAAAAAACAGTTATGGTCTGTCTTGTTGTTTGTGTGGATTTTCTCGGCTTTTTTAGTTTGAACGTAAGCAAGCAAGCACACCACATTAAGAAATAGAAAGAAAAGTGGGGAAACTATCTATCCCTATTAATTACAAATTTTGGTCCTATGTCCCCGAAATAAAATGACAGAATGAATGCAGATATGTATAAATGTACAGAATAAAGTAAAAAAAAAAGAAAATGAACTGAAAGAAATAATAATATAGAGCCGGAAGTAAAGCCCCAGCTCTTTTGTTGTGCTGCCCGGAATTTATTGTAATTATTTATATATATATATATTGAAATTTTTTTATATATTTTTTTTTAAAATTTTTTTTTATACTCTTAAACATGCCTGTAACAGTTATCGGAACGAAACTGCTGCAAGATGGAGGATCATATCCACAAATATAGTCACGGCCGTATGGGAACACTTTATTCAAATGCGTAAATTAATATGACAAGCATATCGCAGCCTTTAAACAAATAAAAACAAAAAAGTTTTATTTTACGAGTCTAGTCCTCCATTTTATTTAAAATAAAACAACTCCCCAGAGTCGCCACGTGAGGTTCCCGGTGTGCCTCGGGCCCGCGCCTTGGATAGGGTGCGGCGTGCGTGCGGGGGACACCACCGCTCTCGCTCCACCCTCCCTTGTTTAGGGGAAGACGAAATCAAAAGTGCGAGAGGAGTCTTTGTCTATATTAGCACGCTTGAATGTGCCTCGGTTGCCTTGAGTGGATTTTGTATCCAATATGGGAACTTATGGTTTCCCCGCATCAAGTTATCCCTTGTTTAGGGATACCGTGATATGGGAATGCATTGCCCTTTCATTCCCATTTTCCCTTTTTAGGGGAAAACGGAAAAGTGCAAAAAAGGATATTGCGACGCCCCCACTATGGATTTATTAAAAATAGCCTTATGGCCCATTCAGATTACTATGGGAGCTTTGGGTTTCCCGCATCAAGTTATCCCTTGTTTAGGGATACCAGATATGGGAATGCATCACCCTCCATTCCCATATCTCCCTTTTTTAGGGAGAACACGGAAAGTGCAAAGAGGGAATGTTGCGAGGCCCCACCGAATCCGAAAGTTTTAGAGTCGCCATCTTTATTTTAAGGCAAATAAAGCAAAACCAAAGAAAAGAAAAATAAACCGAGAGAAAAGAAAACGGGTTCGGAGGCTAAGTTACGAGTTGGGAAGGTGCTAGGCACCCAACTCGCCCTTTCTGGTCTCGAAAATGGTTTTTGGTCAAGTATGCTTATTGTCACATTTATTTAGCAAATAAATAAGGTATTAAAATGACAGAAATTTAAACAAATACATTCGTGGCTACATTATTTACGGACTCGCACTGCTTTCCTTCCAATAATTACAAACATATTTAAGAATATTTGGTCATTATAACGGCTCTTTTACATAATATTTCATAATCTAATCCGGCAAAGACAACGGCTTATAAGGACTACATTGTGCCGGATTTAAATAACAACTTTACAAGAAATAAATAAACAATAATTAAAAAAATAAATAAAAAGTGCCCTTAAAAGTTATTACCTTTTAGAGCAGGGTGTGCTCGCTCTGTCCTTGTCGGGAGAGGGAGTCTTTTGTTGTTTGTTGTGTGGTTGTTGTTTTGATTTGGGCGTAGTGACGGCTTATATGTGGTAGTTTTGGCTTTTTTTGGTCGGGCGGAATGACGGCTTAGTTTTGTGGTTTTGGCCTTTTGGTTGGGCGGAATAACCGCTTATTTAGGTGTTTTTCGCCCTATTACTCGAAGCAGTAACGGCTTACTTTGAGATTTTGGGTCAAGTGAGGTGAATACCTAACAACTAGGCTAGGGATCACTTATAACCTATGGGTTTTGATTTTGGCGTAGTTTGACGGGGTTTGAGACTCTGGGCTTCCACTCACCTATCTCGCACCTCTCGTACTAAGAGTATCGGTAGAAAGCAGAAGCAGAGCTTCGTTGCGATCTTCGATCTCGGAAAAATGAGCAAATGAAACTGGGAGCCGAGGCCTCCTATTTATAGTGTGAAGCAGGGACGCGGCTGGAATTTTCAGTTTTGTTCTCCCTGCATCAACGGCTTGTACCATGGGCATCAGAACTTGTACCATTTCATTGTGAGAGAGACAAATAGTGATGTGCATGGCGCGGCGTTAAGGACTCCTTGGTGCGGCACCGCGGGCCTTGGTGCGGCACCATGCTTCTTTCCCACTTTCAATTTTTGCACTTTCCCTCAGTAGTTCACCTGCTCATGCATCCTACTTTTTCCTTTTGCATTTTCGACCCTGTAACTTGACATTTGTTAATGTTTCAACAGTTCTTGATATTTTATGTCATGTCACGTATCAGGGGTACGAAATTGGGGTGTCTACAGGTATTGACCCTGAGGATCCGATGTCCAGAAAGAAGAAAGTCCCACAATCGTATTCGACGACGGGTATTGACCCTGAGTATTCGATGTACAGAAAGAAGAAAGTCCCACCATTGTATTCAACGACGGGTATTGACCTTGAGGATCCGATGTCCAGAAAGAAGGAATCCCACCATCGTGTTCGACGACGGGTATTGACCCTGAGGATCCGATGTCCAAAAAAGAAGAAAGTGTCCCACCATCGTCTTCAACAACGGGTATTGACCCAGCCTGAGAATGCAATGTCCAAAAGAAGAAAAACCCCACTATCGTGTTCGACGACGGGTATTGACCCTGAGGATAAGGTATCCTGTTATCCCACATAGTGCTGGTATTTGCTTGTCTGTTAAGGTTGAACTACGTTTGGTCTGATTCTTGAGAAAGGGATACGTAGGCAGCCTACCTAGTAGGTGCGACCATCAGAGCATTTCACTTGCATATGTGATCTAAAAACCACGATAACCAACTATAACCAACTAAAAATGTTTAGGGTATGTGAGATTTGAACTGTTGCATCCTAAATTGTTGCATTATGACTGCTGCATATTGTATTCCTCCCCATTATAATTTCCACGAAATTTGGGAGTCTATTTCTTATCAAGGATGTTCGTTTACTTGGAAAGTTTCGGTTTACCCGTAAACTCCATCGTTGAGGGGCTCTGTAGACACCTCAATTTCGTACCCCTGATATGTGACATGACATAAAATATCAACACCTGTTAAAGGACTAACAAATGTCAAGTTACAGGGTTGAAAATGCAAAAGGAAAAGCATGATGCATAAACAGTGAAATACGGGGGGAGAAAGTGCCAAAAATCAAGAGAAAAATGGCCCTCGGCGCTTCCCACAGCCACCTTGGGCGTGGCGCCCATACCCCCCATGGGCAGCGCCCAATAGTGCCCCCAGCACTGTAGCAGTTAGCCTTTGGTGCAATCTTCTTAGCGCGCGGTACAAGCCGATGAAGCTCAGAAAGGAAAAACTTAATCATGAAGGAAGCCTCATTCCCAGCCTATAAATAAGAGGCCCTAGCTTTCAGAATTCACGGACAGAAAACACACAGTCACACACAGTGAAAGAGTGAAGTTACGCAATGAGTTCACCGCGCAGTTGAAAAAACGCCGAGGGAATTTCTTCCTCCAGCCTCGAAGCTCTGCCAAATCTCCCCCAAACACTAAAACTCTCCGGCCAAAGTGAAACCTAGTTGCCCTTCTAGGATTCCGCCCTACCGGTCCAAAAATCCCAAAAAGAGCAGTTGCTCTGCCTGAATCCAGACGTCAAATCAGCAAAAAACAAGCAATTGCGCCGCCCGGATCCCGAGGCGAAAAGCAGCTTTTCGGAAGCAGTCACCCTGCCCGAAATCAATCAAATCAAAAAAGACTCTCTCTCCCTAAAGGCTAGAGCGAGCACACCCTAGGACCTACCACTAAGGAGTTTGGTACGGGATAGAACCCCCACGCTTTAAGAGGTAGGATATTTAAAGTTTTTATTTATAAAAAATGCTATTTAGATCAGTCCAATGTAGCAAAAATAAGCAGTTGTGCTACCCGAAATTTTATAGAAAAATAGCACTAAAAAGAGCCATTATTATGGCCAAATTTTTATAAATGTATTTGTAACTCCAGGAAGGAGGTTGTTGTAAGTTTGTAATATATATATATATATATATATATATATATATATATATTATTTATATTTTAAATGCTTTATTTCAACTGTTAAATAAATATAAAAAAACATATTTAGCCGAAAAACTATTTTGAGACCGAAAGGGCGAGTTGGGTGCCTAACCCCTTCCCACCTCGTAACTTAGCCTCCGAACCCTTTACAAATCTGATTATCTTTGGTTTTTATTTGTTTTCCTTAAAATAAAGATGACGACTCCGTTGATTACATTTTGAGCACAAAATTGAGGTCAAGCGTATTCCACGCGCTTTAAAAGGTTTTGAAACCACCCGCTCTTTTATCAGCAGGGAAATCGGTCAAAAATCAGGGTACTCACAAACTTCCACAACTTTAAATCATCCATCGGTATATATTTTGTGAATCGTTATACATAATTTGTTGACATTAAAAATTTAAAACAGACTGCATACATCGCACTGTATATATATTGGTGAACCATGATACATAAATGATACATTTAAATAAAAACAATAAATAAAACATTGTATTGTTTCGATGCCCAAATTAGGCAGACTTCAATTAGGCATTGTGATGCCTAAATTTGGTTACAGATTTTTGCAATGCCAAATTTGGACAAACTTGATTTGCATTGCAACGCCCGTTTTTTTATTGTGAGGCCCAATTTTGGTGGGACTTCAATCCATTGTGACACACGGCTTTTTCATTGCGATGCCCAATTTTGGTAGGACTTCATTCCATTGCGACACACGACTTTTGCTTTGCGATGCCCAATTTTGGGTGTGGGGTTTATGCACATGTTTGTTGTTCATTAAGGGTATCTTTGTCATTTTATCCCAAAAAGTGTACTTTAACAGCTGAAAACAAATATCATGGACTTTTTCTGTTAAAATTTCATTACAGGACTGGTCTGAATTTCTCCTTTGTTAATATAGTGTGTCTAACGAGGAAAAAACACAGGGCAACTAGTTAGATGAATGGCCCAAGCCCAGCTTGTGAGTTGTGAGGCGCCCATGCCTCACCCCTATACTTGGAAAGGGTTTTGTGGGTAATTTAGGAAAAATTACGGGCTGGTTCACTTTTCAAAGTTTTTAATCGATACAGTATTTTTTTTTCAACCAGAAAAAGTTTTTTTGTGACAAAATGACTACGATAACCTTAATAAATTGTATGCGCGCTATCGAGGTCGTTATTTTTGCACCATAGTACAATTAAACTATTGAACCACAATGCAAAATTTAATGCAATGAAATTTATGAATCGCGATGCAAAAATAAACTAGGAAATTAAACTTTGAACTACAGTGCAAAAATAATGTAATGAAAATTATAAATCACGGTGCAAAAATAAACTAGAAAATTAAACTTTGAACCGCGGTACAAAAATAATGAAATGAAATTTATGAATCGCGGTGTAAAAATAGATTAGGAAATTAAACTTTGAATCGTAGTGAAAAAATATTATCTAATTCATTTTTGCACCGCAATACAAAAGCTTAAAGAATCCGTTTACGTCCTTCACTTTCTTCTTCAATCTCCTCCGTTGTAAGCCTTCTTCTTCCTCCTCCTTTTTCACCTTCGTCCCAACTGAAAAATCTTTCAACCAGCACAAGTCGATCCTCGCTTCGTTGCGCACAATCGTGAATTTTGAATCCAAAATGTGTTGCCGAAACTGTTGAAGAAGACGATGACATTTTTGAAACAATATTTCGAAAAGTGGTCTTTTGCGGTTGAAAAAAAGAACGATAAACTTTTGAGGTTAAAAACTTTGAAAAAGGGACCCACGCAGAATTTTACCTAGTAATTTATCAGATTTGAAGAAGACATTATGGGCAGAGCTGTCAAAATTGAGCCCGGCCCACCCCACCTGATTTTTCATGGGCTTGGGCCTCAACTTAAAAGACCCGAAAAAAGCGACTTTTGGACCGTCCCACGGGGTGGACATGACACGGAGCTGAAAAGCCCGACTGGCTCAGCCCAAACCTGAAAACTCATCAGTAAGTTCTGTTAAGATCAGAGATTCAGAATATGAAGCAAGACTAAGATGACGGAAAGGGAAGATGAAAACTCCTGAAGAAAGTAACTTGATTGAGATGGCAAATCTTCAGCTCTGTTATATCTCAATTAAGTGCTGACTTCCTCTAGCAGTGATCAAAGCTACACCTACATGTAGATTTCTCCAAATGGAAAGGGGCTGGAAGATTTCCATTCTCAAATTGATGCGTCTTTCAAGACAATGATCTGACATATAAGCCCCAATAAAAGGTAAATTCAACCTGGAAAAGTTGTAAATTAAGAAATAAGATCAGTTAAAGTGTGAACAATAGAGGGGCTTACAATTGAAACACGCCCCATGTTTCGAGGTATGTAATGGGATCAATGAATCAGAAGGATTAGGTGAAATTTAAAACTAGAGGCACTTGAATTCCAATTCCATCAAATTCGATTTCTGTAACACACGAATATACAAATCGATTATCTAATTTGATGACAACAACTGATTAACCACAGGAATTGAAGCAAAACGCTTCGGGATTTTGGAGTATGAGAAGGATTTGGAAGAGGTTTTGATGTTTTAAGCCAATTTGTAAATTTTTGAATAAAAATAAATAAGCCCGAGAATTGAATCTAATTGCAAGGAATAGACTGAAAACACAAAAAAGAGAGTAATCCATTCCTTAATGGTTCGTCGAGTAACATTACAGAGTAGGATCCGGTTTTGCCTTAACAAACGCCAAAATGAAACCAAAAGATTACAACCAGATCATGAAACAACATTTGATTTAAATCTAACGAAAAGCGTACAGTACGGTCTAGGTTAGTAATGTGGGCTAGGGCTAGGCGGAGACATAAATGTGGACGCCAATGGCGATGAGGAAGATGGTAATGAGACCGAAGAAGATGATGGAGTGAACCACAATGGAGGCCGCGCTTGTGTGCATGTTACCGAACTCAACCACTCGATTCCGACCAGGTATCTGAAACAACAGCCCCGGCGTCAACAGCACGAACAGCACCACCGCTACTACTACCGGCCCCCAATCCGCCATCCCCTAATCTAATTTCAACCCTACTGTTACTGTCCTAGGAATATGGCCTTCCTGCAGGTATAGTGGGTTCTTTGATAGACGGAGTATTATTAATGAAGATGCGATTGACAAAGAAGTTGGGGAAAGGTGTTGGTTCTTGCAATCTTGCAATGGAGATTTACGGGGAGTAGTGTATGGTGTTGTGCCGGTGATTTTTAAATGATATTGATACGAAAAAATCTAGTTAACATTAAAATCCACATGTCTAACACACCCAACAATTATTGAGCTTTTTCTTTATTTTTCGGATTGAATCATTTCGATTGGAACATATGTAAAGTTTGTGTGTTCACGATTGGAACATATGCAAAGTTTGGTAGATAGGATTACAGTCAGATATGATTAATAAATCGAGTTGTTTGATGTTTGGTACGTAATAAGTGGTCGAGACTAATAACACGAATTATCCAGATAAAATAATTATCATCTCACTATTAATACCAATGGAGAGGGTGATATTATTAGCACCCTCACTAAAAAATTAAAAATTAATATTTATAATCTCAAAACTACTTCTGATATACAAGTGGAGATTAATAGCGAGAGCACTAATAGTGTTTGGATTAATAATATTACTTATACTTATCTGACTACCAAACAAGCCCTAAGTATAACATAAAACTTAATTAAGATTAACAGACGTTGTTTTTAGCTCAAAACCACGTAGCTTCAAAGTATGTTGATTTAACTATTGAATCAACGCACTTTAATTGTTGTGTTAGTTTAACCTTAGCCATAAAATTTAGAAGATTCAAGAATTTCAATTCTAAGAGATTTAGGACTCAATTTCCACATACTTGTAGTCCTAGATTTTACAAAAATAAAAAGACTTTGCACCAAGTGTTCTTATGCCATTTGTTAAGCTTTTATTAATAAAAAAGTTGTTAAATTAGAAAGCAAAAGATTTCTTTATTGCTTTGGAAACACTTCTTAAGATATTGGTAATAATTCAATTATAATAATAAAAATTATTAGCAAATATAATAATTACATTATGATTTATGAGCTCTTATAAGCAAGACATAAATAAGTTCGATAACAAATCTATACTATAGCATATTAAAGTTGATGATGACAACTCTAATAGTGACACATCACCTAATTTTTGATAGTGTTGAATCATCAAGCCTGCACATCCATATCACTTAGGCTCCGTTTGTTTCACGGAAAATCATTTCTAGAAAATGATTTCTGGAAAATGATTTCCGGAAAATCAAAAGATTTCATTTTCAGATGTTTGGTAATTTTTTTGAAAATATGTCAGAAAACATTTACGGGTGTTTGGCAAATACACGGAAAACAATATATGAATAAATACAAAAATAAAAATAAAAAATAAAAAATATTTAGGATGTCCCTAGAAAATCAATAAGGATCATCTTTTTTTAATAAGGTCCATCTTTTTTTAATCTCACAATTACAAATAATTTTTTTTGATAATTGATATGAAAAAAAAAAAATTTAAAATAGAAAATAGACAATGTTTAGGATGTCCCTAGAAAATGTTACGGAAAACTATATATAAATAAATACAAAAAAATATATTCTAATATTAATGCACATATTGAATATAAAATAGTGTTGAACTTTAAGTAATTTTTCTTTAGTAACCCTTAATTTATCATTAGTGGTGTCAAATCAATGTCTATATTTTTTCAATCTCACAATTACAAATAATTTTTTTGATAATTGATATGAAAAAAAATATTTTAAAATATAAAATTGACAATGATTAGGATGTCCCTAAATAATATAGGTGACACTAATTTTAGAACGTAATAAGCATTTATTAAAATTATAATTTATAAATAGTATTCACAAACTTTATTTATATTTCTAAACAATTTATTTGTTGAGTGAAATATTGCGTGTATAAGTAAATATGTGCAATTGTGAAAGGGGGGGGTGTCCGAACATTTGGAAAATGACTTACGGAAAATGAATCCGTAAGTCATTTTCTGGAAAAGAAGCCTTCATTTTTCGTTGACTCAGAAAACCTTTTACGTTGACTGTATTTTCATAAGGTTGTCAAACACCGGAAAATAAGGAAAACGTTTTCCGAAAGTCATTTTCCGTGAAAAAAACAGAGCCTTAATTTGAAACTTTTTCATTTTCTAATTCACTTCTGACACCATACTTTAAGCATTAATATTTTATTCATCCAAAACTAGATTTGGACAAATAAATGCATCATTTTGATCCTCTCACTGAGTAGAACACATTTGCACAATTACCTTTGCCAACAAACAAATGACACGTAAAGAAATTCGTGTCTCAAGTTGCATAATTTCTTTCACTAAAAATACTAATTTTTCAACAAGTATTATGTGAGTATTTTAATGATGTCTAAAATCAACATTAATTTATAACCAATGTAAGATGCATCTCTACTATAATTACCAATAAAAATGATGCAACAAACATTGGTTGAAAATTGATGTTGGTTTAAAAAGTATTTAGATAAATGATTTTTACTAGACTAATAAAAAAAGAATTATGTTCACAATCGTTAGAAATTGATGTTGGTTTTAAAAGTTCTTAGACAAAATCTTACCAATAAAAATGATTTATTCCTCATTGGTTACAAATAATTATTTTAGTTTAAAAGTTTTAAAATAAAATTATTTTACTAATAATAGAAGAGATATATCTCACATTACATAGTGATGCGCCCAACCCAAGTCGGGTCACGAGCGAAGCACAAGCTAGCATCACGTGCCAGTCATGAGCATAATTAATATAGGGTCCGCCAGCCTAGCGGACAAAGTAACTGAGACATCAAGCAATGACATAGCAACTTCTGTCTAAACCCGGCTCCGCAGCCTTGCTCGTCCGACCAGGGCCAGCCTGAGGACCGCGTTCACATCGGCAAAGAATCGGATTCATCAGACACAGTCGGCAGCCATGCCCGCCCCGACCAGATCCACGCCCAGACCTACCTCATTTCATTACATCGAGTGGCAGAGGCAGAACCTTGCTCACCCAGGCACAAATCACGTAGGAAACCCCGAAAACTTGCTCTTCAAGACAAGTCAAAGGTTTCCATATCAGAGCTGGACACTTGCCTTATTTACTCCTACATCCACGCAGCCAGCTGCGTCTCACGCCTAAAATCAAGGGAGTCTCTCCTAATCTTACAAGCTATCTAAGGAAACTGAATCCTAGACAGATTCAATGACATTGGGGGCCTATAAATATCCCTCCATAAACCACAAACAAGGTACACACCCTTTCTTGAGCCTAGAACCTCTGTCAAATTCTCTCTTGACATACACATCTGATACTTACTCTCACGCCGGAGTGGTTTCTCGAGGTCAAGCCTTGCATTTCCACTAAGATTTGTTTGTGATCTTAATCAGGTTCAAGGAAGTTGTTCAAGCCCAGATATCCTACCCATCATTCAGACGGGCCAAGCTGTGATTTTGCCACATTAGTTTGGTTCCGTTGCCAGGAAACCGAAAAGTTTCAACTCTTTTCTTCTATGTTTTTCTGGTGTAAGTTTCAGAAATCTTCTTATTGCAATGGCTGGTAAAGGTAGCAAACATCATGCCACCACCAGTAACCACCAGGCTGGAAGCCAACATGCTGGAAACAACAATCCACCACTACCGATCGATTTGCCACCAAGGGCACCACAAGGGGTGCAAACGAGGAATCAGAAAGTGGCTGATTGGCACATGGTTCATGGCAATGATGTGCCATATGTTGAGGAACAACTATCCCAGCACGCCAGCCAAAGTCATGCTAGCAAGCACGATGCCAAGTAAGTTATCAATGCTCGCGCACTAGATCTCATAACACAACTAAATCGCCAACGGGAGAATGGCCATGGTAGCCACATGAGTTTGCCCGGGCAAAACCCTGATCAGCAAGCTACTGCTCTACAAGTCCAAGCAGAGTATTATAATAAGATGTATGCACTCAACCAGCAATCGCTCGCCTTGGACCACGCCTTGGTTCCAGTTGCAGATTTGGTGATGCCCGCTCTCAACAATCCAGAAAACGTTGGTGGTGGCCAGGCCTCCCAACATTTGCCTACCCCGAGAAGGCGGATCCAATCGGTTATTCATGTACTTTCGGAAAAGGCCGAGTGAGGAGGTGAAGCACGAGGTATGATCGGGCATTTAAAAAACGATACAACCGGGAATCTCTCCCACGTATCATCATCGCCGGGCAGGAGTACCGCTTGGGAAGAGAGCCATAGCGCCGTAGGGAGGCCCGTGAGTACGACAGGCTGCACGCCGCACTCCGCCAAGATATAGAGCGCATCGTCAGCGAGAAGCTGAAGCTTCTTATGAACCAAATTTTTGCCCACCAGTGCATACCATCAATCAGATCCTGCTCGCTCGTCTAGACTCACCATGGACGCGGAAAAGTGACTGTCCGAGCAAATTGAGGCAATGAAGTGGCCAAGCCCTGTTATGGAGCCGCTGGAGGGTAGCCCGTTCACTCCGGAGATTGAGAATGCACCACCTACGCAAAAAAATTAGCTTACTCGCTTGTCATAGCTACCCGGAAATTAAGGGCTTATTTTTCTGCACATGTAATCATAGTATACACAGACGCGCCACTACGCAAAGTCCTTCACAAGCCCGATTCATCGGGCAGGCTACTCAACTGGTCAATAGAGCTCACAGAATTCCACATAGACTACCTACCCAGGCGGGCAATCAAGGCACAAGCCTTGGCCGACTTCTTAGTGGAAACAAGCTTCACTCAGCAAGAAGAACATGAAGCTCAGCGACCAGCAGAGCCCGGGCAAGAGCAGCTACCACAACCTCGACCGGCCTACTATTAGGATCTTTATGTGGACGGAGCAGCGAGCAAAGTCAGGAGTGGAGCTGGCATCCTTCTCATAGCTCCCGACGAGATCACAGAGTTCGAACTAGCACTTCGGTTCAAGTTCCCCACCTTCAATAACGCTTGCCGAAGCAATGATCGCCGGTCTTGAACTCGCAATGACATAAGCGTAAGGGTCACAGTTGTACCTGATTCACAACTAGTAGTGAACCAAGTCTAGGGGGAATATATGGTGCATCACCCTTCCCTGGTCAAATACTGCGAGTTTGTCAAAGAAATCTTGAAGAATTTCAAGTTATGGGAAATCATCGGAATTGATCGCGCTGACAACATGCGAGCATACTACTTGTCCAAGATCACTGAAGCAAACCTAGCATCACGAATCCTTCAAGAATGATCGAGCATTTGAAACTCCGCCTATTGATAGCCGAATCATGGACATCGAGCCGACTTAAGTTGGATTGATGACTACAAGGACTATATCGAACGATGAGTCCTCCCAGCGGACAAAGTCAAAGCCACCACAGTCAAAAGTCAAGCTTATAGATACTCGGTAGTTGGGGGAATCCTATACAAGCAATCTAAGGTCAGACATATGCTTCGTTGCGTTCCCCCGGAGCTAACTAAGGGTGTTTTATATGAAGTACATGAAGAGAATGTGGCGCCACCCGGCACCGAGCTCTGGCAGAGAGTTCATGCAAGGTGATATTATTGGATTACCCGCAGGAGAGACGCTAAGAAATATGTCCGGAACGTGACAAGTGCCAAAGATACGCGGACATACCGAGACGCCTTCCACCCCTCGCAAACCCTGGGTCGCCGCCTTCTGATATGGGGGATCGATCTCATCTGGCCCATTCCTCGCTTTCATAATGCAAATACAAATACGCAAATATCACTATTGATTACTTCAACAAGGGATCAAGGCTGCTTATCGCCACCATTTCAGAGGCTAACATCATCAAATTTGTCCATGATCAAGTATGGCGTCGGTTTGGCCTTCTCGCGGCAATCATTTCGTCATCACGACACTCGCTGACAAGTTCACAGCCAAGTGTGCTCGCCTGGGCGTTAGCATTGGCAATCATCTGTCGCTTACCCCTAGGGCAACGGTCATGTAGAGGCCGGGAACAAGCAAGTGTTGCATGCTCTCAAAAGAAACCTAGAGGGATGAGCAGGAAAATGGGCAGAAGAGCTACAACGACCTCGGGCTGGGCCGGTAACCATCGTCCGAGGTCCAACCGGGGAGACTCCATTCGCGCTTACATACAGATCAGAGGCTATGATCCCGGTAGAAATGGCCTTGCCTAACTATCGAGTTTCCCATTATAGCGAGCAGAATAATCAACTTGCCCGTGCAATAGACCTTGATCTACTCGAAGAAAGAAGGCTGGATGCACGACTTAGGATGGTCAACTACAAGTAGCGAACAAAGGCTCTAAACGACAAAAGGGTTCGAGGTAGAGCTTTCATGGTCAGAGACTGGGTACTCAGAAAGATTGAGGTAACGGGTCATCGGACAGAATGGGGAAAGCTATCACCCAACTGGGAAGGGCCTTTTCAAGTTACTGGCATAGTCAGAGAGGACACCTACACGCTTCAGACTCAGAAAGGAAAAGACTTGAAGCATCCTTGGCATGCAAATCACTTAAAAAAGTACTATCTTTAAGTCAGTCCCCAGTGCACAAATGGGCAGGACCCTCAGCCCTGTTGAGGGTCATTAGTTATTGATCAATAAAAGGCAAGTTTTTTCATGCTTATTCATTCAAGTTATTTCGTTGTCATTTATCAATTGCTTTCGGATTGCTTGACAAAATCTGCTCGCCTGGCGAGCAGATAGGGCCATGCCCGGTCAACCTTCCTCTACACCCGAGTATTAGTGAACTTATATTATCCTCTCCGTGAGTAAGATGGGACCATGCCTGATTCACGTACTAGGATGCCTGCCAGGCGGTAGGGGCCATGGATTCCTATAGTGACCGAGCAACACTATCAGTCGTATATCTCTATACCCAGTTGATATACTACTTCGATGTGCCAACATCGAATAGGGGCCGTGCCCGGTTGCTGATGGCCACTCCGAGTAGTACCTTGCCCGCTAGGCAATCTTCAGGATGCTCGCTCTTAGCGATAGGGGCCATGCCCGCACAAAGCCTTGGCCAAAACCAAGCACTTAGACCGGCCATCTGTCCGGGTAACTTCTCAACTTAAATAATATGTCAGCTTAGTTAGTCTTGTTATTTTCAAGTTGATAATTACACAAGTTTGCATGCTCGATTAATTCTGGTTATTTGTGCTCGACATGTTTCTGGGGAGTACCTGTACTTGTACTAATCGATGGCATGAAAAATACGAGTAAGGAAACAATTATCAAAGCAAAATCGTAGAATACAAACAAAAGAAACATTCGTTAGACAAAAGATGATTCTATTAGTAAAGGAAAAGTTACAGTTGAAGTCACTTATGGTGGCGCGCAGGCCGAGCAAAAAATGGCAATCCTATTCTAAGCCTGCTCTGGAAGGGGGGAGATCCTTGGCACTGGCCCGGTACTGCATCTCGTACTGGAAATTCAACTCTTTCCAAGCAGCCTCATCTTCAGCAACCTTGGTCGTGGCTTCCGCCTCCATCTGCTCGCTTTCTTTCAACCTCTCATCCTCAGACTCTAAGGTCTGAATAAGCGAGCAGACGTTTACATCAGAGGGGGTTGGTGGGACCCAAGGCTCGCAACCAGCCTCTGCATCACTCTTGGCAAGAGCCTCAAGCTCGTCCTTGGTATAGTGGAACCGATGGGGCAACCTGGCCGTCGAGGGTCGAGCACAGCCCATTCGGCCATCATCTTCATCCCCACCCCGCCATGACCAGCGAGCATCCTCAGTATATGGTTGGTGCCATGGGTGAAGTAGGGCACAATGGCCGTGTCCACAGCATCCTCAAAGGCGGGGGAACTCTTGAAATCCTTCCACCGCCTTCTCTTTCGACGTAGACAGCTTCGCCATCAGCTCCATAATCAGGTTCCCATCCTTGACAGCCTACATCTTGAGGGAATCTCGCTCTTCCTGCAACAAGTCCCTCTGCTTTGTGACCGCGACCAGAGACTCATTCCCCTTCTCTAAGGCGACCTGGATTTTTTTCACTTGGCCTACCAACTCGGTCTTCTAAGCAACCAGAGTGTTGTTTTGGGCGACCAACTTCAAGTTACGCTCAAGCATCTCGGCTTCTTTCTTTTTGGCCGCCGTTATTGGTCTCAGGCTCAGCGAGTGACCGCCTGCTCTACCTTCTCCTTCAGAAGGGCCTCAAGTTTCTTGTAGTTTGTCACCATCTTCTTGCGAGCTCTTTCTATTCATTATACCAATCGTAGAGATTGGTACATGTGGAGGCAATCTTACAGATAGAGAACGAATAGTCAGTATAAGAAAGATGGAAGTGAAAGAAATGCAAGCTACAATTCATATTTTACGTCGCTCAGGCAGAGCCCCACATTTCCAACCAAGACATGGCCTGCAGTATCTCGATCCCGGGCTAGGTCATCATGCATGGCCCTCTCTATGAATTCATTTACCCACCAGGCCCCCCGCACTCCCGCGAGCATGCAGATCTAAGCCCCCCAGCATAGGGGCGTCCCCGGAGATTTCCTTCACTAACGCTCGATTAGCACTAGTGGTAGTGGGCATTACAAAGCCAGCCATCATGCTTCCAAGAGACAACCCCACTTTGAGCAAGACGAGGCGGGATTTGAGACCGAGCCCCGAGGGCGAACAGTCCGGACAGGAAGAGGAGTGGGGACTCTTCTTTCTTTTACCTAAAGCCTTGGCATCCTTGGCAATAGGAACCACATAGATGTTGGCAGCTGGGGGTTTGGTGGCTTTATCAGCAGTGACCACAACGACCTCTTTCTGCGCAGGGGCAGCAACTTGGGGTGCCGTTGTTTTCTTGACCGGACTCATGGCCCTGCCCAAGGCCGGTGTTTTTTTTGCTGGTGGAAAGAATGGGACCTTGGGCAAGGCCACTGGCTCATTGGCCTTCAAGTCAGCTGCCCACTGATCAGCCTGCTTCTTCCTGTTTTTTAGCATCGCCATGTTCTTTATCCCTGAAACACAACAGAAAGCCATCAATACTGCTACAAATTTAAGGTTGATCAAAATAGAAATGGGAACATGTTCATAATTAGCAGACAACCGTTCTGGTCCTCATAAACTGGCCGACAGTTTGCACCAGGACCTAACCGTTGACATTCTACGCACTGGCGTGTTCGAACATCCGGCTCAGGGCAATCACCCCAATACTGATGGGGGATTCTCTGGGACATGGATTAAAAGTGGGCTCCATGTTGGTTGCCTGAAACACGGGCAAGCAAGATTAATAAAGTGGTAAGTAGAGTGTCATCCCACGAGGAAGCAATTTGGTTGTTTTTAGTGAGTACAAGTATGTTGCTTCAAACATATTTAGACGAGTTAACTAACTAATTAAGCTAAAACAAGAATTTAAATAAAGCAATATTAAATTGAGGTTGGCTTCAACGAGAGGATTAGGGTTTTGATTTTCACATTTAATAAGGGTTGCTATTAAAACTCTTTCCAATCAAGCGTAAATTGGTCGTCGTATGAATTTATCTTAATCGCGCCCAAACACAAAACCCCAATCTATTTTAAAGAGGATTTAACCATTCCAAAACAACTATGTTGTATTTTCTTATCAAGACTTTTACTAAACAATTTTTAAAATCATGTAATGGGTGATCAACGGCGGCCGGCGGCCTTCAATGCCCCAAATTTAAATCACAACATCCAAGCCATGCAATTAATTTAGTTCGCAAGGAAAGTAAATATCTCACAAAAAATATTGTCATTAAATAAAAATAGAGAGTAAATAATACAATACTTTTTAATTGAGTGAAAATCCTTGTTTGGTTTGAACAACAATGGAGAAATAATGAAGTAGATGAAAAAATGGAGATAGAAAATCCTAAATGCTTCTTTCCCTTTTCTTCTTCCGGAGACTTTGGGAATTTTATTTCGCTAGTTCTTTGTGGTTAATTAAAGTTTGGGGCGGTAAAGAAAAAGAGAGTGGGTCGAAAGGCCGGGAGGTGGCCATCCAACCCGGGATTCAATAAATAGGATCCTCCTATCCCAGGCCTTCACCTTCCCAGGGACATTGGACAGCAACCTCAAAAAGTTAGAGTTGGACCTCACTCTAATCCTCCCGCCTGTGCTCGGGGCAAAAATAAACAACTTACGGAGTAAGTACATATCCGGCTCGAAGCCCAGCAGACGACACGCCACCGTGAAGGCTGTAATTTCCCAAACAGTATTCAAAATCAGATCACAATGCACCGCTTTGGTTTCGTGCAAGAAGTCCACTAGGAAAGGCTCTTGCGGAAGGCGCACCCAACCCGGAAGAAATCGGCAAAAAATAAGAGCTCATCCCCTTGTTTCGCGGGAGAGCGTGACTCCAACGGGAACATCCATCTTGCTTGCCCTGTAATAGGCAGAGTCAATTCAAAGTGACGTGAGCCAGACCGTCACCTTATCCACCTTGTCCAAAGTGGCCTAGTGGGCAGCGTACATCGGTATTCACGTACCAGTCGGGCTCCTCGTCCACCTCAGTAACTTCATCCACGAACGTGACTTCTACCTGAGTGCGGCCATCTTTTCTGACACGACAAGCAAGAGGCATATTGTCGTCGTCATCTGCTTCATCCTAAAGTGTGGTTTCCACTTGAGTGCGGCCTGCCTTCTTTATGCGCCAGGCAAGGGGCATGTTATCTGCCTCATTAGTCTCTGAGGTCTCTCCAGCCGCCTCTCCCTGCTCGGCCCTAACTTGCTCGGCCATACGCTAAACATCGGCTCCCTGCAGCTCGAGGCCCTGCCCGCCAGTATAGCCGCTGGTAACACTCTCCTCTCCAGAGTCTTCCCCACTTGAGGAATCAACTACTGGAGGAGCCACGCGCCCGGGACCAGCGGGTCCGGCCATGGACTCCTCTCCCTATTCTGATTCATAGTCAACTGGGGGAGTCTTCTCCTACTCATAGAGTCATTTTTCCCGCCGAAGCTGAAGGCCTCACAGTCGTTCTCCGAAACATCGGACATCTACAAAGGAGATCGAGAAAGGAAAATCAGTTTTCTACTCGGATAACCGATAAAGCGAAGTGGGGAAAAGTTCCTAAGTCTAGGTACACCAAAGGGCCATGCCCGTCTAGCGAGCAAGACCATATGGTCTTTTCCTCGATCCCTACCTAAGGGGCAATTCTATTCTCAAAAACCCTACCAAAAATGCATGAAGATAAAGAGGGTCGACCCAGAAACCTTTATTGAACCCAGAAAAAATCAAAAGTAAAGCAACGGAATAAGAACGTGAAACTTACTGTCAAGCTTGAGTGGAAGATTCCCTGTGAACAATCGGTATCGAGGGCAGGAGGGCTGAAGGAATCGAACACCTAGAATCAAGCGAATGCTGGGAATCGAAGCAAAGGTCCGCTGGAATTTGGGCACGTTCAGGGCAGCAACAGCAAGAACTCATCAGAAGTTTCTCTCTCTAGAAAATCAAGAAACGGTAAAAAGGTTGGAAGGAGAGAAGAGGGGCCTTTTATAGGCCAGGGTTTACGATTTGGGGGGGAAATGAGGAGGCCGAAATGGCGTTTGGAAGGACGGGTCATGTCATCAAAAGCACACCGCATTAAATGTGCCGCTTAGTGGTCCGCACCCCTATCCAATCACCTCAGCTTTTGACGGCTCACGCGCCCCTTAGTTTACTCTCCCGGTATTCACCAAAGGGCAAGCTTCCCCAACACGCTCCAGCTATCCACCAAGATTCTAGAGCCTTCCACCGATTCATCCGATCCATCTACAGTTTTTCTCAAGAAAATTCACAAGTGTTGGAGCCCGTAGCCCGAGCAACATTATCTGGTATATACGCTCCCCGCTCCGAGCATGAATACTTGTCAGACAGGGAGCTAGGGGCCACTGATGTGCTCGGCCCAAGCCGGGTCATGAGCGAAGCACGAGCTAGCATCACGTGCCAGTCACGAGCATAATTAATATGGGGTCCGCCAGCCTAGCGGACAAAGTAACCGAGGCATCAAGCAACGACATAACAACTCTGTCTAAACCTGGCCGGGCAGATGCCTTGCCTGTCCGACCAGGGGCCATGCCTAGGGACCGCACTCACATCGGGCAAAGAATCGGATTCATCTCGTCGGACACTGGTCGAGCACCGCTCTGCCGCCTCGACTGGATCCACGCCTAGATCTACTGATTACCTCATTTCGCTTTTACATCAAGTAGCCGGGAAGAGCCTTGCTCGTCTAGGTACAAATCACGTAGGAAACCCCGGAAACTTGCTCTTCAAGACAAGTCAAATGTTTCCATATCCGAGCGGGACACTTGCCTTATCTGCTCCTACATTCATGCGGCCAGCCGCGTATCACGCCTAAAATCAAGAGATTCTCTCCTAATCTTACAAGGTATCTAAGGAAACTTGATTCTAGACAGATTTAATGACATTAATTAGGGGCCTATAAATATCCCTACATAAACCACAAACAAGGTACACCTTTCTTGAGTCTAGAACCTCTGTCAAATTCTCTCTTGACATACACATCCGATACTTACTCTCACGCCGAAAGTGGTTTCGCGAGGCCAAGCCTTACACTTCCACTAAGGTTTGTTTGTGATCTTAATCAGGTTCAAGAAAGCTATTCAAACCCATATATCCTATTCATCATTCGGACGGCCCAAGCTGTGATTTTGCCACATTAAATAGAAAATAATGTTATTTTCAAAAGTTTTAAAATAAAAGTTTCAGCTATTATTATTAATAGAATAAATGTATATCAAACTCGCTAGAAAATTATGTTGATTTCAAAAGTTTTAAAATTAAAGACTTCTATTATTATTATTAATATAATAGATGTATCTTCAAAAATGTTAAAAAGAATAACAATAACTATATGCAAACAAGCGCGCGTTCTATATTTGATGCTCCCTCGGTTCCTAAGAAATCATTACGTTTTATTGGAGACACAAATTAAATAATCATAAGAATTAAGAATATATTGGAATTGAGGGAGTAATCAATTCAATATCCATTTAATTTGTGGGGAAAGTAAATGGTACGGGAACAAATTGTCAGTTGTCACCCATCCCTACTGGATTCATTTAAACATGTCATCCAAACCCTGGAAATTGCATACGCATTAATTTGGATAAAAATTAAAAAGGAAATAACTTACACTCGCCAAGTCGCCATTGCAATGGCAAAACAATAGAAAACACAAGTTAAAGAAAGGAAAAACAAGCTGCGAGGTAGCTATTCCTTGTCAGTACCACCAGTGTAAATATGAATACCACAAGCCAAAATGAGAATAGTGAAGACCCCAAAGAAAATGAGGGTGTGAACTAGGATGGCTTTGCCATTTGTGGTGAAGTTTCCAAATTCAACGTGGCGCGCGTTTCCCGGCAGCTGAAAGAGGAGTCCTGGCGATAGCAATATGAACATAACTAACCCTATTACTACCGGCGCCCAATCCAGCATTGTACTCTGGTACTGGCTCTGGTTGCTTTGTTTGAGTAGTAGCTAGGAAGAGCATTGATCATGTCCTGTAAAATGGTTGCTTTGTTAAGAATTTAAGCAGTGTGCATCTCTTTCTTTTTACACTTTTTTAGGCCAATACTCAATCGGTGTGCATCTCTTTCTTTTTCCTCTTTTTTAGGCCAATACTCAATCACATGAGATGCTTGTTTGTGCCTTTGGACTTATCTTTCCTTTGCTCCAAGAAACGCATCCTTTCCTTGAGTTAAAAGTCTTAATTTTATTCTCCTCCATGCAAACAAAGTAGCAAATTCAAATTAATTAGGGTGAAATTTTGGTCAGTCTTTTTCTAAAGTTTGTAAGTTGTAACCCTCTACTCCACTGTTGTTTTTTTCAACCGCTAAAATCTATTTTTCTAAATATTGTTTTGAAAATAACATCTTCTCCTTTAACAACTCCGACAAACACATTGACTTATAAACTCCATTAAGTAAGATATTGTAATGAAGTCTGACATAACTCTTCTCCTACTACTCTCTAACATGAACAATAAGCTTTACGAACAAACATCTTCTCATTTTTATTTTTATTTAGATCAAGAACTGGGAAAGCTGTTTGTTTTGTGAGTCATCAGTATTTCATATAAATTTGAAGGAGGGAAAAAGAGATTAAGTGTTGGTTGCTTAGGGTTTACGAGACTGCTCCCATCGACATAGATTCGATCTGTAGTGGAGTGTGGATTGCGGATCGATAACGAAATATCAATCATTTAATGTTCACACAAGAACACAGAGCTAGAGAAATATACGAGTATTAGTTTAAGCATTTGAAGACAACGTACAATTTGGAGTGCATACTTAATACTTTGATCATATCAAATTTGTTTCTTTTCGAGATTAGTTATATGTACGTACGTAGACCTAAAAGATAAGAGAATAGTGCCTCTTTGTACCTTGCAAACACTCTTCCTTTGATTTTTATTTATTTTTTTCTTTTCAAAGTTAGCTTGATTAAACCCATTTAAAGGCCAAAAAACTACATTTATTTATTTTCCTGCAATTCAAGCATTTTCAGTGATTACTAATTTAAGTAATTCACCAAGGTTAGTAATTGTGTAGATTACTTTTAGATGAACTAAATCCATGTCTAAAGAATTGTTTTATACTTAATTAATTTGTTTAATGTTTACCAAATTTTGAAGCATGCCTAAAACACTTGAAAGATACGAGAAATGCAACTTTGGACCGCCGGAGCCGGTTGTATCGGCAAAGGAGGACGAGGTAATAAAAATTTATGTCTTTCTCTCTCTACATCTCTTGCTATGCCCAATTTTATGCGATGTACTAATGTATGAATCTCACACTTGCATCCATTTAAGCTCATTACCATAATATTTCTACGCCTAACTATCTACGTTAACGTTAATATCCATTTTGTCAATTTAGTAGATTAATTTTGGGATCACCGTATTATTTTAGGATGTTTCACTTTAATCTAAGAGTTTATTTTCCAAAAATTATGTTTATCATCTCAATAGCATTTCACCTTCAACTTCTGTTAGAACAATAGTAGATAGGATTCTCTAAACTACCAATGTAGTTCCCAATGTAACTTGTGAAGAAGCTACAATGGAAGACACATTGGTCAAAATCAAAAACAGCAGAAGACTTAAAAACTAAAGCACGAAATAAGCACAAAGGTTTACCAAACAATCTACAAACCTATACTTGTAGATCTAGCCACATGGCCAAAAAGATTTCACTAAATAATATGATTTGTTTTACAAAAAGAATGTGAAATCACCAAACAAATACTCTCACAAGACAACAAGTCTTGGAGACCAAAAAGCCTACATAAATACATGTATAGAAAACGTGGAAAGAAACAAACATCTTCCTAAAATCAGCTAGGAAGACAAAACAGTTCCAACAATTTTCAATGTAGCTTCTGATGTAGTTGCATTGGAGGCTACATTCAAATTCTGCACAATTCTGGAAACTGAAACTGCTTCTGAAACTCTGAATAATCTGCTCTCTGTATCATCTCTCTCTCTCTGAGTTCGTGTGTTTTTCTTCTGCCCCAAGTTCTCTATTTATATGTGAAGGAGACCTACAAAAAAGGAAGCAAACTCCAACAAGGAAGAGGATTAGAGTTATAAATCAAATCAACTTCCTAATATACTAGATTCACTTACCAAAAAGACAAGGAGTCCAAGTGCACGACATTAAGAAGGATTGTTACAAAGATTTTGTTTCCAAAATAACTCCTAAACTTTAGGACCAAGAAAACCAAAAATCTTTACGAATATTTTGTTTCCAAAAATACAACAAAAAATCTTCAGGAATATTTTGTTTCAAAAAATGACTCCTAAACTTTAGGACCAAGAAAAACCAAAATCTAATTAAAGATTTTGTTTCCAAAAATGCCTAAACTTAGGGACCAAGAAAGGAGAAACAAAACCAAAATAGGTCATGTCTATTTTACCCTTACAACTTCACATTCACATTTAATATTAATATATTGATTACAGTCAAGCATAATTATAATTATGACAAACTCTAATTATAGTTATATACTTTCTCCGTTCTGGACAAAGAGTCTTCGTTTGAAAATCATTTTTTTAAGAGAATGACATTTGAGTAGCTCATACATATATATAAAAGCTAGGTAATCTAAAACATGTAAAATCCCGTCGAAACACACTTCCTAAAAAAGAAAGTCATTTTTAATAAGTATTACTATAGAATAGGTAGCATGCACTGAGAACACAAATATCATTAATTGATTACTCAACTCTCAAGTAAACATGGCTATGGAAATTTATAGATTTATAAAAATATTTCGAAAAGTTATTGTACTAAAAAAACTAGTATATTAGAATTACTCACGATTTATTACAATATATTGACATAACTGATAAAGTATTTCGAAAGATGATAAATATCTGAAATATTTATCAATTTCATCACATCTGAAATTTTTATAACCAAAAAAATTTAACTTTATTTTCATAGTTCTTGAAAATACAAAAAAAATTGAATATACAAGTCTCTAATTTAAAAATCAGATTATTTTTTCAGTAGGTTGTTTCCTTTATCATGTTTTTTCTATATTTTTTTGTTTTGTTTATAATCTTCGTTTTATTTGAGTATAATTTAATTAAATGAGATCAATGCCCGTGTGTTTAACGCACGTGTGTAAAACTAGTTAGTAGTAAAATAACTCTTTTATACCTCTAATTTTTTAAAGTGAACTATTTAAATAAAACATCTCAAAATGAAATAATGGACACTTTGTCCTGAACAGAGAGAATATATCTTTTAATAATTAGATTTTTTAAACATGTACTATTTTGATGAAACGGATGGAGTAAAAGACAAGCGTAGTATCTTAGAAAATAACTAAAAATGGATTAAAAAGTCTTTATTTCTTTCTTTCTTCGTAAGAAGAAAAACCTCTTATTTCACAGAAACGTCTCTTGAATGCAAACTGCCTATGGGATGATCAATTAGCTGGGAGCTTGGGAAGGGCTTTAAATTCAAGAGCCACTAACGTTCCAAAGACCCAATTTGGGGGCAAAAAGTACACACCCAAATCATTCCAACAAATACCCCAAAAGGTGTTGAATAGTACCACCCCAAATTTGGGTTAGGTGCAATCTTTCTTAACCCCAAATTGGGGTTGATGGGATCCATTCTTTTAAAAATAAAATATTAGGTTTTAGATACAAAAAATATTAATAATTTAATATTATTAAGTTAAAAATATGAATTGATTAATAACTAATAATAGCATGTAATAAATATTAATAAAGTAATTTATTTTAAAGTATTAAACTTAAATTTAATAAATTATAATAAATTTAAATGATCATTAAAAGAAAAAAATTAATGACATATATCAACGTACAAAATGGATTAAAAAGTACAATAATTCAAGTTTTATTGCTAAACAAAAATTAAGAATTCAAATATTATTATTGTTAAAGTTTAAAATAACATATTACATTCTTAAAGTTTTTATTATTTTTTCAATAAAAATACAGTTCATTTCATAGAATTAAAAGATGAGGGGTTTTATAATCACAAAAAAGTATCTTATCTGCCATAATCCATTGCTGTTTTTCCAATTCATGAGCTCTTCTTTTATTAGGTGCATGTGACCATCTTTGATCATGACCAACATACTGCAACAAAAGAATTGGTTTCACAAAAATTGGAATCACTAGCCAGCTGTCAATTCCAACAAACAAAGGCAGTGAGTCCCCTAGCCAACCTTAGAAAGTGAGCTATTAATATCAAACCAGAAATTTGATAATATTTCAAAAGGTCCATGTCCTTGTAGGCGCTGCTGTGGGGATAGATAATTAAGATCATAAGACGCCGATGATATTATTTTTGTAACTTGCTTCTTGGAAGATACTTGAAACTTGATACTTGACTTATCTTGAGGTTATTGTAACAGTGACTTGAGCATAATTTATTTATTTATTTTACTTCAAACAAACATAAATCAATTAACAAAGTTTCTAGTAAATAGGCTAGGGGCAGACATCCATCTCGCATAGTTTAAAGAGTAGATCTTTTGTAAGACTGTCTTATGAATTAATTTCAAATAAAATACTTTCTTACAACTCAACCAACAACACACAGTAGGTCAGGTTAAAAGAATTCATCTTACATGAAATTCTCGTAAGATCGTTTTACCCAAGTTTATGTCTAGTTTTAAAATGCAATTATTGTAGAAACTAATAAAGTTTAGGAATAACAGCATAACTTTTCCATTGATTGAATCACCTATTTATAAGAGAGTTACAATTAGGGTTACACTTGGAGTATGGTACAAGAAACATATATAAGGAATGTAACATAATAAGGAAAGAACTATACAAGATAATTACAACTAAATAATAATTACAAATAAATAAGAATAAATAATAAATATATTATTCTCTAATATGCCCCCACAAGATGGACGTTCGAGAGGAGAGATCAATCTTGTGAAGTAATTGATGAAACCGTTGGCGAGCAAGAGGTTTGTTCAAGGCATCGACCAACTGATCGACCGAGGAGACATGACAAACTCGCATAAGCCAATCCTGAACTTGTTGCCTGATGAAATTAAAGTCCAGGGCCACATGCTTCATGCGAGTATGAAAAACCAGGTTCGAGCAAAGATTCGTGGCGCCGACATTGTCACAGTAAATGACTGGTTGAGTCGAGGAGGTTCCACCGAGTTCGCCAAGAAGAGATACAATCCACCTGACTTCAACCGTAGTGACAGCCACTGCCCGATATTCAACTTCGTCGAGGAGCGAGCAACAGTGCGCTGTTTCTTGGAGCTCCAAGAGATCGGGTTGCTTCCAAGATAGATAATGTAGGCACTAGTGGATGTGTAGTTACCTTTGGCGCCTACCAACATCGGTGAAGGCAGAGAAGGGAGATCCGAGGAAGGAGGATGCCCACATTAATAGAGCCACAAAGTTATTGAAGAACTCGATTGATCGCGTTCCAGTGCTCAGTGGTCGGCCTATGCATGAACTGAGAGAGTTTGTTGACAGTGAAGTCAACATCAGGCCAAGTAAGAGACATATATTGGAGACTCCCGACCATTGCTCAAAATTCTATCGGATCTGTGAGATAAGTGCTCGTATGAAGAGTCAATGTAGGCGAGGTAACAAGGGGCGTAGCTACTGGGCGAGCATCGGTCATGCCTGTGCGAGCAAAGAGATCAGCAATGTACCCGCGCTGTGAGAGCAGAAGACCACTTAGGTGCTTAACAACTTCAACCCCAAGGAAATAATGAAGAGCACCAAGGTCTTTGAGTGAGAAGCGATAGCGATAGTGAGTAGGGATATGAAAGTCTGAACTGCAACGAGCTAATTCCAAGTGACGATGATGTCATTCACATAGATAAGGTTTCCCGTAGTATGAAGGATAAACAGTGATGTGTCAGCCACCGAGTTTTTGAAGCCGGTTAAGGAGAAACTAACGTAGCTCATTGTATCAGCTTGAGACCATAAATAGCCTTGTGAAGCCGACACACATGTTGAGATTTGTCCTTGTTTGTGAGAACCAAGTGGTTGGGCCATGAATACCTCCTCGGACATATTGCCTTAAAGAAAGGCATTATTCACATCTAGTTGTCGAAGATCTCATCCTTGACAAATGGCCGGGAGAGAACCAAACAAACAGTGGTCGGTTTAACCACCGAACTGAAAGTCTCGTGATAGTCAACTCCTGGTCACTGGTGAAATCCCTTGGCCACTAGGCGAGCTTTGTAGCGATCAATAGTGCCATCAACATGTCTTTTGAAGCGATAGATCCACTTACAGCCAACAATATTACGAGCATCTACCGAAGGGACCAGATCCCAAGTTCCATTGCGAGCTAGTGCGTCAAACTCCTCAAACATGTTTGACGCCACTTCACATCTTTTAGAGCATGAGTGACACACGTTGGTTCACTATCCGCTACCAGTTGAGCCAAGAGACTCAGCTTAGTGATGAGTTTGTAGATCTTGTTTTTAGAGCGAGTAATTATGGATGAAGTTCAAGAAGCAGCAGATACATAAACAGGGTCAGCGGGCACAGGCATAGGAACTGGGACAGCAGACACGGGGCAGGTGGGCATAGTGCTATCCTTGTTAATGGAGTTGGGTACCGAGGAGGGTTGAGCAGCCAACACAGGACTAGTAGCGAGCAATGGTGAAGGTGGTTGAGGCTGGTGTATGGGCTAGCTGAGATCAACCACATTCTGATTAGTGCTAGGAGAAACTGGCGGGGAGGCACTGGAGCAAACAACCGACGGTGTATATGAGTGACAGAGCAGTTCATGAAAAAGAAGCCAAGAGATGCTAACGTAGGTATCGGGGCTAGCAAAGTGGGTGGTCGGGGTGGACATTGGAAAGGTTGACTCGAAATATCGAACATGACGCGAAATGTACAGCTTGGTGGTGCTCGGATCATAACAAAGATAGACACTTTGAGTGAGCGAGTAACCAAGGAAGACACACGGAATGGAGAGGACAGCGAGTTTATAATGAGCGTAGTAAGGGCGAAGCCAAGGGTAACAAAGACAACCAAAGACACGAAATTTTGAGTAGTTGGGCGGAGAGCCAAAGAGTTTTATGGTAGGGAGACTGGCGAGCAAAAGTGGGTGTTTGTAGCCGATTTATGAGGTAGGCCACTGTTTGGAAGGAAAACGACCAGAAAGGCAGCGGAAGAGATGCATGAGAGATGAGGGAAAGACCAGTTTCAACAATGTGGCGATGGCAACGTTCTGAGAACCCATTGTGTTCTCGGGCCGCGAGGCGAGGTGAGTAGAGATGCCATGGGGAGTAGCGCCAAGCCGTAATCCTGGGCAAGTCCAATGTACTCGCCTCCATTGTCCGAGTAAAGAGTGACAATGGTTGTTTTAAAATAGTTTTCAACTAAGGCTTGAAACTTGGGAAATATGGTGGTGACCTCAAACTTGAGTCTAAGCGGGTAAAGCCAAATGTAATGGGTATAATGATCAACAAAGGTCACATAGTATTTGAAACCATCAATAGAGGGAAGGGGGGAGGTCCAAACATCAGTATAAATAGTTTGAAGAAGAAAAGTAGACACAATAGTATTTTGATGAAAAAGAAGTTTATAGCTTTTATTAGAAAGGTAGTCATTACAATGAGTGCGAGCAGTGTCTAATGCTAAACCTAGGCTCTAGAGAGAATCTGACTTTGGATGGGGCCAGACGGATGACCAAGGTGATGATGCCAATCCTGGTGGGAGACTTTGGAGCTGACACAAACAGAGGGGCGAGAGAGGGAGTTGTGGTCGGCCATTCATACACACCATCGTTAGACTGTCCGATCAGCAGTATTCTCCCTCTCAGTAGATCCTTCACATGAAAAGAAGATGGTAAGAACTTAATAGACATGTTATTAGATATGTAGAATTGAGATATGGATGTGAGATTACGTTTCATGATGGGAACAAACCTGACATTTTGGTAAAGTAATTAGAGATATGTAGGCTGTATCATCACCAATGACCATGCCATCCATGCCCGTATAGTTGGAGTGAAGATGAAGATTGCCAAGGTCGTTGGTAACATGGTGAGAAACACCACTGTCAAAAAGCCAACCTGGAGTCCCTGTGTCCGTTGTGATCGCAAGGTGTGCCCGTGGATGCCTTGAGTAGTTACTGGCCGAGGTGGAGGCATCGGGCAGAGTTGTGGTAGCGACCAATTGAAAGTTGGGGCAACGAGAAACTGTGTGTCCCTGTTGGCGACAGCCTTGACACTTACCAAGATAAGGTCATTGTTGGCTAGGAGAATAAGCCGAAGACTGCTGAAAGAGTTGCCGAAGTTGAGTGGGAGCTGCCCGAGCTTGCGAGAAGGAGCGAGCATTCGAGCTGTTGTTCCGCGAGGTAGCAATATTGGCAGAGATAGGATACGAGAAGGACGTGGACTGGGACTGTTTTAAGAGCAGTTCACGATTGATGAGTTTTTCATGGAGCTCATCAAACGATATGGGAGTGACTTGGCCTTCCACCACATCCACAATGTGGCGGTAGTCATCATCCAAGCCACCAAGGAGGGTCTCAATAAGATCCTCGTGGTCAAGCGGTTTGCCTAGAGCCGCGAGTTCATCTGCCCAACTTTTGACAGACTATATGTAGTCGGAGATCGACTGAGAGCCCTTGGATGCTCGCTTGAGGTAGTCTTTGATTTGCTTAATGTTGCCACGATCGAGTGAGCATAGGTGTGAGCCACAATGTCCCACGCTTCACGGGTAGTAGCGGCCTATTGGATCAACGGAACCAAAGGAGCAGATATGAAACCAACAAAAGCTTCGAACAAGAGTTTATCTTATCAAATCCAGGGTTGGTAGTGAGGGTTTGGTGTGGGAACGTCCATGGATGATTGAGTATCCTTGGTTAGGACTGTGAGAGGCGGCATGGGTGTGATCCGCCTACAATCTCTTAAAGATCATAGCCAATGAGGGTGGTCTCAAATTGAAGTTTTCAAGCTATGTAGTTAGTGGAGGTAAGTTTGGTGATGTTGTGGTGGGAGATGTTGATGAGGTCGAAAGTTTGTTTGGGATGAATAGGATTTTTAATGGTGAGGGAGTGATTTCCGTTAGCCATGGTGAAGGGTGGTTAGGGAGACGGCTAGAGGAAGGTGAAGAAGGTTTAGGAGCAAAGCTTTGATACCATGTAGAAACTAATAAAGTTTAGAAATAACGGCATAACCTTCCATTGATTGAATCACCTATTTATAGGGAGAGTTACAATTAGGGTTACACTTGGAGTAGGGTACAAGAAACCTAAACAAGGAAGGTAACATAATGATGAAATAACTATACAAGATAATTACCACTAAATAATAATTACAAATAAATAAGAATAGCCATGCCACCCGTTGTTGTTTGGGCTTTTCATTGCCAACAAGGTCTGCTTCCCCTTGAACAACATTAAGTATCCTCGCGGCTACACAATTAAGTGCTTTTAAAGAAGAGCCAAGACTCTATCGTTTGATGCAACGATCTACTTCTGCACAATAGGACCCCAAGTTTTCTCAAAGTTACTTGCAACAGGCGCCACCCTCTCCCCAGGAACCAAGATATAGTGGTTTCATGGGCGACGGGTTTTCTTCCCATGATGATTTCTATGGTGGGTAATTTCGAGGCTTGTGGATCAAAAATAGTCCTATAATCCATCTTCGTTTACACAGTACTCACAACAGCCAAAATATGCTACTAATGGGCACATATCAAATGGCTATCAGTTATGGTCAGATGAGACTCTGGACAACATAGAAGTGAAGTGGGCATATCAGAACTTAAGAGAAATGAAAGCTTAGGGTACAAAAACAAGTTCTATCATGGGTACAATGAATATATGTTCCAGATGCCTAGTTCAGTGATGTATACACCCGTGTATTTGAGATGTAACTCTCTTCACTTCTTCTGGTTGATGAAATGAAACAAACGGGTTCTTCCTTCTATCTATGTAGGTTGTGCAAAACGATGAAAATTTCGAGATTATCGATGGGTCTCCAAATTTAAAAACAGTTGGCCTACACATCACATCATCACGTGATATTTCAGATTCAAACAGCTGGCTATTGAGAGGAATGATGACAAACTGATGAGAGCCACACTTGTTTTGTTTAGCAAAGTGAGATTAAGATTTAAGGGCAGTAACGTACTTTTGTCCCAAAATTGTACCTAAAAGATATGTCTAAAAAATAACTTGATTAATTTGAAAACATGTTTTAAAAATGTACCGGGTTATAATTTTTTCTTATAAAATTGACAATTCAAAGTTTAAAAACATGTGATGAAAAGTCTAATATATGTAGCACGCAACGACATCAATAAAAATATAAACTAATATTTGTGCATTATAACTTATAAGTTTCTTAATTTTTAACCAAAAGATTAGAAAATTTCAATGTAGTAGTACCAAATCTTGTAACACTAATTCAGAGTTGAGAGTTTACTACTTAACATACATGATACAACTTTTGAATGAAAAAAAAAAGGCACTAAAAACCTAACAGAGTAGGAGTAAGACTCGAGATTCACTCATCAAGAGTAACAACATTAGAAGCTTCCATAGCCAATTGAATCTTTTCAACTTTTGGTGCATCTGATTTTATAAGAAAGTAAAGAGAAATAAATGTTATTAATTTATTATTGCAAGTAAAGAGAAAGGAATGCAACACTCAATTAAGATCCTACAAGCATTAGCATCCAAGAGATCAACCTAAGATTATAAACATTCATAATTGATGTATGAATTGATTCATACGCTAGAAAACAATCACTCAAACTCATAAAACATATTTTTGTCCAAAAGTAGCAATGCTCTAGCTTAGATTGAACAGCCAACCGAGATACCAAATGCTAGTCAAACCGAAGAAGTTATCAACTAATTTTTTTACATAAGGCAAGACAAGAAAACATGACATGACAATATCAATAGGGCTTTCCAAGTTTGTAATGATAGGCCAAGGTTTTGGTTACAAATGAAGGGTAAGATAACAAGTCAAGAGAACAAAGAAATTGAGTCTTCACATAATGACTAGCTTCATGAAAACACAACTTTTCAAATAACCATGAACTCACTTCAACAACCCCTTAAACTTTAAAATTTGGGTTGAAGAAAGTGTATCATCTACCACAACAATTAAGCTTCACCATTATATATCCTTGAGAAAATTAAGAACAATGACTTTTTTTTTTCTTTTGTGGCCACCCTTGATTTTTTTTCTTCAAGGGGGCTCTTTTCCTTTCCTTTCTTTTCTTTTTTTTTTTTTTTTTCACTACCATTCAACAATTTCAAACACCAACATCAACATCAATAAGAACAAAACTTTCATGAAGTACACACTTTCTTTTCACATAAAACAATTCATTCCAAAGTATGCTCTCTTGAAGGGCGATGACAAAATTGTTTAGGCTTACGAGATAAGATGATGCGAGTATAAAAAATGAAGTCAAATGAGGGTCATTGTGTACTCTAGGCACACACCATTCTATAAATGAGCTCAACGGAGACACTAGAGATTTTTGTGAAATAAATGGGTAGGATTGAGAAAGGCTCATGACGGTCCAAATATGGCTTATATCATGCTCTTGTCATACAAACATGCCCAAACCAAGTTTTTAATCATCAAAACATAACTCTCGACATTTAATCTCTCAATATGATACTCATAGATATGCACAACCATCACTAAAGCAAAACATTAAAAAAAAAAAAAAATCAATCAACAACTTGTGCATTATCCATTATGAATGAGGTGATGCTACCACATGAATCACAAACATATCATCAACTATGCATATAGTAATCTCAAAATTGACTCATAGAAAATAATGCAAGCACAACTCAAAGAGTGCCAAGATGGAGAGTCAAATGATCAAAGCATAAAGAATTGGGGCATTTCAAGCTCAAGATTTTTAGAATTTTCAAAATTTACCAACCAAACTATATTCCTAAACTTAAAGTAAAAGGAGAAAGGAATGAAAGAAAAGAGTAGGAACGCAATTATGAGATAAAAAAGAAAAAGAAAATCTTTTTGTGTGAGGACACTATGCACACCTCCCTACAAACCTACAAAGTCGGGAGGACTTCAAAAAACGACTCAAAAATACAAAACAAATAAATACAAAAGCAATTAAACTAATAAAAAAAACATGCTCAAATTACAATGAGCTTTGTTTGGTATCGATATTAACATATAAGAGCAAAAATTAAATCATTCCCTAGCAGCGGTGCCAAAAAACTTGATGTGCGCAAAAACGCAACTCTGGTAAGAATACCGGTTGTATCAAGTAATAAAGTGCACATAAATACGAATTATCGATCCTACACTACAGAGAATGTACGTAATTTTCACTCTTACTAAGTGTCAAAATTAGGCTAACTAATTATATTTGAGTGAAAAGAAAATGAATTAAAAACTAAAAATATAAACAACCTAAGAAAGCAATTAAAATATAAACTAACGCGCAAGTGGTTTGACAATATCAAATCAAGAAAAAAGTATAGGAGTGCAATATTTATAGTCTAGTCGGTGTCTAAATTAATCTTCTTTTTACTTTTCTTTAACTCAAGCCTTGGTAGTCGGGCGCACTATTTTATTCACTATGGGCTTTCACTACGTATAACAAATCTAGCTATCACTCAACCTTGCTACGGACTCATATCATCGCAATACATAACATAGTGGATAAAATAACCGCATGTCAAAACAAGCATCTAATGACTATCTATGCACGATCTCCTTTCAATTTCACATTACGCAAACAGTTATTGTGATTTTCGGAATTAATAGGACGGTGTCGCGCATTTTATCCTATAATTCTATTGATCATCTAATGGTTCGCTACGCCATCAAAAGCATGGAGAACACACAATAATAACCAAGCACATGGGTAATACTTCGCAAAAAAAAAAAATTCTCTCTATTTTTCTACAAATCATGTCAGTAGATGAGACACGCAAAATTGGTTAACTATGGGATCTCGCACCTTATAATCAACCCTAGTTCCCCGACCTCGTGAATGGTTAAGGTGATTCGATCGCGTGTCAAACCAAGTGTCACAATGGCTATCGATGAGTGTAACAAAAACACCAACTATTAACTTGATTTGTCAGAAACATAAAGGTAGCTCTCGCGGATTCTAAACATTTTTAAAATTATTTAATTATTGGCCAAATTATTAAAAACATTAAACCCACAAAATAATAACCTAACATGAATGTGTACTAAATAAAGAGAGAGATTAAATTAAAACACTACATTGGATATAAAAATTAATTGCAATCCATAAATAAATTAAACACAAACCAATTCCACAATATACAAGATATTCAACCCAAGAAAATACAACATATATCTCAAAATATAAGTTGAAAGAATTAAACCTAAGAATCGTGAATCCGAGGTTGAAATCTCTTGTAGATGCATCCTTGACCCTTGATTTGAAACTCTAAACCTTTAAAGGTGATCAATCTTTGGATATTTTGTAAGAAAATAGGGATATTTTAGGAGCAATGTCCTGAAGATGGAGGTTTAGTCGAAATGGAGGGGATGATTAATATGAAGGGAATTGTGAGTCTACAATGAAGCATGGGCAAAAAGGGAAGGACATGAGAGTTTTAGGGGCTTAATTGGAAGGGAATATGGAGATGGGGCACGGTTGGGTGAAGGACAACCCAAGTTGTGGAGTGCGGGTCAGATCCTGGGTTAAATGGGTCGTGGTTGTGAGGAAGAGAGGGTGAAAAGGCGGGCTGGATGGAGTGAAATGGACGCAGGTTAGATCCGGATCCAAGAGGAGACCACGGTCAGCTGGTGGTGGAGTGTGACGTGGTGCCAGGAGAATTCAATAACACAAAGGAAAATAATTGGCATTTGCTCCGGTGCCCCTGGAGGTTTCAGGGTGGCTAGTGAAGGTCCTTCCCTCCCAGCTCTCTCAATTTGATCCTCCGTTAGATCAGTTAGCCTTTGTTAGCTTTGATTTGCCTTGGAACTCTTAATTCACTTAACAAACTTTTACCGAATGATTTGTAACTCAACTTTGTAATTCGGAATTGCCTCAAATTTTGTGCTAAACACCATGAATGCTCAATTATGCATTGAAACCTACATTAAGTACAAATACACAAATAATAATATGCCAAATGTTGATATTTGCATCATCTCAATGTAACCTAAATTTAGAAGGCTTCTAAAGTTTGGAAACTAAGTCAAACATTTAAAAAACAAGTTATGGTAAGTTATAAGTACATTCTGATAAGTCAAATCAAACAGACTCATAGTAACTTAAATACAATTATTAAAAGCCTAAATCTAGAAATAATACTACCTTATTAATAATGATCCGAAAATACAATAAATGTAAAAATAATCAAACCTAAAAAATAAAAATAAAACACATCCAATCTTGTCGTACATGATGGGGAGAGAGAGAGAGAGAGATCGATGTGGTGTTGAAAGTGATGGTGATGATGGAGATCCGGTCACCGACGACAATGACAAAGAAGCTTGACGTTTCTTTCTTTCTAGAATCATTAAGTTTTTATTTTTTTCTTTTTCTTTTTCGTCTTTGAACCTTTTAATTGTTTACAACCTTCATTCAAAGAGGGTTAAATGAGTTTAATTTTATTTTTTTTTTGAATGAGAAAGTATATTTCCACAACAATATTTGCTTATTCATTTTATTCATAAAAAATAATCACTATTTTTGACAAAATTACCCTCCAAATCCAACTTATGTAAAATCAAAATAATCACCAATTATTTTATTTCCTATTAAAACTTTTTTTCTCATCTTTCGAAATAAATTATGAAAAAAAAGATTTTATATCCTAAAAATCAGGAAATATAAACGAAGCAACAAAAATATAGTAATTCATAGCCTAGTTTCTTTCACTTACAAATAAAGAATGAAAATATAAATGACAAAATAGGCTAGATAAAGAGGTGAAATGAATTATACAATATTAATTACGAATTATGCATGTCAATGAAAAATATAAACTTTAATAGTAAATCCTTTAATACATATGTATTTTTTTAAAAAAATATACTGACAATTGTACAACATAATTAAGCTTTTTTGACATTGAAATTTAGTTTGCTAAATTTTCTCTTTAAAAAATTCTCTTGAAGAAATAAAATGAAAAATCATGGAAGGATTTAATTTTTTAATGTTGGACATATATAATTAATTCAAGAAGATAAAAAAAAAGTCTTAAGAGAACATTTAAAATATACTTAACTTTAAGAAAGCACATATAAGGTAAGTATTTGAAGGACAACTATGTCATGAAAAAAACTAATTTTATTATTAATAAATAAATAGATAATTAAAATTTGTAGTGAAAACATACTCTAATGTATGCTTATTTAGTTATTCAAGGTGATATAGAATTGTACCGTACTTGTTATCGCCCTTCCTTTATGTTTTATTAAACTTTTGTCCGTTTTTTGAGATTTTTGCAATTTAAAATAGATTCAAACTTTTTTTCTTATGTTTAAAGAAATACTATAAATTAAAAATATATTATAATTTATAGTATTAGTTTAATTTAACATTAATACAATAAATTATGTATTTTTAATAATATATTCCTTCTATTTCTAGCTATTATCATGTTTTAATTTTAAATTAAATTGGCAGTGTATTAATAAACAACTATATTAAAATTATATTTTCTCCAAAATCATAAAAACGATGACAAGCAAAAGTTGGCGGCGGGAGCCGGGAGGACGGGGAGTATTCCATGATGTGGTACGTTGTGCTGGAAGTGCAGTACTACTCTGTAGAAGGTTAGTTAAAAGTTAAAACTTAAAAGTGGCAAAACAGAATCTCGCTTCTGAATGACTTGCCAATTTTAACTCACAATATCAACGCCTCATTTCCTCCTCCGAATTTGGAACCTTTCTCTGCTTCATAATCGTAAACGTGCGCGCCTTCTACTGGCCCGCTTTCCATAATTCGTCATCTCCGAACAAATTCAATTTTCTCACGATTCCCCTCCATCCTCCAATACCTTAGGGTTTCCCTCTTTGTTCTCCTGGTCGGTGCATTTTCCCGGAAAATTCATCTTGATTTTCCCGGAAAATTTTATCCTCCGATCAGAATTCTATCCGCGATTGCCCCGTTTACTTTCACGACGCACAGAGCTCTCGGTTGAGCTATACGGAGATTGGTTTATTATCCATTTGACTTTAATTCGTTTTCTAATGCTATTTATGCTTGAGCTTTAATCAGGTCAATTTCGTGAATTTTGACGTAATCGAATCTTTATGTTATGGTTGTGAAATTAATTGATTGATTGATAGATGTCGGTTCCTTTGTTGCAGAGATTTAGACATAAGAGATAGGCGATAATGACGACAAGTCAAGGAGGTTCTTCTAGGAGAAGTATGTCATTTTCAAGCTTATCTTCGAAGGTGAAGAAGAAAGCTTCCGAAGTTGGAGCCTCTGATCCTCCCCAAAAATCCCTTACTGCTTCTCGTTCCATGTATGTTGTATCCTCATCCCACCCTTCTTAAATATATGTGTATATGTGTTTGAGCTCTTTATTTTGTTGAATCTTGATTCTATATATCTATAGCATCCTTTTCAGGGTTGTTTTTGTTGATAAATACATCTTTTTCAGCATTAAATCAACCACAATTCGATCAATTTAATTGTAATTTTGCTTTCTAATTTATTACAATAAGAAAGTACCAAAAGAAAAAGAATTGTTCTTCTTTATCAATGTGAAAATTTGAGTTTTAGAACCCAGAAAAGATAGTTTTGTGGTAACATTGAACTTCACTGCATTGAAGCTAAAACTGCTTATATATGGGATGTTGAACAGACACGTGTATAATGGTGACAGAGAGGGCCTGGATTTGTTTGCATGATTTAGGAAAATTGTATTGGTGCGGCTTGAACTAGAGGTATTTGGATAAGAATCTTGTCAAGATGGGTTAGGGGTCTAAAAGAAGAGAAACATGTGTGCACGAATAGCGTAGCATGTTTAGAGGTGATAGTAATGGTAATGTCATGAAATGGGAGGGACAAATGTAGCTGAAGTTAAAGGCCATAATATGTAAGGTAACAAAGCTTGCAGTATTGAGAAATAAGATTCATTCAGCCGCTGCACAGCAGTTGGCACAATGTTTTAGTTATCTTGGTGGAATATTTGGGATTTCATGTACCTTGGCACCCCATCAAATTTTGTTCTTATTTTTCTTTTTATTGCTGATTGCTGCACTGAATCGCTAGTAGGGAGCAGCTATGAAGCACCAACACTCCTCAGAGGGCTAGATGTCGTGTGTCGGACACTTTCGACATGTTGTGGACACTCTAGCAGTGTCGTATTAAAATATCTTATTTTTAAAAAAATTAGATGACAAGTCTAGAGGTAAGAGGAAAAGGAAGACAAAGAAGAATGGGAATGAAAAGAAGAAGGGAATGTGAGAAACTGGAAACAATAGAGGGCTAGCATGTACATGGCTTATAAATATTGGTATGATTATAAGTATATTACTCAATCATGGGTGACGCACAAAAGGAAGCAAATCCTAAATTTTAATATATATGTTTTAAGTATATATGTGTTTTTGCCTAGATCTCACCGAGTTAGTATGCTCAGGAGCAACTATGTTTAAAACGTGTGCCTTTATTTACTTTCTTAAAATCATCCCAATCAGGCATGTATTCATTAATTGTATGTGTCCTTCTATAAAAGACTTAAATAGTTAAATGTTCTTTTAACCCCCTCCACGAAGTGTGGATGCTTTATGCATAGGGATACTTCCTTTTGTAAATATCATCTGATCTCTTACTCACCGAAACAACTTGATAAACATGGTAACTGCAATCCTCACTGTTGAGTTAGTTGAACTCTGACTAACCATAAAAGTGGCAGCGCATCCTGATTGGACAGCTGATAATGATCCAAGTGGAAATAAAATGAAACTATGTACCGTTTCTTGGAGGAAAACGAATTCCGGAAAATGATTTCTAGAAATCGTGTCTCAGAAAATGAGAAGATTTGTTTTCTATTGTTTGGTTCACATCCTGAAGAATGAATTAGAAAATGATTTTTGGGGTATCTGCTTAACTCATGGAAAATATGCTTGAAAACCTATATTTGGATATTAATTAGAAAAAGGCGAAGTTACGTAAGAAATTGAAAATATGTGCACACTTTCTTTTATTCAACCATTCAAATTTTGTCAGTTATTTTTATAAGCTTTGTTTATTAAGTATGAAGCTTGGTTTGTTCGTTGCATTGATGGATCAAGTAGTAGATTTTCATAGTTAAACCCACCTTTTCATTGATTTGGGTGTTGTGATGTGTTGGCATTTTTGTGGAATTTCTTCATTGGCAGGAGGATTTTTTTGGTATTGAAGGTGGTGGATACTACAATCTTAGGGCTGTATGTAGTTTTTAGGGGTTGGAACTGTAAATTGGATTAGACTTTGAAAGATTTAAAATCTAAGAATGATTGAAAGTATGAATTAATTTGTGAAACCAAAAGGAATAATTCGCAGAAGAAAAAAATCAAAGAGGAAAGATGAACTCGTTAGGAAGCAAATCATATTGGCAAACAGTGATATAGAAGAACTGGGAGAAGGAGAGAAAAATAGAGAGATATATATTACTGTTGAGTTCGAAATTTGAAAATGGCCTCGCTTGTTTTTGGGAATCACTTGCAGCGGCACCCTACATAAGTCACTATTACGGCAAAAATGGCTTATATTCATTGACCAGTAATTTTTTTTGCAGAGGCACCATTATTCAAACATTGCCGTACACCGGAAGAGGAAAATGTTTTAAGGAAATCATTTTCCATGAAAAAACTGTAAACATCAAATATTTGCTTATCTTCTTCTTCTTCTACATGAATGATATCCTCAAAAAGAACAAAGAATGAAAGATTTCACATTCGTAATGGCAAATATAATCTGTCTTCTCTGTCGCAGGGAATTAACCCGTTTATTAAATTTGTGCATAATTTGACTTGTGGTTAGTGGTGGTTTTATTCTGTATACTCCCCGTGTACATAGGACGCATCACCTTTTTTGACGCTCATTATTTATACTATAATTCTTTATCAAAAAATATATAATCTGTCTTCTACATTCTGTTAATTAAAAAAAAAAAAGCAAATATAATCTCTCTTCTACATTCTGTTAGTTAAAAGAAAAATGAGATAAGTATTATTCTTTTGTTTTAGTAAATTTTGTATTATGGAAGTTTTATTGGGTAGCTACTTGAAGGGCTGTTGCTATGTCACTGCACAAGACAGAAGGAAGGGGGTCTGGGGTCAGGGGTCATTTGGTTGTGGAGGGCAAGGTGTTTTCTCCCTTTTCTGGCCCTCACAAATTTTTGAAAACCCCCTATAGTCTAGGTATGTATTCAAACACAACCTTAAACATGTTTCACTTTAATCCCACATAAATTTCTATACTCATTCCTGCGTTGCAACATAATTCGTTTTTGAATTATAAACAGTGCTAGTATATATATGTTTATGTTTGTACCGAAACAAATACAAATTTAAAAAGTACGTTTATGTAATTTATTTATTTATTTACAAATAAAATATATTGTTATATATTTGAGTGTGTGTGTGTATGTATGTATAAGTATATTGCATAGGAACTGAGGCCTTTTGTTGTGTTTTTTAAGTAGATAGCATAAACAGCTGTCATAAAACAATACAATTGAAGAGGCTCAATTGCACTACTTTGTTCGCTTCTGATAAGTCATAAGAAACATTACAAGCACGTATGCATGCAAAAAGGGAAATACATCATGCCATATTGCAAAGGAGAAGGCACTAGAAATTGCAGTTACATATTGATTCCCAGATTCTGCAAAGTGATTTTCCATTTTAATCCAAACTTGGAACAGGGGACTAACTGGGGAGCGTACAGTCAAGAGATTGCGGCTATCGAAGGCCCTGACAGTACCTGAAACTACAAGTATTCATGAAGCTTGCCGCCGAATGGCTTCCCGCAGGGTTGATGCTTTATTGTTAACGGACTCAAATGCCTTACTGTGTGGAATCCTGACAGACAAGGTATTACTTTCGTGGAATCTCATTTGTGATGGATGACAAATAGCAATGCTCTACCTCATCTTTTGCTTTATTGAGAACATGACTTAAATTTAACTTGGTCTTTCTGAACTATAGGATATAGCAACTAGAGTGATTGCCCGTGAGCTTAATCTTGAGGATACACCTGTTTCAAAGGTTATGACAAGGAACCCTGTGTTTGTACTTTCAGACACACTTGCTGTGGAAGCCCTTCAAAAGATGGTGCAAGGTAAGTACCAATGGGAAAGATACATTATTAATTTTCAAAAATAGTTTTCTAATCCTGTCATTATTTGATATGCTGCCTGCAGGAAAATTCAGACATTTGCCTGTTGTAGAGAATGGAGAGGTTATTGCTTTGCTTGATATTGCTAAATGTTTATATGATGCTATTGCTCGTATGGAAAGGGCAGCTGAAAAGGGCAAGGCCATAGCAGCTGCTGTTGAAGGCGTTGAAAAACACTGGGGAACTTCTATTTCTGGTTAGTGGAAATGTGTCACCGGAATTGTTTTCTTTAGCACTTGCAGTTACATTATTGTCACTATGAGGGTACTTGGACACAGCTAATCGGCTCCATCTGTTAGGTTATAATAATAAATTATGGAATTATGGGTATGGTATCGGAATTGGTGAAATATAGTAAGGTCTTGGCCCATGGGAGTCTTTTTAAGAATAGTTGAGAGTTTGATATACCTGATTATCTGAAAATTTCAAAAAATTGATTGAAAGCAAATGGTGGAGTGTTCATTTACAACTTGAAGGATCTGAACATATCCCACACCCATGTCCGCCAGATCATGTTCGACACAGGTGTGGTGAGTGAAATGAAGAGTCCTTGCTACAGAATTTGTAGTTGTAATAGCTTTTTGTTGAAATATCTAGCATATTATGTACTTGAATGATATATGCTTACCTTTTCCTGTTGTGACTAGAAATTCATACAATAGTCTTTTATTGGTTATTATACAGGTCCTAATACATTTATTGAAACACTTCGAGAGCGGATGTTCAGGCCCTCTTTGTCTACTATCATTTCGGAGAATACAAAGTAGGTAATACCTTTACTTTTATTTGTCAATTACTATTAAAATTTTATTTTTGTGTGTTTGTGGATAAACTATTCTGGTTAAGTTGTTACTTTACTGCACTAATTATGCATTTTCAGGATTGTAACTGTTTCCCCTTCCGACACAGTAGTAATGGCAGCCAAAAAGATGCTCGAGTATCGAATAAGCTCGGCTGTTGTAACAGTTGACAACAAGCCGCGGGGGATTCTAACGTGAGTTTCACATCCATTTTGTATTGCAGATCTATGTTGTCTGGAAAAGAATCGTATTCGTTTCAAGAGTTCAGAAGATTGTAAGTACGTATAACATAATGATTCTTCTTGTATCAGCTCCAAGGATATATTGATGAGGGTTATAGCACAAGATCTTCCCCCTGATTCAACGCTAGTGGAGAAGGTAATTGTTTCATTTCCATGTGCTATTTGCACTGAGGTCTGGTGTTCTGTCAAAGTGATTTCTGAACCTTGTCTCCTGTTGCAAATGCCATTTCCTTTTACCTGGAGAACTTTTTACACATGTATCAGGCAGACGTAGGCAGCATACTTGTTTGTGGATTTTCTTGTGATGAGAAAGATTATTATTCTCATATTGGCATGATTTCATATATAGGTAATGACACCAAATCCGGAATGTTCGACAGTTGATACACCCATTGTTGATGCTCTGCATACCATGCATGATGGGAAGTTCTTACACCTTCCTGTTGTTGATAAAGGTAAGTTTTCCATTATCCGGAGAATTCAGTTTGTATAATGTTATTCACTTAATATAGATTTCTAAAATTGGTGGATGGTTGATGCAGATGGAATTGTTGTTGCTGTTGTTGATGTTCTTCATATTACTCATGCTGCTGTAGCCACAGTAAGTGAGGTTTCTATCTTTCTGGGAGCAATAAGTGTTCAAATAATATAGATCACTTGGAACCTGGTTAATATTGTCTTGCATGAGCTTTGTGGCATCAAAGGTGACTGTCCTGGTTATGCTTCCATCCCTATGAGGGCTGGTGTTTAAAGATTAGGTACTAAATACACTTGGCTCTATAGGAATTTCTAGTTAGGGTTGTGCTTAAGGTACTCAAGAAATCTCTTTTAAAAATAATGTATTTCGTTACCTTTACGCTCTCCTTCTCCACTTGGGGTTTAGTTGCGCATAAGCCAATACCATTGCAATCATTCTAGGTCATCTGAAAACGTTGATTTAATGATTTACTGTGTATTACTGAATGTTAATGTAATGGCCAATAAAAGAAACATTGATATAAATATAATGATGAACTGATATGTATTGAATGTTACTGGTCAACAAATACCTTCTACTCCCGATTTTCATAATCGAGAACCTTCTATATTAACATCACAAAAATTTAAGGGCATTAAAGCTCATGGTTAATGTGAAAATTCAGGAGTCCAGATATATTTAACCATTCAAAATTTTCACATCTTTCAGGGTTTGTCTACTAGGATGCCAGTCAAAGGAATATTTTCTAGTACCATAGTCCCATATTGCTTAAGCATTTTTCCGAGTTTTCTGTTTGCTAAATTTCATGATTGTTCCTCTATGGAGAAAGTACTTAGTTGTTCACTGTAATCAATCATTGGATGTATCACCAAAAAAAGTATCTAGAATTCTATATAAAAAATTATCTTCCTCAAATCTGTATATTTCTTTCTATTTTGTACAGAATAATATGGTATTTTATTCTTTGGACTTAATCAGGTGGGAAGTACAGCTGGAGTTAATAATGAGGCAGCAACTTCAATGATGCAGAAATTTTGGGACTCTGCCATGGAATTAACTCCTGATGATGATGAAGAAACAAGGAGGTTAGCCTATGCCAGTATTGTATTAACTATTAATTGGTTCTGCATTTATATGTTTTGGTTACTTAAATATTGCTGATGACATCTCAGTGAGAATTCCCTGCGATTGGCTTCTGAAGGGGCAGAGACAGGGAGATCTATTCCCTTTCCTTCGCCGAGCCTGCCGAATACGTTTTCTTTCAAAATTCAAGACAAACGAGGCCGAATGCATAGATTTATATGTGGTATGCTTCTTATTCTGATTCGAACATTTCACAGCCATCATGTGGCCATGTGTGTTGGATGCTTGCATCTCATGAACTTGACCTTTGCACCTCTATCTGAGAGATGTATAAAAAAGACTCTTACCTGAGTGACCTCCTGATGTTCCTAGGTTTTGGATTAAAGTCCACTATTGTTCAATTTACTGATTTCATTGCACACACTAGCACTACACTTTAGTTGTACAAAAGATATCCAGCACAGTGGCTGGTGATTTCGGAGATCTTCTTGAGTGTAATTTAGTCTCCATATAATAATTTCAAAGCGTGAAGGACGAAGAATTTAATAGGAAATTCCAGGTGAAGCTACAAGTGAAATAAATGAGGGAAAAGAGAGAATTCAAAGGCTCGCTGTAATGATAGTTGATTGACATGGCTTTATGTTCCTTTTCTTGAGGTCAGATACTCGAAGTTTGACAGATCTAATAACGGCAATACTTCAGAGAATAGGGGATGACATTGAGCGCCACAACCTCCCACAGATTCTGGTACTTGCCACAGCATTTTATGCGAGTTCATCTCTTCATTGTTCATTGCATGATGTATTGTGCTTACATGGACCTATTTCTGTAGTATGAAGATGAAGACCAGGACAAGGTTGTACTTGCATCAGATAGCGATCTTAATGCAGCTGTGGAGCATGCAAAGTTACTTGGTTGGAAGGTATATTAGCCTTTTGCCCTGCGCCGGCCATGGGATATTACTCTTTTTTTATTAAAAAAAGCGTAGTCATAGCATGTTCAAGGAATATTTGTACCAGCTCGGCTACTTCCAGTTTCCTAGTGAAGCTTCAAAATCTGAAATATTAGCACATTATATGTCAAGATGGGCATTTTTCAAAATCAATTGAAAAATGATAACTCAACACGTAAGAACAATTTGATGTCACCTCACAAGGAAAAGGGTAGCATTTTGATGATTGACTTTCCATTCTAGATAATAGATGTGAGGAACTAACTTTTCTGCTGATTTTGGAAAGAGGATTCTGTTTGTTTGTTTTTTTAAATCGTTACTCAAGGAATGAAGTCTGACGTGTGAATGTTAATCTAAACAGGGATTAAAATTGCATTTAGATTATTCTGGGACACCTGGACGGAGGAAAGGATCAAGTGCGGGAGGTAGTCTGGATTACGCTCAGGCAGATGCATGGGCGTCTGCATACAGTGCTGTAGCGGCAGGGGCAGCCTTAGTAGCTGGGTTAGGAATATTAGCATTCTTGAGGAGATCGAGTAACTAGTCAATACTTTATATTTCAAAAACATTCCAAATTTATACGTGATTTGTTCGAACAGTTGAGAGGAGTGAATTTAACCAAAACCAAAAAAGGCCAAAATGGATTTTGGGTTGTGTGTGTGTGTGTGGTGGGGGTGGTTGCTCCGTGATTGGATGTGGATCTATCGAAATGTATACACGGAAAATTTTCGCATTTTTTGTTTTATAGTAGCCCAGTTTCTGTATGGAAATGTGGTAGAATGATTTGATTGCAAGTTGTATTATAGGAAACTTTCATGTTTGTTTCACTTGCTTTTTGTGATTGATTGAGATTTGAGTTCTGTGAGTGCCAAGTGTGGGCCATTTAATACAGCTGGATTCGAGGTCCATAGAATGGGCCGAGTACCTGAGTTGAGATTATGCTGGCTGTTTCAACTATGTCATCAATTTTGGCCCAACTGTTGTCTATGGGTTTAATCCTAAGAAGGAATAATTGCAGATCAATATTATTTCCTAAAATTATAATCGTTCAAGTATCTTTTTTTTTTTTTTCCAATCGCATAAGTTTATTTTCGTTATTTTCTTCCTTAAATTCCTTTCCTCCTACCGTCCTTTCTTCTCTAAAATCTCATAGTCATTTCTGATCTCATTTTTCTTTTGAAGCTTTTTCTTTCTAAAATCATATATGTCCATTTGTACATCTGTTCATCAGGAAAGGGATTGGGCTAAGCATTTGTTTCTATCTTCGTTTTAATTTGTAATCAAAGTGCTCATTTCATTTCATGTTTTTTTATTTCATATGGAGCAGACTCGGAACATTTGTGTTCTATCTTCGTTGTAATTTTGTAATCAAAGTGCTCGGTTTGTACTAAAATCACATGGAATGGAATGATATCACAGGTAGGTAGAAGCCGAATAAATCACTTGCAGGTAAATCCAATTTCGACATCGTTGCCTATGATGTGGGTGTCCAATTTTGTCTCGGTGTTTTTAATTAGGTATCGTATCTTGCATTTCAGCATCGGTGTAATTTAATTAGGCAACAATTTTTTCTATTCTGTCTCGATTTAAAAATACACACGTTTAATTATTTAAAAATTAGGCATCGTTTTTTGCAATTATGGCTCGGTGTTACTTAATTAAGCATCATTCCTTCAAATCATACATCGGTATATAAATAATTAACCATCAATGCTTCCAATCGTGCCTTAGTATTACTTAATTAGTCCCTTGCAATCATGTCTCGATTTTATTAATTAGGCGTTGTTTATTTAATATGGTGACATACTTCGATTTGTTTTTCCTATTCTGCTTTAGTGTTACTTGATTAGGCATCATTCCTTCGAATTATGCCTCTGTGGTACTTAATTAGGCATCGTTCTAGCAAATCTTGCCTCATTATATAAATAATTAGGCATCTTTATTTTTAAAATCATGCCTCGTTGTTAGTTAATTAGGTATCGTTTCTTAAAATCATGCTTGAAATTGATGAACAATGTCAAAAAAAATATTGAGCGACGCCCAATTTTTTTCTTTGCGACGGCCAAATTTTGGGCAGTGACTTTTGCATAGCGATGCCCAAAAAATTTGATTGACGCCCCAAAATTTTTGATTGAAACACAATTTTTTTTACCCACACCCCAAAAATTTTGAGCGACACAATTTTTTTTGTCGACGCACAAATTGGGACAATAGCTTAGTGCGCACGCTTTTCCTTCATTAAGGGTATTTTTATCACTTTTCCCCAAAAAGTACACTGCAGCGGTTTTAAAAAATAATGATAAACTTTTGCGGTTATAATTCCACCGCATGGTACCGGCCGGGTTAGTAATAACTAGTTTTTTAACCCGTGCATTAAACGCATCATTCTTTTTTTTTCAACTAAAGCGTACATAAACAAAATAAAGAGGATAAAATTTTTTTAAAGGATAAAATAAGAAGAATCAGTTTATTAACAAATACACATCAGTATATCACTAATCATTATTGATTCTAAAAAAATTCCTTATACGCAACATTTGTTATTTTATTAGTTGATTTTTCATCTTCACAACATATCAATATCTTCAACTCAAAACATTTTGTTACTCTAGAAACTGCGACATAACTGCCATGACTAAATACTGATTTTTTTCAAAAAGAGACCTACGTGCAATTATTGACTTTGACACTTGTTAATTGTCATTTCATATGATACCAGTAATGAGAATTATCTTCTCTGGAACTTGAAAATCAGTCTTACATCAAATTGAATTTTTTTTATAGACATTTCCCCTAAAGGGGTATGAGAAATGATCGAACCTAAGACCTCACCCTCAACTCTACCACTGAGCCACCCCTTATGATCTACATCGGATTGAGTTAAAATTTTATTCCGTAAATTATTTTTATAATTTTACTAACCTCAGTTTAAATTATTTTTGTTTTATTAACTCTGTAACTATTATTTTTATTCCATCACATAATTTTATTTTACTAATGTATTTTTTTTACATAACTATTTTTAAGAATTTGTTTTAAACTTTTGTTCCGTAAATTATTTTTATTATTTTAGTAACATCAGTTTAAATTGTTTTTGTTTTATTGACTTTGTAAATATTATTTTTGTTCTATCAAATATTTTTATTTTACTAATGTATTTTTGTTTTACACATATATTTTTAAGAATTTGTTTTAAACTTTTGTTACGAAAATTATTTTATTTTACTAATCTCTACATTAAATTATTTTTGTTTTTTGATTCTGTAACTTTTATTTTTATAGTGATTTGTTCCATAAATTAGTTTTTATTTTACTTACCTCCTGTTATATTTTTGTTTTCTTAACTTCGGAACTATTATTTTTGTTTTAGTTACTATTTTTTATATTTAAAAAAAGAAAAATATTTAAACATAATTAAAAGAGAGGAGATAGTGAGAAGATAAGAGAGTCAAATAGTTGATTGATAACTCAAAAGTCAATAATTCAAATGAGGCAAAATTTAAAAATCTCAATGCAACCCCTTAGTTTTTAAAAATTACAGCGCCACGCTTCCTGTTTATATATGCAGAATGTCATTTTTTTACTATTAACAGTGTCACTTTGTAGTATAAAATGTGTCACTTTTGGCTTTAGAAGTGTCACTTTGCATTTTTAATGAAAATTATATTTTTTTTTCTTAAAAAATGTTACTTTTTGGGCTTAAATGTGTCACTTTTAGTTTTAAATGTGTAACTTTCACTTTGAAAGTGTCATTTTTTTATTAATAAAAATCATTATGTTTGGCATTAAAGTGTTACTTTATAGCATTAAAAGTGTCACTTTTTAGCATTAAGTGCGTTACTTTTGACCCTAAAAGTGTCATTTTGCCTTATAAATAAAAATCGTAGTTATTGACCTTAAATGTGTCATTTTTTAGCATTGAAAGTGTCACCTTTTAATATTAAATGTGTTACTTTTGGCAGTCAATATTAGTCTTAAAGTGACACTTTTTAGTATTAAAAGTGTCACTTTTTAGTATTAAAAATTATAATAAATTTCTTTTTATTGTATCACTTTTAATAACCTTAAAATATGTCGCTTTTATCTTTACAACATGTTACGTTTGGATTTAAATGTACTCTATCATTTAACATTTCGTTAGTCAAACCCATGACCTCTAATCAAACCTTAAGTACAACCTCTAAACCATCTTTGGCTGATTTTTTTTAAATAATTTTTAATAACATGTTATTTATTTATTAAAACTAACGAATTTTTAAATAGACTCCTCCTACATAAATATTTGCCTTAAAAAAAGGTGAATATGATGATGACGGAGCAATCCTCTCAAGTAAAGTGCCTTGTTTTACTTAAAGCCGAAGGCGAGTGGCAGCAGAATCCGATAAAAAGCAGTAGTGGGGAGACGTTGAATTGGAACCGTGGAACGTGACCGATAGCCAAAGACTGGCCCGCTTAGCTTAATTATACACTTTGTTTTGTTAAATCCTCCACATTTTGTATGGGCCCACCGACCTTATGTTTTTTAATATCACATGGAGTAGTAGTATCATACTAAATTCATAGTCAAGTGACTTGTGAGAATTGTGGAGGAGAGAGAGAGAGAGACAAAGGGGGTTCCTTTGTAATTTTCTTTAAGATTCAATTGTGTTTATTATTAATTGGATTGAAATTGGTCGTTGTCATCAATAGACTTGAAAATTGTCTATCACAAGGATATCCACTAAGATTCAAAATGAGATTAAAGATTTCAATTGTGTCCCTGCATGCTTTCACTTTCAGTTTTTCACTCACTTTCACCTCCAAATCTTGATGTCTTTCACTTATACTCTCTCTTGCCTTTTGGTAAAGAGTCAACTATTTTAATTTAAAATATTTCACTCAAAAAGTTAATTTTTAAAAATTTAGATATAAAAATATCATTTTATTACTAATGAACTAATAAAAGTATTATTTTCTTTAAAAAAATTGATTTTCAAACAGAGGCTTGTTGCTCGAAACAGAAGGAGTATATATAGACCAGGGAGGGGCTATTTTCACTACACTTTTTGATTATCTACTACATCATTAGTTATTACATTAAATAATTACATTTTTAACATAATTACCCTTACCCTTTAACTACTTGCCAATAAAGTGGAGTACATGTTTTATTTCCAAATTAATTTTTAATTTTTAACAAAAATATAATTATTCATTTTCTATTATTTTTTTCCAAAATACTTAATTCTCAACAAACCATGAAGTTTTTTTAAAAGAGAATTAACGGTGGTTCCCCACTTACCCTCATGATAACTCTAACTCATAATCTATTTGGTGCAGGTAAAGCTTCTTACCACTAAAATACACTACGTTATCAACAAACCATGTAGTTTTTTTCTATAATAATATGATTAATCAATTTCATTTATGACACGTGCCTCATATTCTATTATCATGCAAATAATATAATTAAGGCATTTGCCTACATACTAAAAGTTTATAAATTGTTGGATTTTTTATCATTATAGTAAAATGATTTAATATAAGTCAAAGAATATAATTCTTAAAAATCAATCCAATAATAAAAATACAGTAGATGTTATATTTAATATTGGTTTTAATCAACTCAAAGATTAAAATGTTAAGGTAGACACAAGGTATTTAAAATTTTACGATACTAATTCCCATAATGTTTTTACTAATGGATTTTTTTTATAGTGATATCATGTAAATCTCATTTTTTTAATTATTTATTTCAATATCAAAGACCATATATTTTCATAGTTTGGTAAGCAAAAAATTTTCCAGATGATATTAATTTCTCAATTATGAAAAATAACTTCCGTCATAAACTTAATTGATTAAGTATTTAAAAAACTAAAAAAAAAGGAATAACTATGTTTTTAACCAATACTGTGAACTAAAAAATAACGCTAGAATATAATTACAAAAAGTAACTTTATTAGTTAATTTAATATGAACAAATTAATGTAATAATTAATAATATAGTGGATAGTCAAAACATGTAGTGAAAATAATTTATCTTATATATATATATATATATATATATATATACACTCACACACACGTATGTATGTATGTATGTATGTATGTATGTATGTGTACACACACACGCACACGCACACACAACATATATTCCTTTCATTTCTCAAAAGTAGAGTTAGTTATAATTTTTTTTTTAAAGCATAGTCAAGATGCTTATGCTATATGTGGGGAGAAAAGTTGAAAAATTATAGATATTGTAGCCATAAGTTTTAAAAGCGAACTCTTCAAAGTAAAACATCAATAAACACAATAGGCTATTTATTTTAAGAGTTAATTGCAACATTGGTCTATTGACTTTGGTCGATTCCAATAATAGTCTTTTTTGCGAAAATTAGGTTCTAAGAGTATGAAATTTTTACAATCGTACTTTTTTTGATGAATGTCGTTAGAGAAATACCGTTAAGTTGCACATGTGCCTTCCTCGTGATTTAATAAGGGCTAAAATGATTTTTTTCAAACCTAACTTATATCAAATTTTGCAATGGAGTCCCTAAAGTTAATAATGACCATTAGACCTTCTTCCCCAATTGTTTTGGCCGATGACTCCACCCACCTCACCATGAAGCTCAAACAACACCTAGAAAGAATCACCAAAAGCATCATAAGAAGAAAACGAGGTAGAAGAAAAAAAAAGGAAGAATGTCAACCACCTTCTCTCCCCTCTTTCTCATATCTGGAATCTCTGAGAAAATACTTGCAGATTGATGAGAGTTTTTGTTTGTGCTCCGCACTCATCCATGCTAAGCCCACCAATCTCTGTTTGTGCCTAGTGAACTCTTCGTCTTCGCTACCTATACATGGATCTCAAATCAATTTTAACAGCAGACGGAACCCAACCCAACCCCAAATCTTCTTAACGAAACACACACACATACACACACACACTCTCTCTCTCTCTCTCTTTTAACCTTTAACGAAGTTAGGTCCACCAAAACATAACTGCCTTATTCAATCTCCTCCGTCCGATCAAAACCACCTCATTTATATCGTCTTCTCTCTTCAACAATTAAGAGAGGAAAATAGAAAGAGAGAGAGAGAGCTCACTCGAGTCTCTCTTGATCATATTTCAAACACCTATAATATACACTGATCACACCAATACTTTGGGTGACTACGCTGACAGTCCACGTAATGGACTAGAGCAGGGGTGTAGGTGATGACAAGGATATCTAGGCTTGGAGCTCTTCTGGGAGTATGTTCGATACGTGTACTTTGGGTATCTGTCTAGTTCTTAAACCTTCATTGTAACTGAGACCTGAAAGAGAAAGCATCGTTAGGGAGTTGGGAGGTTGTCCCAGCTAAAGCCCTCTAGTATGCGAGTCAATAACATGGGTAATAATGACCGGTGCCAGGCGTTCCCTTAAACTTCCGATGGAAACTTGTATTGAGGTTGTGCGTTATATGCTTGAGAGTGTGAGTAAGAGCATAACTTCTTCAAGGTGGTGGAGGTTTCCTTTTATAGTCCTTGTCTTGAGTCTCAAGTCAGAGTAGGTGGTTTGGACGTGAGGACCTGTTGTTGGTCGGCTAGCTCGCGGTCCCCTAATGACTGGTATATTGCGTGTAGCAGTTCCCATTAGGTGGTATATTGCTTGACAAGTTACGACTGTTTGCATGGCGTACCCACGTCCTTTGAACTTGGAGTCGACACCTGACCATTATGTACAATGCTGATGTCTTTGGAGAGTTCGTTCGCCGAGCATGGTCGTTCTTCGGCTAGATGGTCAGCTGTGGTCGGCCTTTAGGGTGATCTTCGGCCTACCGAGGGTCCTCGGTTAGCTTGTTCGTGGTCGCCAATCCTCTTTTGTCAACCAGGCGTATTATTGGGTGGTGGGCCCCTTTCAGGTCGCACTGATAGCTACGTGTCTTTCCACGTGGGAGGTTTCAGTTCGGGTCCCTTCACACACACATAGCTATATATACATAAAAATTACATATATATGTTAGTATAAATTAAAGAGAGATCGATGGAAGAGTACACGAAGGAATGCGAGAGAGCTGGAGAGGTTAGATTGATGGAAGTTGCAAATGGATGAGCTCAAACCATTAATATGGAGGCTATAAACTTGGGCTCCACCGCTCCAATATCAAGAGAAGGAAAGTTGATTCTCCGCATAATGGTGAATTCATTCGATGGGTTTGAATTTGAGGGGGGGGGGAGAGGGTGTGATAGGGTGAGGTGGGTTGATGGGTTTGAATTTCCCACAAGGCTTGAGACTTTTGAGAAGACATCAAGGTCAAACTACACCACCTGAGAGCGAAGAGGAGAGGAGATATCGATCCCCTTCCAAAACATTTGGGGAAGAAGGCTTAATAGTCATTTTTTAAACTTTAGGGACTTTTTTTAACTTTAGGGACTCGATTGCAAATTTTGATATAAGTTACGCTTTAGAAAAAAATCATTTTTGCCCTTACTAAATGCGTGTGGGAGGCACATGTGCAACTTAATGATATTTTATAACGGTATCCATAAAGGACTACGACTGTGAAAATTTCTTATTCTTAGGACCCAATTTTTACAAAAAAATGTTAAGAGACTACTGCTAAAATCGATCAAAGTCAAGGGAGCAAAAGTGCGATCAAACCTTGTTTTAAAGGGAGGGAGTATTTCATAAGCTAATTTAATTGCTTCAAAAAATTGTGTGCATGTCCTTGTATTTATTAATGTACAACCACTTGTAGCTATCAATTTATACTTTATATCACTATAGTTGTTTCGCATGTATCAATTTATACTTTATATCACTATATCATACGTTCAATTGACTAAAGTTATCACTATATCATACGTTCAATTGACTAAAGTTAACTGAGGTCACATTTAATCATATTCTAAACTTTCAAAAATAGGATTAACCCTTACATCCACATGTGTGAAGGTGGGTTATCCTTTTTAACTCATTTGATTTTATTGTCCTATCACAAAGTTACACCCTATAATTAATATTCTAGGAAGTCAATTCATCTTTCTTTTTTTTCTCTTCTTATTTTGAAGTCACTCATACAATTAATATTTATAAGAAATCACCCCCTACAAAACCTCGAGTTTTACATTAATCCGGTATCATACTACTATCGTGTAATAGACACAGGCCCAAATACCAGTGTTCTAAAAATCGACCTAGGCGGGCACCTAGGCGCTAGGCGGAACTCAGCCGCCGCGATTTCCTTCAAATCGGCGAAAAAAATTGTTTAGGGAAAAATTGTGAATTAGTCTCCCTTGGCACCGACTAATCGCCCTAGTCATCGTCTAGAAATTGGAAGATGCTCGTGTGATGGCGGAGGAAAATGAAAGGAGAAGAGAAAAAATTGAAAATATATAAAGAGAGAAGGAATCATCGAATCAAATCTGATATTCCCATGTCCAAAGTCTTTCTCAGACCATCAATTGGACTCAGATCTGATGGAAATTGGAGTATGAAGTAGAAAATCCCTTAATAATACAGAATAATTTGGACTCCTAAGTCAGAGTTTCAACTCTCAATCAGTGAGTCGATTGCAAGTAATGGGAATAGATCGGGGCTTAATCTAGGTGAGATGGTCCAGCGTTCGCCTGAGAGAAGTTAGCCAAGTACGAAGACTGGTGCTAGGGGGCAGCTGGAATAAAAACAGGGAAGGGGAGGAAGCAGAGATCTTGGTCTTGGGCCTCTTGGCAGAGCAGGAGATAAATGAACGGGTGAAATGAGTTTTTTTGGAAAGAGGTGTGAGTTATTAGTTTTTACTTTTCCCATTCCTTCCATTCAATGAGAAATAGGGTCATATTGCCTAGGTGACCGGTAGGAAGAAATACGACCAACATGTGGTGGGGGAGAATTGTAGTTTTGTATAATGCAACCCTAAGCTTTGGGCTTTTTTTAAACTTTGATCCCTTAACTTTAGAACTTTATAAACAATTCATAAATTCATAATTAATATTGAAGTGTTTGTATATCTTTAATTTTTAGTCGATTTTACAAATTTACATGGTGTAGTCAATTTGTTTAATGTCGTAGTGTTTGATGTATTTTAGAAATTTACATTAAAAAAATTAAGAACTACTGTAAATATATCTAAATTTCTAGGCTCCGACTAGTCCCCTAGGCGCTAGGTGCCGGTCTGCCACCTAACGACTTTTAGAACCATGCCAAATACTAGTTCTCTTTCATTATTGCTAAAATTTGTATAGTATGTTTCTTTTCTCAATTATAAAATAAATATTCATATAACCATACAAAACTACTTTTTACTCATAATAGTTTGTTTTGATGATTTTGTTCTTTTGATCATTCTCGGATAAAGAGATGAGAACTTAGTTATTTGGATAAATATTTTTTTTGGGTCCCTAAACTATCCACCAAAATATGCATTTGGTCCTACTATTTTTTTTCTGTACTCGTTTGATCCTTAAACTCAATTTTTGCAGTGGGATTCCCTCCTTACGTGGTTACCGTGAGTTTTTTCGTTAAAATGTTATTAAAATCTCAAATATGCCCTTACGTTTACGGACGGCTGTTCATACACAGTAAGCATCAAAACCATAGATCTCTTCTTCTTCACTTCACCCTTCGCTAGAAAACTTACCGAAAAAAAAGGAAAAGAGAAAAAAGAAAAGAGAAAACCCAAGTCGATCTCAATTCTCTCCAAACGCCTGGCATAGCTCCCAAGCTCTCGCTAGTCTCCCCTCTCCACCTTTCAGGCCATCTCCATCTCCGGCCACCTCCTGCTCGGCCCAAACCGGAAACACCTCTAATCTCTCTTCCTCGGCTTCTTCGTTCTAAACACCTCTACCTATTCTTCCAGAGCTCTCTGCTCCAGACTCCTCTCCTTCCCAGAGCTCTCCGCTCCATTAACCATAATTATTCGGTTCAATTCTTCCCGTAAATTTTGTAAAAAACCAGCTAAAATCAGCGATCATTTGAGTATAATTCAAATTGAAGAGCCTCCTCCACCTACAGTCTTGTCTTCTCCTTCTTTCTCACCGTCGCCGGTCTCTGATCGACTTCTCTAGCTCTCTACGTCTCCATATCCTACTATCCGGGTAAACCTAACATCGATCTCATCTACCATCAGCTTCGATTTCATCTTTTCCATTATCGAACCATCACCAAACTCCCCCCATCTCCAACAATATCCGTCGTCCTCTTTTCATCTCAGAGCTCGTGTTCAGAAGTAGGAGCGACTAGAGATGGAGCCAGATCTAAGATAGAGATGAAGTTGGGGGAGAGAACTAGTGAAGCCTACCGATGCTTCTACCGATATTGTATAATTTGTACCTTCATTTCTTGATTCGTTCATTCAAATTCTTTACATTGTCTATAATCTTGGTATTTTGTTCCTATTTGGTGAAAGTTCTTCTTCGACCTCTGTTTTGTGAAGCTTAATATTTCTAGGTTTTTTAGGTTTTGGGGTCGTGCTTGAAGTGTGTGAAAAGAAAAAAAAACATAACTTTTGATTCTTTTGCCGGTTAGTGGTTTTGGGTATTTGTACATAGCTGAGTTCTTTATTAATCTAAGTGTTTTTAGCAGTGAGTTGGGCTTTGGGAAGACCAAAGGTGGTTGTGGGGTTGTCGGTGTTTTTGGAGATTAATTATTAGTAGTTAAGAATACCGCTTGGCACTCAATCATCGTAACAGTTTTAGAGATAAAATGAAGACTGGAAGGAAGAGAATGAAGCTGAATTTTAGCAAGATCTATACATTTAAATGTGGAAGACAGAGTTTCAAAGGTGAGCATTCACAAATTGGGGGGTCTGGGTTCTCAACCATTAACATTACTAAGGGCAAATTTGAGATTTCAATTAAATTTTGACGGAAAAACTCATGGTAACCCCGTTAGGGTGGAATCTCACTGCAAAAATTGAGTTCAAGGACCAAACGAATAAAGAAAAAAATAGTGGGATCAAACGCATATTTCGTTGATAATTCAGGGACCAAAAAATATATTAATCCTAGTTATTTTTTTGCAAAATTATGAAGTACGTGGATTGTTGTATTTTTGGTATTATTTTCAAAAACTATAGACTCGTCTTCTTTAACTTCGTAAAATCATGTTAAGGGTATATTTGAATTCCTCACTTTCATGGTTTGGAATTGGAATCGGAGCCTCGATAACCAATTCCGTCATTTGGAAACACAATTAGAATTTTGAATTGGAATTGAATTGCAATTTCAAATGTCTCAATTCTATAAAACTAATTATATACTAAAACTTAAGAATTTAACCAAATTTTGTTCCTTTTTTTCTCTATTGTTTTACATAATAACAACTCACCCTTCTTTACCGTCACCACAGTCACCACCACTCCCACTAGGCTAAACTAGAGAAATTTAACATATTATTGAAATTTTATTTTAACTACAATTGAATTTCACACATTATCTTAATCATGAAATTATTATGATTTTGAAAACAAATTCTACATTAATTAAATTTAATAGAATTTGAATATTTATAAAATTTAAAAACGAGGTATCCAAACGGACCTTAAAGATTTATCGAATTAACGAGATTGGTTAAAAAAATAAAACTATTGAACGGAATAGAATCCATATCTTGACGATAAAACAGTACCCTTCTATATATATATATATATATATATATATATATATATATATATATATATATATATATATTTTTTTTTTTTTTTTTTTTTTTCATAACGTCTTTGATCAAATCCGATTATTCTTGTCGTAGTAAAAGAGAAAGTAATGTTCTATCCCTCCGTCTCCACAACAGAATCATCTTCTTTTTTGGATATATTATATTATATTTATCTAACGTCATACAAAAGAAAATATATATTTATAATGCAAATTAAATGAAATATAAATGTCAGCTCCTGTAGGCTGTAGGCTGTAGTGAACAAATAACCATATATACATGGCAGATAGCTGTATAAATAGCAAGTCTTTCACCATGGGAGTTCTCTTTTCTCATCAAGAACAAAATATTTACATTATCTACGTATAAAATAAGAAGGAAAATTTGTCTTAGACGATTTAAATTGTAATAGCTATCCCAGTAGGTGTGAGAATTGTGTTCGATTTGTAAGGTGGCATTGCTCTGCACCATGGATTTTTGGATCGAACTTGTGGTGAGCACGATGACCCAAGGTGTTACGTGCTCAGTGGGCTACACGTAACGGACCGAGCTCTCGGGATCGAGGCGTTACAAATGGTATCAGAGCGGGTCCCGGTCGAAAATGTGGGAACAAAGTGCTGTGCGGGCCAAAGTGCTACACCCTCTTGATTCCTGCATCGCCCGGGGTATGATTCGGCCTTGACGAAGACGTCAAGGATTTAAATGGAGGAGATTATAATACCCCATCCCATATCGAGTAGGTGTGAGAATTGTGTTTGATTTGTAAGATGGCTACACACACTATCT
>CM028378.1:26455584-26524155 GCA_013146195.2 Codonopsis lanceolata | reverse complement strand
ACCGAGCCCACAAGCTGTTACCGCCCCATACGTTCAAGCTAATTTAGCATGCATCGAATCCCGGAGTTGAACCAAAGATCGAATCCCCAAACCACCTTCAGTTACCAGTCTACAAATCTTGGACCAAGAAACCCAATGTATTCTATGACCATCCGTACTGCCCCATAAAAAATTTGCCATAGTCCGTTCAATATGCCGAAGAACACCCGTGGGAACCTTGATGACAGCCAAGGCATAAACAAGAATACTACTAAGCTTAGATTTGATCAAAGCTATTTTACCACCAAAGAGAGGAGATCACGATTTCGACCTTTAATTTTTTTCCGAATACGATCTTCCAAATTCTCAAAATCTTTGTCGTTTAACTCTACCATAGAATAAAGGGAGGCCCAGATAAGTCATCGGAAAGGTACGACGAGCACAACCAGACCAAGAAGCAATGCGATGAGCCTTATGTCTAGAGCAATGCCTTGAAGTATAAAAACCATTTTTTTGTAAATTAATAAGGCCGACTGAAGAGTGCTCATCTTCTTTGTAAAATAGCAGGAGATAAGATCGTTTTTTGCCGCATTATGAATATGATCATATCATCGGCATACAGAAGATGAGAAATAACCATGTTCCCACGACATTGTCTATAAGGCACCATGAGACCCGTATCAAAGCCTTTTTTAATAGCAGTCAAAAGAATTTCTTGAGCAATGATAAACAACAGAGGAGATAACGGATCCCCTTGCCACACACCTCTCGAAGATTTAAAGAAACCATAATTAGCCCCATTAATCCGAACAGAATACCAGGTATTGTTTATGAGATTTCCAATTAAACTGCAAACCTGAGAATTAAAACCAAAAGTCTCTAAAGCCTTTAAAAGAAAAGGCCACTCCAGTCGATCATATGCCTTCGACATGTCCAGCTTAAAAGCAACGTTCCCCCCATAAACCTTACTATTAATTTTACTGATAAGCTCATGAGCTAAGGCAATGTTATCCTGAATAGCTCGTCCCTTGACAAAACCTGATTGTTCCATCGATATGATCTTAGGTAAAATAGCAGCCAATCTGTTAGCCATAATTTTGGAAATGATCTTACAAGTAAAGTTGCATAGGCTAATGGGACGCAGATCACCAAAATTACTAGGATTAGCAATTTTAGGAATGAGAACCATCATCGTAGATCGAGATACCTCTATGAAGGATAGCACCATTGAAGAAGTCATGAACTGCTGCAATAACATCCCCTTTAATAATGTCCCAGCATGCATGAAAAAAATGCCCTGTAAAACCATCAGGACCAGGAGCGTTATCAGCCTTTAACCCCTTAATTGCATCCCAAATTTCTGAAACTGAGGGACTCGCGCTCATAGAAAAATTATCTTCCGCTTCAATCCTATTGTTAACTGAAGAAAACAAATCATCATTAATTATAGGATCAAAAGTAGAGAACAAATCAGAATAAAATGACACAGCCATATCCCCTAGAGTAGGCCCATCTGAACACCAAGAACCATCCGAGCAATTTAATTTTAATGACATTCCTCGCAGCTCGATCACGAAGAGAGGCATGAAAAAAACTAGTATTACGATCTCCATCATGAAGCCAATTGATACGAGCTATCTGTTGTAACATTTCATCATCCCATTTAAGATGTTGATCCAGCTCTTCTTGTTTTTTATTTAGCAAATCTGCCGTAGAAGTGTCCCAGCCTTGTTGAAGCTGATAATCATACCTCGCATCCTGACAAGCTGCAATTTTTTTCTGAACATGCCCAAAAACCGACCAATTCCAATCCTTTAAAGCCTTGCGGAGAAGCATGACTTTCCTATGAAGAATGCCTATTGGCGTCCCACAGCAATCCCTACACCATATGGACTGAACAAACTTCAAAAAATCTGGATGATCAATCCAAATTCGTTGGAATCTGAAGCAACCTTTAGCCTTTGGGAGCAGCTGAAAATCTAATAACAAAGGCGCATGATCAGATTGAACTCTACAAAGGTGAGAGACTCGAAGAGAAGGATATATTGCTTTATACATGCCATTCACTAGAACTCTATCAATACGCTCCCATATGCGACTTTTTCCTTTTTGATTATTACACCAAGTGTAAATGGAGCCTTCATAACCAGCATCAATAACACATGCCTGGGCCATAAAAACATTAAAGTCATCCATACTACCATAATCAAAGCCATTACCTCCAAGTTTTTCGGCTGACAGCGAAACGGTATTGAAGTCACCTCCTATAATCCATGGCTCGCTAATACTGCTTGCAACATCCATTGAATCTTGCCATAAAACTTGGCGATCCCCCTTATTACATTTCGCATAAACAATTGTAACCAAACTACAAAGATTATTAGGGCCATTAACTCTCACCGTAACATGTTGAGCAGTTACTCTATAAATATCAACTTTAACAGTTTTATCCCAAAGAAGCCATATATGTGTATTGGTAGGGCTATAGTGCATGCTGTTAGCCATCTGAAGCTTACGAGCAATTTTGAAAATGACGACCACCATCAATTTTGGGCTCTAAAAGAGCGAGCAAAAAAGGTTTATGCTGCGAAGATAACTTCTTCAAATACGAAATTGTATCCTTGTTACCCACACCACGAACATTCCAAATTATAATCGTCATAAAAAAATCAAGAAGATGATGTTACCTGAGCCTTAGTTTTGGCCCTAGTTTGATGCTTGGTTTAAGCTGCCTTACCCTTTTTCTTCTTCTTACCTTTAACTTGATCTCTACATTGCTGTTGAAAGGCTTTAATGGATGAAGACGATTGTGGAAAGTCCCTTAAATCATCCAACGAAACAGATCGAGTAAGTTTGATGGACTTTTTGTGCCCAACGTGATCCAAAGATTTTGGAGAATCCAACCCCCTAACTCCATTCATTCCATCTAGATCTGAGAAGGAAGGAAATTTATTAAGATGACAAGCTTCTTGATTTCTATTATTTTCATTCTCCATATCGGCTCCCCTATCATTTGGAATTGCAGTTGCCTTTCCCGCCGATTCAGGAACATTATCCTGCGCCCCTTGAACATTAGTCTCTTCCTCAGTTAAATCAACCAAAGCTGCAAAGGGGTTAGTATGCTCCACACATTCCTCCACAGAAACATTCTCAGTAGATTTATCCTGAACAGTAGCATCAACTTGGGATGTCCTTTTCTCCCCATTATCCTTCAAACACTCCTCCCCAACCTTTGTTTGTGAAACCGAAGCATTTATAGGATTCTTAAGAATTTTAACTGGAGCCCATCTTTTCATACTTGGTTGATTATCTATAGTGGGAAGCACTTTTTCCTTGCCCTTTCCATTCAAAGTATCCTTCGAAATATTCTGTCCAGCCTGTGCACTGCTATCCCCCGTGTTACCAGTCTTTAAATCTTGCATAGGAATTTTGGTTGGACAAGCTTCATCATCCTTTGCAATGTGCACCTGTGTACGTTTCTGCCCCTTGCGACATCGATCTTTGGTATGTCCCAATAAACCGCATCTAACACAATACAGAATATTGCCCTCAAATTCCAATGATTGCCAAAAACCATATTCTTTTCTAGTTCCAATCCAACAGCGTGATGGTAGCGTTTCTGAAACATCAATTTCTATACATATTCGAGCAAAAGCCGGACGTGATAATGCAAGAGTCTTCTTATCAGCCCTTAAAAATCGTCCTAATGAATTACCAATACATTGCAAGAAAGAAGGATTATAGTAGGTCAATGGTAACTGATGGAGACGAACCCATACGGCCACCTTCGTGCTATCCTTCTTGAAAGCAAAATCTGGAGACCACCTAAAAGATCGGTACATACTAGATTGAATCATGTGAGATTCCTTAGACAAAGCAAGAATCACGTCTTCTGCCGACGATAATCTGACCATAACATGTCTAGGATCCAATAAACCTACCACAAAAGGCTCCGTAAGCTTCCATGAACGTGCTATCTCTTCCTGAATGGCATAAACTGAAGGCCGACCAGCTGAAAATTTAAGCACTATTGTGTTAACAAACTGTTTATCAGCAGTTTCAAGCTCAATAGGGGTGAATAGGCATCCTGACTCGCCATTAATAGTCGTAGGTTGTCTTGGTGCGAGAGGGATCGCGCTCAAAACTGGGGCGCTGTTACAAACGAAGGATTTTGGTTGAGCAGTTATTGACGCGTAAGTCTTAGGAATCGGCATGCTTGAGGGTTCCGAAGTAGGTTGAGCCGTAGGCATGGTAGATGCACCCGTGGGTATGGGTTGAGTCGTAGGCATGGTAGATGCACCCGTGGGTATGGAGTGGACAGCCGGAGGTTGGACCTCCAGGCCATCCGGCGTTGACATGAAGGTGAAACCCTAATTAGGGTTAGTGACGTGAGAAACAGCCAGAGAGAATTTTTAGAGAGAGAATGTAGTGCTGCCCATTTAGAACCTTAGTGGACAAATCTTATCCTCTAAGAGAGCAAGATAGGGCCATGCCCACAAGATAGCGGCTACTTACCTTAGGTTCCTACAGTGACCAAGCAACACTGTTAGTCGTTTATCTCTATACCCAGATGATATACTAGCAACAACTTCGGCGTTCAAATGTCGAACAAGGCCAGGCCCGGTTAGCTGGTCACCGCTCAGAGTTGGGCCATGCCTGCTAGGCAATCGTCAGGATGTTCGCCCAAGGGCAATAGGGGACATGCCCGCTTAAAGCCTTGGCCAGAACCAAACATTTAGCCTGAGGAAGAACGTTTCCCCGAGCAATCAAACTTAAATAATATGTCAGCTAAATTAGCTTTATTATTTCTAAGTTATTATTCGCACAAATTTGGATGCTCAATCAGCTGTGTTCGTATTATAATCGTCATGTTCGCTGAAACAACCCATACACATGCATGCTAGTACTAATCAAATGCATGAAAAATGTAAGTAAAGGGACACCAATCGAGCGTAACAAAATTTCAATTAAAAGTTGGAAGAATTACACTTGGAAAACAAAAAGACTGCGCATAGGCCGGACAGAAAAATCTAAAAATCAGATAGTGTTTAGGGGAAGAGGAGTTGAGGTAGGAGAAGTTTCATTATCCATGGCGTGAGGATCTATCTCTTTTTGCAATTGAGCGGAGGTTTAGTCGACTCGGGCTTGCTTCTCGGCCCACTTAGCCTCGATCACAAACATTGACAGCCAGTGGGGTAGGAGGAATCCACGACTCTAATTCATCATCAGCATTATCCCGAGCAAGGGCCTCCCGCTCACCCTGAGTATATGTAACCAGATGATAGAAGCTTCGAGCTTCTGAGCTGTAGGGGTTGAGCAGAGTCCAATCGATCATTGTTTGCATCTCCACTCCACCATGCCCAGCGAGCATACGCAAGATATAGTGGGTACCCACCGCATAGTATAAGAGAATCTCCTTGCGCACACGGGAAGCATATACGGGAGAAGCCGAAAATCCTCCATCGCCTTTTTCTTGACCGCCTCCAACTGCTTGGAGAACAATGCCATAGCCCCAACATATTTGGCTGCCTGGGCCTTTCAAAGCGTCCCGCTTGTTTTGTAGCTATGTCTACTGCAAAATCAAAGCATCCTCAGCAGCCTGTGATTTTTTTTGCTGCTCAACTAGCACGATTCTCTCCTTAGCTAGTGCCTGTTTATTCGCCTCGAGCTTCTTAAATGAAGCCTTGCTCTCCTGCAACGACTTCCTCGTAATGGAGATCTGCTCGCTCTTGCGCTTCAGCGAGCTCATCAGCTTGCCCTTCTCAGTCACAAGATTTTTGTGAGCATCACTCTCCTCAGAATATCAATCATGAAGGTTTGTGCAAGAAGAGGCGCTCTGGAGAACGGGCACAAGATTCAGAAAAAGAGATAATAGCATGATGTAATGAAAAACTACGGAACAACCATACCTTACTGAAACAAAGACCGATGTTTCTGAGCATGAGGTGGGGCGGTGTCTTTGTCATGCACGACACCATCGTGAAAAATCCACTTCACTATGCCCTTACCAACCAGCCCGACTGGGCTCCCAAAAGTAACAAGATCGAGGCCCCCAAGCATGGGGACATCAGCAAAAAGCTCGCTTACAATGGCCCATGTCGCGACGACAGTGGTAGGTATCTCGAAGTTAGGTTGCTACCAAGACTTAAAGTTGTCAACAGTAGTTGGAGGAGTGGCAGATGCACGCTCAATACCCCTGTCACGGAGCGAGTAGAGCGACCAGCACGAGGCGAGTTTCTCTTTCGCTTGCTCGTTGCCTTGGCATCCTTGGTAGCAGCAACATTAGTTGTCTTAACAACATTTTTTCGTGCATGACGGGCAGGAGCATCACTTTTTCTTAACTGGGCTAGAAACTTTATCATGTGCAGCGTGTTTCTTGGCCGTAGGTGCGAAGGAGACCTTGGGAAAATTTTGGGGGCCACATTCTTCAGTTGGGCAACCCTTCTACTCGCTTGCTCTTTTAGCCGATGTATCTGCTGGGGGTCAACATAGCTACAAACAAGACTGTCAAGACAACACAAAATCAGTACAACATTTATAAGCAGATAATATAACATGAATTCAGAGAAAGAATAAAGCTACAACCAGCAGTGCCTCCCCCACAGGCCAGCAGCTATGACTAAGCCTGAGGCAATCAGGGCAATCAACTTTAAACCTCTGCCCGTGGCAAGTTCCCCAATAGGGGTGGGTAATCTCGGGCTCCATAGTTAGCAGAGGCTCTACCCCAGCATATCCATTTGCAGAATACCGTCCAAACGTAAGTTTTTGGGGTTACAGACAAGCTGCCTTAAGGGTCTTCAGTCGTGCCCCCTCACCTGTGCCAAAGTCCCGTTTTGAGGCTTTGGGCAACTTCAAATCGGTGCTCTTCGTCAGCTTGATCAGCCATCCTACCCGGGAGTCTACTATAATGGCCCTCGTATCCCAAGCTTCGACCTTACTCAGGACATAACTCAAGATCCTCAAAAAACTCGAGTTGGACCTAATCTCAATCCGTCCACCAGTACTTGGAGCGAAAATAAAGAGTTTGAGAAGAAGGTACATGTCTAATTCAAACCCGAACAGGCGACAAGCCACGGTATAAGCTATTACTTCCCGAACAGTGTTTAACATCAGGTCACATGGTATGACCTTGGTCTCACTCATGAATTTGACGAAGAAAGGGTCTAAGGGGAGACACAGCCCGACTTGGAAAAAATCTGCGAAAGATAGCATATCGTCTCCAAGTTCGCGAGATAACTCGACACCAACAGGCAGTTCCCATCTTGCTCGTCTTATAGTCATAGGGATTTACACCCAATGAGGTAAGCCAGTTAGTGACCTTGGTAGCAGTATCTAATGAGGCCCAATGTTGGACATATTAGCTCTCATCGACATCTATAGCCAAGCCAGGCACAGGGGTCGAGGAAGTAGCCTTATTTCTTGTCTGTGCAAGATTTTTCATTCTCTCGGGTCAATGGGATATCTAAGCTTGCCTCCCCCGAGTTGGAGGCCTTATCGGCACCATCTATTTATTCGGGAGTCGACAGCGTCACTCCGTCATCGCCCTGTCCTACCGCAGGCTCCTCTCCCTCAGTTAGCTGTTCTAGGCATGCACGTCCGCCAGCGACCACAGCGCCTTGTTCTACCTCCCCATCAGATGGGCCATGCCCACTGGGGGAATCCATAAGCACAATCACGGACACACAACGTGCACAATATCGGCCTCCCTTGCCATGGACTCAGCATCGCTACCAGTCTCCTGCTCCAATAAGAGGAATAAGAGGAGTATCCTCGCTACTCAACGGGTCATTCTGCCCCCCTTAACTGTACACATCTTTTTCACTGCCTGTGGACTCGTCGCACAGCCTCATTGGCGAAGACATGTCTACAGAGAGATCGAGGAAAGAAAAGTCAAGCTCTGCCCTGACGCAGCAAACAGTTCACAAAAAAAACCTAAGTCTAGGTACTCTAAAGGGCCATGCCCCCACAGTGAGTAAGACACTTTGGGACATTTTCCTCGATCTCTACCTATGATCTGATTCTAACCTATGAATCCTACCTAGAAACACATGTAGATGAAGAACAAACCCATAAATGCATAGAGATGGGCAAGAAACCTAGAAAAGGGCAAGAAAACTTACTGTCAATATTTGGTTGAATCTTTCTCTTTGCACAACTGCTTTCGAAATTGAAGCAAGGGAAAACTCTGAAGTCTAAGAGTAGAATAACCATCAGAATCGAGGGGCAAAGGCACCAGAATCTGGAAATCTTCTGGGGAGGCGACGATAAGAAGCAAGATATTTTCCTCTTTGAAATCTCTCAAATGCGATAAAAGAGGGAAATGGATTAGAGTCTTGGTTCTTAGATGCGAGATATTTTGAGTTTTTTTGGGGGAAAGGACAACGTCAAGTAGCCCAAATGTCACCATTGCGCACGCATATTTAATGCGCTACACCCTAAAGCATGCCTCAATCAACTCATTTCACTCACTGACAGCTCACGCGCCTCTACAACTACTCGCCCTACAACTCTCCAACAACAAACTTCTCCAGAGCACTCAAGATGTCCCCTCACTAACGTTCCAGAACATTCCATTATTGTTTTTCAACCAGATCATAATCAACTCAGAAATTTACAAGTGTTGAAGCCCGATACAAAAAAAAAAAAAAAAAAAAAAAAAAAAAAAAAAACAGCACATAGCATAATTGCTCCCCGCTCTGAGCATAAATACTCGTCAGACAAGGAGCTAGGGCTAGGGGCCACTGATGTGCCCGACCCAAACCCGGTCATGAGACCAGTGGGCCATGCCAGGGAATCACACTTATCATCCTTAGACTTGCATCACCTAGCCGGGCAGAGCCGTGCCCGCCCGGGCAAGTATCGAGCAAAGGAATCTCAGAGACTTGCTCTCCAAGACTGATCAAAGGTTCCCTTATCCGAGCCAGAACACTTACCTTATCTGCTCCGATATTCTCGCGGTCAGTCGCATATCACGCCTAGGATTTTTCTCCTCAATCCCTCAATCTACTAGGTAACTATAGGTAACTATGGAAGTGCCTAGTTGGATTCAATGACATTAGGGGCCTATAAATACCCCCTCCATAAACCCTGAATAAGGTACGCACACTTATTTAAGCCTCAAACCTCTGTCAAATTGCCTTTTGACTCACACAATGCTTATTCTCACGTCAGAGGGGTTTCGCGAGGCCAAGCCTTGCACTTCCATTAAGGTGTTTTCGTGTTCTTAGACTGGTTCAAGGAAACATATCAAGTCATACAATCAAGCCCAGATATCCTACTCATCAATCGGACGACCCAAGCTAGATTTTTGCCACATCAGAGATCAAAAAGACAAGGTAACCTACTGTTTTCCTTTTACTTTATTAGTCTCTTAGGTTTATGTCATTTATTGTTTCTTATATATTTTGGTAATTGTTTAATGATACTTTATCAATTGTTTGTAGAAGGCAGAATCGACTCAAACTCCCGTAAATAGGGCAACTTCTTAGATTGTATGGAAGGGGAGGTTCCATGAAATTGAGCTCTTTAGCATGTTGTCTGGTAGGTAACTTTAACTGGCATTAACTATGGCCTTAGTACTTGATGACTGTATTTTATACACAGTTATTGGGTATTATTCCGGCTTAAATTATGCTATTTCTCGAGGTTTTTGTTGTCTAATATATGTTTTAGTGTTGTTTTATAGTTTCAGGGACTTTTGGAATAATTGTGCAAAATATAGGCACTTTATGCTGAATTGAAGAACTTCAAGGACCAAACTGCAAAAGCTGGAAACTAGAAGTACAAAAGCTGAAAATCAGAAATTCCAGCACAATTCAGCCGCCACTTTCATTGAGTTTTGGTTGCTTTGGGAAACACGAAGTCCTATTTTAATTCTTTCTAGTGTTGTAATTATATTGTATCTCCGTTTCCTTCTTGTTGTAGGATTAATTAGGTATAAATGGATCCCTTTAGGTTAGGAAAAAAAAGATGAGAGAAGTTCTGTATTATTTTTCTTTGTCTATGAAGAAAGATTCTCCAAGAATAGTTTAAGGTTTTGTACTTTCAATTATGGAGAATTAACTTCATAATCTAGGAATTTGAGGTAACTTGTATCGAATCTATTGCTTTATATTATATATTTTTATTCATTTCATTCTTGTTGATCATGGTGTTTATCAACCCCTTTATTATCTAGCTTTGAACAAATGAATGTAATTGCAAGTGATAAAGGCCTAGAGGTGCGGATAACTACATGAACAACATGCATATGTCGTACACTGGCTCACCATCATGATAAATTGAACCTATTGATGCACAAGAGTGATAAGTTAGGGTTAGGTTCATATATATGACCTAAGTGACAATTAGGTTCCATTTGTTCTTGTGCTTAGGATATAGAATGGATGAATTATTTGGAGATGGAGACTGAACGGTAATTTGACAGGCTATATCTATCTTTCGTGAATGAACCAAAGGTATTGAATGATACTTTATTTAAATGAATAATACAATAGATACAAGTGAATCCTAATTCCTAGGCGATTTACAAATCTTTGATTTATCTCATTTTATATGCTTTGTTAGTTAGATTATTTTATTGCTTTCTAGTTAATTTAATTTATAAAAACCAAAAAACCCCATTAGTTATTAATTGCTTTATTTTGTTAGATTAGTTAAATTTACTTTAATCAAATCCAAATCTCTGTGGTTCGACCCTTGCTTCCCAAACTATTCTACAATAGTCTTGTTCACTTGCAAGGAAATAAGTTTAAAATAAGACACGATCAGTACTCCAAAAGGAAACAATAAATCTTTCTAACGTTTTTCATAGGCACTTTGGAAATTATTTTATAATGTTATTTGGAGCCATGAATCTTTGTTGCAAAAACTGGAACATTATTATTAACTTCCTAAGTTTGGTCTCAAAATAAATATGTACTTAGCTAATTAATTAATTTAATTCCAATCCTTTTGTGCTCATCAAACGACTCTAACATTTGATGTTCTTCATCTATAGGTAAACGAATGGCAGAAACATTCATTGTTATTGAGATTTGGTGGTGCATTCCACCACCATGAAAAAAAAATATTTACGTTGAAGGAGAAGCTTATGCCGTGGAGATTAACGACGAAACGTGAATTGATTATTTCATATTGCAAGTGACTAACAATGTGATATTGATGCCGAGAACTCTTTAATTTCATTGAAGTATCACATTCCAATAAATGAAGACATCATTATCACTTTAAGAGATACTGTCGATTTGAAAAAAAAATGTGAGAATATATAGAGACTCAATATCAGCAGAAATATTTATCATGAACCATGGCGGTGATGGCATCGAAAATAGGTATTATTCTATTACACAAACTTTAATTGCTTTTCTAGGTTCTTGGGAAAAATACACAAATTTTACTACTTATTTTCTTATGTCATAGGACTACTACTTCTCATGCACATATGGGAAATAACCATGATAATTCAGAACATGAGCCTAGAATGATTCCACTTTGGAGGGATGTTATAACTGAGGTTGGCAGATGTTTGATGGAGCCAATGAATTTCAACAATCTTTAAGGAAGTATGCAATTGCTCATTATTTCACTTACAAGTTTGTGAGAAATGACTAGCGTCGAGTAACAGCCACATGTAAAGTTGAAGAATTATAGATGGAAAATCCATGCATTAAGGATGCAAAATACAAATGTATTATATATTAAGAAATTTGAAAACAACCATTTTTGTGATCTAGGCATTGGCAAAAAGACCCATCCTCAAGCAAGTAAAAAGCTAGTTGCATCCATCGTATAAGACAAGTTAAGAGATACACCAACTTATCGTGCAAGAGATATAGTCAATGACATTCGACGTGACTTTCGAGTTTCTTTATGTTACCAATAGGCATATCATGGGAAAGAGATAGCTCGTCAAGCTATGCACGAGTCAGTAGAAGATTATTTTAATCAAATATCATGGTTGTGTTCAAGGATATTAGAGACAAATCCCGGTAGTCATGTAGTATGGGAAACCACTAAGGATAATAGGTTTCAACAACTTTTTATATCATTTCATGCACGGATTGTTGGGTTCAAAATTGCTTATAGGCCATTGCTATTGATTGATGGAACATTTGGAAATGAGCATTACAAAGTCACAATACTTTCAGTTGCTATTGATGCAAATAACCAAATGTATCCGCTTGCTTTTGGTGTGGTTCTTGGTGAAACTTATCATAACTGGCTATGGTTTTTGCCAAATTTAAAGATTATATTGGAAGGAGTTAGTGAGCTAACAATAATATCTGATCGCCATCCAAGATTGATTGACATTGTTTTAGAGGTTTTTCCGAATTGCTATCATGCATTTTGTGTTCATCATTTGGTTACTAACTTTATTGGTGCATTATTAGGTAAAGTCACGAAAGGTGCAAAATTTGTTATAAAAGGCCTTGTTTATGCAACTGCGAATTCAATTACAGTTGAAGAGTTCACTAAAAACCTGAACAAGATCAAGAAAATATCTCTCGAAGCATATGATTGGTTGGTAAAATTAGAACCATATAATTGGGCAGAAGCATACACACGAGGTTGTCGATTTGGATATTTAACTACAAATGTTGCTAAATCTTTTAATAATTGGATACTTGAAGCTTGTGGACTTCCAATATTGGCAATGGTGAACAAAATTCGTGAGCAAATGATGGGGATGTTTTATACGAAAAGAAGAATCATTAAAGTGGTCAAAGTCCTTAATGTCGTCTATTGATGAGATGGTGCATGGAAATGTTCTGCATTGCCTTACTTGTTGAGTCTAACCTTCAAACAATTTTTTGTACGGCGGTAAATGATGGGAAAACTCATTCAATAGATTTTGAGACAATGACTTGTACTTGCATGATGTGTCACACGTAAAAATTTCATGTATTCATGTTGCAAACGTATGCGAAGAAACCGGGAAGAACATAATATTGGAAAATTTGTGTTTAAATAATGAAATTGTGCATTTTTGTGGCATGGATTTATTCACGTGTCATTTGTGTAATGACAAGGGTAATTTTGGAATCGTGTTCTACTCCGTGAGAACTTCGAAATCATATATTTATTTGTCAAATTTGGTGTTTAGATGAATAAGTTATGATTGATTAAAGTGTGGTTGTTGTAAGTGGGTTTATCCCACATTGGAAGATTAACAAAAACTTGAGTGGTTTATATACAAGTGCCTTATGAGGTAAGGGTAAGCTTGTGTAGAATAGAGGCTCTCTCTTGCGCACGCCTGCGCAGGGGGTGCAATCATGGCCCAGTTTAGCCTTCGGGATACCGTACTCATATGCGAGCACGTCCTCCGGACATGAATATCGGACCAAATTTGCCTGTTCAGACCAACTCACGTTTTGTTAATTATTCTTTTGGTTTTTTGTAACTCCAACATTTATAACAGACTTTATGGGCTATTATTACCAACTTTAATGAGAGATTTTATTTACCTATTGATGATGGGTTTATTTCATCATCAATGTGGTCCTTTAACCAGTCTTGATTTTCTCCTATTTAAGGAGATTACATTCACAATTGAAAGACACATTTTTACACAGTTTAGGACAATCTCCATTTCTCTTCTACAATTTGTTGAGTGAATTTCCTTGGCCTCCTTTTTCTTATTGGTGATAGAGTCAGGCACATATTCAGTTCGCCAGAAACCTTAGTGCTAAAGATCTCTCTAGTGTCTGCGTTGTATTCTGGGAGACAGACATCCATTAGAGCTTCCAAGCACGTACGGGAAGGGACAGATCTGTTTTAAGGAAACTGTGTGCGACACAGGCCTCAGACCAGTAGACTTCGTTCTACACTGCAGTCCTATTCAGCCACTAGTAGACTTTATAAAGGCTCACCAGCAAACTTCACTAGCCCACCAATAGACTTGAAGTTCACCAGCAGACTTCAGTCCACCAGTAGACTTTAGTCCACCTGCAGATTTGAGTCCACCAGCAAATTTAAGAAGACTTGCTAGCAGTAGACTTACAGCAGTAACATCTCCTATTGGTTTTCAATTATGTATTCTGTAATTTGTTTTAATTGTTGTTTTCCTGTACCTTTTTTCTAATTCATAATAAATTATTGTTCACCATATTTAGAACAAAGCTATGGAGGTTAGCTTATGCAAAATCAATTAACCTAGTACCTAATGATGGCTTAATAACTAGTGTGGAGCCAATTCAAGAAATTCTTCAAGTTGATCACACTCAGGTATACTCAGAATCAACTTTGATATTGCCACCATGAATGCGTCAACGTCGAGGTCGACCGACTGTAGAGAAAAAGAATTGAATCGCAACCAGAGCCAAAGAGGCCATTACACTGCAGTTGGTGTCATAAGGTAGGTCATAATAGGTTGAGTTGTCGTAGGCCCATATGATGTTGATGCATTCCTAGTAAAAGGTATTGTGTCACTATTAATATTGTAGGTGTTATATATTTTCATTTAATTACTTGATCTCACTTAATAGAGTCACCATATTGACTTTTTAATCTTTACTAGGTAGGTAACATGTGCTCCACACATGTACAATTTGCTTTTGAGATTAGTTGATATATTTCAAGAGTATATTTTTATAAAAAAATATTGTTACATATATGTGTTTGTTAACTTGATGTCTGTAAAAAGTTGGATGTTGTCAATATATGTAAAGTGGTGGAAAATGAGTTATGTACATGAGTTAGGGGCGGACATTCAATTTCATGTCATTTGATTACTGAATTCATTCCCTTTTGTCATGTCGTTGAGGCATTTTCATTGTTTAAAAAGGATTCACAAAACTGTAACTGAAAAACAAAAACAAAAAGCGTGTCACGGTTGTAAGCTATAAGTGTTTGTCCACTCTTAACGCTCAACAAATCTTTGTAGAAATGAACAGAGAGATATAAAGATATCCCCTGCATCCATATGAATAAAGATGCGTATAGAATCCATGAACAAATCAAGAAAATGCTCATTAATTTATTTTCCTTGCCACCACCGTCCAAATTTGTACATTGACGTTCTTACTCTCAATTCATTCAAGATCCAAGTTCACTCAAATTAAGAAACAAAACCGTCGATCTCACATGTGCGAGGGCAGAGGAAAACCACAGTCCCTCAAGCTCCTTCGGTTATTAGATCGAGCTCTTAGATATTGTTTATTATCAAATAGCCTTTAGATAAACACCTCTATTATTATATATAGTTATACCTTAATATCTATTATCATAATAATTGTTAATATATATTGTTATTAGATAATGGTTGAAATACAAAGAGTCAAACATGGATGCATAAGAATCAAAATTTATCTAAAGAGGGTGAGGTGACACAATTATAATGCTCCTCACCAACTTTAAAAAAAAAATATATATATATATATAGATTTCTTGTTACAGGTAAATGATATATGTCATTCAAAGGTTATTGGAGATCACTCAATAACGTTTTGTTATGTTCTTATGATTTTTTTAAGTAGTTGAAGGATAAGACTTGTTGACCTCTTGGGTATCTTTACTATTGTTACAAAGTTATTTTATGTCATGAAAATTGAGGTTCTAATGCTTGATAATCCTACGTTTATTATTACAATAGATAATTGGAAAATGGAAATGCATTTTTCAATTTCTCTTGGTGCACTTTCAGTTGTGACTTCCTTGTTTGTTTGTTTGTATGTTGTTGGTGTGTTTGCCCCCTATGATTATGAGAGTCATTTTCCTTTGTATTTGATGACTACATGTATAACCCCGTACGTGGGGTTGTCATTGGGTTGCTTAAATTTGTCATGAATGAAAGAAAGATCACCCTCTTTAACTACAAGAGATGTGTATTGGTGCAACATGAAAGAGTGTTATGATAACAACTACCAAAAGCAGACTATCATTTCGACCAATTATGTAACACGAAAAAGGCCACGCAAAATGAACTGGCAGCATGATCATCACAAAGCTCAAATGATGTTTACTTCGAATCATAGTGTACCGTGGGTGTTATCAACAACCAAATGGAGCAACCACATCATTTGAAAGGCTCCACCATAAAATACTCATCCTAATTTTGCAACCAGATTTCTACGATTTACACCTTACTATTAGGGATATGCTTAATTCATGTCTTCAACACAACCAAAGCATTGTGATCCAAATGCATGAATGATCAATCTTCAATTTCTGCCATCATAAACAAAACAAAATCACTGTAAGTGTGTTCAAACTAGTATGATAAAACTTTGTTATTATATAACTATTCTCAGTTTTCTCAAAAGAGACTATACATTGATATTAAGTTTCCCGCACCACTATGAACAAAACTGGATTAGCAATCTGTTAGCGTACTTAGCGTTGTTAGCGTAATTAGTGTAATTAGCATAAATTTCGGCTTCATTACAGGATGTACAGATTAGCATAATCTTAGGGTTTACTTGGGGCTAAAGCCTCGTTTTATTTTTGTATATATGGCGATGTTGATCAATAAGAAAAGGCAGAGAAAAGATTTCCACAAACCATTGTTCCTGTTTAACATGCATCAAAGTCAAACATAAAATTTTCTACTTAACAATACATGATGACGTCTTCTGCTGGCAGCGGCAAAGATGGGAAGAAAACCATCTCCCCGTTTGCACTTGCGGCGAATGACCATTCGGGTATTTTGATTACAAATACCCAGTTGAAAGGACCAAACTATGAAGAATGGGCGAAGGCTATACGGACTTCGTTGAGGGCAAAGAAGAAAAAGGGTTTCATTGACGGAACTATCAATGAACCCACTGAAGATCAGATGAGATTGAGGATTGGGGCACTGTCAACTCCATGATCATTTCATGGATTTTCAACACGATTGAACCAAGCTTGCGATCAACAATCTCATACAGGGACACGGCCAAGGAACTATGGGATGACATACAACAACGTTTCTCCGTTCGTAATGGTGCACGAGTTCATCAATTGAAGACGGAAGTTGTTGGTCCCAGAAGACACAATAATAAGCTAGAAGGGGGGGGGTTGAATAGCTTATTATACACTTAAAATTTTCTTAAGTTTGTTCCTTAAACAAGCACTTGCAATCTATCAAGGAGATTGAAGTAGCGGAAGTCTTGGAAGGAAAACAGTTTAAGTCTACCGATAAAGAGTTACCGAGTAGTCCTAACCTGAAAACTCAAGTATGCTGTTTTGAAGATAAGTAAAGGAAATAAGAAGCGATGAGGAAGAACACAAGTGTTTAAGATGGTTCACACTTTAAAGAGTGCTACGTCCACCACCAAGGCAGTCAACCTTGGAGTTAAAATGTGCACTATCTCTTCTAATTGTTGTCGATGACTTGTTGATTAGTTGATGATCTCTTGAAAGCGCTGAGAGTAAAGACTTAGAGTTTGTAGAGTTTTAGAACGTTTCAGGACAGACAATGGTTTTCTTCAGTCTTTAATGGAAGTATTTATAGCAAGAGCATTTCAGAGATCCGTTGGAGACGATGAAGAGTAACAGCTCTATTAGGTTGGAAGCATTAAATGCATGGAGCCGTTTTGATGACTTCGTCCTCACTGATCTTGAACAGGGAGTGGTGCAGAGTTGTTTTGCAGGAGTTGGTAGTCGAAAAATTAGAATATCGACTGCAAGTGTCGGCCGGTGCTTCCATCCGCTTTGTCATCTTGTAGAGGGCAGGAAAAGTCTTCCAGTCTTTTCGGAAAGCTGTCCAAGCGTATCTGAGAAGCTTTGGGGAAGTTTGAATTTAAATTCAAGATAAAATAATATTTGAATTAATTCACTAAATCTTGATATGCTGGACACGTCATGTAATTGAGCGCATGTAGACAAAGTCCACCGCTGGAGCATTACTGAAGTCTTCCGCTGAAGGAAGGCTAAAGTCTTCCGCTGAACCAAGAAGTCTTGTAAACTATTTTAGCAATGTTTTATACATAGTTGCCACGCTAATCGATACGCATCCCAATTAGCCACTATAGTATAAAACAGATGTAATGTATGAATAGATGTAAATCAAAATGTAATCAACTGAAGTATCAAACTGTAAGCAAAATGGCAACACCATTATGGGTTATTATGCCAAGATAAAAAAGATCTGGGACGATCTAATCGACTACGATCAGATGTCCATGTGTATTTGTAATGGCTGTAAGTGTAATCTTAATGCAAAGCTTGAGAAGAGGAGCGAAGGGGAATGCGTACATCAGTTTTTGATGGGGCTGGATGACACGTCATATAGCACGGTTCGTTCGAACATCATCGCAAAGGACCCCTTCCAAACATGTATCGCGTGTACTCGTAGGTAACGGAGCAGGAACAAGTAAATTCAACCATTACAAAAGGTATTCAAGAACGAAGTGAACCCACTCCGATGAGTTTTGTTGTCAAGACTCAAGGCAGACGGTATTCTGGTACAGGAGGGGATCGAAAGGATGACGTGATGACATGTACGCATTGTCACAAATCAGGCCACCATGTTGACACATGTTATCGATTACACGGCTACCCATAGTGGTGGGGAACTGGAACGGAGGGCCGTGGCAAGGGGCGTAACACACAAGGCCGTGGTAGGGGAGGCAATGCACGAGTTAATTATGCTCAAGTTATAGGCAATACCAATGTTCAGGTTGGGCTTGGGGAATCAGACAAAACAGGATTAGAGAACCTCAGTAGTAAAGATTGGGCCACGTTGCAATCCTTATTGAACTCTCACAAATCCACTACAAATGCAAGATTGTCTGGTAAGGCACTTTTACAGTGGATCTTTGACACAGGTGCCACACACCACATGACTGGAGCAGTTATTTCTTTCGTTAGCTTGAATGATATTCCTCCATGTCTTGTTTTATTACCAAATGGCGAACAGATTATGGCAACCAAGGAAGGAAGGGTGGCTTTGGGAAAACTATTTCTTAAGCGAGTTTATTTGTGCCTAAATTAAATTGTAATTTAATTTCTTTTTCATAATTGGCTCGCGATAAGCAATATATAGTGAAATTCACTGATCGCTTATGTGTTATACAGGACCGCACTTCAAAGATGTTGATTGGAATGGGTGAAGAACGTGAGGGACTGTATGTAGCCAAAGAAGAGTTGGTGATCCAAGTACACAAGTTAACTGGGCTACAAGATACGGAGTTATGACACAGAAGGTTAGGACATCCCTCTATGCGAATAGTAGAGAAATTTTGTCAACTAAATATTAGTGATCCTATTGGAAACAAAGAACATAAGCATTGTGACGTTTGTTTACGAGCCAAACAAACCCGGGTTCCTTTTATTTCAAGTCAGAATAAAGCAAATGATATTTTCAAATTAATTCATTGCGATTTGTGGGGTGCGTATAGAAAACCGACTTTTTGTGGAGCCAAATATTTCTTAACCATTGTAGATGATTACTCCCGTGCCGTTTGGGTCTACTTGTTAAAAGGAAAAGATGAGGTGCCTCAAATTCTTCAAAATTTTTTGGCTTTGACCGAACGGCAATTCCAAAAACATGTCAAGATTATCCGCAGCGATAATGGTACAGAATTTACTTCGTTAACATCTTATTTTCATGAGCATGGAATTTTGCATGAAACCTCTATGGTAGGCACGCCTCAACAGAATGGACGTGTAGAGCGAAAGCATAGACATATTTTAAACGTAGGTCGGGCACTTCGTTTTCAAGCACATTTACCCATACAGTTTTGGGGCGAATGCATCCTTACAGTCGGATATCTAATCAATCGCACTCCCACCTTAGATTTGAAAGGAAAGACCCCCTATGAAATGTTGTTTGGACATTCACCATCGATTGCTCATCTCTGGGTTTTTGGTTCCCTTTGTTATGCTAAAAGCCTTAACCGTGACAAGGACAAATTTGCTAGCCGTAGTAGGAAGTGTGTTTTTGTTGGCTACCCTTATGGGAAGAAGGGTTGGCGATTATATGATTTCGAAACAGGAGATTTTTTTGCTTCACGAGATGTGACATTTGTTGAGCATCAATTTCCATTTGAAACTATTGCTCCTACTAAACACTCTAAACATACACTGCCCGTACCTTCTCATGTTCCCGGTTTTATTTCTGATGACACGACTTGGCTTCCAACTGTTTCTGATGAGGATGGTACAACCTCTTTTGTGAATCCATCTGCTTTCGCTACTGAGGATATTTCTACCACCGAGGCTACTACTATCACTGAAGACACTATCGTTTCTAACAACGTTGACAATTTGACCACAACCACCACGGCTCTTGGTCGTGGCCAGCGACAAAAGTTTCCATCAGTTCGTTTACAGGACCACGTCATACATACAGTCTGTCACAGTCCCTCGCTTCTTCATCCATCCCCTTCGGCATCTTCAGGTACGCTCTATCCTATAGCGCATTATGTGAACTGTGATAAATTTTCTCCATCGTATCGACGATTTTTGGCTGCAGTTACTACAGCCAAAGAACCATCTCATTTTGCTGAAGCCATGCGGCATCCTCATTGGTGTGATGCAATGGCCAAAGAGGTTCAAGCCTTAGAGGATAATGGGACGTCGTCTGTTGGGACATTGCCTCCGGGGAAGAAAGCCCTTAGGAGCAAGTGGGTCTTCAAAATCAAGTACAATTCTGATGGTTCTGTTGAACGCTACAAAGCGCGATTAGTGGTCTTTGGGAATCATCAAGTTGAGGGTTTGGATTTCAATGAAACGTTTGCTCCTACGGCCAAACTCGTCACTGTTCAGACCTTTCTAGCTGTGGCAGCCGTGAAAAATTGGGAATTGCATCAAATGGATGTTCACAATGCATTTCTACATGGGGACCTTGATGAAGAAGTCTATATGAAATTCCCTCCAGGTTTCAGGGGACATGACGCTGGTACTGTTTGTCGCTTACGCAAATCCCTTTATGGTTTGCGCCAGGCTTCCCGTTGTTGGTTTGCAAAATTGGCCGCAGCACTCACCAGTTATGGGTTTCACCAAGCTACGTCAGATTATTCCTTGTTTACTCTTATGCAAGGTGATGTTCAGCTTGTCATTTTGGTGTATGTTGATGACTTGGTTATTGCTGGTAATGATTCTGCTGCCATTCTTCGCTTTAAATCATACTTACAGACCTGTTTCCACATGAAAGACCTTGGTCATCTAAAGTATTTTTTAGGTCTTGAAGTTGCACGTAACTCTACTAGTATTTTCTTATGCCAGCGCAAATATACACTTAACATTTTGTCAGAGACAGGTTTATTGGGTGCCAAGCCAGCTAGCACACCGATCGAGCAAAATCACCATTTAGCTCTTGTAGAAGGCAAACACATGGGTTCTCCGGAGCAATATCGTCATCTTGTTGGTCGTCTCATTTATTTGACTATCACACGCCCGGAGCTTTCCTACTCTGTGCATATTCTTGCTCAATTCATGCAACAACCGCGCGATGAACATTGGGAGGTCGCTTGCGCATGGTTCGTTATTTGAAGTCTAATCCGACAAGGTATTTTGCTCGATCCGATTCCGCCTTGCAATTGACCTATCATGACGCCGACAATTGGGCAAGTTGCCCTATAACTCGTCGGTCTTTGACGGCTTATTTTGTGTTTCTTGGCTCTTCTCCGATCTCTTGGAAAACTAAGAAGCAACCAACCGTCTCTCGTTCTTCGGTCGAAGCCGAATATCGTTCCTTGGTTGCGACTACTTGTGAGTTGAAATGGCTCAAAGGCTTATTACTCACTCTTGGTGTTCCTCACATCGCATCGATCGTATATTATGTGACGCTAATCGGCCTCCATATTGCTCGTAATCCGGTGTTTCACGAGCGCGTACCAAACACATAGAGGTGGATTGTCATTTTGTCCGTGATGAGATTCGTAGCAATAATATTTTGACTACCCACGTTCCGACATCTCTCCAGCTTGCTGATATCCTCACTAAGGCACTTGGAAAGCAGCAATTTGATTTCATACTCGGCAAGTTGGGCACTATAGATCTGCATGCTCCAACTTGAGGGGGGGGGGGTGTTAGCGTACTTAGCGTTGTTAGCGTAATTAGTGTAATTAGCATAAATTTCGGCTTCATTACAGGATGTACAGATTAGTATAATCTTAGGCTTTACTTGGGGCTAAAGCCTCGTTTTATTTTTGTATATATGGCGATACTGATCAATAAGAAAAGGCAGAGAAAAGATTTCCACAAACCATTGTTCCTGTTTAACACAATCCTTTAATTGACCATTAAACATTTTATTATGGCTGTAACACTATAAGAAGTAGATTCTCATCCATTTTCAGCAGAAGTTTGTATTTCATAATGTTTCCTTGGGAAATCGGGTATATCAAACACGATTCTCCAATAGTTGCTACAACTTCAAAATCATTTGCTCCACTTTTTTGTTTGAGCAACAATGCTTCTTTACAATGAGATGCTTTTTTCTTCAAAAGTTAATTTGTTAAGGATATTCATGTTTGACTAACCACCCTCCTTCAATGGGTATTTCTATACAAATCCATAAAAGAAGGAACTAAATAAAGATAAATGTTAGAAGCAATCACAAGAAAGAAAAAATGAGATAAATCAGAATCAAATGAATGATAAGAGAACATACGCTTAATAAAGGAACTTGTTATAGAGATTAGAAACACAAGATACTTGGGAATATTTTCCACACAGTTTATTCACTGGGATATGTACCAATATATAAGGATGATTACACGAAGATATTTACTAAGCTAGATTAGGATTTATACAGATTGATTTGACCATATTAGTTTCCTATATATTAGCTTCCTTGATTGTTGTTATCCAGCCTGTCTTCCCTTGAGTTACGGGATTGATCTCTATCATGCCCCCGCAAGATGGTCGACCGACAGGTAAGACCAATCTTGGACTGAAGGAGCTAAAACAGTTGACGAGAGAGGGGCTTTGTGAGAGCATCCCCAAGTTGGTCCGTGGAGGAAACGTGTGTGACACGAAGTAAATTATTTTGAACTTGTTCGCGGATAAAGTGGTAATCAAACGCCACATGCTTCATGCGAGAGTTGAACATGGGATTGTCACAAAGATGAGTGGCACCAACATTGTCACAGTAGATTACCAGTTGATCTGAGATGGAGACGCGTAGTTCAGTGAGGAGGGAACATAGCCATCGAAGTTCAGCAGCCGTGGCAGCCACAGATCGATACTCGAATTTAGTTGAAGAACGAGCAACAGTTCGTTGCTTTTTCGAACTCTAGGATATGAGATTACGACCAAGGTAGACAAAATAGGCAGATGTGGATGTGTAATCATCTTGATTGCCAGCCCAGTCAGAGTCGGAGAAGCCATGGAGGACTGAATCATAATGACGATGTAGGGTGATCCCTTGATCGAAGGTATCACATAGGTAACGAAGTGGGCGTTTTGCTGCTTGCCAGTGTTCATCAGTAGGTTAATGCATAAATTGGGATAATTTGTTGACTGTGTAGGCAATATTTAGATGGGTTAGGGAGAGGTATTGGAGGCTGCAAACAAGGGTGCGGTATTCATTGGGATTGGGGAGGGGAGTACTAGAGTGGACAAATAATATTGGTGTAATAGCTAGGGGAGTTGTAACAGGCTTGGCCGATGTCATGTTGTATTTGGTAAGCATGTCCAGAATGTATTTTCTTTGGGAAATGAATAGACCATGAGCATGAGAGATGACCTCAACACGAAAAAAGTAGGACAAGGGGCCCAGATCTTTAAATGAGAATATGTGACAGAGCCGCTAGATAAAACTATGAACTGCTGCAGTGTTGTTTCCCGTGACAATTATATCATATCATCTACATAAATAAGAAAATAGATAATAGTGCAATTGTCATTAAAAATAAAAAGGGAAGTGTCCGCAATAGAGCTTAGAAATCAGACGGAGAGTAGAATTTGTCGAAACTCGGTGTACCAAGCACGAGGAGCTTGTTTAAGACCATAAATGGCCTTGCGAAGTTTACATACATGGTTAGGATAGTTGGTGTCAATGAAGCCAGGTGGTTGATGCATGTAAACTTCCTCAGATAATGTGCCTTGTAGGAATGCATTGTTTACGTCTAGTTGACAAAGAGACCAATTGTGTGTGCAACAATACTTAGCACCAAACGAATGGTAGTAGGTTTTACCACTGGGCTGTAGGTGTCATGAAAATTAATGTCGGGACGTTGGTGGAAGCCCTTGGCAATAAGGCGAGCCTTATGTTTATCAACAAAACCATCGAGCAAGTATTTGGTGCGAAAAACCCACTTGCACCTTACCAAATTCTGGACAGAAGTGGGAGGGACAATTTCCCAGGTTCCATTCCGAACCAGTGCATTGTATTCATTGGATGAGGCTTGTCTCCATTTGGGGTCTTTTAGGCCTGGGTAACGGTAGTGGGTTCACCAATGATAGGATTTTGGTGTAGTTGTGCAGTAAGGTTAAGCTCAATGACAGGTTTGTGAATGATGTGTTTAGACCGAGTAATGATGACACGCGAAGGGGTAGTGGGGAGGGAAGTGGGTAGAGCTAGGTTGGGTTTATAGGGGGTCAGGTAAGTAAGGAGGGGGCTGTGGAGAAGGATTCGTGGACACAAGAGGGTTAGTCGGTGTAGGGAAAGAGGGTGGCAAAAGGGAGGATATGGACGTGGTGGGTGAGGATGGTGGGACAAGAACTAGGAGTTGCAAGAGGCACCAGTCAGTGGAATTGATAGATGGGGTAGACGGAGATAGAGGGGGTGGAGAGGCAAAGGGAAAGATGGATTCAACGAATTGAACGTGACGGGAGACAAAGATACAAGATGTGGATTTGTCAAGACATAGGTAGGCACTTTGTGTGAGAGAGTAGGTCATGAAGACACATGGGGAAGAATGGGGAGTGATGACTGTATTTTATACACAGTTATTGGGTATTATTCCGACTTAAATTATGCTATTTCTCGAGGTTTTTATTGTCTAATATATGTTTTAGTGTTGTTTTATAATTTCAGGGACTTTTGGAATAATTATGCAAAATATAGGCACTTTTTACTGAATTGAAGAACTTCAGGGACCAAACTGCAAAAGCTGGAAACTTGAAGGAAAAAACTGAAAATCAGAATTATTCCAGCAAATTCAGCCGCCACTTTTGGTGTTTCAATTGTCTTGGGAAACATTCAAGTCATACTTTGACTCTTTTTAGTGTTTTAATTATAATGTATCTCATTTTCCTTCTTGTTGTAGGATTAATTAGGTATAAATAGATCCCTTTAGTTAGGAAAAAAGGAGAGAGAAGTTCTGTATTATTTTTCTTTGTCTATGAAGAAAGATTATTCAAGAATGGTTCAAGGTTTTGTACTTTCAATTATGGAGAATTAACTCCATAATCTAGGAATTTGAGGTAACTTGTATCGAATCTTTTGTTCTATATTAATTCTTATTCATTTAATTCTTGTTGATTGTGGTGATTATCAATCCCTCTATTATTTCGCTTTGAACAAATGAATGTAATCACAAATAATAAAGACCTAGAGGTGCGGATAACTGCATGACCAATGTGCATATGTCGTACACTGGCTCACCATCACAATAAATTGGACCTATCGATGCACGAGAGTGATAAGTTAGGGGCCGAGTTCATACTATGACCTAGATGATGATAGATCATATGTTCTCGTGCTTAGGATATAGAATGGATGAATGATGCGGGGGATGGAGGCTGAACCAATAATTCAATGATTATATCTATATATTTTGTGAGCAGAACAGGTATTGAATCCAGGATACTTTATTTAAATGAACAATAGATACTTTATTTAAATGATACAATGTAGTGATCTAGTGAATCCTAATTTCTAGGCGATTTACAAATCTTTGATTTATCTCATATTTATATGCTTTGTTAGTTAGATTATTTTATTGCTTTATAGTTAATTTAATTTATAAAAACCAGAAACCCCTTTAGTTATTAATTGTTTTATTTTAATAGATTAGTTAAATTTACTATAATCAAATCCAAATCTCTGTGGTTCAACCCTTGCTTCCCAAGCTGTTCTACAATAGTCTTGTCCACTTGCAAGGAAATAAATTTAAAATAAGACATCGATCAGGGAGCAAGCTTGTAGGGGGTGTAATTAAGGACGCAACCACAAATAGCATAAGTAGCCAAAGTTGCGAAGTTTGGAATAATTAAGAGGGTGTCCAAACAATTTGTGATATGGTGAGCTTAGATTGAAAGTTGGTCTGGGGAGACAGTTGATGAGATATACGGCGATGGAGAAGGCATATGACCAATACGAGAGAGGTATTGCTGCATGAGATAGAAGAGACAACCTAGTTTCAACGATGTGACGGTGACGATGCTCCGAGTACCCATTGTGCTCAGGCGTGTGATGATGGGATGTGAGATGAGAGATACCATTGGTGGAAAGAAAGGTATTGAGGGCATCATATCCCCCCATTATCAGAGTAAAGAGTGACGATCTTTTTATGAAAATGATTTTTGACAAGAGGTTTGAAGCGAGTGAAAACATCGTGAACTTGCGATTTTCTTTTTAGAGGGTAGAACCATGCGTATTTAGTGAAGTGGTCGATAAATATCACATAATATTTATAGCCATCGGTTGAGTGAAGAGGAGAGGTCCATACATCGGAAAAGATAATTTCAAGTGGAGAAGTGGAGTAGATAGTAGAAAGGGAAAAGGGTAACTTATGAGATTTATTGCAATGACAAGAGTTACAATATGGAGTTGCAACAAAGTTAAAGGATCACACAACATGTTTAAAAATAACAGCAGAAGGATGCCCAAGGCGGCGATGCCACTCAGACGAGTTGGTTTTGATGCTTGAAAATGCAAGAAGCGGAGGAGTTGTAGAGGAAAAGAATTGCCCCCGTGCATAGATCCTTCACAAAAAATGAAGATGATGAGAATTCAATGGAGACATTATTTGTGCGACAAAATTGTGAAATAGAAATTAAATTCTTTTGCATGGTAGGAACACAAAAAACATTGGATAAATTAAAAGAGTGAGAGGGAGTCGATCGATCGAGAGAGAGAGAGAGAGAGAGTCAGTGTGAGATATTGAGAGACCCGTGCCATTGCCAATAACAACATCATCGGAACCCTCATAAGGAGTGTGGTAGAATAAATTATGAAGGTTAGCCGTAACATGTTGGGATGCCCCGCTGTTAAGAAGCCAATTTGGATTGGAGGAAGTAGGTCCAGTGGCTTCATGGGCCCTAAGTTGGGACTGATTGGGTTGGCATGGGGTGGAAGGACAAGATTACCATGGGTTGGAGGGACTGGGGTTGTCAAGGAAGTTAAGAATGAGATGGTGGTTTGAGGTGAGGTTGAGAGTGGGTGAAGGTTGGACAATGAGCTAAAACATGGCCTTTTGTGTTGCACCATTGGCAATGGCCAAGGAATGGGCGAGGAGGAGGATATGCTAACTGGGTGTTGGAGTGATCACCATGGGTAGGTTTGAAGGATGAGGTACGACCAGTGTTTGAGCCATTGGTGCGATTGGTATGACAGGTATTGGTTGGGTTAGCGGTGGCTGGGAAAGGTGATGGGCTGGACTTGTGACTAAGGGCTAGCTCGTTGTTGATTAATTTTTCATGAAGCTCGTCAAAAGAAATGGTGGTGTCCTGACCATTGACGGTGTCAATGATTGACTGTGTCAATGATTGACTGATAATCATCACTAAGACCATTGAGGGTAGTTTAAATGAGATCTTCCTTGTCCTAAGGCTTCCCTAGAATAACAAGTTCATCCGCATGGGTTTTGATTGATTGCATGTATTCAGAAATGGATTGGGCACCTTTTGTGATTTGTTTGAGATGGTCATTGATTTGTTTGATATGGCCTCGAGAGGGCCGGACATAGGTGTTGGCGAGGATTGTCCAAAGGTCTTGACAGGTTTCGGATTGGGTGACAAGAGGGACGATCGTGGGTGAAGAGTTCCAACAAGAGCTCCGAATACAAGTTTGTCTTGACGAACTCACATAATGTGTTCGGGGTTTGGTTCAGGGATGTTGTTTTTGGTGATTGTTTCGAATGGTTTAGGGTGAGACCCATCAATGAATTTCAGTAGATCATAACCAATGAGAATGGCTTTGATCTGCAGTTGCCAGGAAAAGAAGTTGGTGGTGGTGAGTTTAATGGAATTATGAAAGGATATCATGAGTAGAGGTTTGGTGGGTTCCAGGGCATTGAGAATTACTATTTGATTCTCGGAGGTGGACATGGTGAACTGGGTAAAGCAAAGAACCAAAGAGGGTTGGGAAGAGAAGGGAGTTAATTAGATTGGTGCTCTGGTTCCATATAGAGATGAGAAGCACAAGATACTTGGGAATATTTTCCACATAGTTTATTCACTGGGATATATACCAATATATAAGAATGATTACACGAAGATATTTACTAAGCTAGATTAGGATATATACAGATTGATTTGACTATATTAGTTTCCTATATTAGCTTCCTTGATTGTTGTTGTCTAGCTTGTCTTCCCTTGAGCCCTTGAGCTACAGGATTGATCTCTATCACTTGTGCCACTTTATAATTTCTATTATCATATTACAGTAGAAACACACCCCAAAATTTCAATAATCCAATTAATCATAAACAAAGAAGGAACGAGGAAAGAGAGTAACACCATACTAGAAATCGCGAGGATAACATCAATGAATTAATTAGTAAGATGAATCTCTCACCAAAGAGAGAAGGAAGATCAGTCAAGCATAGAGCTCAAATTAAGCCAAGAAAAGTCTTTCTAGTTTCTAGGATTCATTCCCAAGATCTACTATAGTTATCTGATTCGAGAACATCGGCCTACGACTTCAATATAGGGAGTAACATAGAGGAGTTTTACTTTTAGTATTAAGATTTTGTACATGGCTGCCACAATCATATTCATGATGTGATTGATCCATGGCTGCCACAATCATATTCATGTACATTAATTTAAATAATTGATGATTCTCTTGATGACATTGACAGTGACACTAATTCTATTTTGTTGATATTGTGTTTCCAGTTTCCACCACACATTTATGATTGATTTGAGCATCATTCTTCAGTCTTCACCATAAGATTAAGAGCAGTTGCTATCAACATAAAGAAGCTGTTCAATCAGAATCCAACTCATGATACCTACAAAACCTGAAATGAAATATCAAAGCTATTCCAAATTATTTGGTACATCAGTATTTGTATTTGACGCCCCGGACCCGGACCACATATTGAACACCTTGCCAAATGGATTCTATTCCATGGAAGTGAGACTTGGAGCATACCACCCTAACAGCTCCACTATCTTCTTCATCCTTTCTTCTTGTCCCTTTGAGTCCCCCAGTGCCGTCGTCAAAGGGTATACATAGGTGACTTTGGTAGCCATACATCGATAAACGACTACATCTCCCTTCACTAAAAATTCTAGCACGTCACGCCCAAACCCTCCATCAACCTCTGCCTGAAGATATTGCCCTGCTTTTTTCTTTTCTTCATTAGTACTACCAGAATAGAAATATTAATAAACATCTAAATTGGAACTCAAAGGTGAAAATGAGGTGCATATGCGGATAGGACCAGTTTGTTAAATTTGGCTTCAACATTCGAATGAAAAATATAACAGCCGAATACCCAGTTTTCATGAATATATTATATATGCTACTATATATAAGTAGATTCAAAGTTTCCCTTCAGTTTCATTTGGTCTTTGACCAAATCCAATTATTCATGCATGTTGCAATAGAGCTAGTAGTACTCGTTAAAATATGTTTCAAATTCAAAGTGTAATATTGGAGACGGTGATTCTCTTATTGACATGGATTAGGAGTCTTAATTCCAATTAGATTAGACTAGTTTTACACTTAAAGCACGGACATATATACACGAGCAAAACAAAGAAGAAAAACATTGCTATACTAAACTTTTCTTCCATCCATCCCGTTATGGGAAGTAGTGTTTCGTTTCAAATTATTTTCTTAAAAGTGACTTGGATGACTATAATAAACATTGCTATGGTGATCAAGGTAAGCAATTTTTTTTTTTTGGTTCATTGAATTTACTGTCATTTAGATGTGATTTATATATATATATTTTTTGTTTTATTGTTACCTGTTTTCTTTTCGTTTCACTGTTATTCTTTCAATGATTCCAACTTTACTTTCATATATCTTAATTTCAAAATTTTATTTGAGGTAAAAGTAATAGAAAAAAGAGATATATGTACTAAAAAAATTATTACCATTACGTATTTCAATCTTAAATATCTGTCGATCATAAGGGATGGTTCAGTGATAGAGTTGGGGTTTTACAAAATGTAAGGTTTCAGGTTCGATTCCATTCTCATGTCCTTAAGAGAAAGGTCTATAAAAAAATAATCTTAAATAATGTTTGTATATAAAAATGAACGAAGTAATTACCAATCCAAAGTTTATATGGTTGATTTGTAATTTGACTACCAATGTATAAAGAAGTGCAATTAATTATTAAAAGATATAGTCTCAACTCAACTCTCAAAGCAGGACATGTATTTCAAGTATTTTCATCAAAATTGACTTTCAACTTTGGAAACAAATTTTCTGCGGTTTAATGCTTAGAACATCCCCAATTTGTGATTTTTGACTTCTTAGAGATTAGAGAAGTGTGCATTAGTGGCCAAATAGAGAGAAGGTGTGTTAGCTTCCTAAATAGGAAGTTGACTTAGGGAAGTGTCAGGGGAAAGAGGGTGTCGGGGGGAGGGGGCCTGTTTGGTGGAGTGTGTGAGTGGGTGTGGGGGTGGGGGTGAGGGTGGGGGTCGGGGTAGGGGAACGGTTTTGTATTTATTATGTGGGATAGTGTTAAATTTAATATTTTTGTGTAAGAATATGTGTAAAAGATATAGTCTCAACTCAACTCTCAAAGCAGGACATGTATTTCAAGTATTTTCATCAAAATTGACTTTCAACTTTGGAAACAAATTTTCTGCGGTTTAATGCTTAAACTCTTCACATTCCAAAATCCAAATGTTAGCAGATTTTCAACCAAAAAGCTGCTACAAAGTGCGGTTATATTGATATATAGCCGTTATTCTATAGCGGAATTCATGCTAAACATCCGCTACTAACAAGCATGGACTTTTTAATTACATCCGCTTTTTAAAAACGAAATTAGACCAATACATCCGCTACATGGTTGCGATACTTTTATGAAAAAGCCGTTGGTGGATGACAGTACTTTGGCTAAACATCTGATGTGCCCTAGTATATATTTAGCCCAGTTACGAATTTTTTTAAATAATTATGTGAAAATACATTTTAAAATAAAAATATTACCTAAAAATAATCATCCTTGTTAGCATTTTCATCTTCATTGAGATTACAATCATAACTCATTATGAGTTGGGTGGAGGGTTTTCAGAGTTTTTGTTTTTTTAAATATAAGGACGATTGTGAGGGAGGAAAATAGATTGAAAGTCATGAGAGTGTTGGAGGAGCTGGGAATAGCCCCTTATTAGGGATTGGTGTTTTTAATACCGAGGATGCGGGCTTTTCGGGCTTTGTGATGGTTGGCGGGGGGAGTAAATGGTTGATTTTATGGACTCGGATGGAATTAGTCCATGGAATATAAGGACTTTCAATAAGTTACATGATTTTACTTTTACGTTTAGGTTTTTTGATGTTACGTTTAGGGTTCAATCTAAAGTATATTAAAAGAAATGTTAGTATATTATCAATAAATAAATTATATTAAATGAATATGTAACTATTACTAAAACAGAAACCGCTACGGACTCACTTGGCGGTGTCACCTTCGAAATGGTAAGTTTTTTTCATTTTTTTTCAAAATTGATTAGTTTAAGATAAAAAAAAATCTTAAATCTAATTAGATAAGATAAAAATCTTAAAACAAATTTGATAAGATAGATTTAGGATATAGTTTTAAGAGTAAATTTATGATAGAGATTTAAATGATTTTATTTTTATTTTTTTCAAATATCACTAATTAAATAGATTTTATCCTAGGCAAGAATAATGGGTTGCCGAGATTTCGATGAACTCTTCAATTTTCGTCTCTTTTCATTTTCCTACTATTTAATTTATACAAATTATCTATGGGACATTTTTATATTATTTATTCTTCTACTAATCTATATTAATTAATCATTAATCAATAATTTATTATTTATCTATTAACTTAGTCGTTCGACTTTACGTTGTCTTCTAGTCACTTTGATTTAGTGCTTTGACGTGACAAAGTAAAAAAATTTCTTTTTTTTTTGTGTCAATGTTATTTGACGATGTTATTTTAAAACCGGTACCTCCTTTATATATGGTTAAAAATTATTTTTGTTGCCAAAATCGGTAAGTACGGGATAGATTTTATCACATTTGATTTAGACGCATTTTATTTAATTAGGACTCCAAATTTTCATGGTAAAAGTGTTTTTTTGCAAACAGATTTTATCAATTCTCATAGATTTTAATATTTCAATTACATATTCATATGATCAATTTTGAATATTTACCTTATTTTTCGTTTCTTTCAATTTATTATAATTATTATTTTTAATTATTTATTACAAGTTTAGAAAATCATATCTCATTATAAACAACTTTTGCACAAGAAAAAACTATATATATATATATATATCTAATTATTATTTATTATTTTAATTTTTTTTATCGCTAAAATCGATTAATACATGATATATTTTATATCATTTGATTTAAACGAGTTTCACCCGATTAGTACTCTAAATTTTCGGGTAGATTTTATCAAATTCATAGGTTTTAATCTTTCAATTACATATTCATATGATCAAATTTGAACTTATTTTTCGTTTTTTTCAAATTATTCTAATTAAAAATTGTAATTATTTGTTACAAGTTTAGAAAATCATCTTATTATAAACAACTTGTGCAAAAAAAAAAACTATTAAAAATGTGCATACGTTTGTGTGTGTGTGTGTGTATATATATATATATATATATATATATATATATATATATATATATATATATTCTTCTTTTGCTATCAACAAATCAAAACTGGATAGATTTTGAAACTGGTGTCTTCTTTATGCATGGTAAAAGTTTTTTTTTTTTTTTTACCATTTGTTGTTGTTAAAATCGGTTAATACCAGATAGATTTTATCAAAATTCTTCAATTCTCATGGTAATTTGTTTTTTACAATTTTTTGCTGCCAAAATTGGTTTATACTAGATATATTTTATCACATTTGATATAGACAAGTTTCATTTGATTAGGAGTACTCCTTAATTGTCATGGTAGAAGTTTTTTAATTTTTTTTATTTTACCAAAACTCGATCAATTTGAAATAGATTTTATCTAATTTGATTAAACGTGTTCCACCAAAATCACAAATAATCACTGTAAAATACTTCCTCTCCATCAAACACCTCGACCTGACGAGTGGTCGTGGTACTTCCCTCCCTCCCTAAGAATATTTGTTCGATTTTAAAATTCGCATGAATTTTTGGTTTGATGATTCGATGTGATCTCACATTTTTTTAATTTATTAATTATGTGAACATATTATTGTTGTTGGTTCATTCAAATAGCGATTCTATTACAAATATGCTTAATTTATCAACAAATAAATTTATATCGCACGGATACATCGCACGGATAATAACCTACTTGAGCTATAAAGTGAGGGCCGGCAACCATGATTACATTCCATATTTTTGAAACATTGTTATGGCAGGATTTTTCTCGATCTCCAATTTTCAACGCAAAACTACCCCAATTTCGAAAGTAAAATTGGAATTCGTTAATAATGTCAAATTTGATTGGAGAAATAGTAAGTCCTGCAAATTGGCATCTACAGACGAGTTTCTTTTTGGGCAATATAATTTTGGTATACATACTATATTCTGAGCATATACCTATAATACGACGTCAGTTTGAGACTTGATTAATATATAAAGCATACATTATGAAAATGAACTAATATTTACTTAGGATTTTGAAGAGGTTAGATATATGTACACTACACAATGAAAAGAGGAGAAAACTCAATTATATATCTAACAAAATAAAACATTTTACTTGTGTATTTATTTCATAAGAAAACCAAGAATAAAATAATTTAATTGTAATTATAAAAAATAGACATATAAAAACAACATTTTATTATTTTTTCAATAACAAAAAATCAGTCTTCTTCTAGAGGCTCTTGCTTCACAACAATTGTTGATTTAGAAACATGATATGCAATAATTTTGTTCATTATTTCATAGGAAAGTGTGACTGATTTTTTTGGAAAGTGCGATACAGTTAAAAAATGAATTTCAAAAGCCAATACACATAAAATACACATTTGAGAATTGATCAAAAATTAAATAAAGTCATATGAGAATACAAGGCAGAGATAGAGAAACTTAAAAATAAAAACTTAGTCAAACACACACAAAAAGATAAACTTACAGTACTCAGCCCAATTTTTTCAGACCCAAATAAATCACAGCCGTAAGATATCGTTAAAAAATTAAATTCTGACATCTGAATAACCCTACTCAATTGCATATGTGCGAACGTCTTTTATACTCCTCCGTCTAAATAATCGCCCCGTTCCGTCCCAAATAATCGCCTCTGACGCTTTAAGAAAAAACAATTGACTTGATTATTTATATTGATTTAATGTGTAGTTTCTTTTAAAGCTCATGTGTATATGACACATAATTAAAGTAGAGTGAAAAAGTAATGATAAAGTGGTAAAAGTGATGTTCTAAAAAGGTAAGTTTCAAACTGGACAATTATTTTAGGACGGACGAAAAAAGAAATAAGGACAATAATTTAGGGACGGAGGGAGTAATATAGATTGATTACACGATGAACCAAACATAAAAGCAAAAGATGATTCATAGAGAAGGGAACAAAGAAATTAAAAGACAAACTTACAGACTTGATATGGGGAAAAATTCAAATTTCAAAAATTATTCGAGAAAAAATCGATATAGCAACCAAACTCGAATACATGTTTGGTAATTATTCGGGTATTGTTCGGCCATATATTAAAATTTTAAATTAGAGGGGAAATTTAATTAATTACTACAGTGGTTAACTACAAAAAATTAAAAAGAGGAGATTCATTTGTTTTAGAGGCCCAACATCAAGCACATGTATCGTAGGCAATATAAGAGACTTGGTTGTGTGAACACAATTTAGTACCTAAGCTATTTTCTATTCACCTCTAACCAAATCTTATGTCAAAATTAACGTTATACGAAGAAAAACAAAAAGGAAGAGGAAGCTGACCGACTAACATAGACAAAAAAAATCATAGAACTTCAACGTCCTCCATCCCCCTCCCACCCCCAAACACACTTAAAGTAAAACAAACTTTTATAATGATTAAAACAGAAAGAGTATAAAAGAGAAAAAAATGAAAATCTTGATTGTCAAACTCTTCTTGTATTTATTCCTACAATTGGAGAAATGATAAAAGAAAAATTAATCCACCCTTTTCGATGATAAGAGACTTACTATTTGATATCAAATGCCCAGACGTGATTTTTCAAACCTCCCTACGAGTTTTCGTTGACCATTGATGGAAAACTTTTTTGAAAAAGTGATTTGCGCTGGCTCTAGAGAGCCCAAACTATTTTGAGTATCTCTTCTGTCTTGACTCTCAAGAAACTTAAGCTTACATAGATCATATGTGAATAAGGTCCTTTCGGAGAGCTTTGAACATACTATTCTTCTAATTATCACAGAGTTAGTATTATTATCATAATAGAGTGAGGCAAATTAAAGAATAAAAACATACCATTTTCAACGGAGAGGACGGCGAACTTCGAAAACCCTTGGAAGAAAGAGATGAAGATAAACGGTAGAAACAGTGGTGGCTAGGAGCTTTATGTGAAAATCCATGGTAGAGAGAGAGGGGGGGGAGGAAAAATGATTTGAGAATAAAAGAGGATCCAAACTCAATTTTAACAATACAAGGAAACTAATTCCAAATGGGTAATAAAGAAGGAGAATAGGCAGAAAATTAGACGCGTATAAACCCAAATAAATCAGAGGGAAGAGGAAGTTATTCGCACGCTTGAAAAGTCAAATAAAGTTAAAAAATTAAACCATGACCTCTGAATAGCCCTAATAAATTGCACATATGCGAACCTAGTTGTTTTATAATATAGATAGATTTTTCTTAGGGCCTATATAAAGGGGTGTTGAGACTTCAATTAGAGACAAGTCGAGAGGGTGAGACGCAAATAGTGAGAGACGGACGACGGACGACATGCACAATTGGTGGTCGTGGGTCTCGAAGGTCTTGGTGCCGTGGCGATATTGGGTAGGGTGAGTACATTGAAACTCTATATTGTGATATCATCGTTTATAGTGAAGTTGTTGCTTTGGAGTGGTTTAAACCAAGTAAAATCTTTGTTCCATTTTGATTTATTTTGTTATTATTTATATTCTCTTGTCATTATTTGTTCAAATACTTAGTACTATTATTTTCGACTGATTCGCTTCCGTATTGAAGTTAGAAACTTGCAATTATTAATTCAAAAATATCCTCGTTTTTATAACAATATTTTATCCCTCCTACTTTGAAAAAAATCATGTTTTTCTTATTTTTCTTTTGTTCTAAAAAATAATTGTTTTTTTTCTTCTAAAAATAAGCTTCAATTTCTCTCTATCTCCCCCTCTCTCTCTCTCTCTATATATATATATATATATATATATATATATATATATATATATATATATATATATATATATATATATATATATTTCACAATGTATCCAAGCCCGAAGGCCCAAGAATAATCCCAATTCAGGCAAGATCAAAAGGGTGGTAAAGCTTTCCCAACTAAATTTTAACACGGTTGCGTTCTGAAATCTGTGATGTATGATTAACTACAATAACCCCATTTTACAGAACAAAATCTATATATATATATATATATATATATATATATATATATATATATATATTTAAAGTTGGTGAGGAGCACTATGGTTGTGCCACCTCACCCACTTTAGATAAATATTGATTCTTAGGCATCTATGTAAAACTTTTTATCTTCCAACCATTACCTATTAATAATACCTATTAATATTCAATATGATAAGAGGTATTATCATATAGCTATATATAACAATAGATATAACTTCTTCTATTGTCAATAGTAGAAGACTTATATTTAAAAAAAAATTACAACTAACATTACTTCTAACTAATGTGGGATAAACCTCTTCAAGGTGAGATATTACTTCTAATGACTCACTTTTAACACCATACTTTAACCTTTGATATATTATTCATCCAAAACTTGATTTGGACAAATAAATATATCATTTCGATGTTCTTGCCGAGTAGAACACATTTGCACAATTACTTTTGTCAACAAACAAATGACACGTAAAGAAATTTGTGCCTCAAGTTGCACAATTTCTTTCACTAAAACACTAATTTTTTAATAAGTATTATACTTTAACTCTTGATATTTTATTCATCAAAAACTCGATTTTGACAAATAAATATATCAATTCGATGCCCTTACCGAGTAGAACGCATTTGCGCAATTACCTTCGTCAACAAACAAATGTCACATAAAGAAATTCGTGCCTCAAGTTGCACAATTTCTTTGACTAAAAACACTAATTTTTCAACAATAGAAGAGATGTATCCCACATTGGTTAGAAATTGATGTTGGTTAAAAAAAATTCTATTATTAAGTACCAATAGAAGAAATGCAACATACATTGGTTGGAAAGTGATGTTGATTTTCAAAGTCACTAGAAAATCAAAAGTTTTTAAAGCTTCCACATGGATACTTTAGAATGAAGATTTATTCAAAGGTGGTGAGGTGGCACAACTATAGTGCTCCTCACCAACTTTATATATATATATATATATATATATATATATATATATATGATAAAATATTTTTACTATTATTACCAATAAAAGATGTATATCTCACATTGGCTAGAAAATGGTGTTGAGTTTAAATTATTTTATATTATTACCAATAAAAGATATGTATAACACATTGTTTAAAAAGAAAATGTTAGATTTTAAAGTCTTTAGACTAAAGACTTTCACTTTTACAAGAGAAGAGATGTATTAAACATTGGTTATAAATTGATGTATGTATTAAAAATACTATTATTTAATTACTAATTGAAAATATGTATCATACATTTGTTATAAAGTGATGTTGGTTTTCAAAGTTTTTTTAATAAAAGACTTATACAATTATTACCGGTAGAAGATGTATATCTCGCATTGGTTAAAAAATGATATTGATTTTTAATTATTTTAGATTATATAAAAGACTTACTATTATTAGCAATAGAAGATATATATATTTTTGATTTTCTAGTCATTAGCTAATAATAATACATAATAATAATCAATATGATAATGGGTATTAGTATTAGTATATATAACTTCTTCTATTGTCAATAGTAGAAAACTTATATTTAAAAACTTTTACAACTAACATTACTTCTAATCAATGTGGGATAAAACTCTTTAAGGTTAGATAATACTTCTAATGACTCACTTTTAACATCATACTTTAAGCTTTGATATCTTATTCATCCAAAACTTGATTTGGACAAATAAATATATCATTTCGATGTTTTTTCCGAGTAGAACAAATTTGCACAATTACTTTTGTCAACAAACAAATGACACGTAAAGAAATTTGTGCCTCAAGTTGCACAATTTCTTTCACTAAAAACATTAATTTTTTAATAAGTATTATACTTTAACTCTTGATATCTTATTCATCCAAAACTCGATTTGGACAAATAAATATATCATTTTGATGTTCACACTGAGTAGAACGCATTTGCGCAATTACCTTCGTCAACAAACAAATGACACGTAAAGAAATTTGTGCCTCAAGTTACACAATTTCTTTCACTAAAAACACTAATTTTTCAACAATAGAAGAGATGTATCCCACATTGGTTAGAAATTGATGTTGGTTTTAAAAATTCTATTATTAAGTACCAATAGAAGAAATGCATCATACATTGATTGGAAAGTGATGTTGATTTTCAAAATCACTAGAAAACCAAAAGTTTTTAAAGTTTCCACATGAACACTTTAGAATGAAGATTTATTCAAAGGTGGTGATATGGCATAACCATAGTGCTCTTCACCAACTATATATATATATATATATATATATATATGTGATAAAATATTTTTACCATGATTACCAATAGAAGATGTATATCTCACATTGGCAAGAAAATGATGTTGAGTTTAAATTATTTTATATTATTACCAATAAAAGAGATGTATAACACATTGTTTTAAAAGAAAATGTTAGATTTTAAAGTCTTTAGACTAAAGACTTTCACTTTTACAAGAGATATATCTCACATGGTTACAAAAGATTCTACTATTATTACCAATAGAAGAGATGTATTAAACATTGGTTATAGAAATTGATGTTATGTATTAAAAATACTATTATTAATTACTAATTGAAAAGATGTATCATACATTTGTTATAAAGTGTTATTGGTTTTCAAAGTTTTTTGATAAAAGACTTCTACAATTATTACCAATAGAAGATGTATATCGCACATTGGTTAAAAAATGATATTGATTTTTTAATTATTTTAGATTATATAAAGGACTTACTATTATTAGCAATATAAGATATATATACTTTTGGTTTTCTAGCCATTAGCTAATAATAATACATAATAATAATCAATATGATAAGGGGTATTAGTATTAGTATATATAACTTCTTCTATTGTCAATAGTAGAAGACTTATATTTAAAAACTTTTACAACTAACATTACTTCTAACCAATGTGGGATAAAACTCTTCAAGGTTAGATATTACTTCTAATGACTCACTTTTAACATCATACTTTAAGCTTTGATATCTTATTCATCCAAAACTTGATTTGAACAAATAGATATATCATTTCGATGTTTTTGTCGAGTAGAACAAATTTGCACAATTATTTTTGTCAACAAACAAATGACACGTAAAGAAATTTGTGCCTCAAGTTGCACAATTTCTTTTACTAAAAACATTAATTTTTTAATAATTATTATACTTTAACTCTTGATATCTTATTCATCCAAAACTCGATTTGGATAAATAAATATATCATTTTGATACTCTCACCGAGTAGAACACATTTGCGCAATTACCTTCACCAACAAACAAATGACACGTAAAGAAATTCGTACTTCAAGTTGCACAATTATTTCTCTCACTAAAAACACTAATTTTGTTAACTTTAAGTCTTGATATCTTATTATCCAAAACTCGATTTTGACAAATAAATATATCATTTTGATGCTCTCACCGAGTAGAACACATTTGCACAATTACATTCGTCAACAAATAAATGACACGTAAAGAAATTCGTGCCTCAAGTTGCACAATTTCTTTCACTAAAAATACTATTTTTCAACAATAGAAGATATGTATCCCACATTGGTTAGAAATTGATGTTGGTTGAAAAAACTCTATTATTAAGTACCAATAGAAGAAATGCATCATACATTGGTTGGAAAGTGATGTTGATTTTAATTTTAGAATATGTATCCACATTGTTTAGAAATGAATGTTGGTTAAAAAGTCTTTTATCTACTACTATTATTACTAATAGAAAATATGTATACCACATGGTTAGAATGTGATGTTGGTTTTAAAGTTTTTAGATAAAAGACTTAAACTTTCATTACCAATAAAAATATAAAATAATTATCTCACATTGTTTAAAAATGAATTATGATTTTAAAAGTTTTTAACAAAATGACTTCTAATATTATTATCAAGTTAAATGTTAATTTTAAAAGTCTTTAGATAAAAAAATTACTATTATTATTAATATAAAATATGTATCTCACGTTAGCTAGAAACTTATATTAATTTTAAAAGTATTTAGGTAATTTTTTTTAATATTAGTAACAATATAAAAAAAATTATAATCATGGAAGAGATTAACAATCTAATTATAATATCTAAAAGTTATATTATTATTACAAAAATATATATATCTCACATTGTACCCGTGCATAGCACGGGCTAAATAACTAGTCTGTGATGTATGATTAGCTACAACAACCCCATTTTACAGAACAGAACCTGAGACATATGGTTAAGCTAGAACAACCTCTAATTAACTATTTTATTTTTAGGTATTTTTAAAGAGTGAATTTTTTTTAAAAAATTAAGCTTTACACTTTGCATAAATTTCATGATTACGCTCCACTTATATTGTAAATTTATTGGTCTTAATCATCACCAACTTTAATGAGATTAATATAGTAATTAAAGTTTTCAAAAGTGTAGTCCTTACGTGAGTGGAAGGGATATATGCGACAATTTGTGTTGATGCTGCCCTCCAACGTTACTTGTATTGGATTTCGAAAGACAATAAAAACATGAAAAGTGAAAAGTGTAAGGTAGAGAATGTATAATATTACCATCAGGGGTATCTTCAAGAACCTGAATCTTGGGATTCTTCTGTGTTTCCATTATGGCTTGCTGCAATTGCTGCAAAATGAAAATGAATAAATTTGGAGAAGTGAAATGCAATAGTAATTGAAGAAAGTGAATTACCTTTACCTGGATGGGATTTAGTGAAGATGAGTCGGGAATGGTCCATGGGAATGTAAAAGATGCGGACATTGGATTAGTTGATATACAGGCAGGGGTTGATTGAAGGGCAAGGTCTAATTTTCCTGAGAAAATGAAAATTGAAAGCAAACAAATAAAGAATAATGGGGGAAGAAGCATTGGGTAATGGAGAATGTGGTGTGAAATACAATTACCCATTGTCCAATCCGGTGGGCAAGTTCTTGGATTGAGAAAAAGGAGTGATGGGGGCGGGGGGAAGTAAAGAGGGAGAGTTGAGAGAAGGAATAGCCAAAGTGGGTAATGGAGATGTTAGAGTGATAACGGCAATAGCTAGGGATAGTAAATTGGAGGAGATACGAGGTTGTGAAAGTGCAAGTGTTGGTGGGAGTGGGAAGTTATAAGTAGGGCTAGTCTTCTTCTTTGAGGAAATTGGATGGTGGAAGCTTGTACTAGTTGTTAAGCTCATTTTTCTTATCAATCTGCCTCTGCTTTGGGTGCACCAGGACTAGGAGCAAGACAGTCACTTAATCTAACTACTCCAATTCAATACTGTCCGCACATTATACCAAACCACTCCATGCCCAGTGCCGACTTTCAAACAAATGAATATGTTTATTATATTCATCACATTTTAATTTTACTTTACACATTTGATATTAAGCATTTTGGTAATTATGTCAATTTTAATGCTACTTCTATATTCTTTACTAATTATCTTTCAAATATGAACTCTTTGGTTGGAAGAAATATTTATTAATTTATTCATAAATACTAACACATCAACTATTGTTGTCACGTTTCTGATAAAAATATTGTACACGAGAAAATATTCTCTTTTTTGTTTATGTCAAACATTGTTTTATTTAAATATATATTTTATCATACGTTATTTGTACAAGTTTGATTTGACTTTCATTTATTTTTATATTGCTGAAACTGCAAATCTAAATTACAATTTTCAAAAGAAACTCTAAATTTGAAAACTAGCATACTTGTATGATATAACCTTAATTAAACAACTAAATCTGCCATAAGTAAATAAATATATCATAAATTTGTAGATGCATTCCTTAATTGCTTCATATTTGTCGAGTTTCTTTGGATTTCTTATTTCGGCTTTGTTCAAGAATCAAGATACATTCGTTGAGTATATTCGAAATAAAAACAGATCCATCTAGACATTTTCTGTTTTTTTGTGTTTACATTTCTTGGTGTGGTTTACCAAAACGAGAAGGCTACGCTACGCCTAATTGTTGGAAATTATAAAAAATTTGACTTTTAAAAGTTTTGTTTCCTTTTTTTTTTTTTTTTTTCAATTCTGTATTCCAACCCTAGCAATTACATTAATTTGAGCATTCATTATCAATTTAGTAACAATATATATTTTTTATTAATCTTGACATTGGTTTTATAAGTTGTAAAACAATTAAGAGGTTTTGATTTAAAGTATATAATATAATTTACACCAGGTTGTAATAAAAAGTTCAAACAAAGCTCAGTCTTAAGTATTGTCATTTAAATGGAACAAGAAATTATTTCAATTTTTTGGAGACAAAGAAAATTTCAAGAAAATGATGACTCGACTCAACAATAGTTACTGATTGAATAAAGAACTTTAAATAAAGAAAACTACAAATTAGTGAGATATTGAAGATTATATAGATGATCCTATAAACACCACCAAAGATGATCAAATCCACTTAGGATGAAAAGCCGTGCTTATGTTTTTGGAAAACAATTTATATATTTTTTAAAATATTTTTTTGCTTTTATGCACCGACTATATTATTTTTTAATCTTTACGTTATCATTATTTGTTTAATTTTCATAGATTGAACTCATTAAACAATTTTTTTTTCTATCGATATATTGAATGCATCACACGTGTGGTTACTAGATGTATTTACGAGAAAAAAGACCATAGGGTTAACCTATATTGCTCTAATTAATTGGGATTATTGGTTCATCATTGTTAATAAAAATAATTAGAAAACAAATGAGGAATATATACAATTCTATCTAGAGGTAGAATTGGGACGGAACCCGTCTCGATTAACCTTATTCCGATCCCGTCTTCGATAGAATTCGAATTTTAATTTCCTTCGATCCCGTTCCTAATAAGTATCGGGACCCGACGTGTCGGGATCCCGACAGTTCGGGAGATAAAAATCTCGTAATCCCGACTATAATATTTATGAGCAATATCTCTGACACTAAAATATTTTTAAAATGTTTCCATTATTATTAAGATTTCAAACTGTATATTTACAAGTATAGTTGAATATTTATTTAATGGTGGGTATTGATGAATCTGTCATTATGAACAAAATGCACCCCTCACTCGCAGGAGAAGAGTTGCACCAATGTAGAAACTTAATAGACAAAAAAAAAATCACAACATTGTGAAAATAAATTTAACAAATATCATTAAGTAATTTTAGAAAGCATACAATAAACATTGTTTGAAAGATAATCTCTTAGCTTGACAATAATACACACTCAAAATATTTATAAAAAATTTAAAAAAATTTAAAAAAATTAGTCGGGACGGGTCAAGAATCCCGACGGGATTGATATATTTCCCGAATCCCGTCCCGAAATAAGTCGGGACGGAAAAAATCCCAATAAAGTTGGGATTGAGATTATGTCGGATCTGGATCGGGACGGGAAAACGAGACTTTTTACTAGTTTTATCTACTCGTAGAGTGGATATCATTCATATAATCATGTTTTGAACTCAAAGTAAGTGAATATTTTTCTCAAAAAATATTTAAAAAAATGAATATGTATAGTTTTGAAAATTAAATCATTTATTTATATTTATATATATTAAATGTACTCCTTTGATTTAGCAGTTTCAAGTTTCAACACTTACACTGGAAAGACTATTCGTAAGTACAAGTGTAACAATCAACTTTGAGTGGAGTCGAATAGTCGATAGGTAAGAAGAACATTTTAAAAGAGAGATTGGTTCAAGACAATGCAACTTTTGTTTTCAATATCTTTTTTTCTTACCTCTTAAACAAAAGCGTCGATATGTCCGAGTGGTTAAGGAGACAGACTTGAAATCTGTTGGGCTACGCCCGCGCAGGTTCGAACCCTGCTGTCGACGAATATAATCTTTTAAATTCTTTTTCCGTTATCTACTAATTCTTCTAACGAATTAGGGTTTAAAATCATATTTCCTCCCCCCAAAACCCAAATCAGGTTTTTTTTTTCCTCGATCAATCAAACTCACAATTCGCTCTTTTCTTCCTGCCAGTGAAATTTCTTATCAATGGAAGAAACGGGAACTTCCGTTGGAGACCCGAAATCAACACAAGAGCTAGCAATGGAGGGACAGAAACACTTAGAAGACACAATTGAAGCAGCCTTTCAGATCTTGTCTTCCATGAACGACGAGCTCTGCAACCCTTCTTTATGGTCCACCGCCAATCCTTCTACTACTAGTACCAGTAACGGTCATCACCACCCCTCAAACGGCGACGTTTCCTCTTCCGATTCCGGCCACCATTTTGAGATGGGAGGTGGAGCCCTTGACGAAGCCCGTCTCCGTTACAAATCGTCTGTTTCATCTCTCCGTTCCATCCTTGCCGCTATCCCTCACTCCCGTAAGGTATACACACTGTGATTAACTTAATCTCTGTGTCCCTGCTGTCAATAATTTGTTTTCGATGTGTTTGGTCGCTGGCACTGCTTCATTCCAATTTTTCAAATATTATGTTCCTAATGAGTTTAAAATTTGGGTAAGAGTAGAGATTCTGTTGCTACCTGCTTGGTTGCTGCTCATTTATATTATGTTGTTAGTTTATCGTCATCACTTGTCACCTGTGTATGTAATATCTTGATGTGGATAGGGGTGTTTATGATTCCCATGTGGAAATATATGTATTACAAGTATATTCCCCCTTCCGATCAATAAAGCAAATGTCATTGCAGAATGCCCATACATTGATCTTTGAGCCCCATTTCTATTAGTAGTCTGATATTTTGCTAATGCCCATACATCCTTCTTTAGTTAAATTTATGAGAACATGTTCGAAAAATCTTCCACTGTTTGTTTGGAACACAGAATATAACTTGCTGAATCGCGATTCCATTTCACACATCAGGAAATGGAATATGGGTCCATCTGTAGCTACGGCTGGAGTGGGCAGTCAGCAGTGACTGATAGTGATAGGGAACAAAGAAACTGATAAGGAACGCCTGTTCACGGAAGACATTCATCTAGGCAGACTAGGCTGTTCCGTTTTCCTCAAGGGCGGGAAATTGAATAGGGCAGACATTGGGAAAACATGGGCATAGTATATTCCTGTTGGTTCTTGGCTGAATCAATTTCTCCCACCCATCATTTTGTCACCAATAGATTCCCAGATGTTTCTATGCCAATTTCAGAAAATAAAAAAATCATAAAAAGAACAAGAAATTAAACACGCAAAGCCAAAGCAATCTCCCAGTCGGTTTAGGTAAAAGATCAAACAGTTTATGAGCAATATTTTATCTATAGAATTGCAGAAGTGTTGGATAACAATAAGTACTGAAACGAAAGAAAGAAAATAGAAGGGAGTTCAAAAGTTGTAAATTCAGATTCGCAGAAGAACAAGTTTCTCAATTAGACTTATCAAAGAGAACTTGTATGAGCGCTACTCTAGTCAGAACGATGAATGAGCAGAGGTCTTATTGCCATTGTGGTTCAAGATGGAGAGAGAGAGAGGAGCTGTTTTCCAGTGGATGGACCTTTTCCCCTATGAATTGTAAACTTTCTACATGGACCTCGTTTTCCTAATTTTACCAAACACTAGCAAAACGAAAAGAAAAAAAAATCGTTGAACAAACAGAGCTGTAGATTATCTTAGATTATCTTTTGAAGAAAAGTGCTGATCTATTTGTTTTGTATATCTTTGTTCTGTCGTATACTATAATTGTAAGTTATTCAATATCATTGCAGAATTACATACTAATATATCAATGTATTCTCACAATAGGCCAAAGCCTTTGAAATGGGTTCAGCAACTAGCAGTAGTGGATCCCCAGCAGCACAACTGGATGTTGAGAAGCTGGAAGAGCGGGCCTCCACTTTAAGAAAGGTATTTCTTAGTGTATCTGAAGTGATAATACAACAGGAGAAGTAAAAAAGTTCACATTAAGCTAATTTCCTCTTGCTGCTTGTGTGTTTTCTTTTTCTTCTTTCGTCTTATTTTCATCTTCTAGTTATTATTTTTATTATTTTATTTTTGACATATGGTGAATCTTACAAGTTGCTATTATAATGTTAACTTTTGTGCTGAAAGTTTTATGATAATGGGATGTTCAAATTGTAGGAGCTTGAAAATAAAAACAAATATCTCAAGGATCTTATAGATGAGCTTCGAGATTTTATTACTGACATCTCAACATGGCAAAGTCCTTGTTCTGTGTGAAGTTCGTCACGGTGGATCTACATAAAGACTCCTGATATAGAAGCTTGACAACAAGATCTGCACTAGGTGATGATGCTTAAAGTTTAATGTTGGTAGCTCCGCGGATCTCAATGTTACTAACTAAAGATATCATGTTAGAGAATGGTTTGCTCTAGCTAGCTAACTGTTTACCTGTGAGTTTGTTATATGACTGGCTGCAACCAAAGGTCACCAATTCCTTTTTTATTCAACCTTTCAGAATATTGTAGATGGAGTTGGCCAGTGTATTTACTAATACAAAAACTGGCTTTTTAATACCCATTAAATGGATGATCCATTATGTATTTAAATGATTTTCAGGCTACCAAGATCGATGGCATATTTTTCTTCTTGCAAATCATATGCTCATGATGGTTTTGCTTCAACTCGTGTTTGACTTGTTCTTGTGGCACTCAATAAATTGGGAAGAAGGCACAGGCAAGCAGCCTCAGATGGAACTATTCGTTTTTATGCCACATATTGTATATGGAGAGAATCCACCACGATAATGCAGTTTGGCAGTTTGATAGTTTCAAGAGTAAAAGGATAATGACGATTGCGTTTCTCATCTCACGTGGAGATGTAGTGCATTGCAGATTGTGAAGGTTTCATTGATATTCTTCAGGCTAGATACGGGTTATATATTCATTTCATCACCCAAGCACAAAAGGCAAATATCTAATTCTAGCTTTTTAGTTACAACTAGGAAAGAGGTCTCTAGTAGGCAATCATTTACAAATATAAATGGCCTATGGTGGCCAGGCACTTAGGAAGCCTTGAATTAGTACTAAACCTAGAAGCTATCATGACTGCTTCCCCGCTCAGTGCAGCTTCTGGTATGAATTTGCTACAAGTAGGGCAGACATGTCTCTTTCATGAACAAAAGAGGGGAAGGCGGAGATTCATTGACAACTTCATTAATTGTGAATTGCGGATCTTGTGGTGAGAGAAGCCCTTCATTAATTGTGAATTGCGGATCTTGTGGTGAGAGAAGCCCGCATGTCAACAATAGCAGATTCATCCGCACCCAAGTTGATTGCTTCTTTGCTAGCCGTTATGAACCTTGACACTGCTCCCCTCACATACCCATGAGCTTCCTTCACGCTCATCTTCTTGCTCATTGCATCAGGGAAGCTGCTCAAGAAGTGGTCACCATTAAGCACAGCAGCAAGTTGAACTACTTCGCTTTGGAACTCAGACAGCCCCCTATTTTCATCTGCTTCTGTGGTTCTTAAAGGAGCTGCATCTGGCAGAAATTCTGCAACCAATCAATGGTACAAAAACTGTCAGATCTTTAGTCAAAATCAATAGCTAAAACACTCTCTCACTCTTTCCCTGTTTAAAACTGATCTGATGGCAGGCAAATCTCGGAAACTTGATTTAAAGTCCAGAGAGTGCTTAGTCGCTTACCAGGGCAATCAGTTCTGGGAGAGGTTAATTCCCCAACAACATTTTCGAATGAGCCAGCCCAAGCATCTCTGTGAGTTAGGAAGTTGGACGAGAGGTTGAACAGTCTCTTTATGGTGGCAGGGATTGAAGAATGCTCATACTCAGAGCTTGGTGACGGTCCTTTTGGCTTGCTTATCACTATATATAGGCAACAGAAAAACAGCATTAAACATTAGTTTTAAGATTGGATAGGCTGTTTAACGAAGAGATAATTTCTAACATCACAAGCTATAAATGCAAAACTAAGCATGGAATATGAAACCATATCAGAACCGAATAATACCAGTTCCTTTCTTGATCCATGGAGAGACCATAATCGTGGGAACCCTCACACCGAGCCGATCAAACTTGAAGAAAGAAGGAGCAGGCCCAGTATTCCCATCCGGGTTCGGAACATTAACATAAGGAGTCTGGACATGATCATAGAACCCACCATGCTCATCATAAGTAATCACCAATAGAGTCTCATTCCACTGAGGACTTGCCCTCAATGTCTCATAAACCTCCTTCACTAATTCCTGCCCATTGGCAACATCGTGTGATGGGTGATCGTCATTTGCAGGGAACCCCTTTATATCAAAGTATCGTGGCTCAATCACACTCAAACTAGGCAATTTCCCATTCTTGGCATCTCTCTTGAACTTCAAACCATACTCATGGAACTTAAATATATACTTCAATCTCCTCAAATTTCTGTAAAATAAAGTTGTGGGTATGTTTTGAAAGTAAACCCCAAAATCTTTTCCATTCTCATGTAGTGAGTCAAATATGGTTTTCTGTGGGTACCCTTTAGCTAATTGCTTCGTAACATGGCTTGTTGAGCCATGAGAAGTGGCCGAGTACACAAATAGCCTATTGGGTTGGGTTGGACCCGGAATTGCGGAGAACCACCTGTCAAACACGGCGAATTCGCTAACCAATGTAGCATAAATTGGCACATTATCAGGCTTAAATCCTTTCATGACTGTTTGAGAAAGATTCTGTGACATGGATAGTGCTTGTTCGACAAAGCCATTCATTGTTGGAATGGGATTAGAACCAAATACCTGCAGCTCCACATCTTCGAAGGAGTGACCGGGATCCGGATCCACAAACTGGGCATCATCCGTGAAACAAATGGATTCTGTTTCCTGGGCCTTGGTCGTGTTAGTTGAAACGGGGTTACATTCTCTGCCCGTAACACCATTGATTGATGGGTTGATGGATTTCTTCATCCAACCAAGCATGTGGTCAAAGGATCTGTTCTCCAGAACCAACACCACAATGGTTTTGATGGGTTGTTCTTGCTGACCCGTTCCATTTGTAAAATGGATAGCACAAGAAAGAGTGAGAAATAGAAAGAAAAATGGAGGTTCTCTAGTTCTGAATCTAACCATAATTGGTTTGAAGGAATGGGTGTTCAAGATTTCAGGATTTCTCAAACAAAGTAATGCTACTTGAATTACAGCATAAAAATGGTTACTTTTAGGGGAGGGGAAGATGTAATAATAGTGAGATATGAATGTGATGTTGCGTCGAAACTGTACACTGGAGTCTGGGTAGATAGTGAAGGATATGGGTAACAAAGAAAGCTGAATCAACCGACCCTTTCACGAGATTCTGTATGGGATTTATTTATGATATACTTAAACTTCACTAACAGTAGCAGGACAGAGTACAAATACCAAAGAGAAGAAAGTTTCTGGTAGTAGAAAAAACAAAAAAAGGAGTGACTTTACTTTTCTCATAAGAAAACAAAGGGACTTGACTGGTTTTGAATTTTGACAGAGGTGGTGGTGTGCAAATGGCAAATGGCAAATGGAAAAGAAAATCAAAGTAGAAGAAGGGAAAAGGACGGATAAAATCAAATCTGGTTTTTGAAGGGGAGAGGGTGAAAACGTGGCTAGTAGGCTTTGTTTGTGGCCCACGTCTTTCGCTGTTTCTCTTCTTTTATTGTGGTATGCTAAACTTAGGCCCACCGCCCACCCCCAAAAGGAATTACACGTTGATGTATTATACCTTAAAATCTGATGTAAATCTTTCTTTCTTTTTTGATTAATTTTGTTCGCATTGTTGCTCTACTATTACTTACTTTGAAAAAAATGATAAGCATTACAATATAGTTTGATAGATTTTATTTTTTCCATCTATTTCTAATTTCTTCCAAAGAATTCATGTTTAAAAAGTTCAATAATTAAAAGATAGTTTATACTCATTTCATTATGGGCAAAGAGTCCACGTTTGAAAGTTAAACTTTTTAATAAAATGACACATTTAGTTGTTCATTAGTAATAAAATGACGCATTTATGTTTTAGTTTTTGAAAAGATTTTTAAATAAACATTTAAAATAATTAAAAGTAATACTAAAATACAAAATAAAATATACTGGACGAATTCATTCATTAGTAAAAAACATTTAGTTTTTGAGTGAACTGAGAATTGGGGTGGAAAGAGTCCACATTTAAAAGTTAACAATTGGGTTAACAGGGAAGGTTAAGCTTGGTGACACTGTTGAGATTGAGTTTCTTGGGGTTGGGTTCTTGAAGGATGATGATGGTGAAGGTGATCTTAGAGTTGTGGTTGTAATAGGGTGGTCACCGACGTTAGGAATGATGGTGGTGGTACCGTGTTGATGAGTTTCTTGATCACTCATATTTGGCCCTCTGTTTTTATCTCACTTTAATACTTCAAAATGTGAAGGCCGATAAAGGTGGTAGTGGCACCGTGTTGATGAGAACCCTCTATTATAAATGAACTGTTAAGAACAAAAACTTGCCAAATTGTTTCTAAGCGTCTTAAGAAATATAATATCTCAATATATGATTCTCGATGGATACTATTTTGACCAACCATCATGATAGATTGCTGCCAAAATTTAGGCTCAAAGAGGCCCTTCCGTTTCCATATTACCATATTAGGCTCAAGGAGACGATATGAAATTGACAGTGTTGGAAGATTGCTTGTATGAGTTTTATTTTCAAGACCGAACCGACTATTTTATCCTTTCAATATTATGACATATTTTTCACGTCATCTTACACATAATCATATCGAAATTAGAGATTTTCATCCAACGGTAAATATATTAGAACTGATATTATTACCGTGAACTCAAGTTCGTAATATCATAACTCATCTTTGTATAATACTTTAATGCTTGTTATAAAGCAATTATGTTAATTAATTTTGTTACACTTACTCATTACAAGTCTTCTTCATGTGCTGTAACTATCTTTATTTTACTTTTATATTTTTATTATTATTTATTTAATCATAAAATTTCTCTTTGTATATCCCATTCTTATCCTTAGTTTTTCTCACTCACTCTCTCCTTTTCTAGTTAGATTGTTCAAGGATTTTTATTTCTCTAATCCTATTTATTTTCCACCTTCCCCTTTTAAATCTACTAAATTATTTTCAGGTGTCCTCTGAGGAATTATGGGTTATTTATGTAACGCCCGAGCTCGAAAGTCCGGTTTGTTATTCGTAGTCCACATACTGGCCCATTGATCACACAACACCTTGGGTTATCAAACTCACCACAATCCGCCCCAAAAATCCATGGATGATGTTGGTGCCTGCAGATAAGGTGTGCATTACAATCTCATTTAAATCGAAAGGCCGAATCATACCTGGGTCATCAACCCCACCACAGCTAAAATCCTGATATGGGATGCGGAGATTATAATCTCCCCCATTTAAATCCTTGACGCCCGTCAAGGCCGAATCATACGTGGCGACGCAGATCAAGAGGTGTATCAAGAGGCACTTGGCTCCCACCGCATGGCAAAGACTTTGCTCCCACATTTTCGACGACCCGCTCGATACCATTTGTAACGCCGATCCCGAGAGCTCTGGCCCGCTACGTAGCCCACACACGCCCATCGAAAGAGCAACACCTTGGGTCATCAGGCTCACCACAAGCCGATCCAAAAATCCATGGATGATGTTGGTGTCCAGAGATAGTGTGTGGCCACCTTACAAATCGAACACAATTCTCACACCTACTGGGATAGCTATTACAATTTAAATCGTCTAAGACAAATTTTCCTTCTTATTTTATACGTAGATAATGTAAATATTTTGTTCTTGATGAGAAAAGAGAAATCCCATGGTGAAAGACTTGCTATTTATACAGCTATCTGCCATGTATATATGGTTATTTGTTCACTACAGCCAAGCCTACAGGAGCTGGCTGAATCGATGCATATGCTAACTGATGTGCACCAAAATAATGGGCCCAAAAATATAGCCCAACAAAGTGTTCATAAGTTACACTCAAGATCGGGCCAAGCCCGTATACGTAAAAAGCCTAAGCCCCCTCGTCTAAAGTAGGGCACAAGCCCACTAGGCATGCAAAGTATACCCTATATAAAGGGAGGAAACCTCCTCCAAGCAGGGGCAGCTTGACTATTTCTCAAAAAATATGACCAGCCAACAAATGGGGGCTCACACAGAATCTCTCAACCCCTCCATATCTCTCTTCCTCCGGTTAGATACATAAACCTAAATACTACCTCCATTTGATTGATCATTCTCATAGACATTATACTGACTATCACACCGGAGGGTTTTGGGGGGAACACCCCCACCCACTCACGGTGCTCTATTTTTACAGATTAACAGCCAGATATCCTTCCGACAATGTCATGGACCAATCACAGCGACTAGACTTTTGGCACCCCATTTCGTGGTCGATCAAAGTTGGTTCTGCTTGCCGGAACGAAGTCAGGCTTAGTTTTCATCTAGTACGCCTTCATCGACAACCACGGGAGAAAGGTTCGAGTGTCGCCGAATCGCCATCAAGATACGACACCGGATCGGCGTGGACGGGAAGGAAACGAAACAAACATCACGGAAAACAAAAATCGCCGCCAACCACAAGCTCCTCCATGCTCCACGCGCCAACCTGCCTGGGAGATGAGCAACGACCAAAGAAGCCAAACCAAAAACGATTGAGTACAAGGCCACCACAAATCGCAGTCAACCGAGCCCAAATGCTCCTCCGCGAACCACGCCAAATTGTTTGAGGCGAGATGAACGACGCAAAATTACAGCAAATGAACCCCCATGCGCCGCCACGCATCGCTTGCCGAAGCCGGAGACTCCACCGCCGCCTGTCACCGGATTGCCAATCAATCAACGAGACCCGCCTTTTATGGGTTTCATACATGTTAAGAAAAGCAAGAGAGGAGAACCGGGAGAGAGGCTCGAGCACCGCCGAATCCACCTCGGAAGATGCGACATCTCGCGCCGACTTGATTGGAGTCGCCGGGAAGAGAGAATCAAACAACGCTACTGTGGGTGTGCCTTGATCAACGAGTCCAAGGCCACCACGACCGCCGCCTAACCGAAGTTCAAGCTCTCCTCCACGCATCACGCCAATCTGTTGGGATGGGGAGGAAGACGACGCGACCACAATGCGAGATCAACGCCGCCGAATCTTCCCCATCCAAAACCGACGCCCATCACCGCGATGGAACCGCCTTGGCCCGCTTCTACGCCTCCATGGATGTGCACCAAGGAAACAGACCTGCAAGCCTGCAAGCCGCCTGCAAGGTTTATGATCTCAGTCGTGGGTGACGTCACCCATGACGTTGTCCTCCATCAGATTCGTCACATTCCGTTAATTTTCTGTCATTTCCGTCAATTAGTTAACGTGGACTTAACCAGAGCCCATTTAAGCGGGTCCAAATTTAAAAGGTTCGCTTGGTTCACTTACCTCCAAAGACGGTTCAAACTCAAATTGAACTGTTCTCAAGAATTTCAGTGGACTCTTTCCATTTCGCTTCCATTTTTGCGATTTTGCTTATATAACCTTGGTTTTGTGTTGCTATCACATAAGTACTTAACGATGCATGATTTAAAAATTATAATTAATCCATATACTTACTTTATTGATTCAAACTAGCATGCTTATGGCCGTAATTAATAAACGACATGATCACATTTTATCTTGGGGACATTAGTTTCCTTATAAATCATTATTTATAGCAATAATTTGGTGACATTGCATGAAACGATTAACTATGAATAATACTTGCCGACACTTTACAATTATTACCATGATAATGCGTGAGACGCTATGTGCATACCATTTTGTCCATTTAATAAATTTTGTACAAGTTAAGTAACCCATCGAGATTACACATGAAATTATATTCTGAATAATTGATCACGTATTTGACCGCCCACTCAGGCGCTTGTGAATTTATCATATTTATGTGTCGGGTATGATTTATTTTGACTATTTAAAATAAAAATCACTTATGATTTACGCATTTGTGTAACGATATCTTGCATTCCTTCGATAATCGACATGAGAACAATTAAAATACAAAATAAATACAAAAATAAAAATGCTAGCCACATTAAAATCTTGAAAATATTATGAACATGTTATTCATTGATGTGATCGCAACGGTCGAGACTAATTCAAATAAAATGAATGCACCTGTTGGTGCTACCTTTAAACAAGAATGCAATATGTTACATGCTAATAAAAATGCTTCATAACTTTCTTTATATAATTAAAAGAGATAAATATTAACGTGATACACTATGTCAACTATCTGTTAACCGTGATGATTGCTCACAAATTCACAATACAACTATTAAATAATGCCACATCGCCATCGTATCTAGCAAATAATAGCACGAGACATTAACTATCCGTTTAAAATAGCAGGACATATGACAACATGATTTGACTGAATAAATACAACGTACGTTGTTATGTAAACGTTTGACGACCATATGTGATGATTAAGAGAAATCAAGAACTGTTAGAACCTCAAGTTGTTTACCAATCTTTTAAATCATTTCTCAATGTTCCTTTTAAAATGACCCGTGACATGCTCTATTTGATACCATGAGATACGTGCCACATAACTTGTGCTAAATACGCTTAATGCACCTTAAATTATTTACTCAATTGATTGCATTATTGCACAAATCACATGTCATACGAGTTTCTTTAACTGCGAATTGCGCTTGACTCGTATATTGATTGATTGTTTAAAATTTACACAAATTAGTAACAATTTATACATGTACATAGCCATTAAATCTCATACATTAGACAATTAGCATGATAGCAATTTGGATATATATGTGTGATTAATTATGTACAACTATGTTATGATTCTGCGAGCATGCATCAGCGCACCTTATAACGGACAACATTATTTGAAAAATTATAACACTATCATTTCGACCGAAGACACACGAGCTCGTTAGTCTCATCAACTTAAGTATTATATTACTTTACTCTCATCGGTATATAATAGACAATTAAAGGTGGTGCAAGCTCGTCTACTTTTAGAAACATGACATGCAAATTGAAATTAATTTATGTCAAGCTATACACTCACCTATTCGTGTCAATAAATCGAAAAATTGTCTGCGTGAAACTCATGAACTATATGTTTTATATTATTTGCTTGGCATGCATGCCTAGTTTAGTTATACTATGTTAGCATGATATGCTCGCATGATTTCTTAATTTCGTGCATTCGAATAAACAAATTACAATGCGAAGTGTTGCAACCACTATTTATCCTCGCATAATATGCCCATACTTATATAATATTATCGTATACGACCACCATGCTCGAATTATTACAAGTACGGCAAGAATAAAATATTTGCGATGAAACATGATCTTCTGATTATACAATGGCTTCAATTATTCATTGCTATTTGGAATAAATGTGAGCATGATTCCTTATTTACGCAAGGGCAAATTCATAATCCATATTCTAGTTAAAAATGGAATATGTTTGATTCACAATGATGCTTCGAAAATTTTCAGGTATAAAATACAAACGCATAGCCTCTAAGCAACCACGAGCAATAACACACGATGTGTTCCTCCGCAAACAATTACGTGATGATTTACAAGGTCATGTGCCCACCTCTCTCGCCGAGGTCAAATTTTAGATCTTATTACTTGATCTAAGAAGGTGCTCCTACGCCAAGAAGTGGGGGCTACAATCGCATCGCTACTACTAGCACCGATGACACTCCCATCGATGAGATCCTACATCATCTTTGCTTATGCGAAAAAACTCGACGACAATGCCATGCCCGCTCCAATACTTGACTTCGCACCAGTGCTAAGCTCGCGCCAATGTCCGAGCTTCATATCATCGTTTCTCGTGCCCGAGCACGCCACGCTCACGCCGACGCCGAGCTTTATATTATTCTCGTGCCCGTGAACGCCCGATCGAGCTTGCTTTGCATGAGCTTTATATTACTGTGTTGTCCAAAGGTCGCAGACCGAAGCTTCATGCTATGCTCACTTTGGCCTGATGCATCACGCCCCTATGAGCTCCATATCATACCCATGCCGAGTCCATTACGCGCTTTATATTCCTGGCCGAGACCAAGCTTATATTATCATTGAGCATATTACATTCCTCGAGCATCTTATCATGCCTCCTCGACAATAATGGCTTACGCATACCACGCCGGCATGAGCTTCATATCTCGCTTCACTGCATCGCCGTTATTCGTGGCCGAGAGAGAGTATATTACGCCTCCCCGAGCGCCCCATCATACATGTTCTTCATATCTCGCCTTCACCGACATCATCGTTGTTATTCGTGGCCGAGATAGAGTATATTACGCCCCCGAGCGCCCCATCATACATGTTCTTCATATCTCGCCAGCCGGCATCGCCGTTATTCGTGGCCGAGATAGAGTATATTACGCTCCCCGAGCGCCCCATCATACATGTTCTTCATATTCGCCACCTGCATCATCGTTATTCGTGGCCGAGATAGTATATTACGCCTCCCCGAGCGCCCATCATACATGTTCATCATTTCTTGCTTCGTGTCGGCATCGTTGTTATTTGGCCGAGATAGAGTATATTACGCCCCCGAGCTGCCTCATCATGCTTGTTCATCATTTCTCGCTCCAAATGCAAGATTGTCGATATTCTCAAAGATGAGTTCCATATTATTATGAAGGATTGATACATCACACTCCTACCGAGCTTCACATCACGCAACATCATATAGTTCGGTTTTCTTGAAAGTCCTCGCCACTCCAAGGATAACTCTTATTATGACATTATGGGCCACTTTTTGAAGATCTGTCAACCAAAGCCGAGGAGGAATCATATCAAAGGGTCAACTATACACACAATTTCCCGCTACGAGGTTCAAAATTCGACTACACAAACTCATTTGGAATTCAAAGCAAAATCCCCGGCTTTACAAGAAAGAATTGTAAGCAAATTATCCTTCTTACCTTGATAATGAACCATTATGGAAGCCATACCATCCTCTGCAGACGCGAGGTGGAGATCAAGAGCCTTATCCTCTGCACGCGGGAAGGTCGCAATAAACAAGAGCGCCAATGCTCAATACCATCCTCTGCGAGGTGGAGATCAAGAGCCTTATCCTCTGCACGAGGATAGGCCTTCAAAGACCTATCCTTCGGCATACGAAGATAGTTCTCAAAGACCCTATCTTCTGCATACGAAGATAGGCCTCGAAAAGACCTATCCTATGACCTCCATACGAAGATAGGCCCTAAAAGACCTATCTTCTGCATACGAAGATAGGCCCTAAAAGACCTATCCCTGGCATACGAGGATAGGCCTCCTAAAAGACCTATCTTCGGCATACGAAGATAGGCCCCTAAAAGACCTATCTTCTGCATACGAGGATAGGCCCCTAAAAGACCTATCTTTCTAAGATACGAAGATAGGCCCCGAAAAGACCTATCCTCTAGGCATACGAGGATAGGCCCCAAAAGACCTATCTTCGCATACGAAGATAGGCCACCTAAAAGACCTATCTTCGGCATACGAAGATAGGCCACCTAAAAGACCTATCTTCGATACAAGAAGAGAGACTCCAAAGACCTTATCCCAGACACGGGAAGATCAATAAACGAGCGCCAACGCCAAGACCATCCTCTGCGCGAGGTGGAAATCAAGGGCCCTATCCCTCAGACGGGAAGGTCACAATGAACAAATGTCATAAATAGCAGCCTACAAACGCCTAAATGATTGCAAGTAAACATTGAAGATCGATCTTATTACTACCTTATGATCCGTTTTTTTATGGATCTTCGCCAAGCCGAAGATAATTTTATTACTACTTTATGGCCCTGCTTATGGATCTTCGCCAAGCCGAAGACTATTCTTATTATGGCCTTATGGCCGGATTTCTTATGAATCTTCGCCAAGTCAAAGACTCATCTTATTACGGCCTTACGCCTCTTTTCTATTGTTCTTCGCTCAAGCCGATGATAATCTTATTACGGCTTTATGACCCGGTTTTTCTTGAAGATCCCTGACAGACGCGAGGACCAACCATTTTTGTTGAAAATATTCACTTAACCGAAGATCGCTTACTCGAGGTCTTAGTACCAATTATCCTATCTCTCACAACACAAGCACTTACACAAATATAGCCCGTCATATTCAACACCTAACCGATAAAGCCTTCTATGGACTCAAGACAAATTGCTAACTTTCAAAGATGACTAAAGTGTAATAATACTTTTACCTTCGAGGTAAACCTCGAAACGTAATGAGTAGGGGGCTACTGATGTGCACCAAAATAATGGGCCCGAAAATATAGCCCACGGAGTATTCATTGGGCCAAGCCCATACCCAAAAGAAAGTCTAAGCCCTCATCCAAGATAGGGCACAAGCCCAATAGCAGACAAGATATTCATCATATATAAAGGAAGATGATTCTCCCTCAAAAGGGGGCAGCCTCACCATTCATTAAAAAGGCAGAGAATAATAAACAGGAGCTCACACAATCTCTCTCTCTCTCGCTCCCTCCCTCCCGGTCAGTTACAAAAACTAAGATATAACCTCCACTTGAGATATTTCTATGATTCTCACATACATTATACTAATTATCACACCGGAGGGTTTTGGGGAACACCCCACCCACTCACGGTGCTCTATTTTTGCAGATTACACAAATGATATCCTTCCGACAATGTCATGGACCAATCACAGGCAACTAGACTTTTGGCACCCCATTTTCGTGGCCGGATCAGGCATCATTATGCATGACTGAGGCTCAGGTACATCCTTGTTTTGGTTATAAACCTACGTACCTTTTTCCAACTTTGGTTTCTCCGTTCTCGTTTGGGTGAAGCATATATGCATGCAGTTTTGAATTAAATAGATGGAGAGATGTAGAAACTGATCATATTAGTTAAGATGTACAAGTACAACTGTACAACCACACGTACAATGGTGAAGTGCGATAAACTTGGTGTAGCTAGGATTTAACATTTGATTCATCTTGATCTTAATAAACTGTGTTTTACCATTTTAAGTTGTTGGATATTGCTTATTGCAGATTTGCAGATTTGCAGATTTGTGAGTCAACTACAAACAGAAATTTCCCAGGGAGACAAGGGCATCATAATTCAACAATATTTTAATTTCCTCGTAAATGGTGGGACCCAGCCCGGCCACTCAAATTAATGCACGTGCCACATTGGCAATCACCGTTCACCAGTCACCACAACCAATCAACCATGATTCTGATCTGTCTACAACTATACTTCCTCTATGGAGTGATCAGTGGATGATTGGGTGTGTTTTAGGAGGACCCATGTGGGGACACCTAACACTTAATCTCCATGAACACCCATCTGAAGCTCTGCTCTAATATATTGGGATTTATAATAAGTACATACATCCATATGCAGTAATTGTAACTAATAATACTCCCTCCATATTCTTCATAATATATATATATATATATATATATAGATGAGATTGGATGGAGAAATGGGAGGGTGCATTCCCTAGGAAGCTGCTGTTTCACATGCTCTCCATATCACGCACAGGCCACAGCCTTCATTTTTCATATTTGTACCCTCTCCCACATGTCCACATGTGAATTTCGGCAGTTTATTCTGCTAATTAGTGAATTATAACTTATTTTATTACAAAATGACGGTTTGGTGGGCCTCGCCCTCACTCCCTACTCCCATGATTGATCATGTCCATCACTCTCCCACCATTTCCTTTCCGGGGAGTTTTATTATTTTACAACTCAATTCATCAATATATAAGAAATGCAGAGAGATCCGTCTTACAATAAATACACATAAGAATGTTGATAACATATGGGAAGGCAATGCCTTAGTAAAGAGATCAGCCAACTGAGCATAAGTAGGTACATAGACAGGACTAAGAAGACCAACACCTATCTTGTCTCGAATGAAATGATAATCGATGAGTTGATTAATTATTTAAACATGGTATCAGAGCACATGGTTTGGCAGAACAAGAGTTCAAATCACCCCCTTGTATTTATCCTAAAAATATTACAAATGATACATATTGACCATATATAAAGTGCATCTCTCTCCACGTATGGTATGGGTATGCAGAGTGTTAAAAATACAAAATCTAAAACATGATATATATTCTTGATGCTCTCTCTAATAGCTTAAGGTTTTAGGTGAGTTGGTTAATTAACAACTGTTTTTTCTAAATTTTATATTTCTTATAGATATTTAATTTTATATTTCTTATAGATATTTTGTGTGTCTTATCCACACTAGTAAAAAATTTATCAAGGTAATCTCTTTTAAGTTCGTAATATCAAGAAAATACTTTTAGTTTGGGCGGAAAGGTAATTTGTACCACTAGTTTGTGTGTGTTTATATTAGCCAAAGAAAAATTGTTTTTGGCTTATTAATGATCAAGTTTGTAAAATTTGTTTAGGTTTTAAAATGCCAACATTTGTATGGGTTTAGACTTTTGTTATTTTGGATGGTTTTTTAAGTTGGGATTTGTTAATTTGTTTATAAGTCCATGTAACATGGAAAGATTATCGATTTATTTGGTTCCCACTCAAATCAAATTGTAAAACCTTTACAAGTAGTGAAAGGTCATTTTACTATTTATCAACAATAATTCATATGGTTAAAGTTAATTGTATTTGGGTGTTGTTGACTCTCAGTTGCAGTATTCATTAATGTAGGTAGTGGTACGTAGGATGAATGAACAATGAAGGGAGGAAGAGCATAGGCATCCACAAACAAGCTAAATTCGCAAGGGCATCTGCTACTGAGTTTGCTTCATGAAAGAGAGATGATGAGAGTGCACATGCAGGTTCAAGGGAATCAATCAAAACCCGAGACACAGTGAATTCGAAAGTCTTGAGGTAAAGAGGGCTAATAAGGTTATACTAAGAAGAAGTGATTGAGTTAATGTCATTGCTTATTAGCACATAAACAACGTCCAAGAAGCGATTAAGCTCCTCCATTTAGACTTAGTACGTAGCCACATCGAGACTCTAATGTTACAGTTATAACAATGGTGGTAACACTAGCATTATCCTTATAAAAACCAATAAACAGGAAATACTTACTTACTAAGTTGACTATCAAAATGCCAGAGAAAAAAGAAGAAGAAGAAACAATGTCTTAGCACATTCTCTCCATGTTCAGTGTCGGATTAATTTTCAATAATTCCAAACTTGCCAGTCACTGTTTCAGTAAGACCAGCCTGTCCCATTTTCCAATCCCCAAGACCTCACGAGCTCTCCCCACACATTAAAAATTAAAACACTCATCCCCATTTAACTATAACTCTATAACTATTTATCTAAACAACCAACTAATCAACCAATCTTCTCTCTCACTTTTTTCCAGATTCAAATGATCGAAATCTATTAGATTCAACCACGTTCAACAACAACAACATGAAGTTGCAAACTCCATTCTTCTTCTTCTGCTTCTTCTATTGTTACATTGGTTTTTCCTCTGCTTTTCCTAAGGTGACAGAAAGACTTGAGCTGAATGATCAAGCATCTATTCTTTTATCGATAAAAGCTAGTCTTATCGACCCACTGGATTCGCTTAAACACTGGCATCTTCCAAGCAATGCCATTGTCAACACTTCATTCTATTGTGGTTGGACTGGAATTGGATGCAATTCCAGAGGTGATATCATCAGTCTTGATATTTCCCACATGAATCTCAGTGGCAGAGTGTCCGACGACATTCAGAATCTTACTAGTTTGTCTTCGCTTAACTTATGCTGCAACGAGTTCTCATCGCCACTGCCAAAATCTTTCTCCAATCTCGTTGCTCTCAATTTCGTTGATCTCAGTCAGAATTTCTTTGTCGATAGCTTTCCAGAGGGTCTTGGAAAGGCTGCTGGATTAATCGTGTTGAATGCTTCAAGTAATAATTTCTTCGGTTACATTCCTGAGGATCTTGGAAATGCAACATCACTGGAAAGTCTGGATCTTAGAGGAAACTTTTTCCAAGGTTCGATTCCCGTGTCTCTCAAGAACCTGGGAAGGTTAAAGTTTCTTGGTCTCTCTGGAAACAATCTAACAGGGCACATACCAAAGGAGATTGGTCAGCTTTCTTCACTCGAAAGTATTGTTCTTGGCTACAATGAATTGATAGGTGGAATTCCGGTTGAGTTTGGAAACTTGACTAATCTCAAGTATCTTGATTTGGCAATTGGAAATCTAGGCGGCCCAATTCCAGCGGAATTTGGAAAGCTAAAGAACTTGAGTACAATTTTCTTGTACAAGAACAATTTTGAAGGAAGGATTCCAGCAGAGATCGGGAACATTAGTTCACTAAATTTGTTCGATCTCTCGGATAACATGTTATCTGGAGATATCCCAGCAACAATAGCCGACCTGAAGAATTTGCAGCTCTTGAATCTGATGTCCAACCAGTTGACAGGCTCAATTCCTTCTGGAATCGGAAGGTTGACACAACTAACAGTGTTTGAGCTATGGAATAATTCCCTTTCCGGTCCCTTGCCAAGTGATCTTGGCCTTAGCTCTGCATTGGAATGGTTGGATTTATCATCCAATTCCTTCTCTGGTCCAATCCCACCAAACTTGTGTAATAGAGGTAATCTTATTAAGCTTATCCTATTCAACAATGCTTTCTCTGGTCCAATTCCTACTGGTTTATCCATGTGTAAATCCTTGGTTCGTGTTCGTATGCAAAATAATTTCCTTTCTGGGACAATTCCGGTCGGGTTTGGCAAACTTGGAAAACTTCAAAGGCTGGAATTGGCTAATAACAGCCTCACAGGCCAAATCCCAAATGACATTTCATCTTCTACTTCACTTTCCTTCATTGATTTCTCAAGAAACCGCCTTCAAGCTTCACTTCCTTCCACCATTCTCTCTCTTCCAAATCTTCAAAACTTCTTAGTGTCGGGCAATGACTTGGTAGGTGAAATCCCGGATCAATTCAGGACTGTCCTTCTCTTTCCATCCTCGATCTCTCATCAAACCATTTTGCTGGAACCATTCCAGCGAGTATCGCTTCCTGTGAGAAATTGGTGAATTTGAATCTTGGAAACAACCAGTTAACTGGACAAATTCCCGTAGCAATTTCCATGATGCCCACATTATCGATTCTTGATCTATCCAACAATGCTTTGACTGGTGGGATTCCTGAGAATTTTGGCAACTCTCCAGCTTTGGAAATGCTTAATGTTTCCTACAACAAGCTCGAAGGGTCTGTTCCTGCAAATGGAATGCTGAGAACAATTAACCCAAGTGATCTTGTGGGCAATGCGGGACTTTGTGGTAGTGTGCTGCCTCCATGCACTCATGGTATGGCATACACTTCAAGGCGTAGGAGCTTGCACACCAAACACATAATTGAAGGATGGATAATCGGGATTTTAGTGCTACTAGCTGTTGTAATAGCAGCATTTGGTGCTAGATCTCTATACCAAAAGTGGTACACTGATGGAAGTTGCTTCAAAGAAAGATTTGATGCGGGAAAGGGAGAGTGGCCTTGGAGACTAAAGGCATTCCAGAGACTCGGTTTCACCAGCAATGACATTCTTTCTTGTGTCAAGGACGCAAATGTGATTGGAATGGGAGCCACGGGAATTGTGTACAAAGCCGAGATGCAAAGACTCAACATTGTTGTAGCAGTTAAGAAACTGTGGAGGACGGGAACAGGAGGTGATATCGAAACAGGAAGCAGAGACGATCTTGTAGGGGAAGTGAATGTTTTGGGAAGGCTGAGACATCGAAACATAGTGAGGCTATTAGGGTTCCTTCACAACAACAAGAATGCAATGATAATTTACGAGTATATGCAAAATGGTAGCCTTGGAGAAGCTTTACATGGAAAATGTGAAGCAGGGAGATTGCTCGTGGACTGGGTTTCAAGATATAATATAGCAGTTGGAGTCGCGCAAGGGCTCGCCTACCTGCATCATGACTGTCACCCACCGGTGATTCATCGAGATGTCAAATCAAATAACATATTGCTTGATGCCAATCTCGAGGCAAGAATTGCTGATTTTGGGCTGGCAAGGATGATGATCAAGAAGAATGAGACAGTGTCAATGGTTGCAGGGTCCTACGGGTACATAGCTCCTGGTGAGTTACCAAACCAAAATCTTTTCTTGTTCATTAGACTGCAAATTTTATGTGACTTTAGATGTAGAACTAACAATAATGTTCTCAACAGAATACGGATACACATTGAAAGTTGATGAGAAGAGTGACATATACAGCTACGGGATTGTTCTGTTAGAACTTGTAACAGGAAAACGGCCATTGGATCCAGAATTCGGGGCGTCTGTGGATATTGTTGAGTGGATACGAATGAAGATAAAAGACAACAAATCTTTAGAAGAGACATTAGACCCGAGTGTAGGTAATTGCAAGCATGTTCAAGAAGAGATGCTCTTAGTTCTTCGGGTAGCACTAATATGTACAGCCAAGCTCCCAAAGGACAGGCCTTCAATGAGAGACGTTATCACAATGCTCGGAGAAGCAAAACCTCGGAGGAAAAGTAGCAGTAACAACGGCAGAAATGTTTGTGACAAAGATAGGCCCGTCTTTAGTACATCACCTGTAAATGGTCTTCTATAAGAAGGAAGAAGGTTTCCTCTTCGGCTATCCATTTGTGTAGAGAATTGTCTTCCATTTTTGTAAGTTTTAGTAGGTATATGATTCTTGTTTGAATATTCTAGTTTATTCTGTCAGCCTGTAAATTAGGCAACCTCATTGTACCATGAAACACAACTCTCCCAAAGTTGTTTTAATCAATCGACACAAGACTGTCCATTTTCCCATGCTTCTTTCAATCTAGTTGAGCTTATCCCCCCATGATCGCTCAAGTAAAAATCACTCAGTGTAAACCAGGCAAATCTTCTTTCATTAACAAGGGCTGGATAAATCCAATTTCAGGCACCCCCCGTAATTACAATATCAATATATATCAGAAAGGAACTATCAGTGGTATATTGCACCAATAACAAAGTGCTCTCGCCGAGAAGCAAAAAGCAGTGCGCAAAATGAAAAGATACAGAAACAAGCAAAACCAAACCCCCACTTGTACAAAATGCTTTGACCTACCTCTCAGTATATATCACTCTTTCTTTCAACCAAGGAACTTGAATTCATCTTACCCTAAATTAAACAAAATATTTATATATACGCCTTTAGTTCTTTTGTCTCCAATTCTTTTCTTCAAGCCTCGGAGCTGCTGCAATGTATGCAATAGAATTTTAGGATATCAAGAATTTTTTAAATTCAAATGCCAACTCACACAGTGAATTTTATACCCATCTACTTACCGAGTCCATTAGCCTCCGAAGTTCTCATAATTCTAAGCCTCTTTGCAGAACTAAGAAACATCCTGAATACAAATTACAAAAGGGCGAGGCACAATTAGATGGAATATTTGAAACTAATAAATGTTTGCATTTCTATTTTGTAAAATCGCAATTATACCTCCAAGGAACGTCTCCCACAAGCATCCAATCTCCATCTTTATCTTCATATGTGAGAACAAACTCAGACGAGCCATCCAACAACTTTGAAGGTCCTGTCACTTCTTTCATTACTTCATGCTTCTCTGTTCTTGACCCTGATCAAAATGATAATATCAACTTCCTTGAGGAAAAAAAATTAATCATTAAAATACCATGTTTAGTTTGAAACACAATGAAGGGAAAACTCACGTCTTGCACCAATGCTCATGGTGGGCCCACCAAACATGTTCTCCAATGTCTGCGACAGGGTTTCATAGCAGCTATGAGCATTCAAATCAACCTTCCTTCCTATAAGAGTACCATCCATATTCACCTTTACAAATAGAGAGGTTTTGGAAATCACTCTGTCCTTGGAGTTATTGTTGTTCTTGTTGCTCCCATTGTTAGAACTGTCGGCCAGAGCATTCTTGCTCTTGGTTTCCTCAACCATTGAGCTAAAACCATCAGCTGGGGACTTGTTTGACTAACCAAGCTATTCATTCTATAAGATCTTATAGGAGGCCACCCTACAACCTGACTGTCTCATTAAAACAATCAAAAGAAAGAAAGAAAAGAATCAATCTCATTGAACGGAAGATTTCTACCTCAACAAAATGATACCCAACGTAGATATATTGCCATGCGAGTACATCTTTCATTGCAGAGAGTACAAAATTGGCATTTTCAGAAGCTTGGGTCAATATCTATTTAGTCATACCTATCTACTAACATTTTAAATCCTTCACATGGAAACTAAATCCAGAAAACAAGAATGGATTTTACAAACACTTCTGTAGTGGGATACCATCGTTCAATGTAGTGAAATCACTTATGGTTTCCTCGCACTAATAGTTTCCCTAATACCTGAGAGGATAAGAAAGTACCAAGATTTCCAAGTTTCACATGGCTGACTATCTCTTCGAGTGGACCACAGTTGAAGTCTTTAACATTGCAGATAAATTAAAGAGTGCAAAAAGAAAATTTCACATAGTGTGTCTTGGCCTAATCTAAATAATCATCGAAGATCAGGTCGAACCGAAAATAAGGAAAAAGAACCCCCAAAAAGGCAACTATTGGGGCTTTATCTCAGGTTTCAGATTCTTCACAACCAACCAACCAATAACGAATTTAGATGCTAGAAAGGAAAGTTATCGTATTAGTAAGAAAAATAAAAGAGTGGGAAAAAGCAAAGTGGAAAGGCTAATAGCCGAATGCAAAGTTAAATAAGCACTTTAAGAGCCCATAAACCCTTTGCTGGAAAATATATTGACATAAAGAGGAGCTTTCCATCATAAATATAAACTAAATTAGAAATTAAAGGAAACAGAGGGACAACCAAGGTCAGTTTAAAGTCAAACAAGCACATCCAGAACACATGAATCTTGGGCAGGAAAAGAAAACTAAAACAGAAAGAAAAACCCTCACACATATAGAAACTGAATTACAAGTCAAAAGATTAAGCTAACTTCAAAATCATATCATGAAGTACTTTTGAACACGCATAAATCTTTACCAAGAAAATAAATTAGCAACCATCCAGCACAGCAACCCGAAAGGAGCTAAAAGGAAAGACAGGGATAAACCATTAACACAGGAGGGATAAACCACATATATTTTATACCTTGTACCGTTCGGGGTGAAACAGGATCAGAAGCAATTCGCTTAGTCCCAGATGTGGATGAATTAGCTTTGGAAACTGAGGAATGGAAATCTTTAGCAGTCAAGATCCTTGCATATTGACCCCAAGAGGAAGTCTTTGAATTCAATCTACCGCCGCCGCCAATACTCAACCCAAGACCCAATTCAAGCTCAGACTCGTCTGGGTACGAAGAAGAAACCTCGGAAGACAGAGTCAAATTGTCTTCTCTAGACACGATGAACATAGAACCAGTGGTTGACCCACCAGAAGCCAGCCCTCTGGCGCAGTGAGAGCCCAATAAACCCAAAGTGCCGTTCATTTTACACCGGAGAAATGAAATTGAAAACAAAAATTGATGAAAATTTGGAGAGAGAGTGGGAGGGTGACAAAATAGGTGGTTTAAGATGGAGGAAGGTGGAGAAGCGTAGGAGTGATGATGGGGTGGTGGTGGAGGTGGGGCAGGGAGGTGGGACCAGATGTCTGGTTTGTGCGCCTCACCATCATCATCATCTATTTCTCCTAACCTGTCCCACTGCCATGGCAAGCTGTTACAAAAGATTTGTTCTCTCTACAAACCAAACCAACCCAGCTCTGGGATATTTCGCCCTTACTCCACTCATTTAGACATTTTCATTTTCTCGGCAAACAACTCCGTTGGTACCACAGCTGAATGAATACTTTTTTTTTTTTGATAAATCGAATACTCCTACTTTCCTGTTTCCATGACAAAACTAGAAAGATACTCCTCCGTCCCTAAATTATTATCTTACTTTCTTTTTCGTTCGTCCCAAAATAATTGTCCAATTTGAAACTTACTTTTTAGAACAT
>CM028378.1:26407953-26455484 GCA_013146195.2 Codonopsis lanceolata | reverse complement strand
GGTAGTAAAGTAGTTGTTCTACTATTGGTGTTTGAACATACTCTAATTCAATAATGTAGTTGTTTTTAGAAAATCACATCAAGTAGTAAAGTGGTTGTTTCTAAATCGGGCTTCGTTTTTTGAGAATTTAAAATCAAGTAATTTGTGTGTTTAAATTGGGATATTCAAGTCAAGAATTCTTCCAAGTTTTAAAATCACTATTAGTAGTCGCTTGGTTATTGAAAATCAATTTTGTGTTCGAAAATTAAAACCGTGATTTTGTTTCTTTGCTTTCATAAAAATAAGAATTAAACTCTGTAATTTTTTAGTTTTGTTCTCCTACATTTTCATTGCATTAGATAAAAATTTGATGTTGACCACATATTATCATTTTCTCCCGCATGCTAATTGGATTAACCTTATTGTTTGCCTATCTAGGACCATTTGGATCAGGTTTTCTTTTGGTTGTTTGTGAGTAATGTTACAATGTTCCCACCCAGCTCAAATTCAAATGGATACTACCAAATTTTGACCGCAGAGGAGATCTTTAAGTCGTTGGAGAATCTCAAGAGTGGTTCTCCTCTTCGCTAACGTGATCAAGGATGTGAATCCTTACAAAGCCAAGCCATCAAATTTACTCTGTTAGTATTGGTTTTCCTGCTATTTTTCATGCATCGGATATGTTATGTCCGCATATTTTGATTTTGATTCAATCCCTTTCTTAAAAGTACAGTTGTGTTTATAATTGGTTTCCTTATTGGAGAATTTGTTATTTGGTCTTAATTTTATTTTATTTTTGTTTTTTCACCTTTCCATGTTAAGATTATATCAATATGCCTTATGATCAGTAGTTTGACTTTTGGTCATATTTTGTAATTTGTATCAAAGACTATTATTACTGGGACTAGGTTGAGTAACTATATATATATATATATATATATATATATATATATATATATATATATATATATATATATATATATATATATATATTCTTTCTAATTTTCTCTGCTCTCTCTCTCTCATTTCTCAAAAATAGTTCATTCTTATTTGAATGACCGAAGTCTTATTCAAAATGAAATTTGAATGTCCGTCTCATTCAAGAATGGTTATCTGAGAGCTATCATAGTGGTTCTTTTGTTGTTATGTTTGTTCTTTTTTGATTTCTTTTTTATAATGTGGTATATATTTTGTTGTTTTTGTTTTAACTATCAATCCTTCGTTAAGAATTTTCTTATAGTCCTTTGTACAAATTTCGATTAGTATGAAAATTTTAGAATATGTGTTTTCTAACAAGTTTTCAATTGAATATCAAGATGGTTGTACTGGATTTGGAACTGGAAGTGTATGTGATTAATTAATAATATATGTGCTGATAAATTTGATTTTTTTAGTGTAATGCAACTCCTTTGAAAATTGGTAACATTAATGCAGTCAATTAATCTTATCTTTCATTGCAATTGTTGTTATCTTCAAATCGGCTTCATTCCGAAATTAGGTTAGTTGATTTAATTGCAGAATATGCAAATTTCTTGATTTTAATATGGAAGTGTGTCCGTGTGTTTGGTATCATAGGTATTTGATTTCAAGAATTTTTAACTTTAATCTATTATATTGTACCTTAATTTTTTTAATTTTTCAAAAAAAAAATTTGCTGGATTATTATGGATTATGAAGCTACGGAAGATGCAATTGGTTTCATTAGATGTTTTGTGTAATCCTTGCTAGAATTTGGTTACCTAAAGACTAAAGTTTACCTAGATTAGTTAGAAAATTGGTTCCTATAGGTATAGAGTATCCAGTCAATCACCAGTTTGTATTTATTTTAGTTCTGTTAAGTAAAGTTCTCTGTGTTCCTTGGTTTACTACTTTCTCTAATGGTTTATTTGCTTTCTGTAATAGACTTTCTATTTGGATTCCTCTTTTATGGGTTTCTTTTCTTTATCGTTTGTTTATCATAACAGCTTCAACAAAGGGCGGAAGAGAGTGTCCACATCTCAGAGCCGACACTCAGTTTGATTTCATCTCAAAGCCGAGGTACAGTTTGATTTTTGTGATTGACAAACTATTCAAGTTAATTTGTCTAAAGGTACATGATTTCAATGCTCTTACATGAGTCTCATATTGATAGTCATCTCAGTGTTCTCAATCTCCAGGTTGCTCAGTAAAATTTTGTCTCAATTTTCATGCTAAATAAGCTTTTGTCTCTCGACATTTCCGCCGCCCTCTCAGTCACCATTAAATCAACTTTAAAATATGTAAGTTTCTTTCACTAAAATATGTGTTATTTTGTTTTCTTTTGGTTTCCTTCTGTATTGTGCTAGAATTATGTGTTCTTTTGGTTTCCTTCTGTTAGCTTTCTCTCGCAAATACTCTTCAAGTCACCGTCCTCTCCATCGCCGTTAAAGTCAATGTTGAAATCTGTATGTTTCTCTCTATGTCTTTCTTCTTATTTTGGTTTCCTTCTCTTTGAATTTTGTGATATATACCAATTCAGTGACATATACCAATATGATATTGGGCTATGGTCAACATAGAATGGGTGAGAAAGCTATAAATCTGTTTAATTCAATTAGAGGACGTGGCATACAACCAGATTTCATAACCATAGTTGCAGTCCTCTTATGTGTTTTATTGTATGCCTGAGTGAACTACCCTGGATTGGTAGATGAAGGTCTTCTTATTTTGGTTTCCTTCTCTTTGAATTATGTGACTCATGTGTTTTATTTACTGATTTCCTTATGTGTTTTATTGTATGCCTGAGTGAACTTTCCCGCCTACTGCAACTCCTTCCTCCGACAACCGTAAGCTCTCTCTTCATCTCTATTTTGTTTTCTTTAGTGTAGTTTTCTTTAATTTTTCTTCTTTATTCCTCATTGGTGAATCTCTGTTTCTTTCTTTGTTCTTGCTTACGTTACGGACTATTTTGTTCTTCTCCGCTAATTGTATCCTCCCTCTCCTCTCCCCTTCCTTGATTTCGTTAGTGTTTCTTTATCCTCCTCCCTCGGCACAGCAGCTCACAACAGTTCAGGTAATCTAATTTCGATTTCTTTCTATCTTGCTCTCCTTTTATTTCATTTTCAAATTTTGATTTCTTTTTTGTCAATCTGATTCTGTGAAGTTTGTGTTTTGAAACCACAATGCCTTTTCCTTCTATGTATTGGTTTCCATTGATGTATTTCATACAACTTCTGCTTAAATTATGTTCGAGCAGGCTTTTACTGTCTTCAGGCAGATGCTTGAGCGAAATGTGCCCTCGAATGTTGTGACTATATCTTCTAGGAAGTTTGGCTTTGGATAAGAAATTTCATGCCTTCACCCTTCGTAAATCATTGCACCAGAATGTCTTCGTTGACTCTGTTTTGGTGGACATTTACTCAAAATTGGGTGTTATTAGCTATGTAGAACACGTCTTCGCTCAATGCCCTGAGAAGAATTCTTTGACATCTACCAATATGATATTGGGTTATGGTCAACATGGAATGGGTAAGAAATCTCCAAATCTGTTTAATTCAATGAGAGGACATGACATACAACCAGATTCCATAACCATAGTTGCAGTCCTCTCCGCCTGCAGCTATGTTGGATTGGTAGATGAAGGTCTTCAAGTATTTGAGTCAATGGAGAATGAGTACAATGTGTGTCCCTCAGCGGAGCACTGCTGTGTTGTAGACATGTTAGGGAGAGTTGGCAAGGTAGTGGAAGCCTATGAGTCTGTTGAAGGATTGATTGGGTGAAGAGGGTAAAGTGTTAGGGATCTAGGGATCGCTCATTGCATCTTGCAAAACTCATGGGAAATTTCAACTGGCCAAAGTTGTTGCCAGCAAGTTGCTCAACAAGGAATGAGAAAAGAAAACAACAGGTTATCATGTTCTGCTGTCAAATATAATGCAAAAGAAGGAAATTGGGCAAATGTCTTTGCCGCTTGGAATGTTGGACTGATGTCACTGGTAAAATGAATTTTTTTTTGCGTCTAGAGACCAAAAGCACACCAAGAGTGAAGAGATATATGAAATGTTGGAAGTCTTGGCTATTGATTTGAAGGATTCTGATTAAAGGCCTTATCTAGAAGAAAAGGACCTCTCAACATTTTCTTAGTTCCCTTTATGATTTCCGACTCCGTATTGAGTTCACGTTAATTTAGAGTACATTTGTGTATTTGCAATTTCCATGTTAGTATTGATGAAAGTGAAGAGAAATTTGTAATTGAAATATCAACCATGAGATCTGCACATGTTCTGGCCATTTAATTCATATGACATTTCCATTTGCACAAGTAATATGTTATCTAACCTTAACTGCCATTTAGGGGTATATATGTCTTCAGTTGAAATTTTAATACAAATTCTAACTAGATGATAAGGTTTTTACATGCTCAGCCTTCGGGGGTGATTAGGTTGGACAATACGACAATTTTGCATTGCGATGTAATTGGATTCGATTTATGCATCACAAATCTAATTACTTTTTTGCATCATCAATTTTGCATCACGATATACAAAATCAAATCCAATTAAGGTAATCATTGTAAACGAGTAATTATATTTGTAGTCAAATTTCTTGATTTTCATTGATGATATTGTAATTAAGGTAGGAATCAAATAGATTGATTGATTAATTTTCGTAAATAAGTAGTCAAAATTTTCTTATTTTACTTGATATTTTAATAAAGGTAGGAATTAAATAGATTAAATATAAATTAATTGATTGATTTTCGTAAATATGTACAAATTGATGTATCGCGATAGACGATGGTGGATTTAGAATAATATTTCAGTCGGATCACAAATTTTAACTACGACATAAAAAGTTTAGAAATCCCAAATTTATTACATGAAAAGTTTTAAAAACATAATTTTGAGCGGGGTCTCTACCCAAAATAACGCGCTTTTGTATGGTAATTTTTTTATTTGAGTGGGGTCCTTTATCCTAAGCTATAGATCTGCTCCTGGCTGGCGATAGACAAATTGGTGCATCGCAATGCACAAACTTATTGATTTCCATAAATATATACAATTTGATGTATCGCGACGTACAAATTGGTTCATTGTGATGCACAAATTGATTATTATTGCGTGTCCGATTCATTAATGACAAAGTTGTCATTTCGCCCCTAAAAATTGTCTTTTCCGGTTACAAAAAATAAACATGGGAGCGGAGCAGTTAAATTTTTTTAAAAATGGACTGGCTGCAATTTTTCCTTTAATCTTTTAATGGTTGAAAAATGATAATTAGTTTTGATCAATAGATCAAAATTTCATTGTTTGTTAATTGAATTGTCGTAAGTTATTCATTTTGTTGAAGGTTATATGATAAAACATGTTATTTAATAAATTTGTTTATCATACATCAATTTTTTGTCTGTCAAGCAGTAATATTTAATAAATTTGTTTATTTCTATATTTTCAATTTTACATAACAAACTTCATTGAACAAACTTCATTACAAATTATACGAAGGATTAAATTTTGGTCTACCGGCGGTGGAAAAACAATTCTCACAAGCGGCTTTGAGTGAGTGACGCATGGCAAACCAAGATTGGGTTATGCAATGACACGAGGTTAATCATTACAAGATTGGGAAACTATGTTTTAGAAGGTCGAGTTCTTTCAAATAGTACCTATGGCGATACTGTTTTGATTTCGAGAATGTCATTGACACCTTCTGATCACCGAATTCCATTCAAATTTCAAAGAAGGCAGTTTCCGTTGATGTTGTCTTACGCAATGTCTATAAATAAAAGTCAGAGACAATCATTGTCTAATGTGCATCTTCTTTTGAAAAAACATGTTTTTAGTCCTGGGCAATTATATGTTGCGTTGTCTCGAGTTACTAATCCTAAAGGTCTTCGAATTTTAGTATGTGATTGTGATAGTAGTAATTGTCGTACAAGTTTAACGACAAATGTTGTGTATAAAAAAGTATTCCAAAATCTGTAATTATTTTTCAAAATTTATGAAATGTTATAAATTTACATTCACATTTTATTAATTCTTGATTAATGTTTTAGCATTGAAGTTTTTTGTTGTATGTTATTTATCTTTGTTTAAATATATACTTTTTCATCTATAAACTATCCGTGCATCGCACGGGTGAAATACTAGTTATTCAATTAAAAGAAGAAATAAAGTTCAAGTAAAAGAAGAAAGAAATAAATTCACTTTTACTTTTATATATAGATTTAAAAATGAATCGACTGTTATTGATATTTATATCTATATTTTTTACTTTCCATGTCACATTTGAGAGTGAAACTTGCCGGTTAGAAGGGCAAGCGTCTTAAAGGCAAAATGACAAAAAAAAAAAAAAAAAACACAATAAAAAATGTAAGGTTATATGGTGCACATGTTTTGGATTGATCCAAAAAGAAATTCTAGGGTAATTTTGAAAATTCTTTTAGAAGACATTGTATTGATGTAATGTGACGTTATATATATATATATATATAACAGAAGCCTATATCTCAATTATTTTAAATAATTTATTGTCTAAAACAACTTTTTAAAAATATGATATCATTAATCAGATCTCATTTAATGTAATATTAAATTAAAGATTAAATATATCAATAAATTGACTTAGAATATATCAACATGACAACATTAACTCAGTCAAATTAAAGAAGGATGAATTATTTAATTTCTCCTATTTTCACAAACAAAACCCTTCGATTTCATATCCTTAGTCATTGTATCTTTGATATTAATGTCATTCAATTGTCATGTATTTTTTTTAATTTTTATAATAAATTTGTGATCAATTGATGTAATCTTTGGACTATTTAATTTTAATCAAATCATAATCAATTATTCATTGAAGTAATATATTATTTTTTAATATTTTTTTATCTTCGTTAATTCAAAAAAAAATATTCATACATTTAATGCACATATATAAAACTAGTTATCAAATAAAAAAGAAACCCCCGTAAAGTTAGGGAAGACCTCAAGCTATCATCGTATTGTGTTGGTATGCATCACACTTGGACAAGAGTGTTGTCGATCATTACAATACGTCACCCTAATAACATGACGTGACCATCTCACCGAATGAAGAGAGTTGTAATTAATGCCCTCACCCCTTACCTTATCATAAAAGAAACTTATGTTTAACTCGGGCATGGAGTGAAAAAAGTCAATAGACATCCTTATAAATATTTTTACCTTCGAAACTCTCTTATTTTGATTTTCTTGATCAACTTGATTAAAAAAATAAAAAAAAATCTATAAAAAATTACTATTATTTTTGCCAAATTTTAAAAAATTAATTGAAAGTTTACTTAATAGTATATCAATTATTGAAAATTTATTACCAAAGTCTTAATGTACCATAAATAATAAGTTAATATTATTTTAGGTTGACTTTTTAATAATAAAAAGTCAAATTAATAGGTAACTCAATTCAAAAGAAAGATTACGAAGTAAATACTCTCTTAATAACATCCAAAGGGCCGTATTTGAAAAAAAAAATCTACTCCCTCCTCTCTAAATAATAGTTATGTTTCTAATTATTTTTTTAGGAAGAAATTATTATTCTATCTTACTTTTTCTTTCTACTTTAATAAAGATGATATGCATTTGGGCTTTTTAAGAAACTATATATTTTACAAATGCTTAATATAGTCAATTCTTTTTTTTTTTTTAATTCTGTGTGCTCACTGCTTAGTCAAATTTTATTAAATAATAACTTAAGTACGAAGGGAATAATAATAACAAGGGGTCAAACTTACTTATATATATAAAAAAAAAGATGTAACATTAAAGTTGCTTGTAATGAAAAAATGATATATAATAGTATACGTAAATTGAAGGCATAATTCTAAGAATGAATATTTGAGTGAAATAGTGAAACTTTTTTGTTATAAGTAATAAAACACATGGGAGTGTATTGACACAAGTTATCCGACGGTTGGGATTAATCTCAATAGCTAGACCAACGGTTATGTGTCAATTAGAAATAATATTTTTATAAATAACTCTCCTTAACAATGGATCAAGTTCGAATTGTGTCCCTCAACTATCACTGAAGTGATGTACCCTTAACACGATAACATTTTCTTAAATCACATTTTATTTAGGTATTACTATTTCAATTGACACAATAAGATATAAGATATCGGAGTGTAAATCGGAACCGAATCAAACAAACCAAACCAAGTTTGGTTCGATTTTGGTCGATGACAGTTCGGTTTCGGTTTCAAAAATTGAAAAATCGCTCGATTCGGTTTACGGTTTTTTTTTTGTATCGAACTAAACCAAACCAACATATATATTTTTTATTTATTTACTATAATATATATATATATATATATATATATATATATATTCATATATACATACATACATACACACTAAACTAAACAACATCTTAATTGTTGGAGGACTACTATTTTTTTCATTGTTTGTGTTTATTTTGAAATTTGTATTGTTTAATTTATGATAATTTTATTTCCAATGTTATTTTGAATGTTGTTAAATTTGATTGAAAACAATTTATATAAACCATAAAACCGAATCAAACCAAACAAAATCGAGTGGTTCCGTTCCATTCGATTTGAAATTTTTGGAACCAATAGGGAGCGCTTTGGTTCGTGGTTTTAGCCTAAACCAAACCAAACTAAATTACTTACACCACTAATAAGATATTAAAATATATTATCATACTGACACCGTATTATATGTACGGACACGAGGATCTAAGCATAACCTAAAAAAGTAAGAATGGAGTAATTTTATGGTTTCATATATAATTTGGTCCTTAAACTTAATATTATTTATTGATTTGGTTCAACTTATTTGTCATTTCCTAATTTAACCCTTGAACTCAATTTTGGGTTACGGTTAGTCCCTAATGATGTCCGTTAATTTTGACGGTAAAAATGAAATAAAAAACCTTTAGAGCATCCTCAATGTTATTTTTTATACCAACTTCTTATACAACTTCTTAACTGGGTTCCACTGTTACCTATACATTTTTTTCTTCTTACACACTTAAGAATAAATCTTCCCATTGTATACTATTCTTACACAACTTCTTACATAAAAAAATATTAAATTTAACACCAAATTAAATAAAATAAAAATCCTCCACCCACCCCCCCACACAAATGACAACCCTCTGCAAGAAGCCTTCCATTTTGCAGGTTCTTCACTAAGAACCTAACTCTCTTTCTCTCCCCATCAACCTGTCTTCTCTCTCCTATTTGGCATCCTAATGGCCACTAACACAATTTTTTTAGGTATAAGAATTGTGCATTTAAGCACAATGGTGATGCTCTTATACCCTATTACCCTTGGTGATTCCACGTATTAATATATGTGGCCAATACTGATGGATCTCTAAGTCAAATACAAAAGGGAAAAAACATATTTAAAAAAAATACAATATATTAATGAAAAAAAAGGTATCCACAAAATAGCTTTCAGCATACCCAACAGTGCACCTCCTCATCCCCACACGCCACCCATTTAATTCCACCCACCCCACCTCTCTCATTTTTCCCTCCCTCTCTCTTATCTGATTAATGTATACAAAAAATTTGACCGATGGAAGAACGTAGCAGTTGGTGGTGAAGGTGATGGAAGAGAGTAATCTCCATGGAAATCGAGTTTGGGAAAAGGGCGAAGATGTCGTCGGAGTCGACGTCGATGAGAGCGGGTTCGTCAGAGTAAGGATAAGGGTTGTGTTGTGATTTCATTTCAATCTTCCAAGATCTGGCCGATTGAAGTTTCAATTTTTCAATTTTCTCGGATTGAAGTTCCAATTTCTCAATTTTTTTCGTATTGGAGTTTCAATAGCACATGAGTCGTATACCCTTTTTTTTTTTCTCACCTGGAGTGGAATGAGGGCATATCACATTGCCCGCTATCTTGATTGTTCCTACTTTTCTTTATCTGCTTTTTCCTGGCTCTAGGTAAAAGGACTTTGGTTATTCAAAGCGAGAAAGTACTTTCTGACTACCTCTCCACCTTGCTCAAAAACAGCGTTTTCTTTCTCAACATAACTCATAATCAGTTTCTACCATAGAAAAGTTTCCTATCTAAGCATCTTAAAATGCAAAGAGGAAAAGCTTTAGGCAATCCTTCGTCGTATGACTGATGTCCCCGCTAAACAGACTGATGAGTGAGCTCTTTAGAACTATGATTCCCCCTCGTTGCGAAAGAAAGTTTGAGATCCTAAATTGTCATGCCGAAGATGAAAAATCTACTGATTGAGTTGTGGCAACCACCAATGGAATCCTTATCGAGTTAATCAAATCTACTTCTCTTTTTTTTCTTGAGTTCACTCCTAGATATAGGGGGTGAGAAAAAGAAGAACGCCAGAACTATTACTATTAGACATTTTGTTCATCAATTAGAAAGAGAAAAGATAAGAGCTTCACACTGATTAATATCAATTTTCTCTCTCGATTTTCTTAGTGATTTGGCTTCAAGAAATCCAATTTTAGACCGTTTCCAATACCCACTTCCCAATATTCGTCGAAGAACATAGTCATCTCCGTTGAAATTTTCCTCCAAGATTTGTTGTCCAAGCTGTCCACCTAGGAATTTGACGTAGCGGAACAATCAACAAGAACTTTTTCTACAAGAAATTCCTTAACAAAATCCTATGACGGTTTTAGGGTTTCAAGCACAGAGCAAGAAAACAAATTAAACGAAAAAGTTCGAAAACTTTCAAAACCAATTAAACGAAAAAGTCTGAAAACTTCTAAGGCCCGTAACATTGCTTAAACAACGTTTTTAGGCTAAAAATGAACTGTTCATGGGATAAACCCAGCGAGTCTTGTAGATTTCATCGAGAGCTTCGATTTGATATGCGACGGGTTTCATAATTAATCCGGACGTGAAAGTTATGTTTCGTTAAAGTTATGTTGATCGTTAAATGATTTCTACTGGTGCATAACGGAAATTAACGAAAAATTGTGAAAACAACTCGTTGATTCAATTTTCAGAAACTGCCACTGGATCCCTAAGCTTCGAACTCTTCCCTAACGTCTTGCTCAAATAAATCTCGACTGTCTGTTCTACATTAGAATTTAACTTCAAAATAAACGAACGTCACCCAAGGGATTAACGTGTGCCCAAAATTTGAGTTCAATGACTAAAATATGAAGTGTCAAAGAGATTGAACCAATTCCATTGAAATTGTTAACTTGAGGGATCAAATCTGGAGTATTAAACATTTAAACCTATTTTTGTTTTAGGTATTTAGTTTGTTTTTAGGGAGGGAAGGAGTAAGAGCCAATAAAAAGGTGTTTGTGGGTCTGTAGGTCCCGCCAGTCGGTAGGCGCGGGATAAGGAAAAACGCACCAACCTTTTAACCAATCGAAAATATAGACTCACCCTAAAAGGCCAAATAGCGTGTCATATCATAGCAGAGAATCAGTGTGGCCGCTGTACCTTATCGTCTCTCCCACTCTCTCTCTCCCCTCCCACCAATTTCTCTTCCATCTCCCCCAAATACCGTGTCATATCATATCAGAGAATCAGTGTGACTGCTGTATCTTATCCTCTCTCCTCTCTATCTCTCTCTCCTCCCACCACTTTTCACAGAGACCGAAAAAAACCATGGACAACAACCAACAAACGGCACCGCCGCCGCCGCCATCGCAACCATCCCCATTTCCTCAGCAACCGCCGTACCAACACCTCCTCCAACAACAACAACAACAACTCCAAATGTTCTGGACTTACCAACGCCAAGAGATTGACCAAGTCAACGACTTCAAAAACCACCAGCTCCCACTCGCCCGGATAAAAAAGATCATGAAAGCCGACGAAGATGTCCGCATGATCTCCGCCGAAGCCCCAATTCTATTTGCTAAGGCCTGCGAGCTATTCATCCTCGAACTCACCATTCGCTCCTGGCTCCACGCCGAGGAGAACAAGCGCCGTACTCTCCAGAAGAACGATATCGCCGCCGCCATCACTCGTACGGATATATTCGATTTTCTCGTCGACATTGTCCCCAGAGACGAGATCAAGGACGAGGCAGCCGGTCTTGGTGCCATTGTCGGGTCCACTGCTAGTGGTGTCCCTTATTACTACCCTCCCATGGGTCAACCGGCCCCTCCTGGTGTTATGATGGGTAGGCCGGCCGTTCCTGGCGTGGATCCCGGGATGTACGTCCAACCGCCGCCGTCTCAGGCCTGGCAGTCCGTTTGGCAAACGGCAGACGACGGGTCCTATGGTAGTGGTGGGAACGGTGGCCAGGGTAACCTCGACGGGCAAGGGTACGTTGGTCATTTCCCTTTCTACTTCCCGACTCTACTGTTGCTAGTTTATGATATCTCTTGCAGATCCGATCACCTAGGTTTCTATGCGCAAAAAATGTCGTCTGACTAATAATTTTTTTACTATTTTATTACTCCGTACTATTTTTCAGGAATTTTGGCGTAAGGTAGGTTTAGGCTAATTTGCTGTTGAGTGTGTTATTTATTCTGCCTTGAAATTTGTTATTCCTAAATTGTGGCTTGATTCTTATGTTGATCAGCCCTATTCAGTCGAATTGATTGCTCAGATTTGTTGGGTTATGCCACAAAACCTGTTTTCCAGAAGAAAAAAAAATGCAGTTTGGTTGAGTTATCTGGGGAGTTCAATTAGACAGAAATCAGGCATAGAGAACTCTGGTTGGAGAGAGGCTCTCTCAGTTCTTGTTGTGGAAGATTTGCTTCCGTTTGGTTAAGTAGAATGAAATGATCAGAGAGACAGGCTGATAACACATCAGCATTATAGGTAAGTGTGACCCCTTCTTGGCATGAGAATCGGAACTAGGTCTGTCAATGGATCCGATATATATCGGATATAGGTAAATCCGAATCCGATCCGAAACCCTATATCACCGATCCGATCCGATCCGATAAGCCGATGGATCAAGTGTATGTCAATTCATATCCGAATCCGTTACCCGTTAACATATCCGATTAAATATCCGATCCGATCCGATCCGAAATATAAATATATGAATAAAAAACAATTAGAATATGAAAGGGAGGAAGTTCAAAAAACAACATGCATATATAATTGTGTATATTATGTATATATATAATAAGAAATATGTTATTTTCAGATCAGATCGGATCGGATATAGCTAAATCCATATCCGATCCGTTAATAAATAAATTATCGGATTCAGATTCGAGTTATTGGACCATTATACAAATCCATATCCGAAATTTCGGATCGGATTCGAATCGGATTCGGACCAAAATCCGATCCATTGACAGGCCTAATCGGAACTAAGGACCTCAAAGTTTTTGTCAAACTGCCAATAGCACATAGAGGTGGCAAACCGGTGGGTATGAGCGGGCATGGGCGGTGCCCATATGGGCAATGAGCTCAAATGGGTGGGTACGTAAGTGCCCTTTTAAAACTATGGGCATAAATGGGCATGGGCGCCCATCTACTCATTAACACACAATTATCAAATAAATACAATAATTACAAAAAAATCATTCTTTAACCAAAAAAACTCAAAAATTACCAAAACATTAATTTCACAAAAAAAAGGAAAAATAAATATGTATTTTTGTGTGTGCTTATAAGTGACCACCTCATTACCATTAGACACCAATATCGTTTATAGAATTTTAGGCGTGATTATAGTTGATAGATCTAAAATCTAAATTGACCTAGGAGCTTAGTGACCCAGCCAATGGGTCATGCGTAGAATCTAGACATTTGGGCTCGAGACGTCACATTATATATATATATGAATGAAATTAGTAATTTTCAAAGAATCTTCCTCACCCAATTGCTAGTTTTCATTCAAAAAAAAATTTCTCATATAGTAATTTTTTAGAGATTCTAATTTGTAAAGTTGACCAAAATTAAATGCTTCATGCTAACCAGATTGTTGGACCGATGTTGATTGATAAAATAATTGATTGAGCGTTAAAATATGATTTCACGAATTCAGATAATTTGAACCCCCAAGTTCATCAAATTACAACAATTACTTTGAGAATGTTGCAATAGTAAGCTAAAAAAAGATTACTTTGAGAACGGAGAGCCTACAGCGGCGGATCTAAGTGAGATTGGGGGAGAGGGGTGGGGATCCAACACACGACATAATTTTGCAATATATATATATATATATATATATATATATATATATATATGTTAAATGTTAAACGTCATTATTAAGAGATCGGAGAAAGCAAAAACCGGAGCGAAATTGAAGAGCAAGAGAATAAGTTTTAGCATGGGTGCCCAAGTGGGCGCCTATTTAGCCCATCATAATTAATGGTCTCAAATGGGTATACCCATTTGTGCCCACTTAAAATATTGGATGTGTTCATACCTATTATTTGTTGGGTGGTCTGGATAGGCAAATGGGCGCGGGCAAAATTTGCCATCTCTAATAACACAATCAGCATTTGACACGTCAGCTTCAGAAAAGGGAACATGGTGGCTATGTTGCACGGACACGGCAGGTTGGAAGCGAATTCCGAGTTGGACACGGCGGATTCGGCCCAAAATACGTTTTGGGGCCGAATTTGGATTTACAAAACTTCTGGACACGGACACGGGTGCAAGCCTTAGAGAGCCGGGATACGTACTTGGAAGTCGGCCCTCAAATCCCCTATCAAAACGAACCTTAGCCCCCTCAAATTCCCTCGTCGCCGACCTCCACCGAACGAGTAACGACCTCTGCCGCCGGCCGGTCCCCTTGCCCCTTCGAAGGCGACTTTCTCTCCTTGTGCGCGACCTGCGTCTGTCTTCTTCGAGACTTCAACTGATGGTCGATCTACTCTTCGATGTCTTCATCTCTTCTGAATCGACCAGTCCACAACCAGGTTTTCTTCAATCTTCATTTCTTCCTTCGAATTTGGACTCTTCGATCTCTTTTCTGAGTTTTTCTTCTCTGAGTCTCTCACCATTCTCCTCTCTCTTCGATGTCAACGCAGACCGAAGACCGAACAGAGAAGGAAGTGGGTTTCTTAATTTATATTAATATTTATAATCTGGTCCTTATATTTAGAATATTTACATTTTGGTCCTTATATTTTGAATATTTACACTTTATCCCCCGCACCCGTGTCCTATATTTTTTGAAAATCACGTATTCCCGTGTCCCGTGTCCGCGTATCCGTGTCCGTGCAACATAGCATGGTGGAGCAAAGAGTGGGTAAACCACTGTCGGTGGACTGTGGGTCGTCAAAGTTTTTCCTCTTTTTTTCTTTCCAAAATAGTTTGGGAATTTGTTCTTTTATAATATAGGGATGTTTGTCTCTGTAATTTTTTCCGTAGGATCTCTTAGGTTGATCTAGGAAGATAATTTGATAATGCATATTCATAAAAGAATGAATTCCCCTATAAAGCCCACTAATGAGTTCTGAAATTTCGCCTTACTAATTGGTAACAGTTATAGAAATGTCATCACAAGACATAAACTTTAAAATGTGGTTAATTATGAAAAACTGAGTTATCATACAATTATTTCAAGCTGAGACTCCTCTATACAAGCTAAGGGAACTTATTGTTAACAACCTCTTGACTTTGTCCTTGTTTCAAGCAAGTGATTTCATGTATCCCCTGGTTCTAGGTTGTTTTGTTGATTTGTAGCATGAATGCTCTTCAAACATGTAGGGTCTTACTTGTTTTGTCTTTATTAGATAGTTTTCAAATGGCTTTTGGGATAACTTGTCCTTTATTAAGTCAAGAAAACACATGCTTATTGTTTAGTCACCTTGTTTTCTCCTTCATCCATTAGTTCAACATTGTTTTTTCTTTCTTAAGCGCTGTCAATTGTCCTTCTCTCAACTTGAACTAAGGTTCAAAGAAAAGGAGTGGCGCCAAAATTGGATCGTTGAAGCTGGGGCACTTTTCAGAGGTCTGATATCAGGTTGAAGGTGTCTCCTAAGTCTTACCTGTCTGACATGTACTCGACTTGTTGAACTGAATGTCGAATTTTGTAGACCAGGAGTCACTGGTGAGCAGAGGATGCATTTTGAGGCTACAATCGTTAACTTTGGACAATAAAAAGGTTCAGTAATGACCAGCACTGCCTTGAGGAGTAATTATTAGGGTTTTTTCTTTCTTAGGCACTGCCAAATCTGTCTTTTACATGGGAGATAATTTCTTTCTCCAAGTTTGGTTTTGGAAGCAGGGGCACTTTCCATGAGCCAATGTTGGAGATGTATTAGACTTATATGCTTCTGAAATGTGTTCAACTTGCTGAACCGAGTGTCCTTCGTTTTGGGACCAAAAAGATCTCGGACTCACTGGTGAGCTGATGACGCTTACTTTTGACTATAAACGGAGTCAATTTATTGTACCACTACTGCCAATGCTAAAAGGAAAAATAAATAACATAGGAAATAGTGTTATCAACCTAGTCTTACAAGATATGAGCTTCCGTGATATTGATGTTTGTTTTGGATTCAGTTTGACCTAGTGTGGATAAAAGTTTGATCAACTACGTAATCCACCAGCTCCCATTCCTGATGGCAATTTTGTGTATTAAAAATGCCCAGTTTCAGTTGTTTATTTAAAACCTTTGGCATATTATGGAGAGAAGTATTTGAGAAATGTAATGTTTCTACAATAATTCTAGTAAAGCTTACCCATGTGGCATAGTGCCAGTTGATAATTAAGTGCTTTGTTCGATTTACTTTACTGGGAGTCTTGTTAACTTCAAATAGATCCAATTTATTTTGTCATCATAGATACTCTTACTGCAATCTGACAACTGTCAAAAGTTTGAGTCTGACCTTATTGTGTTGGGTTGGCTCACTTCATATCGATTACCACAGTGCTTATTTTGCATTGCACAGTTCCCTGTGATATTTGACAGACTTGTTATTGATGCATGTTCTCTATTTATCAGATTCAAGCAACACTTGGCTGTTGAACCATATGTAGTGCAGTTTTTGGCAATAGCATCCTTTATTTTTGTTTTCTCACCTAAAAATGATTTAAGAGTGTGTCAGATGCAGTGCATTCTATTTAGTCTTTGGGTTCATCAGATGTATTTTTACGTTCCTTGGGTTTTATTTCCACTTCCTTCATCTTTTCGCTTGTGCTTTCTTTCTTTCTTGAGACTCAATACACGTATACAGCTTGTGTCAAACTCTTGAAGCCATGCCCCCCCATGCACCGAGTTGGTGTGCAAACTCTAAATTTTATGCTGTCAATCCCACCCCCTCTTTTATTTTTGTGTTTTGGCTTTCAAAAATCACCGAGTAATTTATGCTTGAAGATTGATATTTTGGGTAGTTGTGATATTTTTTAATATTCTTATTATAGATATAGTGCCAAAAAATAATATCTACACATTGACAATTTCTTATAAATTCTCCCAAATGAACTCCGAAAATGAAAATGAATAAAAAAAGAACAGTTCTCAGAATGCTAAACAAATATAACCTTGCTTTCTTATAAAAAATAAAATATAACCTTGCCTTTTCATGTCCCAACGTTTAGGGAGGTCCTATTTACATCTAAGTTTACAAGTTCCTTTATATTCTAGCTTTAGCTCCCCTCGTATTTAGGGAAAAAACACAAGTTTGGATATTAATGAAGATTGCTCGAGTAGACATCTCAAAGATGTATAACTAACCGTAAGTTAACCCTGTCCTTCAGAAATTAGAAGGCTTACCAGGTATTTGATGGGAGGGGTTTGGCCTAATCAACACACACGAGGCTTGTTCACCAACTTAACTAGGCCCTGTGTCATTGTGATTTTTGATTGATTTTGTATTCTCACGCAGTATATTTAATTGTGCTATAATTTTTTGTAATCTGGGAAGGTTTGAAAATCTGCTTGCATTGGCTTGCTTATTGATGAGAGCAATTATTGGAAAAGAATAGAAAAATTAGCTATTTACAGATGTCAGATACTCAGTTGTGGCATGACGTAACCATACTGTAAAAGGTGAAAACAGTTATCTGATGCTGCAAAAACTAGAAATGAGTAAAGTAACACCTTTAAGAAGAGTTAGAAAATGTAGAAACCTTGTAACTACGGTCCATCATAATATTTTGGGATGTTTCACTTTAAGAGTACACTTTAAAAAATTATGCATACAATTTTTATAAAATTTAATCTTTATTCTTCACTTGTGTTGTAAACACATTGCTTGTGCTCAAGTACTTTTGTAATTATGACCAATTTCGATGGCATTAATGTATCCCCTTACTTTTCAAACGGAGACTCTTTGCCCGGAACAGAGGGAGTAATTTATAGGGAAATTTTGCCAAGCTAGAAGTGAGAAAATGAGAAATTAGTGAAGAATTTCGCACTTGAAGTGCATCAAGTCTGAATCATTTGATCATAAATGACTAGAGAAGATTATAGTATGTTTTTGTAACTTGTGTAGATGTAGCATGTCCGTAATTAACAATGTAAGAATGCTTTGAGAAGATTAGAAGAGGAAAGATATCTATACCAAATACTGTTTTTATCAGTCTCACAAGTGTTATGGTTGTAGTGGTTTGTTAGTTGAGAAAAATGATTTACTAACATCGAACTACCCCTCCATCCCAAAATGAACATCACTGGCTGTCTTTAAATGCATAGGTATTTCCATTGTCCTTGCAGTAATTTGAGAGGCAACATATAGTTTTTTGTTTTTCTTGTCTGGTATTTGTTCAATTTTTAGTGAGTTATTTTTCTATTCAGTTATAAATTTGCTTTGAAGAATCAACTCAAGGAGATGAATATATCTGAGCCGTATACATTTAAAATGTCTTTTTCTTCTCAAGTATGGCAGTGAGATTTAATTGTTACATCCATGTTTCAAACTTTTTGTCTAAACCTATTTAGTTGAGTTCAGGTTGCCAACTACATTAATCTTCTTTAATTGCTTGTGCTAATTAGTTGCTCTAATTGACGACCCCTAAATGTTTCTTTATGTCTTTTTGTGCTCATCAATTTTGGCAACATTTAAGTTCTTTTATTGCTTGTGCTAATTAGTTGCTCTAATTGATGATCCCTAAAAGTTTCTTTATTTATATTTGTGTTTATCCATTTTATGACAGATTGTTTTCATTCAAACCTGATATTTTGGGAACCCCAAGGAAGTTTTTATTTGGTGTTAGAAATATAAATCTCTAAGTTTGGTATTTTTGGGTTTATCTTTGAACAAATTTTCACATCCATCCATAGTTATGATTTATGAAAGACGGTTACATCGGTGCCTAGGCAAGGCATGGAGGTTACGCGCCTCAATGGTGGCCAGGCAAGGCTAGTTCGCCTCTGAGGTCTTTGAGCGACCAACTGTCACGCCTTTTGGGGAGGCGGCAGGCGCGATATGGAAGGCTAAGGCAGGCACATCGAGATACCCTTAAACTTTGGTCGGAATGACGTAGTTTCATAGGTTTTATATAATTAAAAGACCTTAATTTGACCTTACGACTTCCATTTCTTCCTAAATCAGACAGACGCCAGTCATGCAACTGGGGCTTGAAGCAAATTAACTTCGACAGAGACACGTGGTTGCGACTAGGGCTTTGGGCTTTTGCCTTCGCCGACGACACTGTATGCGACCACTTCGACTCTTCAATCTGTCGTCGTCTTCCACTCTTCAAGGCGAATTGACTTCTCATACTCTGTTTCTTTAGGCTTCTTTTGTACCCTACATTGCGTGAGACAGTGGATGCATTATTTTAATTGACTTCTTTAATTTCTGTCTTTTTTTCATTTTTTTACCCTACAGTACTTGACAGTTGACAGTTCCTGCTTAATTTTTTGACTTTTTATCTTATATTTTAATTTGGGATTTTTGTTGTATACTGATAGTTACTCTCTTTTTTTCAATTTAATTTGTCTCTCCCCCCCCCCTCATAGTGTCATACACTCATACTCATACTCATACTCTGTTTCTTTCGGCTTTGCATTGGAATGTAGGTTAACTGGTGATTTCATCTTTTGGTTGCATTTCTTCAGCATGTATAACTTTATTTTCATTTGTTGCATAACTATTTATTATCTTATTTGATGTTTTAGTTAACCAGTAATTTCATCTTTTGCTATGGGATTGTAGGTTTGGATGTTGAATTTGTGTAATTGACTTGTTTCTATTATTTGTGAACTTAATTTCATATATTGTTCTTAGTTATGCATGCTTTAAAATTTGTTTCAATAAAATAAATAAGTATATACCATTTTCTTAATTTGTTGCTTCGCTCACTTTTCGGCCACCCCGCCCTCTTGTCTTTAATAACTATGCATCCATCTTATCTTGCTATTGAGTTTACATATCTATACTTTTTTTAACTTCAGTTTTTCTTGTTTACTCATTCAGAAAGTTAATAATATATCATTTTGCGTTGAAAAGTTACCTGAACAAGTTTTACAAAATTTTATGTGGTATCAGTTGGGGATTTCGTGGTAATCATGTATATGTGTCTGCGTGTATGTAGGCAACTCGTTTCTGACATGATTCATTTGAGTACTAACTTCGAATTTCATGGTTTGTGCAGTTAAACAACTGATTGCAGGCGTGCTTTGATGATGAGGGCAAAAAGGAAGCCTTCTAAAAAAAAGCTTGCTGATTATGCTTGGACAATGTAATTTAGCTTACTACTGCAATTGTTTATGATTGCATTTGACTGCTGTAATTTATAGAACTCAGATTTTTACTGTAATGAATTGATGCAGTTAGAGAGAGACCTGTAAAAAAATTGATAATGTGCAGTTACATTAGTGTTTCTCAGCATCATACCATATACGAAATATGTCCAATTCTTTCTTTTTCATGCCCTCCATAGGAAACGTAAATCATAGGATTTTAAGCAAAGCTATATACAGATTTGGAGGATTGTACGGAACTATATATATATATATATATATATATATATATATATTATAGTCTTATTGGTGGATGAAGTATATAGAGTGAGAGGGTAGATTATTAGATGATGTAAATGTTTTATAACTTGAAATCTTCCTTCAGGTAATTTGTGCATTCATGCCACCTTAGTAATAGTGTTATATACAGAATTTCGCACACAACATACTTCTTTTGGTGGCTTATGAAGATTCATTTCGGCTTCCTCGAAGTTGAATCATAGCAAGCCCATGAAATAACCATTGGGTTTGGGCCAGCCATCTCCGCAAGATTAAAGCTGCTTCTTTGGTAAATCTTTTCAGTGTCCTGCTACTGCTACTACAATACAATTTTAAATTTATTAATTAATTAATGTAGAAATCAAAGATTCTATGCTTCTGATAATTAATTGGTATAAGATTCTCTTTATCGTTGGTTATAATTACAAAAAATTTGAAGCATACCCAAGGTGGTTACGTCATTTATGGATGGTAAAATTGAAAGGTAAAATAGAAAAAGTTACATAAATAGTTGAAAGTTAACTTTTTAAGTGGAATATTCTGAAATAATAAAATAGATTTTTTGATCTGATCGGAGAGTATATATTTTTCTTTTATTATTATTATTATTATTGTTGTTTGGCACATCCAGCTTAGTACTCATTTGAATATTTCTATTTGCAAAAGTTTTGGAGATTTCTCTCTCTTTTTGCTACTTTTGAGAGAAACATAAATAATAGAGTATACCCCACTTAATAAATCACATCAACCGATTGATCTAATAAATCATATCAAAGCTTTAAATCAAATTTCAGGTAGCTACGTGCTGTCTATGAAAATTACCCTCACTTGGGCATAATATAGACCAAATGTTTCATCAAAAAAGCTAGCCTACACTGACCTCCTTTCTATGCCGATGGATATCCACAACTCTTATTCCTATATCTTAGCTGTCCTTGACCGAACATTTCAAAATGTACATCAATCTCGGTTTGCTGGAGATGGCCAATCTGGATTTAGCTCGGCACTTCAAAATGTACATCAGTCTCAACTATTGAACCCACTTCCCACCTCCCAAAAGCTACAACCCACACTCCTAACCATGTGGTACAGTGATAGGTTGAACGGATCAAACTTGTGTGACTGGCTCAGCACCAAAACTACTCTGCTCCACAAGAGCCCATTAAGCAGCCGAGAATACAAAAGTGACAGTGAGGCAATCACCTGAATCTTCAGTTCATTTCACACAGGAGAAGATCAATCCAACACAACACCATGCAACCATGGTTAAAATCCAACACAACTATTACTTCAACATCCCGTATCACCCTATTGCCTACAATATCGGCATAACAAGTCTGTGTAACACAAGTGTGGATACCAACAAGAGAACCAAAATACTGAATGAAGTGCAGTTCAGAAAAGGATCAAGAATAAGATAGAAAGTACTTTATATATATATATATATATATAAGTTTCATTGCTTAACCTCAGTCACAACAAAACACCCACTTCACATCCCAACATAACATCTTCATTTAGCTACAAAGACATCTACTACAAATCAACATGCATACACGCACCCTAACACAGACATCTTGCCCCAAGCATATTTAGGCCATGCCTCCACTTGTTGCCGTGCGGATGATCTGAAACAAAGCTGGCCAAAAAAAAAGTAGATAAGGAAATATGATCAATATACAATTTAGGCAGGCATAGACAATTCAAGAAAACTTTTAAGTGTAACTATGTGTGAGACTTACAGGATCCAACAACAACAAATATGAACAACCCGAGCACCACCGGCCCAACAGGGTAAGAACTTCCTTTCTTTGTAGTTGTCTCGGGCACTGCACCTCTCTTCTTGATGTTCTTCTCAAATCTCTCCACCTTCCTGTCTGCTAGACGTCTAGAGGTTGTCTACAGATGTACAAGAACACAATGAAAGAAAGCTTATTTATCAATACATGAGGGTACAATATTTCAAAGTAACCTATATTTTAAAGTACAAAAAGGAAACATAAAAAGACAATCAGTAAGAAGTTTGCCAATATAACACAAACCTTAACACCAACGAAATAAGAATGGTATGCAACCTTTAGGTCCAAGTATTTAATTATACCACATACTGGCATAGAATTTCTAAGCAGCCCCTCTCCCCCCTTCTCTCTTTCTGGAGAAACAATCCAAATGACAATCAGGTTGACTACCTACAACTCTTTACAACATGCATGCACCTTTTTACTCCTTTATATGATTTTTGAACGAGGGAATTTCTTCTGTGGTGGGGGAGAGGGAAAGACTTAACACTATCAGCAGTTTTTCTCAAATTCATTGATTTTCAAAGATATAATATAGTGCACAGTCATGTAGCATGAAAGGATCAATGTGGATCATATCGCTAGCTATTCACAAGAATCTTTAAACTGTTCATAAGATTCCTCAAACCCTGCAAGTTGGCCTAGAAATACAAATAGACAATGTGGATGTAAGAGATAAAGATAAGGAAACAGTAAGCTATGCCTTATCATGGGGGAAAAAAAGGAATTACCGGTCAATACAAATTTCACTTGAAATAAATGAAACTTCCAGAGATGAGAAGGGAATCTTTTACAAGAACATGTACAGAAAGAACAATACAATAGCAATTGCAGCAAAAAGGAGGAACCACATCAGCACAAAACCACTCTCTCTTTTTGGAGAAAGATAAAAAGGAGTTAAGAACATGGCCATTATAAACCATTCTGACCCTGTAATGGGATAATTTTCTTTCTAATTGAGGACATGGCCCTTTGTTCCACGATGTCTTGTGACATACAGTTAAATTAGAAGCACGGAAGTAAACAATAGTACATGTAATCAATATAGATAAGTACAAAACCAAAATCTAAGAGCCTGTTTGGTACAGCGTTATGAAAACGTAGCGTTTTAAAAACGCAGTGGTTTGAAAACGTAGCGTTTTGAAAACGCAGCGTTTTTCTTACAAATGCGTTTGGATACATTTCCAAAACTCTATTTTCATAAATCTGAGTATTTATCAAAATGACGATTTTACCATTTCTTAAACAATGTCTTTCTTCTAATTTTATAGATATACCTTCAAATATATATATATATATATATATATATATAACTTAATATTTTAATACTAACACCGAATAATATAAAAAGTAAAAAAAAAAGATGGGAGTATCAAGAAGAAAATTTTGAATCCAAATTAACACATAATGTAAATTTGAATAAGAATAAGGAAGAAAATAAATAGAAGAAAAACCTAGGGTGCTAATATGAAAATAATGATCAATTAATGATGTTTATAGGTGTACTGATACTAAACTCTAGAAGCCACCGAAAGTTTGTGAAAAAAAATTTCCTTCAGCCTCCATCGTCCTTCCTTCGCCTCCATCGACATCGTCCTTCAGCACAGTTGATCGTCTTTGAAGAATTTGGGGGTAATGGCAGACACCATTTCTCTTGCTCTTGCTCTCTCTCTCTCTCTCTCTCTCTCTCGCTCTCGAGTTAGATCTCGCGTTGTCGCCATCAACATCGTCACCGTAAGTCTTCCTTCACCGTCCCTCCATCTCTCGGCACACTTCTTTCTCTCTTTCTAGGACAGTCAAAAGGCTGTATAATGCCGAAAGGAAGGAGGCAATGTTGTAAATTCATTTGTCACAGCAGGGTTTTGTAACTGCGTTTTCTTTCCGGCACTCAATTTCAGCGTTTAGAAACGCCCACCGTTTCTAAAACGCTCCGTTTTTAAACGGGGCATTGAAACAACATCGGAGGAAAACGCCCCATTATTTGGTAGCATTTTTGGTAAAAACGCGGTACCAAACACGCCCTAATTCTCTAGCTTTACCATGGAAGGATCATAAAAGTTTTTTCCTTTTTGCAATCTCATTCAGATGATGTTTCTAAGCATGCACCTCGCATTATAACTTAGTACATCCCATTCCCAGATAATTGACATTTGTAAACAGAAACAGAAAGATAAAATCCTGAAAGCTCATTCAGATGGTTTCTAGCAGCATGTATTGATACTACTTGAAGTGACGTCATATATACTACTAGAAGTCTTCTTTGGAAGATCTATATTCACTTTTCAAATTAAAGATCCAATATTTTGTATCACTATCTGAAAAACTCAGAATCAAAAAGCGCCAACCAATGATTTATTCTTTTCACCAGCATATACAACAGCATCATTATAAATACACAACTTCACCACGTGTAAATTCGAGTCAGTTCATCCAACAGTTAAAAATTTAGAAAAAGAAATAGATAAAGAAATGAAGAAACTCAAATAGCGCAAGATACTATGATCTAGATCTGCACAAATCCACAAACTTCTAGAACAGAAAAAACGAAATTCAACATGGAAATAATTGATAACAAATACCAAACAGAAGATCACCCCTAGCAATCGAAATTTTGGTACGATATTAACGAAATGAATCGAAACAACGACAAGTTATAAACCTAAAGATCAAATAATCGAAGAGAGAAATTAGAGATTACCATTGTAGCGACGATTTGCGGTAGGAAGTTGAGCGATGCGCGGATGCTACGGCGTTTTTCAACTGCTTCAGTCGTTGTTGCTGCCCTTATTCGTCGTCTGTATTGGGAAATGGGAATGGTACGAAAAAGAAGGAGATAGCCTTTACTTAACAACTTCATCCAGGAACACGTGACGTGGTCAACCCCCTGGTTGGCAGGTAACAGGTTGGTCAAGTTGTTTTGGGGACCGAACCTACAGGTCTGAAGTCTGAACTGGAGAAAACGCGTTCGAGTGGTTTGGTCCGGTTTTCAAACATTTCCAATTGGACGTGCCGGAACTAGGTCTGTCAATGGATCGGATTTTGGTCCGAATCTGATCCGAAATTCCGGATATGGATTTGTATAATGGTCCAATAACCCGAATCCGAATCCGATAATTTATTTATTAACGGATCGGATATGGATTTAGCTATATCTGATCCGTTAAGGATCCGATTCGATCCGAAAATAACATATTTCTTATTATATATATACATAGTATACACAATTATATATGCATGTTGTCTTTTAAACTTCCTCCCTTTCATATTCTATCTAGTATTTCACCCGTGCGATGCACGGATAATTTATAGATGAAAAGCATATATTTAAACAAAGATGAATAATATAAAACAAAAAACTTCAATGTGAAAACATTAATAAAGAATTAATAAAATGTGAATGTAAATTTAGAACATGACATTAATTTTTAAAAATAATTACATATTTTGGAATACTTCTTTATACATAACATTTGTCGTTGAACATGTACGACAATTATATACTACTATCACAATCACATACTAAAATGCAAAGACCTTTATGATTAGTAACTCGAGATAACGCAACATATAATTGCCCATGACTAAAAACAGGTTTTTTCAAAAGAAAACCCACATTAGACAATGATTGTCCCTGACTTTTATTTATAGACATTGCGTAAGACAACATCAACGGAAACTGTCTTCTTTGAAATTTGAATGGAATTCTGTGATCAGAAGGTGTCAATGACATTCTCGGAATCAAAACAGTATCGCCATAGGTACCATTTGAAAGAAATCGACCTTCTAAAACATGGCCCAATCTTGTAATGATTAACCTCGTGTCATTGCATAACCCAAGAGAATGGTCAATGTTACGAAGCAACATAACTGGAGTTCCAACCTTCAAATTCAACTCATGATATATATCAATATTACATTCAACTCATGATATATATCAATATTACATTTAATTTTCAAACGGGACCTCTTTGCCCGGAACGGAGGGATTAATTAATAATTTGTATAGGAAATTACGGGCCGGACAAAACGATCCGAAAAAAAAATTAAATTACTTAAGTTAATTACGATAACAATTAAAAAGAAAAAATTATATTTCAAATTACAAAACTTACGTTTTTTTTTTAAGTTTTTTAAATTTGTATATGAAATTACGGGTCAGAAAAAAATTAAAAATAAAAAAAATACAAATACAAATTTTCGCAACCATAAAACTGTAAAACTATAAAACCGTAAAATATTAACTGTAAAATCGTAATATCTCAGTAAAAGAGTAACTAATTTTCGCAAATGTAAAATAATAACTGTAAAACCGTAAAATATTAAATGTAAAATAATAACTGTAAACCATCTTGTAAAATGTAATATCTCAATAATTTTCGTAGTAATAAAATAGGGATAGAAAAAAAACGTGATAAAAAACGGTTGAGGTTATGAGATTAAACGTGACAGAGAGACATTCTTTATATTTCATATATATATATATATATATATATATATATATATATATATATATATATATATATATATATATCAATATTACATTGAAATGAATGCCTACACATAATTTTTTGTTTAAAAATTTGACATTCATCAACTTTTTAAAAACTACAATGAAAATTCTTTTAAAAAAATTGAGAGACACTATTTGGAAATTGATGTTGCAAAATAGTTTTTTATTCAATAGTCGTAGAATCTTGGTAAAACAGTAAATTGATTAATTTGAATACGAAATTGTGGGTCGGAAAAAATGGGCCGGACAAAAATTAAATTGATTAAGTTAATTACGATAACATAAAACTGTAAAACTGTAAAACCGTAATGGGGAAGAGAATGAGTCGGGAGGAATTGCAAGAAAGAGGGAAAGAATACTTGCTGGGAAAATCGCCATTCGCACATGCGAGAACTGGGGGAAATAAGGGTCGTTGGATCATCGTAAAACAGTAAGTTCTGACCCTTTTTTATTCCAAGTCAATTGTAAGCGTGACACACTGACCTCTATTGTATTATAGATTGTTTTTTACATGAAGTATGCTTGAACATATTTACGGTGTCATAAAAACTACTTGAAATCACATGAAAACATAATATTAACAAAAAAAAATTGATTGTTTTGCTGCTACAAATTCCACATAGTAAACCTTGTTTTATGTTAATCAAACTAAATCACATAAATAATACCTTTACATAGACACATTTTGTTAATTTTTTTGATAGGATTGATTCAACCTTTTGTATTTGAGAGACACTATTTGGAAATTGATGTTGCAAAATAGTTTTTTATTCAATAGCCGTAAAATCTTGGTAAAACAGTAAATTGATTAATTTATATACGGAATTGTGGGTCGAAAAAAACGGGCCGGACAAAAATTAAATTGATGAAGTTAAATACGATAACATAAAACTGTAAAACTGTAAAACCGTAATCGGGAAGAGAATGAGTCGGGAGGAATTGCAAGAAAGAGGGAAAGAATACTCGGTGGGAAAATCGTCATTCGCACATGCGAGAACTGAGGGAAATAAGGGTCGTTGGATCTCGGTAAAACAGTAAGTCCTGACCCCTTTTTATTCCAAGTCAATTGTAAGCGTGACACACTGACCTCTATTGTATTATAGATTGTTTCTTACATGAAGTATGCTTGAACATATTTACGGTGTCATAAAAACTACTTGAAATCACATGAAAACATAAGATTAACAAAAAAAATTGATTTTTTGATGCTACAAATTCCATATAGTAAACCTTGTTTTATGTTAATAAGACTAAATCACATAAATAATACCTTTACATAGACACATTTTGTTAATTTTTTTGATAGGATTGATTCAACCTTTTGTATTTGATGTGAACATCATTATATAGCACTCTTGAATGGTAAAAAGAATTTCATTACAAATACTACAATAAATTACATTATTTGTGTTTTAATTATACGATCGATAATTATATATTTAGATCTGACCATATTCCAAGTTATATATATATATATATATATATATATATATATATATATATATATATATATATATATATATATATTGTAAACATTCAAGTTTAAGCTATGCATTTGTATTATTATTATTACTTAAATTGCATATCAACTTCTGATATGTTAACTTCCAACTGAATTCAACTTGGTATTTATATGTAATGAAAAGATTTCAAGAAGGTCATGGGGTTGAAGGAGCAGTGTAAAAGAAAGTATCTTATTATATGCTTCACACTTCTTAGTCAAACCTTGTTTGATTGGTAACCTCCTTAGTTGTAGTAGCCTGCCTATATATGTAGCTGCCCAGGAGAACTATAATATTGAAATCGTTCGCCACATAGTTCTCAACTTTGCCCATCTTTTAGGGGAAGAAGCACACAATTACCCTAGGAGCCTCTTGTCGCCTTTCGTAAGTTCTAGAGAGATCTCCGGTAGTCTAGCATCTTTTCTAACGGATTCGCCTAGATAACGGTCTCACTTTTCGCTGCATTTTTAGAAAAAACTCTCAAATTCTATTAATTGTCAGTCAAGCAGTATCCGTCTCTCTTATGTGTTTCTCTCGATTGGAAGATCAAAAAGTAACATTTAAGACCCAGGAGCAAAGCCAAATCTCACAGTCTAAACTGGGGTTGGCCTTGAGTGTGGAGTGTAACTAACTTGAAGATTGTTCCTGCAAAGAAGCATGCGTTCAAGCTCCCTTCAATGATTTATAGCTACATAAATCAAACAATTTCTCAATTATTTATAAACAACCCCAACAATTACATAGACTCTCTGCATACAAATGTACACACAGATTCAATGACACATTCAAGGAGAGGAAATTGGTATGACTATTTCTCTTCACATTACAAATCCAAACTTTACAATTTAAGCTAATCAAACCTCTTAACGAATACAAACGTATCCAAGTATTTCTGTAATCCAAGAATTAAAGGATAGAATCCGCCCTTCGCAAACTCCACATCATCAACTCCCCTGACATCGAACTTGTAAAGAGAAGCACGATGAACGTAAGGTTTTTAAACAGATTATCTATTCTAATGAGAAAAAAACAATTTAAAATTGATAATCACGTGTACACATTCACATATGTATACATATATATATATATATATGCATATAAAAAGCAGACCAAGCAATGTATATATAGCATGGCAGTGAAAAAAAATTAAGCAAATGACAGGAATGGAATAGAATCATGTGTACACATTCACATATGTATTTTTATTAAGCAAAAAATTAAGAATTATAGAGTAGAATCCGTCATTCGCAAACTCCACATCTTCAACTCCGCTGACATCGAACTCTCCGAAATTGTTTGGATTTGAATCTATAGTTCTTTATGTCACCATCTTCAACCTTTAGAAACCTAGTTATATCTCTCAATCTACCTTCCCCATGCCATCTTAAACAAAATTGAAAAACATGAAACAAAAGTAACCTTGGAGAAATTCAATTTTCCATTCGAAATCTCATAATGGCCTCATACGAATCCAATTCAGTCAGGTGAAAGGGTTGCAGGGAGAAGAAAAGAAATCCAATTAATTGGTCGGGTGAAAGGGTTGCAGGGAGAAGAAAAAAGACCTGGATTTTGATGTAGAAAGAGAGATATCATACATGGACTGGGATTTTGATTCCAAGCCCTAGGCTTGTGCGAGAAAAAAAGGGAGAGATGGGCATAAAGAGTTGGAGCTTAGATCAGTTGAAAGGGGCTTCGGTCATAATGAGAGAAGAAGAGAGAGGTAATAGATCAAAATATGAAGAGATGCTTTCATTTTAAATACAAACTCAAATGGAGGAGTATTGAACACACAAAATCTCTACCTGAGATTTGAAATAGCATTTACCTTTCCAATGCAATAAGTAATGATAGTGTTTGTTTTTAATATTGTGGACCCAAAACTGTGGGTTGCCCACGGTTTGTATTAGAAACCGATTATTTAGTAACTAATATTTGACATATGTACCCTTTAGAAGCAAAATATTTTCATTATACTTTTGGCAATAGGATTTGGGTGGGAACTTGCTATTAATGGTATACTTTTTCCTTTTAATAGATATATAGATAATTAGATATGCAAATCGTTGTGTAATCGACATCTTTGATTGATGAAGAACATTGTAAGCGTCACCTAGCATAATAATTTGAAATAAAAGTACTTTTAAAAATCAATAGCTACGTACTTTCATATATTGTTTGAACTATTAATAAACAAACCATTGAAACATATACTACACTTTACAATTAAATAGTCTCTCTTCGCATTCAATTGTCTTGGTACAATCTATCTTGCAGATTTTTAATTGAAACTGAAACTTACCTATGGTAGGTAAATATCTTTAATTCATCTATTAATTTGTGTAGTGCATACATATATGCAAGAGCTGTCAAACTGGTCGGGCCGGGCCGACCCAAAATAGTTGTGGCTCTCATAAAACTTAAGCCCAACACATGCGTACTTCGGGCCTCTGGGCAAAAAAAATAACTATTTTTTTATTAAAAAAAGCTCACAAATTAACTAATGAAATTTATATAACACTATCTTTATTTTTATTTTTTTACCTTTATTTTTGCTCTGCAATTAGACACTACCTGGTACCTTTCAAAATAGTGAATTAGAGGAGAGTGTAAATGTTATTTCTGCCGACATGGTGAAGTTGGATGCCAACGCCAGACTTTTGGATTTCACTGAGAAACTGGAAGCAGCCTATATTGGCACTATAGAATTAGGGAAGATGACAAAGGATCTTGCACTCATTCTCCATGGATCCAAGTAAGTGGCTTGGTATTTACTTGATGTTCCTAATTTTACCTTTTTGTGATGATTTACTGATTTTGAAATTTGCTTTTTATACGTTGTGTAGGCTCAGTAGGGAGCACTACCTGAACACCGAAGAATTCATTCATGCCGCGGCAGATGAGCTGAAAGCAAGACTCCAAGGAAAATCATCACTGTATGTTTAGATTAATGTTTTAATTTTTAATTTTATAATTAAGTTTAAGCGTTTAATTTTATGATCGGGTCGGACCAAGCTTTTCGGGCTTTTTAAGATTGGGCGAAATTTGGGCCTTCTAAATTGAGGCCCAAACCCTTGAAAAATCGGGCGGGCTGGACCGGGCCTGTGGCAAGGCTCAATTTTGACAACTCTACATACATGTAATTGTATCATTAATATCGTGTTAGCTCCCTAATTATTTATTTCTAGTTTTGATAATACGACAAATTGGAAATTGTTTGGGTCACTATGACTGGCTTACATTTTAATACATATTTAAAACTTATTACATGATTAAACGAATTTAAAAAACAATTATGATATTTTTTGCTGTGGTATAAGGAGTTATATTCGGTGGTGCAAAATTTATTGTAACATCTACCAATAGTTTGATGTCATCTTCTTGCTCAATGTTTCTTATCATAAGTAATTATGTGCGTCAATATGTCTAATTCTAACTTTATGATTATGATTAATCCAAGCGTATTACAGTTATATATCATATAAAATATAAAATATGAGTGTAAAAATATGGTATTTAACATTTATTAATAAATAATCATTTACCTAGAAAAAATATGACAATCTTATTTAATTGAAACTATATTATTTTTTGTCATCCAAAACGTTAAACATAATTTTAATTAAACAACTGAGTATATTATACCTCATACAAATAAAATGTCACACCCACAAATGCTCCTGCTCCAGCCAAAGAAGATGGAAAACTATAAATTAAAGCGCACTGGCATTGCACTGAGATATCACCAAAACACAAAACCAAACCAAAACAACCAACTTGCTTTTTTGTTCAAACCTAATATAATACTAAAATGCAAGACGTATGACAGCTTCTTTCCTCAAAATCATTGAATAAACCATCAACATAAAGGCAAGCAACCAGAAGGGAGGGAGGGAGGGAGCGAGCGAAAGAGATGTCCGAATACTGTGTTACAGGGGTACAGGGTTCATAGCGGCTTGGTCAAGTCGCTGCTGGAGAAAGGGCACGTAGTACGAACCACCATACGTGCGAGATCCAGGCAATTTAGGTCCGAGGTTTGATATTACAAGCTAGAGCTTGTGATATTATTACAAGCTTTAGTGTTAGTACCGTTTGATCAAATCTATTTAGATATTTACACTGTTAGATCAAATATACTTTTTTTAAGAAATGACGCGAATTTTCCAAATCATCAGCAATTTAATCATCTAACGATTCTAACGCTAAAGCTTGTAATAATATTACAAACTCTATCTCGTAATATCATTTGTCTTTAGGTCCCCATCATGTATCCATGAATTGATTTATCTACAAAAGTTTTTCATGGGTAAACATAAATAAATATCAATTACTACTTTCTATAACATGAAAACTCAAATACCTTGTCTACAATTATTGCCAGAAAATGTGGATAAGGTAAGATACCTTTGGGAGCTAGATGGAACCAAGGAGAGACTAAAAGTTATGAAAGCCGATCTTATGGTGGAAGGAAGCTTTGACCAAGCCATACAGGGAGTTGATGGTGTTTTCCACACTACATCTCCGGTGCTTGTTATATACGATAACAACATCAATGTAAACTTACTATCAAACCCATGAGCATGATTATGAATTTAATTTTATGATTAATTCATCAGCCATAACTAAGCTATACAGTTGCTTGTGTTGGCAGGCCACCTTGATTGATCCTTGCATAAAGGGAACCATGTATGTGATCAACTCCTGCAAGCAAGCAGTGTGAACAGGGTTGTGTTCAACCTGGAAATCGGAAGTAATTTTAAAAGAAGAATGGAAAAAGGAACTCAAACTCCAATTGTGGGGCGAAGTTGGAAAGAAATGATGCTATTTATAATGTTGATGGCTGAGGAATTGTTGGGCTTTTGAAAATTATACTTTTAATATTAATTTAATACAGTAAAAAAAGATGTTATCATTTCATGCAAGCAAACATCTTTTCATTCTGTGCTGACTTCCCTGCACAAGAAACCAAGAAAGCTTTTTAGCTTCCCCAGAGCAACATTTAAAGAGAAGGGCCTTTTTCTTTAATTTAATTTTTGTACTTTTGATTTCATTCCTTCAATCTATGGTTTCTTTGAAAAACCATGTGCTGGGGAAATCGATAGTTTTTTAAAAATAATTAAAAATTATTAGTAGTAATTTACCATTATATTACTTGCATATTTACATTCTATTTTAAAAAGCTTGTTTTGGGGGAACTTGCTAATTTTGGAAACTTTTTCCTTTTAATAGATATATAGATTGTTTTTTATTCATATATTTATATTTCGGATCGGATCGGATATTTAATCGGATATGTTAACGGGTAACAGATTCGGATATGGATTGACATACACTTGATCCGTCGGATTATCGGATCGGATCGGATCGGTGATATAGGATTTCGGATCGGATTCGGATTTACCTATATCTGATACATATCTGATCCATTGACAGGCCTAGCCGGAACAATTAATCTAATTAGAGGGTTTTCATTCCTTACTTTCTCTCACTAATTTTCATGATCACTAATAATATTAATTCATTTGATCAAAAATAAAATGTAAAAATTTATTGTTTGTATTTTTTGAGATGATTTAATTGCATTTTTCAACTGTTTATTGAATCACAATATTTAGTGTATAATAGTAATCATCAATATTTAATAAAAAAAAAACTAATCATTAAAAACTATTTTCATAGGAGTTTATATACTCCATCCGTTTCGGGTAAATAGTCAATTATTTTATTTTGTGGTGATTTACTTAAAGAGTTCAATTTCAAAAATTAAGGCATAAAGTATCATTTTATTACCAATGAGTTACTAAAAATTTCATTCTTTTAAAAAGTTTGACTTTTAACGAAGATTTTTTTGTTCGAAACAAAAAGAGTATATATTATAGATATAAAATAGGGCTAAATGCACTATTGGTCCTTGTACTTAAGAACTTTTTTATGGATAGTCCCCAAACTTAGAAAGTGATCCACATTGATCAAAGAATGCATTTTTTGTTCTCCTATAGTCCCTGGACCGAACGACGTTAGCCCAAGCACCGTTAAGTGGGCATGTGCTCAGTCACGTGATTTTAGTGAGGGTAAACAAGTCCTTTCATTTCCAAGAATGGGCCAGTTTGAGTAACATCATCAAAATAAGGGGGTCATGAGTAATATCTTCAAATTAAGGGGGCCATGGATAATATCTTCAAAACAAGGGGGTTATGTGAAATTTAATTACCCAAACAACCTTCTGTCTTCTCACCTGACGCCTTCTCCCGACTCTCTCACTCGTTCCACCATTTTTTTCGGCAAACAACAATCCAACATTAATTATTAACCAGCTTGAGCAATCTCTAATCTTGAGAATTCAAAATTAATCATCAGAGTTCACTATTATCTCTTGTTGAATTTGAGTAAAAGAGATCAAAGATTAAAAAAATAGAATTCTAACATTCAACATACCCAACACTGGCTCCACATCACCATCAAACCCATGAAATTGTAGGTTTGTGACAAACCCATTAATTTTTTTAAACCCGATACGAGATAAAGAAAGTCCATTTGAAATTTTGGGTATCAAAGGATTGAATCTTTGATGAAGACCCTACTGTTGATATGGGTTTTGGAAGACCTTGCTGTTGAGATGTCATTGTTATCTACCCAAAAAACTCAATATTTATTTAAAGCCTAGGATAACACAGACAATCCAATTGATCAATTTATTGAATTAAAAATGATTTGGATCTACTGGGATGTCGACGACAAACTCGGTGTAACTAAAGGCGAAGAGGAGTGCACAAAGGCTGATAATGGCGTAAGAGATGATAGCGGCGGGACTGGTTTGTCGCAAATAGCAGTGCCATTAATGACAAAGATGCTGGCGCTGACCATGTCACCGATGCAGAAGTAGACAAGTACATACCATTGGGGGATCTTGCGCATGTAAGTGTCAAGTGATGTGGTTGGTTTCTTCGAATGAGGTGAAGATGGAGATGATGCGGTGGGAGAGATGATGCAGAATGTCAGCAAGGGCAGAAAGTCGTAGTTGAAAGTGCAGAAGGAAGAGACATGGTTGTCCATCACCTTCACTCCTTTATATAATGCTCTCATCGGTAGACATCAGTTTTCCAGAATCGGAAGACTTGTTTCCACTGGCTCGAAGCATTCCACCAGCAGACTTTAGAATCTGCACGTGCTACAGGGAAAAGTCAGAGAAGCTGCTCAAATCAAGATAAATATGTCCGTGCCTCATAAAGCTTGACATACTCAAAGCTGCAAGACTTTCTCTCACTCAAGTAGTCTATTAAAGTCAAAAAGGCAACTACTTTATTGAACAGACTACCTGACAGTGCAACAGACATCAGACCTACTCTTCAAAGATTTTTCAACCTAGTCTAACAGACAACGAGTTCCAAGATCTACAGGACTAAATCTCTGTTCCAAACAAGTCAAAGATCTTATGGACAAAGATCTATATCTGATAGTCTTCAACAACTACATCTCCAACGGATAGAAATCTTCTAGTCCTCATCTCTCAACGATCATATTGATTCTCGCCTATATAAACCCTCTCTCTTACTTAAAAAACAGGCGTGTGCGTCAAAGGAAGTAAGACGTAATGACAATGTAAGCTACATCTAAGATTATCAAAAGATACACTGTGAGCAACGAGTAACTCAATCTACTCAAGAGCTTCATAGAAAAGAAATCTTCAAAGAGATCGTCTTCACCAACGTATCTCTGATTTATACAACAGATTGCAGTGAACTCATCCAGCTCTTAGCAAGACACCTTCAGTGGATTGCTAAGAAGAAAAGCTTTGAAAAGAGGAGAGAATGATCAGAAAATTCAATAGGCAGAGATCAAGATCTGAAGATTGATGTTAGACAATGTCTGAAGAAAATGAAGAGCTGTCTGTAGATATTGCATTCATATCTTCATATTTGTATTCCAATACAAATGTTGTTGATTGTGCAATTATCAATCATAATGGGAGGATGAGTGCTTTTGCACTCAATCGTTCAGATATTTTTATATCTGAACGACCCTGAAAATCATCTTCTCATAATAGTTTCTGGGTTTCGTCTCCTAATGTCCTTTGCAAGTTAATGATCCTTGAATGGATAATTAAGTAAGGATTGAGACTTAGGAAGACAAAACCAGAAACTGTACATAGATTATTTAGACTGATGTAATATGTAATTTATCTTTGAATAAATTCATATGTTCTTACTAATGCTTTATCTTTCAGTCCTTAAATATCTATGAGGTTTTTATAAATGATTTATCTTTAGAAAAACCATTCTCTACTTGATCTCCTAAACCTGCATTTGAAAGAAGAAATAAGTGTGCTATTGTTCTGAACATATATTCGTGTACAGCCACTTCTGACTTCTCCAAATCATAGCCTCTTAACCTTCCGCTATACAAATCTTTTATTAGGCTTTTGATTTGAATAAACAATTTATCGGCAGAGTTGTTACTTCTGCCTTGAGTAAAGTCTACCGATAGCTTCTACCGGCTGACATACTCAACATGGTAAATTGTAACTGCCAACCAAACTACGCTTTTTGTATATCCAAAAGAAATTTTTTTTAACTTGGCACTATAGGCTATTCACCCCCCCCTCTAGCCTATTTGAGCATTATTGTGGACCAACAATTGGTATCAGAGCAGGCTCTTCTAGCTTTATGCCAAGGCTAACCTCCTGAGAGTTGTGATCCTCGAATGCTCAGTTCAAATGCATGACAAAAGAAAAACTTGCTTTATTCCTCTAAAAACTTTTGTCAAGGATTTCAGTTTGAGATAAATATTCTTGAAAACTATACTTATTTTGAAAAATTATTTTGCTTTCAAAAATATTATGAGATGGAAGATTATCATGGTGATTGTGAGATACTTATTCATATGACAGATATCCATATCAATTGGCACTATGAATAACTATCTTCAGATGAAAAATTCTCAGATGGATGTTTCAATTGAAAAGACTTCTGATTCAAGCTCTCTTGACATAAGACTAACGATTGAAATCAATCCAACACCTTCTCGATATAAAATTTTCTTTCATATATATTCTTTTGAAAAAGGTTAAGAGTCAAAAACTCTATATCATGAAACATTGATTGATCCATCAGTTATATGATATCTAGTTTATGGGAACTTGGCCCATGTTTCAAAGAATTATCTGAATCTAAGAAAAAGAATCAAAAATCTTACAAAATTGTTTGCAAAGGAAATCTACTCTTTAGACAACATCTACTATAGATTCATCAGCTAAGATTCAAAAAGGACTTTGTCTGAATAACATCTATCTCGATCCAGATAACTGTCAAAAAGGTACATCCCGGTCTTGTGCTCTCTCTTTCATATCTTTATCTTTGCACAAAAAGACCAAGGAAGAATGAGAAATTCAAGATCCAGTCTTTCCCTCTCACTGATCTTCTTGAAACACTTATTCCAGTATCTAGATTTTTCTGGAGCTTCCTAAAGCTCATAAAATATTGCTAATGATCTTTTTGATTCTTATTCAGGAATGTGTTTTCTCCAAAGATCAATAAGCACACTTTATTATCTCTCTTCAAGTTCTAAAAGCTTTGACTGAAAGTACATGACCCTATTCACCTTATTCAGTCTTCTTTCTTCTGGATCAGGATATATCTGTTTTTTCATTAATGATTCCCTGCTAATCATGATTTTGAATATATCATCTCTGCATAGCTCTATATTTGCTTACTCTACTCTTGTCTATTCTTTCTCAAAAGCAATATATAACTAGAGTAATTCCTCCCATCATACTTTGCTTTCTTTCTTATAGTATGATCTATGACTTACTCATCTGGTGTGTCACCTCATTTTCTTTGAAGTACTCTTCTGTTGCTCGGCACTTCATAAGCTTAGTTGTATGTGCTGACTTATAGGAGTTTTTCACCTTAGTAGATAATGTGCAAACTACCTTGGTATTTTTGGTATTTCTACAAAGGTTGAGGTAAAGCTTTAGAAACTGACTATTTCTTAAAAGTCAAAGACAGATTTCATAGAATCTCGGTAAAGATGAAAACGACTTTGAAATGTGGGAATTGTACTTCCCAAAACACTCTTCTGAAAAGAGACTTGTTTCGTCAAATCCCACTGAAAAGGTTTTATCCACTTAAAGATGTTTCCTTCTTTCAAGAAAGCCAAACCTACTTTTCAAAATCTTTTAGCTTTCCAAAAAGATAACTTTACTGGATATCTAGAAATTCATACCAACTCTCACTCTTCCCCGTATAACTTTTATTGAAGAGTAGTTGAAAAAGACTTTTCACTCTTAAATGAGTCCATCCATTGTCTTACCTCAGCTAGTATTTATAGAGACCTTCATTTCTTCTTCTCTATCACTTGCAAACTACCTCTAACACTATGATAGACACTGATACAAGATCCCCTTCTTCCAAAATGTTACTTAGGAGAATTCTTTGCACTAGATCAAGGATGCTTCTCAACAACTTAGAATCACTCTTTCGATTCTTCAAAAGTTGTTTGGTTTGTTTCAAGGATTTCTCTCGTGTGAAGACTTGCCTGAACAACCATTTAGCATGTCTCTCCCAGATTCCTGTGACTATGCTCATGTCAGCCACTTTTTCAAGGCCTCGTAGACCTTCGACGTGATCCTTAGCTGACATGGTTCTCTCATGAGATTAGCTCTTTTCACAACCGCGGTTTCTTCAAAAGAAGTCCTGCGAGTTTGTGAAGGTCACCCTGGCTTAAGAGCTAGCTGATGGGAGTAGGAAGAGGAGGCGACAGGATCACATATCTGCATCTTTCAAAATGTAAAGATTCTGTTTGGCTGCCTCTTTCGACCTCGATCTAGGACCTGTATTCTGTCTGCCAACCGGTTAGCTGAATCTGGGTCCATGGTCTTCATAGACATCTCCTTGTAACATCTTTATCTTTAGATATGTATCAGGTGTTTAGATTAGTTGTTTAAAATGAGTAGTAAAGTCATCGGAAGTTGTAATGAACTCTGTAATCTTTAGATCCTCCTTGTATTCATGATTATTTTGATCTAAATGAGAACTTGTTCAAAGCATCTTTACTTCATGTCTATCTGCTTTTGTATGAACATATCTTGATAGCATGAAATCTTATATTTGCTTAAAGTTTTCGGTATGAGTACTATTTTTTGTTTGTTGTTCCGAATTCAAGATAGCAAATATAACTATGTTGATAACCCAACAGCAAACCAATCCTTAATCATAAAATATCCTATTCAACAATTGGTATTCAACAACTGGTATCTGAAGAAACAATGTTGAAATATGGTTAATTCTAAGTTTTGGATTTCTTTGAAGTAACTGCATACCTAACAACTACTTCAGCAGGAATTATAGATCACAGCACAACCCATGATGTTTTGGTGAATCTTAATTCCCCTCAATTTCAAGTCTTTCTAGTTTCAACGGTAGACGTTATCTCTGCCGTTGTGACAAAACGACCTTTCGAGGATATAAGAAGTCTTCCCAAAATTCTTTTCTTGTCTACTGCTTCCCCTGGTTCAATGACAACTGTGCTTTAAACTTTCTCTTCTTTCACTTGTCTTGAATAAAATGACTTCCTTTAAAAGGTTGGTCATCATCTCCTTAACCGTTGACCTCGAAGCAAACAGTCATACTTCATCTGTACTGTCAGCCTATCCAAATTTGAGCTACTTGTTTCTTTGTGATTCAAGTACTCTAACTAAAATGGTCGATGACCTTCATTCTTGCTTCAAAATGCTCTTTTCACTCAATGGTATTCTATTCTAAAAGTAGCATGGTCATCAATTAATCTTTGCCGATGAAGCAGCTGAACCTCCTAACAGCTGCCAAGGCAAAAAGGAAAATCTGCAGAAAATCTCTTTTCTACTCTTGTAATCTGCAGACTCCAAGAGTTCGAAGCCAATATTCTACTAGTGAGGAGGAGCCAACTGCATAACTTGGTATCTTTCCTATACCACTGTTACTGCTGTTGATGCTTCAATATTCTTTAAACATTTTGCTCTCCCTCTAATTTTATTTCGTTCTCTTTGCCGATGAAACCTATGGTCAATCCTTCCAAAAGTCAAGGCATTCCTAAGGATATAAGCTGTAATACTCTTCATTCAATTGGTATCGGCAGACCTCAAAGTCTGATGTTCCATCTTTTTACAGCTAAACTTCTTGTCTGCAAGAACTATTAATTCTGTCTATCCTAGCAGACTTAATCCCTGTTGATCTCCTTCATCAGCAGACCATTATCTATGCCGATTCTTCTGTCATTTATTATTTCGACTATGGCATATCTCAAAATCGAGTTTACTGATCATCTTTCAATGATTGATATCATTCATAAATTGGTATCCTTCATACAATCAATTGACCCTCCAACAATTGGTTGACTTCGTTCAGCTCTCAAAAGTCAGTAAACTTCCACTCTTCTTGAACACATTATTCAATTCAGTATAAAAGCTATTTAATAGCTATCATCTTTCATGTGTTCAAAAGACTGATAACCCCGATTAAACCTTTTATTGGTATCAGCAGACTTTCATTACTACTGCATACTCCCTTAAAAGTTATCACTTGAATCGGTAGACCTCAATATCTACTGGTCAAAACCTGAACTGCAGACCTTCATCTCTGCCGTTCACACTCTTGTATCAGCACGCTTCACACTCTTCTGAAACTAATCAACAAAATTGGTTTCAGATCTCTTGCTGCTGATCAAACTTGTGTAATGATATCTTTGACATAAAAACATTTAGGAGTGATTGATTGTTTTTCAAAATAACATTTCAAAAATCCTTCTAAGAATGAATTTCAAAACAACTTTGTTCTGGAATGACTAAAAGAATTGGAAGATTGCTGAAGACTGTGTGGATGACTCAGAAAGCTCCATAAATTTCTTCTAGTAAACAAAGAACACAAAAACCTTAACTGTTTTGTAAAAACATTTTTAAAAAAAAAAAAATTCTTCCAAAATATTTTTGAAATGATTTCTGTTCTAAAATTCTATAGATTTGGGAGATTGCTGAGGATTGTGTAGATGATTCAGAATGCCCCGTAAATTATCTATTAGAATATCTAGGATACTTAAAACCCATCACATTTCCTAAATTTATTTTTACAAAATTCAGTACATTATTTTTACTCATCGATATCAACACATCTTCTTTTCAATACCCTAAGCTATCAATTAAATCTTTCTTGGTATTGAATTCCTCGATTTTAAGTCTCCAATCTGTCCAGATACATATTCCCTAGAAGACTTAATTATCGCAATCATGAATTGCCGCTTCTCTCATAAAAACGTCCTCTCACAATGAAGCTTCGAAATGATTACTTCGCCGGTTCTCATTTCAAACAATAACAGCTTTATTGAGGACTATCAAACAACGATTCTTGATCAGTGTGTTCCTCTTGCCCAATCTCATAAAGTACTGAATATATATATATATATATATATATATATATATATATATATATATATATATATATATACATACATACATACATATATATACTCTTTTTTGGTCTCCATCATTTCCCAATCAATCCATACAATTAATTATCAGTGCACATTTTTTTCCTGAGAAATTCATCATGGCCGCCTCTTCTTCGAACAGCGTCTCTCGCCCTATCGATCCCTCTGAATCTTCTTTCGTCACCATTGTAGGCCGTCAATCCTACATTCTTGGTCGAACGATTCAAGGAGAACAATTTCTCCTTAACAACATTGTTGGAGCAAAGATTTTGGATCTTTTCCACAGTTCTGGACTCGTCTCCATCCTCTGCTTTCGTGAAGAATTCTACTGCCTTCGACTAGTCGACGAATTCTACTCAAGGATGCACCTTTCAAGAGATGGTAAAAGCCTCCACGGTCGCATTCAATGTACTGACCTTGTCCTCAATGCCGACAGCCTTTCTAGAGTTTTCAGCCTTCCCTCTGCTGGCCCTGACTCCATCAGTGATTCTGCTCTCAATGAATCATGGCTACACCGTACTGGCCACCAATCTCGAAATGACTACAGTACATGGGACATTTTCAACTATCCCTTGGACGTGTACTGTGTTGGAGAGATTCTGAGCCAATGCCTTTTGTTTCATGAACCTGGCTCAGGAAGCGACACCAGAAGACTTCAGAACTTCACCATTGCCGTTCTTGACTCTCATGTCATCAACTAGGCTGAAGTAGTCTTCTCTCTCATCTGTCAATCTTTCGAGCGAAGACGAGTGAATAGGTCTGGTATTCTCAAGTATGCTAGGATAATCAGTTATTTCCTATGCTCCTACCACACCATTTTTTCCACAGTTCAAGAGGTTGAACGCCTTCAAATCACTGGAGAATTGCTGATCACTAAGGAATTGTTCGGCAACAGAAGTTTTTCAGATCAGGATAGAAATTATTCTCTGGATTCTAGCACTGGTAGCTTTGGAGATTCAAATTAGCTTGTATTTTTTTTTTCTGAACTTATTAGTACTTTCTTTCGTTATTTAGTGTCTTTTCTTTAGCTATCTACTCTACCTTACTACATCTCTTCCGTTATCCTTCTTTATTATTTGCTTGCAACTGTCCTTCAGATCTTATTCTTAAGTGCTTGCAACCATTAAAGAGGAGAGGTATATGACATATACATATAACTTGGAATCAGACATATAACTTAAGGAGGAGAGTATAAGAGTGATAACCTTCCTTGCGTGAGGAAAAGAATTGACTTAACTAAATCCCAAATGAACACACAAAACAAATGTAACATTTCACCCTAAGTTGATTCTTAGTGAATCATGCTCAGCCTCTGTGGCACTTATGTTGAAAGTCTTGTTTAAAACTAAAAACCCTCTATTGTTTGTTAAGTCTTACGTTCAACAGAAATCCTTTTACTTTCAACAGAAATAAAAAGTTTTTCAAAAATTGATTTTCCAGAAATTGATTTTTCAAGAAAATTGGTATTAGTTTTCAAAATTTTGATTTTTCAGAAAATTGATATTAGTCTTCAAAAATTGAGTTTCAAAAAATTGATTTAGAAAATTGATATTACAAGCAATCCTTATTTTAAAAACTCTTTCAAAAACATACATTTGCTTAAGGATTTGCTACTCTTACTTGCCAAAACAAGCTTTCATTCTATAAAAATTCATGAGCAAGTAAGACTTCCAAAAACTTTTTAGATCATGTCCAAAACTCTTTCAAAATTCAAAATTATCTAAATTGTTTTCACTATTGCATTACCTGTTCAGTATCTTGATTTATCGAGTCTGTAATAGCAATAATTGACTCTACTAAAGCCATCGCTTATATGTAATTATCAACATAGGACATGTCTTGAGATAAAATGATCATTCATTGTGGACATGCTATTACTATGTTTGATAAATGCTTTAGTGCTTTGTATATGTCATTTTGTAATGGTTCCAAGCAAATAGGAGGAGATTGTTGATTATTGGAATATGCTTCTTGATAATTTAATTATCACCTTGCATATTCTATATATGTTGATATGTTTGCCCCCATTACAAGTGAATCATCACAAGTGGCTAAAAGGTCTGCGTACCGGTTAGTGTGACAACTTGTATGATTTCACATAGGTCTTAGATTAGGTGTGACCTGATCTAGTCTTACCTTCCTATATGATGATCAAAACAGACCAGCACTTCAGAATGCACTCAGCACCGGAAGAACTGCAGCTATGTCAATAGCCTTCAGTGATAACAGATCAGAAGACTCTTAAGAGTCATCACCGGCAGACATGCTACAGGTTATAATGCTCTCACCGGTAGACATCAGTTCTCCAGAATCGGAAGACTTGTTTCCACTGGCTCGAAGCATTCCACCGGCAGACTTTAGAATCTGCACGTGCTACAGGGAAAAGTCAGAGAAGCTGCTCAAATCAAGATAAATATGTCCGTGCCTCATAAAGCCTGACATACTCAAAGCTGCAAGACTTTCTCTCACTCAAGTAGTCTGTTAAAGTCAAAAAGGCAACTACTTTATTGAACAGACCACCTGACAGTGCAACAGACATCAGACCTACTCTTCAGAGATTTTTCAACCTAGTCTAACAGACAACGAGTTCCAAGATCTACATGACTAAATATCCGCTCCAAACAAGTCAAAGATCTTATGGACAAAGATCTATATCTGATAGTCTTCAACCACTACATCTCCAACGGATAGAAATCTTCTAGTCCTCATCTCTCAACGATCATATTGATTCTCGCCTATATAAACCCTCTCTCTTGCTTAAAAAACAGGCGTGTGCGTCAAAGGAAGTAAGACGTAGTGACAGTGTAAGCTACATCTAAGATTATCAAAAGATACACTGTGAGCAACGAGTAACTCAATCTACTCAAGAGCTTCATAGAAAAGAAATCTTCAAAGAGATCGTCTTCACCAACGTATCTCTGATTTATACAACAGATTGCAGTGAACTCATCCAGCTCTTAGCAAGACACCTTCAGTGGATTGCTAAGAAGAAAAGCTTTGAAAAGAGGAGAGAATGATCAGAAAATTCAATAGGCAGAGATCAAGATCTGAAGATTGATGTTAGACAATGTCTGAAGAAAATGAAGAGTTGTCTGTAGATATTGCATTCATATCTTCAGATTTGTATTCCAATACAAATGCTGTTGATTGTGCAATTATCAATCATCATGGGAGGATGAATGCTTTTGCATTCAATCGTTCAGATATTTTTATATTTGAACGACCCAGAAAATCCTCTTCTCATAATAGTTTCTGGGTTTCGTCTCCTAATGTCCTTTGCAAGTTAATGATCTTTGAATGGATAATTAAGTAAGGATTGAGACTTAGGAAGACAAAACCAGAAACTGTACATAGATTATTTAGACTGATGTAATATGTAATTTATCTTTGAATAAATTCATATGTTCTTACTAATGTTTTATCTTTCAGTCCTTAAATATCTATGAGGTTTTTATAAATGATTTATCTTTAGAAAAACCATTCTCTACTGGATCTCCTAAACCTGCATTTGAAAGAAGAAATAAGTGTGTTATTGTTCTGAACATATATTCGTGTACATCCACTTCTGACTTCTCCAAATCATAGCCTCTTAACCTTCCGCTATACAAATATTTTATTAGGCTTTTGATTTGAATAAACAATTTATCGGCAGAGTTGTTACTTCTGCCTTGAGTAAAGTCTACCGATAGCTTCTTCCAGCAGACATACTCAACATGGTAAATTGTAACTGCCAGCCAAACTACGCTTTTTGTATATCGAAAAGAATTTTTTTTAACTTGGCACTATAGGCTATTCACCCCCCCTCTAGCCTATTTGAGCATTATTGTGGACCAACAGTGTTATTTGCGAATATTCGTGTACAACCTACTTTGTTGTCACAGATTAAGGATGCGCAGGAGCGGGATGTGGAATTGCAAAAAATAGTGAAAAAGTTAAAGGATGGCGAGGAGGTGGATTTTCTTGTCCATAGTGATGGAATTCTCAAGTATAAAGTGTAAGGGTAAAATAGGCATGACCTATTTTATCTTGTTTTCACCTTTCTTGGTCAAATAAGGATTTTAATTTAGTCAATGTTTTTTTTTAGGAGTTAGATTTTGTTTAGATTATTTTTGGTAGATTGGTGTGTTTTTTGATAGGAAAATCTTTAGGAAAATCTTTTAAAAGATTTTGGAGATTTAGTTATACATGTTTGGTAACTAAATCTTTTAAAATATTTTAAAGATTTAGGAATATAGTTTTGGTAACTAGATCTCTGCAAATAAATTAGTTATTCCAAGTATTATAGTCTAATTAGGAAACATAATCTTGCATAAAATTTCTGTTTAATATCTTTCCTATTAGGAGTGTTTGTATTGCCGTGTACCTGCAGGATTCTTTGAAGTCTTGGTTTGCAAGTTTCGCTGCCTATATTAAGAGAAGAGGTCGAGCTGTTGAAGAGACGAGGCCGAGAGTTTACAGAAGTGTTTGTGCAGAAAGCTTGGTGGGCGCTGTGAGACTGAAAGAGACCATATCGAAAGCCATAAAATTGAGAGAAATAAATGCGGGATTTTTTTGCATTCACCCTTTCAAAGTGAAGGCTGTTTGAAGCTTGAGAACACATCATCATCGCTTACGTGATTCCATAAAGCGATTTTCTGCTGTTCAAAACTTGAGGAACAACGCCTTGTGTTTCTGAAGTTGTGTTTTGTGCTTCCTTCTTGTACGCTATTTTGGAAGCTGTGTTTAGTCTTTCTTCCCACGTTTGTTCTAGTTGTTTATGTGGGTTTTGTGATTCTCCAAGATTCTATATCTTGTGAGAATTTTGTGTTAACTGTTTAGATTTAAAAACAGTTTTGATTTTAATATAGTTTGTTGCCTTGAGGCGAGATCTACAAGTTTGATACTTGTAGATTGTTTTTGTGTGATTTTCTGTCTTCTATATTCTGTTTGGTTCGATATCTGAAAACAAAACTTCCGCTGCAATTTTCTGTTATACACTTTCAGTTATCATTGTCACTGTCATTGTTGCAACATTCACTGCAACATTGGCAATCACATTGACTCATATCGAGAATCCGTGCATCGCGTTCTTTCATAAAGGTAGAGTTTGTGTGCCGAATGATGAGGAATTGAAACGTCAAGTGTTAGATGAGGCGCACAAAGCTGAGTACACCATTCATCCGGGGAGTACAAAGATGTATCGTGATATGAAGCAGACTTTTTGGTGGAACAACATGAAAAGGGAGATAGCTACATATGTATCAAAATTATGTCTTGTATGTCAACGAGTGAAAGTGGAACATCAGGCCGGGGATTACTACAACCATTAGAGATTCGAAAGTGGAAATGGGAGAAGCGTAGGCTATGGATTTTGTGATAGGGCTACAGGGGGACTAGTCGAGGCTTCGATGTAGTTTGGGTGGTAGTGGATCGCACAAAATCATTGCATTTTTGCCGGTAAGGATGACACTCTTTGAACCAATTTGCTAATTTGTATATTTAGGAAATTGTGAGGTT
>CM028378.1:26066844-26407853 GCA_013146195.2 Codonopsis lanceolata | reverse complement strand
TGAAACAAATGTAACATTTCACCTAAGTTGATTCTAGTGAATCATGCTTTCGGCCTACTGTGGCACTTATGTTGAAAGTCTTGTTTAAAACTAAAAACCCTCATTGTTTGTTAAAGTCTTCGTTACTTGAGAAATCCTTTTACTTTCAACGAGAAATAAAAGTTTTCAAAAATTGATTTTTCGAAATTGTTTTTCAAGAAAATTAGTATTAGTTTTTCAAAATTTTTGATTTTTGGAAAATTGATATTAGTCTTCAAAATTGAGTTTCAAAAAATTGATTTAGAAAATTGATATTACAAGCAATCCTTATTTTAAAAACTCTTTCAAAAACATACATTTGCTTAAGGATTTGCTACTCTTACTTGCCAAAACAAGCTTTCATTCTATAAAAATTCATGAGCAAGTAAGACTTCCAAAAACTTTTTAGATCATGTCCAAAACTCTTTAAAATTCAAAATTATCTAAATTGTTTTCACTATTGCATTACACAATTCGATATCTTGATTTATCAGTGCATAATAGCAATAGTCTCACTAAAGCCATCGCTTATATGTAATTATCAACATAGGACATGTCTTGAGATAAAATGATCATTCATTGTGGACATCTTATTACTATGTTTTGATAAATGCTTTAATGCTTTGTATATGTCATTTTGTAATGGTTCAAGCAAATAGGAGAGATTGTTGATTATTGGAATATGCTTCTTGATAATTTAATTATCACCTTGCATATTCTATATATGTTGATATGTTTGCCCCATTACAAGTGAATCATCACAAGTGGCTAAAAGATGCAACTGCGAGGTTAGTGTGACAACTTGTATGATTTCACATAGGTCTTAGATTAGGTGTGACTGATCTAGTCTTACCTTCTATATGATGATCAAAGCAGACCCGGCTTGAGAATGCACTCGGCCCTTGGGAGGAAGCTATGCTATGTCAATAGCCTTCGGTGATAACAGATCGAGAAGACTCTTAAGAGTCATCAGCGGAGACATGCTACACAGTTATAATGCTCTCACCAGAGTGAACATCGGTTCTCGAGAATCGGAGACTTGTTTCCCGCTGACCGAAGCATTCCACAGCGGACTTTAGAATCGCATCACTTGAGGAAAAGTCGGAGAAGGCTGCTCAAATCAAGATAAATATGTCAGTGCCTCATAAAGCTGACATACTCAAAAGCTGCAAGACTTTCTCTCACTCAAGTAGTCTGTTAAAGTCAAAAGGCAACTACTTTATTGAGCAGACCACTGACAATGCAACAGACATCGGACCTACTTGAGAGATTTTTCAACCTAGTCAACAGACAACGAGTTCCAAGATCTACATGACTAAATATCATTCCAAACAAGTCAAAGATCTTATGGACAAAGATCTATATCGATAGTCTTCAACCACTACATCTCCAACGGATAGAAATCTTCTAGTCCTCATCTCTCAACGATCATATTGATTCTCGCCTATATAAACCCTCTCTCTTGCTTAAAAAACAGGCGTGTGCGTCAAAGGAAGTAAGACGTAATGACAGTGTAAGCTACATCTAAGATTATCAAAAGATACAACGTGAGCAGAGAGTAACTCAATCCTCAAGAGCTTCATAGAAAAGAAATCTTCAAAGATCGTCTTCCTTGCGTATCTACGATTTATCAACAGATTGCGGTGAACTCGTCCATTTCTTGCTTAAAGACACCTTCGGTGGATTGCTAAGAAGAAAAAACTTTGAAAAGGAGAGAATGATCGAAAAATTCAATAGGCGAGATCAAGATCTGAAGATTGATGTTAGACAATGTCGAAGAAAATGAAGAGTTGTCGTAGATATTGCATTCATATCTTGATTTGTATTCCAATACAAATCTGTTGATTGTGCAATTATCAATCATCATGGGAGGATGAATGCTTTGCATTCAATCGTTCAGATATTTTTATATTTGAACGACCCAGAAAATCCTCTTCTCATAATAGTTTCTGGGTTTCGTCTCCTAATGTCCTTTGCAAGTTAATGATCTTTGAATGGATAATTAAGTAAGGATTGAGACTTAGGAAGACAAAACCGAGAACCGTACATAGATTATTTAGGCGATGTAATATGTAATTTATCTTTGAATAAATTCATATGTTCTTACTAATGTTTTATCTTTCGGTCCTTAAATATCTATGAGGTTTTTATAAATGATTTATCTTTAGAAAAACCATTCTCTACTGGATCTCTAAACACGCATTTGAAAGAAGAAATAAGTGTGTTATTGTTAGAACATATATTAGGTATTACATCACTTGACTTCTCCAAATCATAGCCTCTTAACCTTCCGCTATACAAATATTTTATTAGGCTTTTGATTTGAATAAACAATTTATCGGCGAGTTGTTACTACGCGCTTGAGTAAAGAGATCTGCAGATAGCTTCTTCCAGGCGGACATACTCAACATGGTAAATTGTAACCCCCGCCACCAAACTACGCTTTTTGTATATCGAAAGAATTTTTTAACTTGGCACTTATAGGCTATTCACCCCCTACAGCCTATTTGAGCATTATTGTGGACCAACGGTGTTATTTGCGAATATTAGGTGTACAACCTACTTTGTTGTCACAGTTAAGGATGCGCAGGAGGCGGGATGTGGAATTGCAAAAAATAGTGAAAAAGTTAAAGGATGGCGAGGAGGTGGATTTTCTTGTCCATAGTGATGGAATTCTCAGTATAAAGTGTAAGGGTAAAATAGGCATGACCTATTTTATCTTGTTTTCACCTTTCTTGGTCAAATAAGGATTTTAATTTAGTCAATGTTTTTTTTAGGAGTTAGATTTTGTTTAGATTATTTTTGGTAGATTGGTGTGTTTTTGATAGGAAAATCTTTAGGAAAATCTTTTAAAAGATTTTGGAGATTTAGTTATACATGTTTGGTAACTAAATCTTTTAAAATATTTTAAAGATTTAGGAATATAGTTTTGGTAACTAGATCTCTGCAAATAAATTAGTTATTCCAAGTATTATAGTCTAATTAGGAAACATAATCTTGCATAAAATTTACGTTTAATATCTTTCCTATTAGGAGTGTTTGTATTGCCGTGTACTGCTTGATTCTTTGAAGTCTTGGTTTGCAAGTTTACATTTGCCTATATTAAGAGAAGTCGGTTTTGAAGAGGCGGGCAGAGTTCTGAGTGTTTGTGCAGAAAAGCTTGGTGGGCGTGGTGAAAGAGACCATATCGAAAGCCATAAAATTGAGAGAAATACGTGCGGGATTTTCTTTGGGTTCACCCTTTCAAAGTGAAGGCTGTTTGAAGCTTGAGAGAACACATCATCATCGCCTTACGTGATTCCATAAAAGCGATTTCTGCTTTCTGTTCAAAACTTCAGGAACAACGCCTTGTGTTTCTGAAGTTGTGTTTATAACTTCCTTCATGCGCTATTTTTGGAAGGCGTGTTTAGTCTTTCTTCCCACGTTTGTTCTAGTTGTTTATGTGGGTTTTGTGATTCTCCAAGATTCTATATCTTGTGAGAATTTTGTGTTAACTGTTTAGATTTAAAAACAGTTTTGATTTTAATATAGTTTGTTGCCTTGAGGCGAGATCTACAAGTTTGATACTTGTAGATTGTTTTTGTGTGATTTTCTGTCTTCTATATTCTGTTTGGTTCGATATCTGAAAACAAAACTTCCGCTGCAATTTTCTGTTATACACTTTCAGTTATCATTGTCACTGTCATTGTTGCAACATTCACTGCAACATTGGCAATCACATTGACTCATATCGAGAATCCGTGCATCGCGTTCTTTCATAAAGGTAGAGTTTGTGTGCCGAATGATGAGGAATTGAAACGTCAAGTGTTAGATGAGGCGCACAAAGCTGAGTACACCATTCATCCGGGGAGTACAAAGATGTATCGTGATATGAAGCAGACTTTTTGGTGGAACAACATGAAAAGGGAGATAGCTACATATGTATCAAAGTGTCTTACATGTCAACGAGTGAAAGTGGAACATCAAAGGCCGGCCGGATTACTACAACCATTAGAGATTCGAAAGTGGAAATGGGAGAACGTAGCTATGGATTTTGTGATAGGGCTACCGAGGACTAGTCGAGGCTTCGATGTAGTTTGGGTGGTAGTGGATCGCCTTACAAAATCATTGCATTTTCTACCGGTAAGGATGACTTACTCTTTGAACCAATTTGCTAATTTGTATATTTAGGAAATTGTGAGGTTGCATATACCCGTTAGTATTGTGTCTGATCGAGATCCACGTTTTACTTCAAGGTTTTGGCAGTCAGTACAGGAGGCTTTGGGGACCAAGTTGAGTTTGAGTACCGCATTTCACCCACAGACGGATGGCCAATCCGAGAGAACTATCCAGATTTTAGAAGACATGTTGAGAGCTTACACGATAGATTTCAAGGGTAGTTGGGATTCACACTTACCGTTAGGCGAGTTTGCTTACAATAGCAGTTTTCAGTCAAGTATCGGCATGGCTCTGTACGAGGCTTTGTATGGTAGGAAGTGTAGGTCACCAGTTTGTTGGGATGAAATGGGAGAAGCCAAGATTTGGGGTCCGGAGATTGTACAAGAATCGGTGGATAAAGTGAGAATAATCAAAGACATACTACTTATGGCCCAAAGTCGTCAAAAGAGTTATGCCGACAATCGGAGGAGAGATCTAGAATTCAATGTGGGAGATTTTGTGTTCTTGAAGATTTCACCGATTAGGGGTGTCAAACGGTTTGGGAAGAAGGGAAAGTTGTCACCAAGGTATGTTGGGCCTTTTGAGATACTTGAGAGGATTGGACAATTAGCTTATCAGGTAGCCTTACCATCATCTCTTGAGGGAGTCCATAATGTTTTCCATGTTTCTATGTTAAGAAAATATCTAGCGGATCCATCTCATTTGTTAGTGAATGAACCAATTAATCTTCAACCTGATCTTTCTTATGAGGAACAACCGGTACAAATCTTGGATATGAAGGAAAAAATGTTGAGAACCAAGACGATTCCTATGGTTAAGGTACTTTGGCAAAGTCACAATGTGGAGGAAGCAACTTGGGAGAGTGAAGCTTCAATGAAGACCCAATACCCTCAACTCTTCTACAACAACATTTGGTAAGTAATTTGAATTTAGGGGCTAAATTCTTTTAAGGGGGAGAAGGTGTAACACTCGGAAATTTTTGAAAACTTAAATGATTTAAATTATATGTGTTATCATGATTATTTTTGCATTGATCTACTAGAACTTATGGTTATATAAAAAAAATCAGTATGAATTTTGTGGTTGTATTTGGGTTTGGAGTCTAATTTCATTAAACCCATTTTGGTTATTTTGCAGTTTAGTCAAATACTATTTATATACTTAGTTGACCAGCCATGAGAGATGGATTCATAATATTCAGCCTTTAAACACACACTAACACATCTACTGGAGGTGAGAATGGGAGTAATGGATTTCTTCATCATCTAGCTTGGATTTGGAGTTCAATTCTTCATTGTTTGCACTTTGAGTCTTCATTAAAGTTGTTCCCCTTGCTTAAAGCATCATTTTGGTCAAATTATCTGCTACATACATCATTATTTGGAGATTCATCATTCTTGAGGTAGGGGGATTCTTACTTATAAATGTCTCATTCATTGGTAATATGCCTATGAAATTGTTATTTATGGTTCATATGATGTTATATGATGAGATTTATGTGTATGATAGTTTGGTATTTGAGAGATGATTGTTGTGTAGAAGTATTGTCAACTTTGTGTTCTTGAATTGGTGTTCCTTGCGAATCCGTAAACGTTCGGTTTCTGGCACCCGAACATTTCTGTAAATGTTCGGTTGGGTCACCCGAACATCTCTGTTAACATATTGAAATTTGGTATTATTTGTGGGAGTTATGTTTAGAAAAGAATTATGGAATTATTGTGAATTATGTGAATAAAGTGTGTTAGGTAACAATGACTTTACTTCACAAGTCATTATATCCTACCTGGAGTATTATGATTTTTAGAGTAATCAATTATGAGAATTGTTGGGCCTTGTGAATAATCAGTTTTTGGCAAAATGGTTGAAAATAATTGTGGGATCTTGTGAGTAACACTTTGTGATTATGTTGAGCGTCAAACGACCCTCTAACAGGAGCACGGGGCGGGCCGGTCTTTGGTTAGCAGCGGAGTTTGATTGGGCTCAAGCCCTCAGTCATGGCCATGATTGAGGTTTAAGGCTACCTTGTGATTTTCAGGTAGTAGCTTTGTAGATCACGACTGTTAGGGTTGTAGGGACCTGGCCCGTGTTCGAATTCCCGGGACATTGTGAGTAACCATCTATGATTGTGTTCGAGATAACAAGCAGTGTATGGGGTTTGCGGTTGATTGGAGATGTATCTCAATCCAGTATACTACTTGTGTGAATACTTATCTTCATGTGATCCATCAAGCAATATGTGAATATTCTCTTATAGTTTGTGGAAATTATGATTTTTTTGTGTATGCATCGCTAATATACATGGCACGCTCTTACGTTGCATACACGCATGGCATATATAAGTACACCTGAACCCTACTGAGTTTCGACTCACCCCATCCTATTTGTTTTCTTTAGATCAAAGCCAAGCGAAACATTTAGCGTCAATGGCCTACGGAGTGCTAGATTGGGTGAAGTCTTTTGGGGTAGCTTTCGCAATTCAGTAGTTTCTTTTGTTTGATGGTAGAAGACATGTAGTCTTCTTGGTGTTGTATGTAATCCTTTTGAAACTTATAAATTACAAACTTTGAGTTTATGGTGTAAGGCAATTTGAGTCTTGTATGACTCCGTTTTATTTCAAAGGAAGTATTTTCAGAAAATGTTTTCATTAAATTCATTTTAGTATTATTTATAGTTTGTTTGTTGATTGGTTTCATGCACTGTACCGGGGCCCAATTAGGGTAGGTTTGGGGTGTGATAGACATACTCCCACATTGCCCGCGGCTTGCTGTTAAGGATACCCATTCCATCCTCGGTATAGAACTTGGCCTTTTGATGAGGGATAGAGGTGACCATCTGGAACTTAGCCATGGCGGGGGCGCCAAGGATGTAGTTGTAGGTAGATTTGAGATCGATCACCAGGAATGTGATCATCTTTGTATGGATTTGTGCCCCATCCCCCGTGAAGACTTCCAGCTTGATGGTGCCTTTGACACTTACTTGATTGTTGGTGAAACCTTCAAGCTTTCCTTGGTACAGCTTAAGCCGGGTGTCCGATAATTCTAACCCTTTGAAGCAGGAATAGTACATGATATCCATGCACGCTCCTGTGTCAAGCAGCACTCTATGAACATGCTAGTTGTTCACAAGGCAAGAGATGACTAGCGGCTGCTCGGATGCTAGAGGAGTGCTCGCTAGCTCGCTGCAGGTGAAATAGATGCTGGGTTCCCTTGCCCGCTGCACTATTGGGGAGTTCATGGCTTTAGACAGGTAGTATATATGCTTCCCGATCTGAGTGTTAGACGGGAGCTCCTCTTGAATCAAATTGACCAGCCCTTGTATCTGAGGGGCCTGGCCGCCTCCTCCTCTTGAGGGTCTCCCAAGGGACTCTCCTCAACAATGACTGTGTTTTTCCCTGAATAGTACCCTCAAAGGCTTGCATCTTCAAAGCCTCTACATCAGTGACCATCTGAATCTGTGCCTCAAATGATCTGAGCCAGTCATTTTCCCGCGTCTTCCCAAAATATTTTTTAAATTGTGGGAAGGTTACCCCTTGCGCGAGTGGCGCGTTCTTGATCTCTGGAGTGAACAGACTGCCCTCCAGCGGCTTTGGGGCTCCATAACCAAGCTTGGCCACCGCTAAATTAGCCATTTGTTTGGCCATGTCTCGCTTCATGGCTTCCATTATCTCGAACAGGCGTTTCTCCGCGTCCACAGTGAGTCTGGACGAGCGGGCATGTTCTGACTGCTGACTATGCGCTCCCCTGGAACGTTCGGCAGGTGGTGGGTAAAAGGTCGGTTCATAAGAAGCTTCTGCTTCCCGCTCAACTCGCGCCCTGTATCTTGGTCGGTGTGCCTCTGCCTCCGTGCATTCGCGGGCTCTGCAGTGGCTATGGCTCTCTTCTCGAGCGCAATGCTCCTGTCGGCAGTGATGTATGTGGGAAAGATTTTGGCGGCTATACATGTTTTCCGCCTGATTGTCTGTCCTCTGCACCTCATTGGCTTGCTCTGAGGATACATGAATAACGGAAGGGATTCGTCTGCTCGAAATGGGCAACTATTGGGAGGCCTGGCCACCAGTAACAAATGCTGGATTGCTAAGAGCGGGCATCATCAAATCTGCAACTGGAACCGGGGCATGGCCCAAGGCAAGCAGTTGTTGGTTGAGCATGTACATCTTATTATAATACTCTGCTTTGACTTGCAGAGTAGCAGCTTGTTGGTCAGGGGTTTGCCCGAGCAGGCTCACTTGGCTTCCCTGACCGTTTTCTCGCTGACGGTTCAGCTGGACCCTGAGATCTTAAGCGCGAGCATCCATTTGCTCATTGATAACCTGGCGAGCATCTCGCTGGCTCGTTTGGTTCTGGCTAGCATGTTGAGATAGCTGCTCCTCAACATACGGAACATTCTCACCGTGAGTCGCGTGCCAAGCTGCCACCTCCTGATTCCTCGTTTGAACCCATTGGGGCGCCTTTGGTGGCAGATCCCTAAGCGGTGGTTGTTATTTCCAGCCAGCCTAGTGGTTAGTAGCAGTGGCGTGATGTTTGCTACCATTGCCAGCCATTGCAATGAGACGGATTACTGAAGAACTCACCGGAAGTGTCCTGCTCGGATAAGGATTGAGAGAGAATCCATAGATTTTAGGCGTGAATGTATGAGCAGATATAGTAAGTGTCTTGCTCGGATAAGGAAACATTTGACTTGTCTTAGAGAGCAAGTTTCCAAGGCTCCCTACTCGATACGTGCTTGGACGAGCAAGGCTCTTCCTGGCTATATGATGTAGACTGGTTATGGATAAGTGTAGATCCCGGGCGTGGCCCCTGATTGGGCAGGCAAGGTCAGTGCTCGACTAGGTTTAGACGGGATGAGTCTGATTCTTTGTCCGCTATGAGTGTGGTCCCCAGGCATGGCTCCTGGTCGGGCAGGCAAGACTTGTGTCCGACCAGATTTAGGCGGGAGTTATATTACTCATTGTTTGACGTCTCGTTAGCTCTGTCCTTTAGGCTGGTAGGTCTCATGCTAATTAAGCTCGTGATTGGCACGTGGTGATCGTTCGTACGTTGCTCGTGACCCAGCTTGGGCCGAGCACATCAATAATATTATTAGTATTATTATTAGTTGCTAATAAATATTATTATTATTTTATCCAAAATACTAAATAATTAACATTATTGAAGTTAAATATAAGGTTACTTTCAAATAAAACTCAAATACTTTAATGATGTAAGTGGAAACGTTAAGTTTTAAATTTTTTGATACTAAAAATTTAACTTTAGAACTTTAATAAAAGAATTATTTTTGGGGCTTTTTAGATATAAATTTTTTATATAAGAGTTTTTGGTATTTTTCTTTAAATTAAAATGGTAATCCAGGAATACACACGGGAAATTCGTGCTATCGTATTGTCTTGTACCTTATTATTGTATTTTTATATTATCTGTCTTATTTAATCATAAATATAATAATAAATATTATTTTAAATATATTAACAATTTAACGTATTTCATGTGATATTTATCTTATCTTATCATTTATTTCTATAATCATAGGGAATATTCGTACTGTAGCCCCTCCCCGGTCAACCTTAAGGAGGATAGCAAAATTTGACTCGAATAGAAACTTTTCCCCAAAGCTAAAGCGGCTGAGAGTCGGGTGTAATTAACATTTTACACAATAGAAACTTGAATCTGCAATCCATTATTCATCTTCTCTCTCTAAATCGATCTCGCTAATCAGTTTCGTGATCGCAGAAACAATGGACGCCATAGACTCGGTCGTTGATCCATTGAGAGAGTTCGCCAGGGACAGCGCTCGCCTTGTCAAACGTTGCCACAAACCTGATCGCAAAGGTAGTTATAATTTCATCTTCATTTGAACTCTACAATCTCCATCTCTCGAAATTAATTCAATTCATCTATAATGTAGAATTTACAAAGGTCGCGGTCCGTACTGCGATTGGATTCGTTGTCATGGGATTCGTCGGTTTCTTCGTCAAGCTGATCTTCATTCCCATCAATAACATCATCGTCGGCGCTACTTAGGTATATCATTTTCGCTATTGAAACTTGGATTCAACATCTATATGTGTTTGATTGTTGCTGAATGAATTGCATTGAGTTTTTTCTTCACACGAATGATCATAGATCTAATATCAAGCTTGTACTTTTTCGATTGCAATTTGTGATAAATAAATGTACGTTGGTTATTGGATCCATATCAAGTTTTGGGACTGCTTGTTCCATTAGTATTTGTTTCCATTTGCTCGATCTAGTTGTAACAAGGTTAGATTGTGTTGAGCCATTAGCTTATGTTATTATTATTATAGCTTGAGGTGCAGTTGAGTCGCAATCCAGTCCTTCACCAGATTTTGAATCTGGTTTTAATCTTTGTCTGAGAATGGTGAAATTCAGAACTTGACCTTTTCTGAAATATGAGAAGGTTCAATTTCAGTTAGCGTAAGAGCTCAAAAGTGTATATTTTGCAGTCTGATTTGAGAAGATTAGATATCGTATCTGGATATCATATATGTAGATGAAAAGGTATCAAGGCTAATAGGCAGTTTTATCTAGAGGTGGCAAACTGGCAATGAATAACTGTTTGGTATGTTTTTCTTTACTTTACACCAATAGTTGGGGTAAGTAACACTAGGTTTTCTATACGTTATAGTTGTATGGCCTGTGATACTCTATTGAGTCAGGTAAAGTGTCTTCTTTTCTTTTTTTTTTGTACTTCAGAAAATCTTCTAGCATTGTGCTGCATATATGTAGAGGGTGGGTTAACAATAGTTTTTTATTGTTCATTTGAAGCACCTCCTTTTTCTCCACCTTGGATATCTATGACATTTTAAATGTTGTACTTCCTTTTCGAAATTTCTCTTATTAGGTGCTTACTGTGCTTTGTGAAATTGGCTGTTATTGGTCAAGAAGTTCACGAAATGGATCGTCATGCTCTCTATCTTATTGTTGCATAGCATCTATTATTGAAATTCTTGATTCCACTTTTAAATTTCCTATAACTTGTCGTGTGTATAGCATGTTACCTATCAAAAAGTGTATAGTGATTAGATTTACTTGTTCCCTTTGTAGAATGGTATTAAGAATGTAAGATTCTTATTGAAGGTGAGCTTTAGTATATGTAGTTACATACTACATAGAAAACCATATTGTGAAAGCTTTTAGATAATTTATTGTATCCATACTACATAGTATTCTTAATATTGTATCCATGATTGATAATTTATTGCCTAAGACATAGTAAATGTATGTTGAATATTAGTTTGATATAATGCTAAGATATCTCTCAGTAAGGAAAGATTGACTTCTACTTCTGTGTTAGTACTTTTTCCTTGTATTCTGCTGCAGAGGTCTGGTTATTTGACATGATCAATTGGTTTCTTTGTGAATGAAGATTGCTACGTATTTTCTTTGTGGAAGAAGCAACTGCTGTCTAAAGGTGTTAGGTTAACCTTGGTGAAGAATGCTTTATCGTGTATTCCTACGTATTTTCTATCAGTTTTTGTGATGCCTGCTGCGGTCCGAGAGAAGATAGAGAAGCTTGAAAGGGATTTCCTCTAGGAAGGCAAGGGGAAGAGCGCAAATATCATCTGGTGAAGTGGAGAAAGTTTGTTCCAGGATAAAGGAAGGAGGCCTAGGTTTGAAGAGATTAAGTTTGTTTAATTCAGCGCTTCTTGGTAAGTGGTTGTGGCGATACTTGGTGGAGCCTAAAGCGTTGTGGAGGAGAGTGGTGGTGGGTAAATATGGGGAAGGGGAGCATATGTGGTTCCCGAATGCTATAGACAACCCTTTTGGCTCCGGAGTTTGGAAAGGGATTTGTAAAGGAAGGGGGCTGTTCGAGAGAAATATTTCATTTGCTCTAGGAAATGGTTCGAGAATTTGATTTTGGAAAGATGTTTAGTGTGGAGAGGTGGAGATCCAGTTACTTTTCCCAGATCTTTTCAATCTGGTGGTAGATAAAGATATTCTGGTTAGTTCAGTGTTACAGGTGGACAATGGTAATGTGGTTTGGAATCCCGTGTTTTGTAGGAACCTTCAGGACTAGGAAATGGATTCTAGTGTTCTATGTTTGGATTGATTATATTCTATCCAAATAGATGTCAGCATAGAGGACAAGGCAATGTGAGAAATTTTGAAAGATAAAGTTTTCTCTTTTAAGTCTTTTTACGCGCAGATCTCGGGGATTAGGGCCCCTCTTTTCCCATGGAGGATTATTTGGAAGTCTCAGGCTCCTTCCCGTGTGATGTTTTTTGTGTGGGAGGCCTGCCTTGAAGCCATTCTTGCTGGGGAATAATCTTAGGCGGAGAGGGAAGATCTATGTTAATTGGTGATATATGTGTAGAGATAGTAGTGAGAGTACGAATCATCTTTTGCTTCATTGTCAAGCTGCAACGGATATTTGGAATATGGTGCTAAGGATGGATGTTCAATACTCAGTGGGTGATGCCAAGATCAGTCAAGGAGCTCCTTTTGTGTTGGCCTTTATTAAATCGAAGGAGGATGAAGTCTATATGGGAAGCAGTCCCTCTTGGTATTTATTAAATCGAAGGAGGATGAAGTCTATATGGGAAGCAGTCCCTCTTGGTATCTAGTATCTGGTATCTGGTATCTGGTGGACTATCTAGGGTGAGAGAAATAGCAGAGCCTTCAACAATGTTGAATGAACGGACAATGGATCAACTAAAGGAACACCTGCTGCGTACTCTATATCGATGGGGAAACGAGGGTTACGAGGCAGATAGTTTAGATCATTCTTTTGTGGATTTTGTGAATAGTATTAGTCTTGTGTAATTGGCTGTTGTATACGTCCAGTGTACATGGTTGCGCTTCCGTTTAGGCGCCTTGATTTATATATTTATCTTTACTTGTAAAAAAAAAATGAAGATTGCTATTGCTTATGTACCATTAGAATTTTTATATTGTTGCTGATGCTAGCTCTGGCTCTATGTTACAGGCCCTAGAGATGTTAAAGTTCGCAAGGGAAGGGAATCTGACCAAAATTTAGAAGGTCAACACAAGTATGCCAAAGTTTAGATGTGCTTAAACCTCTTTTGGAATATGTAATCTCCAGATTTTGAGAAGGGATTCTGTTTTCTTTTTATGAAATGAAGCTTCCTTTTATTTCTTCATTCAGTTATGTTATTGTCTTGTTTATGTGTCCGATGGTGGTTGACCTACAACTTAACTTGTATGGAACTTGAGGTGGTTTACACCAACCAAAATAGAAGGGAAAACTAGGAAATAAGGTCTTACATGTATTTTCTGTAAGACAGATCTCTTTAACACGATTCACTGAGTATTGGTGGATTAAGTTGTGAGAGAGTGAATTTCATATTATGAATTAGGATCCGTAAAACAGTCTCACTGGAGACATAATTGTTTACATATATTTTATCAAAAAACTGAAGAGTGATATCTCTAGTTCAAAGGAAGATGTTTTCCTTCTATTTTTAATGTATGATTGTTATATATATATATATATATATATATATATATAATTTATTTATTTATTTGGATGCATTTCGAAAGGAAAACAAGAGCAAACATTAAACCCTGGGGAAAGCAACCCCACTACTATCAGTTCCTAACTAGATATTGAACTCATCGCTCCGATCAGCAATCCCATGTTGGCTAAATAATCAGTGGAAACATTTTGCATTTCCTTCGCTCAACGTGAGACATAAGGTGCACCCAACAGAATCAAGGAGAGCTTTGATGTCTTCTAGAATAGTCATCAAAGGGTGATTTACATCTCTAGGGCCGACCGAAAGACCCTTAGCAACCTGCGAGCTTGTTTCCACTTGCACTTCATTCCAACAGTTACGTGTGCACATGGGTTCCACTCACCTAATTTGGTGCCCCAGACATTGATTGAAGTAATTTCAACTGAAACTAATTGTGTGTGTATAAATATATATACCTACTACCCTTATTTCTCTCCGCTCTCGTACGTGTAAATGATGGTTTACTGTTTTACGGTTTTATAGCTTTATGTTATCGTAACTAGTTTTACACCCGTGCGTTAAACGCACGAGCATATATCTTTCTTAATTAAATTATACACAAATAAAACGAAGATAATAAAAAATAAAGAAAAAACATGATAAATGGAACAAATTATATCGATATAATTGACATCATTTAATCCAATATTTTATGAATTGTTTAAGTCATTTTCTCGTTCATAATTTTATAGATTTTAATAATTAATAATTTTTGTTATTAAAATTTAGGATCTTAAATAGTATAAATAGTAATTCAGATATATTCTTCACTATATAACATATAGACTTATTAAATATTTAAAGTTTGTGGTTGGTATCTACTACTATGATTTAATCGTATATATTCCTATGATTTATCAATAAGTTATACTTAATTATGGTTATTTGTAAAAATAAATTTTGTTTTGATATTATAATTTCGGATATGATGAAAGAGACACAAACGTTTCAAATACAGACAAGTCATATATGAAGATTTCCATATCACACTTTTTATAATTAATTGTGGTTATATTTTATTTTGTAATCACATGTATTCAATGAAAATGTTTTTTATAGCACATTTGTTCTTATTCCAGTGTTATTTGCTCATTTTAATTAATCAGTAAATTAAGTATGCACCAAAATAGATTTGTATTTGCAAATTTTCACATGGGTGGCTACTCATATTAAGTACTACTACATAGAAACTTGGTATTTTCTCAACATATGCATATTTGCACATTTTCAATAAATATTGAGAGTTGTGTAATCAATTAATCATATTTGTGTTTCCAATGCATGCTATCTACTATATAATAAATAATAATACTCAAATATGACTTTTTTTTTAGCAAGTGCATTTTGGCGGGATTTTACCTCTTTTAGACTACCTAGCTTATATATATATATAGATTAACTTAATCAATTTAATTTTTTTCCGATCCATAATTTCGTATACAAATTAATGAAATATTTGTGTTTTTTTTTTCTTTTTAACTGTTATCGTAATCTTTTTGTCCGACCCGTTTTTTCGACCCGTAATTTCGTATACAAATTAATCAATTTACTATTTTACCAAGATTCTACGGCTATTGAATAAAAAATTATTTTGCAACACCAATTTCCAAATAATGTCTCTCAATTTTTTTTAAAGAATTTTCATTGTAGTTTTTAAAAAGTTGATAAATGTCAAATTTTTAAACGAAAAATTATGTACGTGCATTCATTTCAATGTAATATATTATATATGAAATATAAAGAATGTCTCTCTATCACATTTAATCACACAATCTCAACCGTTTTTATCACCCCTTTTTTTCATCCCTATTTTATTACTGCGAAAATTATTGAGATATTACGGTTTACTGTTATTATTTTACATTTAATATTTTACAGTTAATATTTTACGGTTTTACAGTTATTTGCGAAAATTAGTTACTCTTTTACTGAGATATTACGATTTTACAGTTAATATTTTACAGTTTTATGGTTGCGAAAATTTGTATTTGTATTTTTTTCTTTTTAATTATTATCGTAATTAACTTAATCAATTTAATTTTTTTCCGACCCGTAATTTCATATACAAATTTTAAAAAAATTATTAAAAAAAACGTAAGTTTTGTAATTTGAAATATTTATTTTTTTCTTTTTAACTGTTATCGTAATTAACTTAAGCAATTTAATTTTTGTCCGGCCCGTTTTGTTTGGCCCACAATTTCGTATACAAATTATTAATTAATCCCTCCGTTCCGGGCAAAGAGACTCCGATTGAAAGTCAATTTTTTTTAAGAAAATAATATTTTTAGTAGTTTATTTCTACAATATCTGCTTCATTTATTGATAAATTTTCAAATTGACGCCGTGTCATCGGCACGAACAAGAGTACTAGTATATTATAATTTAGCTCAGTCATTTATGAAAAGTTAACTACTAGTCAGAATTCATTTTTATCAAACATAACTGCTGGTCATGATTAAATTTCATATGTGGACAATAGTTAATTCTAACAATAGTTAATTACTGGGATTTTACCGCTCTAATTAAAACATGTGTCCGGATTAAGATTTATTATTTTAAAGTTTTACTATAAATTTATTATTTTACTGAGATCTTATCGCATCACACTAATTATCACACCACACTATTACCATATCATAAACATGAACACAAAATTATATATATATATATATATATATATATGAAATAACTATTTAATCTGAAATAGATGACGTTTGGTCAACCACTTCGGGGTAAGAAGTTATCTTTTGGTAAGTTTCAAGTTAGAGCATCTCCATTAGGAGGTTCAAGACAATTTGTAAAGCTTTTTGAAAACCTCCTTGCCATTAGAGAAGTTTGGAGTCCATCTCACATGGCTGACATGGAATAAGAGGTTGGTAACTACGAACTGGTACATGGGGCTGAGTCATCAAACAAATAAGCTTTTTTACCCACACAAAAAAGAAGCTCCAAAGTTTTTTCACAATTGTTCCCACTATTTCGACTGAACAGATCTCTTTTAAAAGTAAAATTTTTTTTAAAAAAATAAAACTTTTGGTCATTGGTAATAAAATGACATTTTTATACCTTAATCTTTTAAAGTAGACTTTTTTAAATGATACATTCCAAAATAAAATAATAGACTATTTGATCGGAACCGAGGGAATACTATGTTTCTCATTGTATTATGCAACTTTAATTATGATTCGTATAATGTTATATTGATTTTAGTTCAAGAATGTTTATATTGTTGCATCGGTATTTTGAATTATTAATAAATTTTCTAAGATAAAAAAAAACGTATAGATTATTTGTTGGAAGTAATATATGTTTTCTATAAATTTTTATGTTATAAAAAGATATTTATTTTTGAAAACAAATTTATTACTTTCAAATGTATATCGTGAAAAAATAAAATATTTTGAAAACAAATGTATATTGTGAAAATATTTTATAAGTGAACTACCCGACCCAACAAGCCCAAGCATCAGTCACGTGCTCAGCACGCTTTCCTCATAGTCACGAGTAAAAGACGTGCAATCCTCATGATCCAAGCTCAAGTCATAAGTGAGCAAAGACCAATTTCTGACTGCCTTAGTATAGCAGGCGAGCATCCATCCACATGAAGCCTGGGGGCCTTAAACTCTATCAAATTGTTTACTCAATTGAGTGTTTACTGATTCACACGCCGGAGCGCACTTGCAGGGTAAGCCCCTGCCCAGTTCACGGTTCTTGTTCATTTCTTAACAGGTTTGGGCCTTCGAAGATACAGATATAGTTGAAAGCCAGATATCCTTATTGTCAAGTCCAATGTATCCGACTATTTTGGATACATCAGTTAGTTCAATTGCCGGGAAAACGTTGATCTATAAGTTCAAATCTCTTTTCCGATGACTTTTCAAGCTTAGACATGGCATCAAACGGTGTTAATGGTGGAAATCAGTTGGAGGATGGACACACAGCCACGCCTAGTGTGGAAGTTCAGGCTGATAACATCCTCCCTCCTCCTCCTCCTTCTTATGACGCCCGCCATCAGCTTAATCAGAGGCGAGGTTTAGATTCTTTGGCCCGGAGTGCTGTCGCCGCAGGTGGGTTGGCCAATGAATTTCGGGAGGAGGCGTTGCGTCAGATGACAATATATTTGGGACAGATGCACCAGCTGAACCAATTGTTGATTGCTATGGGCAAACCCCCATTGCACATTGAGTTGAAGCCCCTTCCAGCCATGCCTGCGCCGAGTGAATCGGTCAATGTGTCCAGGTCAAGGAGGGATCCTCAACGACCAGTTCAGGCTCCCTCGCAACCTTAAGAGCGAGAATCAAATGGGGGACGTAGCCAGTAAGAAGGACGGGCCGGTCACAGGTTGTTCCAAGTGTGCATTCTCGCCTTGGCCTTCGGGTAGGGGAGAACTCGACTCAGTCTCGCTGCCGCCAAAAGTCACCTTCCCCGCAAAGGTCGTATGCCCGCAGGTCCCGCTCACCATCTTCGCGTAGGTCACATGCTCACAGGCATCGTTCTCCATCTCCAGAGAGGTCACATGCTCGCCGGCATCGCACACCTTCACCTGGAAGGTCACAGGCTCATAGACATGGGTCACCATCGCGGCACTCCAAAAGCAGACAAGAATTGCCCCTTCGTAATGGACAGAAAAGCGGGGCAGGAGTAGCCCTAGGACAAACACATCAGGCCGTGGAAGGTGCACAAGCACAAGTGGCGCAGGCCGTGGGCATAGCTTAGGCTATGGGAGCTATGGGACCCCCACAGGCCCCTCTTGTGCCCGGTGTACAGCCTCGGAGTGGTTTTCCTGAAACAATCAGTATGCAGGAGTTTGAAGAAATGAAGCGCCGTATGAAAGCATGGAAGCAAGGCAAGGCCCTTGATGGAAATTTTTTGGGCACCTCGCTAGCCCTCTGACCCTATGGATAGAGAATGCCCCTCTGGCCCAAGGTCTCATCTTCCCCAATATCAAGGAGTATACAGGGAAGACCAAAGCAAGAGACTGACTAATGTCATTCGAATCCCAGATTGGCTTAGTGACATCAGATGAAGCATTGAAGATTCGGGCTTTTGTGGGCTCGCTACAAGGAAAGGCTTTAACCTGGATGGGAGCACTTCTTCACAGATCAATCAACAATTGGGCAGACTTGCGAGCAAAGTTTTTGGCTGACTTTGGGACTTCGGGGGCGATTGCAAAGACAAGGGCAGACTTGTCTAAGGTTAAGCAAGGGGCCCATGAATCGACATCCAGCTACTTGGAGAGATTCACGAAGATGCTCGAGCAGGTGCCTGGTCTCTCAGAGCAGGAGGTTATCTTATGTTTTGAGACGGGCCTGCTCGAGGGAGAAGGGGGCCTGAGGTTAGAGCTAAGCATGAGGGAGCCTAAAACGCAGGCAAAGATGTTAATGCGGGCTCAGAAATGGTGTGTAGGAGAGACCGCGAAGAAGGAGAAGAAGAAGGAGAGCACAAAGGTCGGGGGTAATGGAAACACTGGCAAGAGCATCAGCTAGGGTGCAGGAGATGGCTACAACAGAAACAAGTAGCGGTATGACCGCCTTAGGGAGTTCATTCGAGAAAGTGACCTCACCCCGCTTAACACACGGCGGGAGGATATTATGTATGAAATCCAAGATAAGCTGCCTCGGGCACCGCGCATGAGTGCAAAGACGGCAGACACCAGGGACCACAAAAGGGTGCGCTTATCATGATGACTATGGGCACACCACAGAGGAATGTTGGCCATTGAAGAAGGCCATCCAGAAGTTGATTAATGAGGGCTGGTTGGACCAGTTCAAGCTAGATGGAAACAACAGGGGGAATGCCCCTCGTAGAGATGCACCCCCAATCTGGGGTGTAATAAACATGATTATGGATAAGGAGCCTACTTTCACCCAGCTGGGCAAGCATATTTATTCTTTGTCAAAGGTAGTGGATTGCACAACCACTTTGCAGGCAGGGGAAGAGTCCATTCAGTTTACTCATAGTGAGTTGGCAAGTAGCATGGCTGGTAAACAATCCTTGATCGTCTCAGCTTTGGTTGATTAATGGGGGGTGTACAGGATACTGGTGGATACAGGAGCATGCATGGATGTAATGTATTACTCATGTTATCAGGGTTTGGAATTGAAGGACGAATGCCTTAAGCCCTATGCAGGAACTCTAGAGGGTTTCACCAACCACAAGGTGCCCGTTAAAGGCACAGTCGAGCTGGAGGTTTTTATTGGTGAATGTAGTCGCTCTAGAGCAGAAAAAATCACCTTCATGGTGATTAACTTGAAATCCCCCAACAACATAATTTTAATGGTGCCCAGCATGACCAAGTTCCAAATGGTAGCCTTTATCCCTCACCAGCGGGCAAAGCTTTACACTGATCATGGGGTTGGGGTCCTGAAGAGCCAGCTGCGAGCAGTGCTGGAGTATGTTCGCGACAACCAGAGGAAGAAGCAGAAGCTGACTCTAGAAAATGAAGAGCAGAAAATCACTATCAGCCACAAGGAAAAGTCTCACGTAACTGTGGGGCCACTGTCCATTGCCATGATCGGTGAGAGTTCAGCTCAGGGCGAGCAGCGGTTGCAAGTGGATGACACTTGTCCTTTGCCGACGATGGGGTCGGGGGGACAAGTCGAGCACACTGAAAGTATGCAGTTGGATCAGCTAGACAAAATAGAAAGTCAGGCTGAGAAAGATGAAAAGGTGGAGTGCGACACGCTGCAAATACGAGATGAACCTAAGTTCACTGCCCAAGACGAGCTCGAGGAGATTGTGATCAACTCCACCTATCCCGAGCAGAAAATAAAGATAGGCATGGCTTTATCAGCTAAAGTTCAGGCTAGTTTGATCAAGCAGCTCCAGGATAGCTTGGATGTGTTCGCATGGCGACCAAAGGACATGCAAGGAGTTAGCGCGGAGGTGGCAGTACACTACCTTAGAGTGGATCCAACTTTTAGGTCGATACAGCAGTGGCCTAGATAGTTCTCCACGGAGAAGGATAACGCGATCAAGGAAGAGGTGGAAAAGCTACTCAGCGCGGATATTATTGAAGAAATTCGTTATCCGACCTGGTTGGCTAATGTATTCATGGTTAAGAAATCAAACGGCAAGTGGGGAATGTGCGTGGATTTCACTGACCTCAATAAAGCCTGCCCGAAAGATTGTTATCCTCTTCCTCGCATAGACAAGTTAGTGGATGTTATAGCGGGCTTCGAGTTTCTGAGCTTCATTCATGCGTATTCAGGATACCATCAGGTGATGATGAAGGAGGAAGACAAGGCATTGACCACGTTCCGAGCAGCAAACGGTCTCTATTGTTACAAGATGATGTCTTTCGACCTGAAGAATGCAGGAAGCGAATGGTGAATAGCGTTTTTAGCTTGCAGATTGGTAGAAATGTTGAATCTTACATTGAAGATATAGTCGTGAAATCAAAAGGACACAACCATAACGTTGATTTACGTGAGACCTTTGGAAACCTCAGGAAGAATAATAAGAAGCTCAACCCGATCAAGTGTGTGTTTGGTGTGAAAACAGGCAAATTCCTAGGGTTCATGGTGAATGAAAGGGGGATCGAGGCAAATCCTAAGAAAATTGCAGCGTTGGTCACAATGAAGCTTCCCCGGTGCATAAAGGATATCCAATAGCTCAATGGCAGGTCATCGCTCTTGGCCGCTTTATTTCCAGATCGGCAGAGAGGTGTTTGCCCTTCTTCAAAGTCATCTAAGGAAACAAGGGGTTTGAATAAACAACAGATTACAAGGAAGTTTTCAAGCAGGTGAGGAAATATTTGGGATATCCTCCATTGTTGAGTAGCCCGGTCATGGGTGAGAGTCTGTATGTATACCTTGCGACCAAAAATCAGGATGTGACCGTTATTTTAGTTAGGGAAAAATGTAGCGTCCAAAAGTCTGTTTACTATGGTTCTAATGCCCTCACTGCAGTGGAGGAACGTTATTTTAATGCAGAAAAGTTGGCCTATTCGCTTGTTGTTGCTGCTCGAAAACTTCGAACTTACTTTTCTGCACATCCGATCATTGTATACACAGACACTCCTCTCATGAAAATTCTGCATAAACCAGACTCTTCTGGTCGTTTGCTCACCTGGTCGATCAAGCTGACTGAGTTCCAGATAGACTATCAACCTCCGGGAGCTATAAAGACACAATCTTTAGCAGATTTTGTGCCAGAGACAAGTTTTAACAGTCCAAGAGAGGAGGAAGTTCTCCCTCAGGCTGCGCCAACGTATGTTCCCCTTCAACTACCTCGTTCGGATTATTACTGGGAACTTCATGTAGATGGAGCAGCTAGCAAGCTAGGAAGTGGTGCATGCCTTTTACTGGTTCCACCCGAGCAGGATATGGAGTTTGAGAAGGCTTTATGCTTCAAGTTTCCGACATCTAACAATCAGGCAGAATACAAAGCTTTGATCGCGGGACTTGAACTCGCACAAGACGTTGGTGTTCGGGAAATCGTGATCTACAGTGATTCATAGCTGGTAGTGAATCAGGTCAATGGAGATTATACATTACACCACCCAGTTCTGGTTCGATATTACAGGTTGGTGAAAGAAATTTTGAAAGATTTTGATTATTGGGAATTAGTCAGAATTGACCGCGAGGATAACATGCGCGCTGACTATCTTTCCAATATGGCAGAGGAAGAAATCCAATTTTTGTACCCAGTTGTCATGATCGAGTATCTCTGGAAATACCTGCAATGGAGAAGGAGGTAATTGAAAGAACGCGATGCCACGGAAACTCAATATGGAACGATGTTACAGTCAATGTTGCAGTGAATGTTGCAACAATGGCTGTAACAATGTGAACTGAAAGTGTTTCACAGAAAATTGCAGCGGAAGAATTGTTTTAAGATTTAAAAACAAACAGACTTAGTAAGACAGAAAATCACACAAAAAACAATCTACAAGTATCAAACTTGTAGATCAAGCCTCAAGGCAACAAAATATATTAAAAACAACACTGTTTTTGAACCTTAACAGTTAACACAAAAATCTCACAAGATATAGAATCTTGGAGATTCACAAAACCCACATAAACTACTAGAACAAACGTGGGAAGAAAGACTCAAATACAGCTTCCAAACAACACACCAACCGGAAGCACAAAAACTGAACTTCAGGAAATACAAGACTGTATTCCTGAAGTTTTATAGCAGCAGCACCAGCAGCAGGTTTGAAGATTACTGCTTGTAGAATAGTCTTCGTGTATGTCTTCGTGTATGGGTCTTCTTCTCTCAAGCTTGGTACACAACACAAGACTTCAAATTATTTCTCTCGCATCACGCTCTAATAATCCGCAACTAGAAGCGATTCTAGGCTCTTTCGGGTATCTGAATAAGTTCTGAGTATAAGCTTCTCGGTGTACATCTCAACCAGGAAATCACCTCTGTATATATAGCACACCAGCCTGTAGAACACGGCACAAGGAAACCAATTCCTACTAGGAAAGAGATTAACACAATATTAAGAAAGATTATGTTTCCTATTAAGACTAAGATACATCAAATAACTAATTTATTTACATAAATCTAGTTACCAAAAATATGTTGCCTAAATCTTTTGAAAGATTTGAAAGTTCAAATCTTTTGAAAGATTTGAAAGATTTTCCTATATAAAAAAAATCAAAACCAATCTAATCTTTTGAAAGATTTTCCTATCAAAAATCAAAACCAATCTACCAAAAATAATCTAAACAAAATCTAACACCTAGAATAAACATTGACTAAAATAAAATCCTACTTTGACCAAGAAAGGTGAAAACAAGATAAAATAGGTCATGCCTATTTTACCCTTACAATCTCCCCCTTTGTTGAACCTTTCTGGTCAAATCAAAAAACAAGTGTTTATACAACACCAATCAAATCACCTAACCTGCATTGGTTAGAAAATCTCATCTCCCCCTGAATTTGTGCAAGGGGTAAAATCAGAAACCATTACTAAGCACAATTCAGAAAATATCACCAACACAAGAAACACTTGATCTCTCTCCCCCTATTTGACCGGAAAAGGAAAAGATTTTGAAAAACACAAAGAAGTGTTCACCAAGATTTGATCACACCCCTAGCAAAAACTGAGCACATCATATCCAGATTCAAAAACTCTTAGTTTCCCACAAAAATTAGACAACCACTAAATATTTTTCAACATGGAGATTTTTGAAAATTGATTTGCACAGTTTGAGTTTAGGACAAAATTTCACCAAGCTGATATCGATGCCAACAATGCATGTCCTAAAATGTTATGCCTAAAAACATGATGACTAAAAACTAGGCAAAAGAAATAATATAAAAAAAGCAATCACACACAAGTGATAAAGACCAGATCAAAAGATGTAGTTCCTAATGTTGCTGCATTGGGAGATGCATTCGCCAAAATTGTGATTTTATTTTCAATTTTGCTTTTTTTTTTTTTTAATTTTCTCAACCAAATTTCTCTCCCAAGATCATAAATTTTTCACAACCAAAATCCATAGGTACTTTATTTCCCTAGGAATATAGCTCTACTTTATTTCAAGCTATAAAACACATGCCACTAGGAACCTTTCACACTATTTACCAAGGGAAGCAATTTTGCATTTGATCAACCCATGAAATCCGAAGATTCATAGTCCCAAAAGAAAGGTGTCACAACCTTGTTCATAGGTAGCTCTTTTCCGTTAGGTAGCTTTCACACTTTTTCAATTAAGGGAGTCAATTTTCTCAAGATCAACCCATGAGAACCTAAGTTCCATAGTACTTTGATAAATTGCAGCATCCCTAAATTTCAAAAGGTAGCTCTTTCCTTTGTGGACTTTAAACATACTCAAGAACTGGGAGAGAGAGAGAATCATAACAATGAAACCACAACAGATTTTGAATGAAATTCCCAAGCAACCACAAGAGACACATACATGTGAGTCAATTGATCTAGAGTGCCCTCTAAAGACAAAATGCAATCATGCCTAATTTTGATTTTTTTTTTGTTTTTTTTAATAATTAACTAAGTGTAAAATCATATGGCACACAAAACACAAGAGATTTCCAAAGATTGAAAAATCTCTCAAAAACAAGACACTTGGCAAATATATCAGCAAGATGATTTTCGGTCCCAACATGTTCAATGCAAACAATTTACATAATCAACCAAGTCTCTAAAAAAATGGTGTCTTAAATTAATGTGATTAGTTCGAGAATAATGAACTGGATTTTTTGTGCTAAGCAGAATGCATAGGTGTTATCAAAAAACAAGGTTAACACATCAATGTGAACACATAATCTTTGATCATTTGAAGCATCCATAAAAGATTTAAGGCTTCTCTCAAAAATATTTTGATAAGCATGCAAATTTTTGAGATTCAACCTTACTTCTTCTCCTTGTGTATATGCCATCATGAATATCACCTATTACTTGAGAGATTGGATGGTTTTTCTGAATCTTGCTTGGAACATCAATTTCTGTTCAAATGCCGATCATCATCTTCCCGATTTGAATACGTTCCAAGGCGACTTCATTTCTGCCGGTTACGTGGTCAATGTTTCTTCCGATGTTGCAACATCCTAACAACATCCGGAACAACATTGGGTGAAACATCCTGAATTTTTCCACCGAACCACCTGCATCTGCTGAATCGATCATGTGCATATTTACGGTTTCGAATCTTTGGTTCGAAGATTTTGGAGGAGATTCATCATAGGACGGCTTAGAACCAGGACATATATCAAAGGGTTCACAATATTTGGACTTGCCTTTGTCATTACTACCCTTAGGAACCCACATCTGTTTAAAAACTATGGGTTGGAGATTTTTGAAAAATTTCTGATTTGTCTTTGAATGAGGCTTCCAATGTGTCTGCCAATGTTGCAACATTGGTGGCGCGATTGGCTCGCTTCATACTGCTTACGCCAATGAGCTTTTTCAAAGAAATCTTGCCTCATTTCATTCTCATACATGGCCTTTTTCAGAAAACAAAAAGGTTGTATGTGACCAGGCTTATGGCAGAAGTGACAAACAAAATTTTTCTTTCTTAATTTGGGTTTTTCAAAGAAATCTGGATTATGAAAATTCTGTGAAGGTTGTTCAGGATCAGATGTACCTTCACCTTCTCTCACAAATATTTTTGGTACAAAACCAATACCTGACTTAGATGATTTTCCTGGATTGAGCATCTCATCCATTTTTTGTTGACTTGAGTTCCATTTAGCCATGGTTTCATTGGCTTGGATGAGTTTTTCTTTCAGATCTTCAATCTCCACATCCTTCTTGGTCAACAGACTCTCCATCCTTGTAATACACTCCTTCTGTTCTTCATTAGCCTTCTTTAACAAGTCATTTGCCTTTTTAAGTAATGTAACTTGATGAACCCTCTTTTCCCAATCATTGTACAACTCCTTATAAGCATCCATTAGATCTGATTCTGATTCTGCACCATCTTCAGAGACAGAAGAGTTAAAGCAACAAAAATCATTATACAAACCTTTCTTTTTCAAAGTATTAGGACGAACAAAATTCTCATATTGAGAATCCATCATGACTACAACCAGAATCTACTCTTAGTGATGTCAAGAGGAGGCTCTGATACCAATTGAAAGAACGCGACGCCACGGAAACTCAATATGGAACGATGTTACAGTCAATGTTGCAGTGAATGTTGCAACAATGGCTGTAACAATGTGAACTGAAAGTGTTTCACAGAAAATTGCAGCGGAAGAATTGTTTTAAGATTTAAAAACAAACAGACTTAGTAAGACAGAAAATCACACAAAAAACAATCTACAAGTATCAAACTTGTAGATCAAGCCTCAAGGCAACAAAATATATTAAAAACAACACTGTTTTTGAACCTTAACAGTTAACACAAAAATCTCACAAGATATAGGATCTTGGAGATTCACAAAACCCACATAAACTACTAGAACAAACGTGGGAAGAAAGACTCAAATACACTTCCAAACAACACACCAACCTGAAGTTATTAAAATCGAACTTCGTGAAATACAAGATCAGTATTCTGAAGTTTTATAGCAAGACAGCCAGCAGTTTGAAGATTACTGCTTGTAGAATAGTCTTCGTGTATGGGCTGTTTTTCTCTTCTCTCAAGCTTGGTACACAAGACTTCAAATTATTTCTCTCGCACACAGTTCTCAGAATAATCTGCAACTGCTCTCAAGACACACCGCTTTTACGCAGAATCTGATTCTAGGCTCTTTCGGGTATTTGAATAAGTTCTGAGTATAAGCTTCTCGGTGTACATCTCAACCAGGAAATCACCTCTGTATATATAGCACACCAGCCTGTAGAACACGGCACAAGGAAACCAATTCCTACTAGGAAAGAGATTAACACAATATTAAGAAAGATTATGTTTCCTATTAAGACTAAGATACATCAAATAACTAATTTATTTACATAAATCTAGTTACCAAAAATATGTTGCCTAAATCTTTTGAAAGATTTGAAAGTTCAAATCTTTTGAAAGATTTGAAAGATTTTCCTATATAAAAAAAATCAAAACCAATCTAATCTTTTGAAAGATTTTCCTATCAAAAATCAAAACCAATCTACCAAAAATAATCTAAACAAAATCTAACACCTAGAATAAACATTGACTAAAATAAAATCCTACTTTGACCAAGAAAGGTGAAAACAAGATAAAATAGGTCATGCCTATTTTACCCTTACAGTAATCATGGACATTGAGCCTGCAACAAAATGTTGGATTGATGACTTGTAGGATTACATCGAGCAGGGAATTCTGCCAGAGGATAAGTCAGAAGCAAGGATCATTCAGAAGAGAGCATATAGGAACACCATCTTGGATAGGGGCGGTGTGACAAGTGTCAGCGTTATGCTGATATTCCCTACTTACCTTCTACCGAGCAGACGCCAGTGGTGGCATCATGGCCATTTGACATGTGGGGAATTGACTTGATTGGTCCTTTCCCGTTAGCCCGCTCAAAGTTTAAGTACGCAGTGGTAGCAGTGGATTACTTCACAAAATGGGTGGAGACTAAACCGTTGGCAAATATCAATGAGGTGAATATGATTGATTTTGTCCATGCGCATATTTGGTGTCGTTTTGGTGTTCCCCGTGCTATAGTTTCTGACCATGGAACTCAGTTTTCAAAAAATTTTACAAAGGCATGCGGGCAGATGTGTGTAAAGCACTAGCAGTCATATGTGGCATACCCTAAGGGAAATGGTCAAGCAGAGGCAGCAAATAAGCAAGTTTTGCATGCTCTCAAAAGAAGCCTGGATGACAAGGCTAGGAAATGGGTGGACGAATTGCCATCAGCCTTGTGGACGGTTAGAACATCGGTCAGGGGGCCTATGTGTGAAACATCATTTTCCCTCGCTTATGGTTCAGAAGCCATGACACCAGTAGAGATGTACTTGCCGAACTACATAGTGTATGAGGTTGGTTAATTATAAGCAGTGAATAAAATCTCACCACGACAAGAGAGTTCGTGGTTGATCATTTGATGTGGGCGACTGGATCTTTCGAAAAATTGAAGCAACAGGCCATCGAGCAGAATGTGGAAAATTTTCTCCTAATTGGGAAGGCTCATTTCAAGTTATCCGAGTGGTCAGGGAAGGGACCTATATGTTGTAAACAGAGGAGGGCGGCGAATGATCGAGTAATGTTCAATTTCTATCTCGATTATTCTTTTTCATCGAACATGATGTGTCTCTGTTCAATTAAAAAGGTTGGTGTTCGAGTAAAGTGTTGTTTAATTTTCGATTATGTCTTTTCATTGAGCTCGGTATGTCTCTGCTCGGTTGAAAATATTGGTGTTCAAATTTTTTTATACAAAGTGAACCGTAACCTTAGATCTTAGCTTGTCTGAGTAGTTAACGATTGAGGATTTTAACTTGTGCCTGAAATCTAAGAATGCAGTAATGTGCAAGCTCGATGAACCGAGCTAATGATCAACACTAGAAAAATCACTCAACAGAAACATGCAGTGATACTAAAAAAAATAGACACATCAATATTACAGGTTGTAACAGTTGAAATTGTTTTTGCAGAGAAATGTAAAAAGTACAAGTGTCATGGCACGTAGACCGAGGAAAGTTTTAGGGGCCTGAAGGGATCTCTAGAGGTGCAATCGAGGTGGCATCCTTCTCCCCCTCGTTGGTCACTTGTCTTTCTTCAGTCACAACCACCTCTCTGTCATCTCCAGCGACGTGAGCGACAAGGGTTGCAGCTTCCTAAGTTTGAGCCATCCATATTTGCGTCATCAGATTAGTCACTGTGACTTCGGTGGCTTCAGGGGGAGTCCAGGCATGCAACCTTTTTTGAGCATCATCTTCCGCAAGTGATTCCAGCTCATCCTCAGTGTAGGGCACTAGTACTTGATCGGATCAAGCAGAGGGGTAGAAGGGTGTGTTAGTACCCCACTCGGCGAGCAGCTTAGGCTTAATTTCCAGGCCGCTGCACGTTATTTTCCTTAAAACGTGGTTTACCCCTTGGAGATAAAAGGGTAAGCCTCAGTCTCGACACAAGCTGCAAAATTGGTAGAGTTTTTGTAGTTAGTGATGACAACATGCCTCTGCTCGTCGCTCGGGTGGGAAAGCTATTCCCTTATCTTCCTCTCTTTCTCAGTAGCTTAAACTTTGGCCTCTTCTAGCCGGCTCATTGCTGCTCGGAGCTCCTTCCTCACTACTGAAATATTTTTCATGGCCGCTTCCTCGGACTTCTTGGAGAAGTCAAGATGAGACTCCAAGGTCCTTTTCCCCTCTACGATTTTGGAGAGTTTTGTCACTTTGACAATGACAGCCTCCTCGCTCTGTTTAAGCTCAAATCGAAGAGAATTGACATGCTCTTCAAGCTGGTTCTTCTCGCTGGTCAGTGTGGCATTGGAATTAATACTTTCCATCAACCGCTCATAAACCAGCTCAGTCTTTGTGGCCATCTGCAAATGTTAAAATAACAAGGTTAGAAGTAGCTTTTAAGGCATGTTAGCATGATGGGTAAAAGAGAGATCTTTACCTCGGCCATACACATTTCGATTTCTCCGACCAGAACGGAGCTCGAGTGCTCAAGACTCCTCTTTCAAACCCCACAGTGGCGGAGCCTCCTCATCACACCAAGCCCCATCGTCGCAGGGTACCCACCGCGCTTATAAATGTTGAATTTGTCGAGGTCGGGCACACATATATCTAGGTAATGAGTGGGCCAGCTTTCTCATAGGATTCGGGCATATATAAATTTTCTTTGTGCCATGTGGGAACCCGGGAGCCAGACGCCCCCTGCTCGCCTTTTTCTGTCTATGACCTGGTCATCCTTTCTAGGGGAGGGTCAACAGCAGGCCTCTTGCTTAGCGTGTGGGAGATGGTGTGAACCACGGGGGCCGGAGTGGTAGTTGGAATAGTATGATAAACAGCCGCGGGAGCAGGAGGCATAATAGAGAGCGCATGAGCAACCTTGCTCGTTTCGGTGAGGCCTCGACTGGCTCCTTGCCCGGAGGTAGCAGCAAGAATTGTGGGAAGGGGAGCAGGATTCTGAGTAGCGAGCTGGATGTTCCTCTTTGCCAACCCCTTTTTCGCGGCTCGAAGAAACTTGCTCGCATCTTTAAGTTGCTTCATATCTGCAAATACCAACAGCAAAAGTCAGATAGGATTTCAATAAAATCAATGTTCACGTAAGTAATAAACAGCAAGGAAAAGTACAAGGCAGCCAAACCGTTGAGCGAGAAGGCAGGTGTATAGGGTGCTTCAGTTCGTGCACAATCAGGGCACTCATTGGGGAATCTTCCCCCATGACAATTCCCCTAGTAAGGGTGAGTTTTTTCGGCGTCGATGGTGACCCTGGGTTCTACTCTTTCCACATGCCAACTCAAAACACCAGCTAGACGGAGAAAAGAGGGGTCAAATGTAAGGGTTGACTAGTCAAGCATCCAATCCTGCCCGACTTTAGCTTCTTTTACCCAGAGCAGCGTTCTGAAAGCAAGGGCTATTCGGGGCTCTCCAGCTCGGAAGGCATTCTTATCATATTTCAAGAGTTATAAGTTACACAAGTATGGGGTGAAGGGCCATCCTACTTGCGATTCCACAAGCAAGGTTTTCCCGTCCCAGGCCTCGACTTTGTTGAGGCCATTGCTGAGAAGCTTGAAGTAGTTGGGGTTGGAGTGGTCAGTGATGCGTCCATTCTTCCTGTCTAATGAAAACAGGAAGAAAAATTCTAAACAAAGTCATTTCGGGTTCAAACCCGAACAACTTATAGGCTACGGTGTATGCGACCAAAAACCTTACTGTAGTAAGGGTCATGTCACAGGGGAGGGCGTTGGTCAGATGGAGGAATTTGACGATGAAGGGATCTGGGGGAAGTCGGAGGCCGACCAAGAAAAAGTCAAAATAGAAGACCATTCGGTCTCCTTGGTAATTGTGGCCTTTCTCTTCAATGTCCATATCGAAGGCTCGCACCCGGTAGTTTTTGGGGTCCATGCCCAGGGAGTAAAACCAGGCAGACACGTCTTCCTCACATGTTAGATAGTCCCATTTTATCAAGGACGGTGCATCAGCCACATGTTGTTTACCCTTACGAGCAACTCTTTTTCCTTTTTTTCTCGAGGAGCGCTCGTGCTTAGGGATTCAGACCCTGAGCATCTGTCCTCTTCGACAGACGCCTGCTCGTCCTCGACATTGAAATTTTGAGCATCTTCCTGCTCGTGTTCCTCGTTGACATTATGACCACTAGGCACTCCAGAAACTATTAAGGTCTCGTCAAGCTCGGTTCCTTCAGAGCTATCAGTTTCAACCTCATAGCTTTCTTCCTGCTCGCTTGAAGTTCCATGGCCATAGTTGCATCCCCCCATTTCTAAACCACTCTCCTCACGGGAAGACATCCTACAAGAATCGAAGAAAGACATTAATTCCTACTCGGGAAGACAGACAAGAACGATCAAGTAAAACCCTCGGTTAGGGTTTACGTTTCAAACCAGTGAACAGGGCACCAGTGGGCTTTTTCCTCGATTCCTACTTAAGTGTGTGTGGGTCGGTGCAAAAACCAGAAAGGCCGACCAAGATGAATTCAAAAATTTCAGAAATTTTTGATTGTGGATTCGTGAAGAATGATATAATAACAGACAATAAGAATATAGGTTTTTGAACCTTCGGGTACGAGACACTGGAGCGCCCAGCAATCTTCATCAAGATCTAGGGCAATGGCTTTTGGCGGAAATGAAATGCAAAGGTGAAATGAAAGAAAAAGCAGTTAGAAATAGAAGAATACCTGTTGATCTGGAAGATTCTTAAGTTCGGGCAGATTTATGATCTTGGAAACAACCTTGATTCTTCCAAGTGAACTGGCATGGTGAAGATTGAAGAGGCAAAAAGTTTGAGGATTCGTGAGTGAAGGAATTGTGAAAAGAATAAAGGGGAGGGGAACAATCCTTTTTATAGCCCAAATGGAGGGCAAAATGGGAAGAGAAGAATGCCTTCAGACGGGACTTCTTGGACACACGGCGTAGGAACTGAGGTGTCACATTTAATGATGCCTCATGAAAGATGCATGCGTGTGTCTTAGACCTAGCCGAAGGCTGCACTAATGTCCCATCATAGCGTTCATGTTCCAGCCTGCACTTCTTATTGCCCAGCCTACCTAGACCAATCTTTCTTGTGATCAAAATGAATAAATTTTGCAATGGTTATGCGTTCAGAAGAAATTAAGATATTGTGCTCCTCGCTCCGAGCATGTATGCTCGCTAGACAAGAAGCAGGGGGCCACTGAACTGCCGGCCCAACAGGCCCAAGCACTAGTCACGTGCTCAGCATGCCTTCCTCATAGTCATGAGTAAAACACATGCAATTCTCATGATCCAAGCTCAAGTCATAGGAGAGTAGAGATCAATCTCTAACCGCCTTAGCATAGTAGGAGAGCACCCATCCACATGAAGCCTGAGGGCCAAGAATACAACGAGCAGACAAAGAGGTCAAAGTGAGCATGCTCGCCGTGCTCAGTAACGCAGTAACGGTCGTCTTGGACGTGGACAGTTATTACCGGGAAACTCTCCTCCACGTTCAAGACGTGGCCATTAATGTGCCCGCCCTTTACGCTCTGACATTCAATGAGCAGTTTCCAGTTCTTTAGGTTGGCTATATAAACCCCTCGAAATGAAAGAGGGAGGTACATTCACATATACACAGGCTAAACTCTGTCAAAATGTTTACTCAATTAAGTGTTTACTGATTCACACACCGGAGTGCACTTGCACGGTAAGCCCCTGCCTAGTTCACGGTTCTTGTTCATTTTTTAACAGGTTTGGGCCTTCAAAGATACATATATAGTTGAAAGCCAGATATCCTGATTGTCAAGTCCAATGTATCCGACTATTTTGGATACATCAATAAGTTTATGTATAGTGAAGAATATGTTTATAGAGAAAAAGTTTATAAGTTGATTACGTGGCAGGGTGGATAAATCTTTTGAAATGTTTATGATAGTGGATGTCCTTTAGCACCACTGTTTCAAGTCCAAAAGTTAATAAAAAACTTACTACTGGCAAGTCAATAGTGGTACTTGTCGGTTGTTCCGTTGGCATTAGAACAAAATTTTGATACTTATTGATCACTATTTACGTGTATCAATTTTTTATCTCCAACTATGGATATCAAAAATGAAGAGTAACAAAATTAGGTTTGGTACTAGAGAAGTACCCTTCATTTTTACCATTAGACAACCTAGTATTCACATATAGATATCAAAATTTGTTTTTGACCGCTATCACTTGGTCGTGCCCTAATGAGGGAAGGAAAAAGTGAAAGAGATACGACTGTAATCTGGATGATTTAATACACTAGCGTCTTAAAAGTTCAAAGGGTGGGTGCAAAAGTTGCTTCACGAGATGATTGCAGACGACGCCTTCTTTTTCCTTCACACCAATTAGCATAGTATTTAATAGGGGTGAGCAAACTCATCCATCAGTCCGCAAGGCCCATGCCTGCAAAGTCTTCATCAATTCTAGGATTTAAAGTTAGGGATGTTCATGGACTCAGGTAAGATTGGGCCCTTACTTTTTTAATGCCTGTTGTGCTCAGCATGGCCTATCTATTTGCAATACTACACAATTTTAATGTTTTATAGTTTATATAACTATTAAGTTCATTATATATATATATAGATAAATAAATAATATCAGTCCATTGAGTCCAAGACAGCAAGACTACATTTTTAAAGTTGAGATGATAAATACGTATTTCATTTAATCTCTAGAAACTATTTGTTCTAATTTAAAATTTTGACGGGTATAAATTATATGGACTGAAATTATTTTAAAGCTCAAGATTTGATAGTTATAAATTTTTAAAAACATATAATTCATTTCATAAGCCCATTAAAGCCCGTGCCCATGTAATGCTCGTCAAAGCCCATGAAAGCCCATCAATTTTATGCCCGCATGAAGCCCACTATACTGGATATTGAAAACTGAAGCCCATGATGAGATGGACGCATATTGGGTTATGCCAAAACCCGTGGGCTTAAAGCCCATGCACACCCCTATTATTTAAGGTAACTCTCCTCTACGTGGGCTTGAGACCAAATGTTTAAAGAGACAACGATCCTACTTTATTTTGGTATATGCTGCCTAATGTGACTTTCCTCATTTGTTTAAATTTGAAATCGATTTTGTGCAAAGGCATGCCACTATGTCTGATCCATTGGTTAGCAGAATCTTTTTATTTTTTTCTTTGAATTTCAAGCAAACAAAAAAGTCGAGCTATATAGACCCCCTTCCTCCAAATTGACCCCCTTTCTAAGTATACCCTCCCCCCAAATTTAAAAATACTCTAAACTCTTTTCTGTACCCGCCTTGATTACCAATTTTACCCTTTGAATTTTTTAACCTACTTATTACACAAACTCCCTTCCTAACTCACCCTATAAACACAAACCACCCCTCTCTACCCTCACCCTCATCAAAACCGTATAACCCCTGCCTCTCTCACGCACACAACCCACCCACCCAGCAAAAAAGAAAAAAAGCTAAATTTTAGGGTTGAGATATGAATTAGGAATAATTGTTTTGTTGATTGTATTTGTGAATAGTTTTAGGGCCAAAGTTTTGAAAAAATGATGTTATTATTTTTTTAATCAATTTTGAAAAAAAAAATCCTGCCTGAAACTCGGAACTAGGGCACATTGTTCAACTCTAGATAGTCGAAAATTGGAGATCTGTTCGAACTGCCACACCCGAACATATCTAATATGTTTGGATGTGAGAGGCCGAACATATCTCAAATTTTTGGCAGTCCAGGGCAGAATGATGTGAATTTGTTTCAATTGACGAATAAATTGCAAATGTTCGACTGAGGTCCGTCGAACAGTTTGTACATATTCAGTTGGAACCAACCGAACAAATGTAATTTAATCGGTGACCCAGGTCCGAACATTCCATGACGCAAATCTATTTTTTGAACATTCCACGACGCAAACATTTCACATCATATTAATTTTTTTTTTCTTCATCCATGTTTGATTTCTTCAAGCCCAATTTTGAATCTCTAGGTTTTTTTTGAAGGTTGAAGATTTTTGGGAAAGGAAGAAGATTTTAAGAACAAAAGAAGGGGAATATGGAGGAGAAAAAGATAAGTTGAGAATAAGGAGGTATATTTGTTGGAGGAAGAAAAAGGATAAGTTGGGAAGAAGGTGGTATATTTATTTTGGGTTGGGGGTTTAGTTTAGTTATAAGTTTTTTATTTTAGAAAAAGATGATGGGGTCTACTTATCATCTGTAAGAGTATAATAATATTTATGATTGAGGGTATTTTTGTCATTAAAAAAAAGAAAATAGGAAGTCAACTTGGAGGAAGAAAGGTCTATATAGCGCGACGTCAAACAAAATTTTACGTGTAATGTAATTTTGGGAATCTTTATAAGTACTTAAAGCTTAAATAACAAAAACTTAGGTAACACGGTCTTATAAATATTTGTGTAAGACGGATACTGTTTACCCGACCCACCATGTGTGGGTGGGTTGAGATGTAAGAGAGTAAGATTTCGTCTTATGAAGTAAAATCCATATGATCGTCTTACAGAAGAGCTACTCAACTTAAATTACGATACTGCTCTATTTTGCTTCTAAGGTGAAGAGTGCAATTGTTGGTCACGTAAAAAGTTCAATTATCATTAATTCTATCATTTTTTATTATATCCCTAGCAAAACCTAGTATATTTACAATGGAAATAATACATATTCCATTTGTTTCGGGCAAAGAGTCCACGTTTACAGTTTAATTTTCTAAGAAAATGATATTTTTAGAAAGTCATTAATAATAAAATGGCACTTCCATATCTTAACTAGTTTTACACCCGTACGTTAAACACACATGCATATATCTATTTTAATTAAATTATACTCAAATAAAATGAAAATTATAAACAAAATCTAATAAATAAAGAAAAAACATGATGAAGGAAACAAATTATATCGATATAATTATGCCCGACAATTAAAACCCAAAACTTGTTAACCCACCCAGCCTGGTTTGAAAATTATCCGGCTTAACCAGAGCCGTTAATTTTTTTTTTCTCGGTCTAAACAGGTTATCCATTTCAACAAAAAAAAAAAAAACCGGGTTGGGTCCATTACCCATATTTTTGCTATATAAATGTAAGTTTCTTGAAGAAAAATGTGGTTTAAAACGGGTCAACCCGTTACTCATTCCGACCCGTTTTATTTTGGATTATAATGAGACACGATTCGTTTCGACCCAACCCACTTAATCGTCAGCGTATAACTGATATCATTTAATCCATTATTTTATGAATTGTTTAAGTCATTTACTCGTTCAAAATTTTCTAGAGTTTAATAATTGATATTTTTTGTTATTAAAATTTAGGATCTTAAGTAGTATAAATAGTAATTCAGATGTATATTATTCTTTATATAACATATAGATTTATTAAATATTTAGAACTTGTGGTTGATATCTACTACTATGATTTAATCGTATATATTCGTATGATTTACCAATAAGCTATAATTAATTGTGGTTATTTGCAAAAATAAATTTTGTTTTGATATTATAATTTCAGATACAATGAAAGAGACATAAAAGTTTCAAATACAGACAAGTCATATATGAAGATTTCTATGGCAGACTTTTTATAATTAATTGTGGTTATATTTTATTTTGTAATCACATGCATTCAATTAACAAGATTTTTATAGTACATTTGTTCTTATTTTAATGTTATTTGCTCATTTTAATTAATCAATAAATTAAGTATGCACCAACAGAGATTTGTATTTACAGATTTTCAATGCGTGACTACTCCTATTAAATACTACTACATAGAAACTTAATATTTCTACCACATGTGCATATTTGTATATTTTTAATACATCTTGAGAGTTGTGGAATCAATTAGTCAGATTTGTGTTCTCAATGCATGTTAAGTACTACGGAGTATATAGTAATACTCAAAGATGATTTTCTTTTTTTAGTAAGTGCATTTTGGCGAGATCTTACCTCTTTTAGACCACCTAGCTTTTATATATATATATATATATATATATATATATATATATATATATATATATATATATATATATATATATATATATATATATATATATATATATATATATATATATATATATATAGAATTTTGAAAGTAAACTCTTTAAATGAAACAGTTCAAAATGAAATAGTTGACTCTTCACTCGGAACGGAGGAAACATTAATTAACTTTAATAAAAATATAAATATTAAATAACAGTTATTGAAGTATTTACAAAGAATTTTGTAATGGTGAAATTTTGTCTATCCAATGAACAATGTATAGGAGATGAGGGTGGTAATTGGAAAGAAGCCAAAATGAAACTCTAATGTCTATCTCTACCATTGCGAAGTGGAATTAGGACAAATAGAGACAACTTTAGGGGTGTAAGTGGTTTGTTTTGATTTAATTTATTTTACAATCACGAATCAAATCGTTTTTATTGGTTTTTAAAATCTCAAATCGAATAAAGCTTGGAATCGAATAAAAACTGAACCACTCGGTTTGATTTGGTTTGGTTCGATTTTGTGGTTTATATAAATATTTTTGAATGAACTTAATAAATATTAAGAATAACAATAAAATAATATTTTAATTTATAATTAACATATAAATTAGAAAATAACCTATTAAAAATAAAGTATTATAATAAAAACAATACAAATTCTAAAATAAATACAAATAATAGAAAAAACTTATATAATTAAAATTTTGTTTGATTTAGTATGTATGACTAAATACAAGAGTTCAAAATAATTAACAAATATTATATAATATATATTATATAATAAATAAATAAAAAAATATATATTGCGTTAGTTTGTTTCGATCTGATTTGATACCAAAAATCATAACCTAACCAAGAAGTTTTTTAATTTTTGAAATCGAAACGAAATTAGATCGAAATCAAACCAAACACTTCGGTGATGTGGGTCTGTGTTCCGATTTACGCCTCTCGACAATTGTCTCCTTCGGTTAGTTACAACTTACAAGTTACAGCCTTAGTGTAAGGGGTACTTACGTCAATTTTACTATTTTGGCGCTTAATACTTAATAGTGTCAGGTTCTTCGCCATTCATCTCTATTTCTCTTTTGCCAGAACCCTACGTTCAGAAGGTCTTCTGACTCTATCCTCCTCGTCAACAATGGCGGCGGTCGGTGCAAACTCCCCTGCCATCTCCAACGCTCCTCCCTTCTCCCCTTCCAAATCCCCTAAACTTGTTTCCAGATTTTCCCTCCCTATTCCATTCAATTCCCACAAACTCACTCCCCTCAGCCACCGTCATCCTCTTTACATCACCAATGTTCTCTCCAGCCCCAAACCCACCACCGCGGCCGAACCAAAAGAAACTTTCGTTTCCCGATTTACCCCCGACGAACCGAGGAAAGGATCTGACGTCCTCGTGGAGGCCCTCGAGCGGGAGGGCGTCACCAACGTCTTCGCTTATCCTGGAGGCGCGTCAATGGAAATCCACCAAGCGCTCACCCGCTCCACCACTATCCGCAACGTCCTCCCCCGCCACGAACAGGGCGGCGTCTTCGCTGCCGAGGGGTACGCCCGCGCATCGGGCATACCCGGCGTCTGCATCGCTACGTCAGGCCCCGGCGCAACAAATTTGGTGAGTGGACTCGCCGACGCGCTTCTCGATAGTGTCCCCATCGTCGCCATTACTGGTCAAGTCCCCCGCCGCATGATAGGTACTGACGCCTTCCAAGAGACCCCAATTGTGGAGGTAACACGCTCAATTACCAAGCATAATTATCTCGTTTTAGATGTAGAAGACATCCCCCGCGTGGTGCGTGAAGCTTTCTTTCTAGCTTCGTCTGGCCGACCCGGTCCTGTTCTTATTGATATCCCAAAGGATATTCAACAACAGTTAGTGATACCCAAATGGGATCAACCAATGCGGTTACCAGGCTACTTGTCTAGGTTACCAAAACCTCCGAACGATTCCCATTTGGAACAGATTGTTAGGCTAATTTCAGAATCAAAGAAACCTGTTTTGTATGTAGGGGGTGGGTGTTTAAATTCGAGTGAGGAATTAAGACGATTCGTCAAGCTTACCGGAATTCCAGTGGCAAGTACTTTGATGGGTCTTGGGGCTTACCCTTGTTCGGATGATTTGTCCCTTCAAATGCTTGGGATGCATGGTACTGTTTGTGCTAACTATGCCGTCGATAAAAGTGATCTATTGCTTGCATTTGGGGTTAGGTTTGATGATCGTGTGACAGGAAAGCTCGAAGCTTTTGCTAGCAGGGCTAAAATCGTTCACATTGATATTGATTCTGCAGAAATAGGGAAGAATAAGCAGCCCCATGTGTCTGTTTGTGGGGATCTGAAGCCTGCATTAGAAGGCCTCAACAGAATATTGGAGAAGAAAGGGGTTAGCAGTAGGCTGGATTTCTCGGATTGGAGGCAAGAATTGAAGGAACAGAAAATCAATTATCCATTGAGCTTTAAGACTTTTGGAGAGGCTATTCCTCCTCAGTATGCGATTCAGGTTCTTGATGAGTTGACAAATGGGAATGCAATTATAAGTACTGGGGTAGGGCAACATCAGATGTGGGCTGCCCAGTTTTATAAGTACAATAGACCTAGACAGTGGCTGACATCAAGTGGACTAGGGGCAATGGGTTTTGGATTGCCTGCTGCTATTGGAGCTGCTGTCGCAAGACCTGATGCAGTTGTTGTGGATATTGATGGTGATGGAAGCTTTATAATGAATGTACAGGAGCTTGCTACCATTCGCGTGGAAAATCTTCCTGTAAAGATAATGATGTTGAATAATCAGCACTTGGGTATGGTGGTTCAGTGGGAGGATCGCTTCTATAAGGCAAATAGGGCTCACACTTACTTGGGAAACCCAGCAAAGGAGTCAGAGATATTCCCGAATATGTTGAAGTTTGCAGAAGCTTGTGATATACCAGCTGCTCGAGTGAAAAGCAAGGGGGAACTGAGGGCTGCCATTCAGAAGATGCTCGATACCCCAGGGCCCTACTTTTTGGATGTAGTGGTCCCGCATCAGGAACACGTTTTGCCTATGATCCCTAGTGGTGGAGCTTTCAAAGATGTGATTACTGAGGGTGACGGGAGAACTTCATATTGAGCTCCGCAGCCAACAATTGAGGTTTCAGGCCATGTATGTAGCACGGCCCTAGGCTTAATAAAAAAAGGTGTGTCCAATGCTAAATTGGATTCAAGTTAGTTGCTTTTTTGTTTTATTGAGAATTTGTATGGACTAGTTGTATCCTTCTTGTATTATGTTTGTAGTGAGGAGGACTATCTGGCAGTTTGTTTGGATTGATTTGATATCATTTCCAATTTTGCTGTATATCATTCTATAGTTGTGACTTCTTCTATCTGGAATTTTGGGTAGCATTCATTTTCATCAAAGACAGGAAATTAATGATAGCTATAAGAGAATTATTGTTAAATGTTGGAGTAAGGTACTTGTATGTGCCGCCATTGTGATACCTAATGTTCTGAATACTGTAACGAACCCAAAAGTATTTTACCCCTTGGATAACTACTCATCTCTAGGAAGTTGATTTAGCTATAAAAGCCATGCAGCATTTCTTTGTTTTGATCTGGAGGTTGACAGGCAGAATCAGATCGTCGTTAAGTCTTGCTGCACCTGAATATTTGTTACGCCTGCTTGTGATTTACTGCAAGTTGCAACATACCATACTTGCTTTATGTCTTTCCTTCATCATGGAAAGATCAACTCAAGGACATTATTTGGACGAATAAACTGAAGACTCCAAATTAGGAACCATTTGTTCCTACGTGGGCCATTAACTGAACGGACTCTCTAGAAGCAGGTCCTGGGTGAAGGCATAAAGCAACTGAAGAAGCAAAACCAATAAGTAGCAGTCAGTATTACTATGCTTCTGCTAGTTATGAGAAGGTGAGGATATTGCTCAGCGTTTAGATCTTGCTTGGAGAAAAGGTATATCTCCTGTTACAAGACCTAATCCATGATTTCTCCTGATATCTGAATTAGTTAAATTGAGCTTTTGTTAAGAATTTATGGCAAAGTGAAAGGTACCATAGTATGAAACCAAATTTTGTAGGAAAAGAACAATGCGATTCAATCCAGAAAATATTTTTTCTTTACTAGTGATATAAGTATTAAGTAATCAGCAGCAGTTTTAGGTTCCTCTCCCCCCCCCCACCCCCAAAAAAAAATGCTGTTCCAAAATTCCTGCCACTTTATTAGTGCAGCTTATAGATTTGAGGAAATTACATGCTTGATAAGCTGATCAGAAAATCATATGAAAGAAAGATAGATGCTCGATACACTATCATTGTCTAGGAGAGGCAACCCTGTTTACTCAAGTTCATAGTGCAACTCTTCAAAGTTATATAAACAGACTATATTTTCACAAATAACCTTCCTTCTGTTATTGAGGTAAAGATGTATCAAATGATTTCCTCCTCACCAAAAGGCAAGTGATTTCCGAAGGGTGAGCACGTGTATTGTCCGGACTGCACAGCACAAAGTCAGGCCTGTGTAATGCCAGATTCAATCTATCCTCCCCCACAACCAGGGCAGTTGCGTCGAGCAGAACATGCCATGAATTCCGGTGGGCTTCTGAAACCCAATGCATTGAGTAGCGGGTTCCATTAACATCAGCTGGATAAGAAAATAGCCCTTTTGGGGTGTGCTTGTTCTTCCTTCTGAAGTACTGGCTAAGTTGCGATCCTTTGATCCTCAGATCCAACCAGGTCTCAGGTGCTGCTATTACTTTTGATTCCTTGTAACTCGCAAATTCTTTTATGTAATCGCTTTCTTGCTTAATAATTGTCATGTAGAAATTTCCCCTGAAGAACGGATAGCTCTCTCCAACCAACATCATGGCATCTCGGTAGCTCGACGTGAAGAGAACAAGGTACTCCTCATCGGGGAGTCCACAGTGTTTTAAAACTTTGTTTCGAGCTTGAATTTCTGGGATCGAGATGAAACCTCCTTGGAAGGAGGATTTCTTGGTGAGAATATCGAGCAATCTTGATGGCTCCAACTGTATTTTTTCTAGGTCAGGAAGGTTGCTTCCAATTGACTCCCTAAAGGCGCCTCTTGGTGATTTTCGCTTGTCATCAGGTGAAGGCTCTAAAGGCTCTTCCTTGATGCAAAGATCATAGAGGTCAGTCTCGTCTTTTCCTTCAACTAAGGCATTGGAATATTCTGGATACTTTGCAAGCACATACTGTTCAACATATTGCATTTCTGTGGGCGTGATGGGTCCTGACCATCTGAGGTCAAGACCATGGAGTGTTGATATGGCTTCGGCTATTATGTGAGCTGGAATCACAGTGTGCACTTTCTGTTTCATTCAAATAAGTTAGATGGGATTGGAATAAAGCTTTTTAATGTTAATAGTTCATGGCGATGAAATTGATGATAGATAATTGAAATTACCTTAAAAACCATACTGCTCGGCCTGCCATTTTCAACTGCCGATTTGGTGCCTGATGTGAGGAGTGATTTTCTCATATCCCGTTCCGTTGTTGCTCGATTTGTGGTAACCTTAATTATGAAGCATTCGGGTTTAGAAACTATTATGACACACACACACACACGCACACACATATATATATAGAGAGAGAGAATAAAATTCGTTTGTCCTGAGTAGTAATTAATTACCTTAGATCTAGCTTGTATGCTCATAGCTTCTTCGGTATTCCTTCCCATGGTCTGCTATGCTCTTTTTCTCTCTGTTTAATTCGGCTGATGGTCAAAACTGTTCTTGTAGAATGTCTGAATATTGCAGAAATTAAGAGGATCTGCAGGAAGGGAGAGAGAGAGAAAGAGAGAGATAGAGAGATAGAAACTGTTCTTGTAGAATGTCTGAATATTGCAGAAATTAAGAGGATCTGCAGGAAGGTAGATAGAGAGATAGATAGATAGACTCTTAACAACTCCACTGTGTTTTGAAGAATTCGGTATTAAAAGACACAGTGAAAAGGAAGATGCTGAGAAAAAGAGGGTATTGGAATTTGGAAAGAGGTAGAAACCCAACCAAACTTCACAAAACTATTTCTTGTTGGAGTTGGGGTATAAATTTAATCAATCGGAGGGAAGTACGTACAGTTACAATCTAGGAAGAAATAAATTAAGGTACACTGACAGGGACAATGGCAATATTTTTTCATTATCACAAGTTAACCTTAGTTAAGAATTGGACTTCCATTGAGTTTAGTGAGGCACTGAGTTATTTCTTGACTAGGTATTAGGAGTAATGATGTGGCAACTGAGTCAGGATTTTGACTCCGTAAGGTGCAACCTAGTCTTTACCAAGTTGGGAGTTGGACTTAACCTTGATTGGGTATCTGAGAATGGGCTAGGTTTAGGTTTACCTCTCTACCGATCTGATTAGAGGACTATTATAGTTTAAATCTTTTTAAACAGTAAACAAAGCATCTGGTGTATTCAATGTAAGATTAAACATCACCCTTGGAATAAAAAATGTTCAAAAGAAAGTGACCTATGAAGCTTGGTGTGGGGTCATACTTAGTTTTATTTATGAGAAAATACGTGGATGATTAAGATTTTTCTCGAATACGCGAACAAGAATGATTGGATGAAATTGTCAATTTTGATTCAGTTGGGAAATGGTTACAAGTTGCATGAGGTTACTTTTGAAAAATAAATTATTCTTACAATTTAAAAAATCCAATTGGAACTTGGAAGTGAGTTGTCAAATAGAGCCTAAAGGTTTGGAATGTAAATGTATGAATGCAAATAGGGTGAGGACCATTTCATAGATGAAATGTCATTATTGTGGGATGTAAAAGAAAAATAAAATGAAAAGTGATCGATAGCGAACTATGTAAAGCATTTAGGATGAAAGATTAAAAAAAGAAAAAGACTTGGTTCATTTACGCCATTGAATGGAGAAAGGGTAAAAGAAACTGATCCCTGTGACTGTGATACGATACGCACACAGGACTTGTTACTGGAAATAGTTTTAATAATCTTGCGGTAGATGTCTCTCCCTAACAAAGTTGTCTAGCTTTCACTCCGATATTAACAATGGTTGATAGAGAGAGAAAGCGAGAAAGAGAGAGAGAGAGAGAGATGCCGATTGAAGATTCCTCAATGGAGAAAGTACATATGGACCAGGTCAAATGTATGAAGAAGAATGTCTTTCTGTGTGTTGATGGATAATTGGAATATACTTAAACATCCAGTACTGAAACAACCTGTATGCCGTAACCCCAGCATGCCCCCTTTCTTAATTTCAACAACCCACTTGCATATTTAAAATGTTGAGTAGAAATATATCTGTCTGATTGAGCTCATGTCATCGCCCCAAACCCAAAAAGTTGATTTTTGGATGGTGGTTGCATTAATATAAATGAATGATATATTTATCAAAAAAATAAATATAAATGAATGATATCATTCTAATTTTATTCAATAAGATTAGTTAGTTTATAATTGTAAACAATTTTGCCCCTATATTCAAGTTTCCGTCATCAACTTTCCACGAAGCTGCTCCTGAAAATGATTGTCACGCTTTCTTTTGCTTAGGAGACGCACTTGCATACGCTGTCTAGCTGGCATGTTGACTTTATTTGTTGCAGCTAATTGACAATATCAATGTATTTCCGCAACATACACGGGGAGATGAGTTTAAATGTCAGTGATGAACTCTTCTACGCCCAGAAGGAATATGGCTGATTGCTGTTCCTCCATGCGGATGCCGCTTATTGCTTTCTTAAGATGGTAAACTATTCTGTTACTACTAAATATGTTTCTTGACATTCTTCTTTTTTGGTCATCAAAGAGTTAATCTCTGCCATGTTTTCTCAGATGAGAAGTTATCCTCCCTCTTAGATAACACGTAGCAGGGAGGGACACCCATTATCATCAGTAACGTTGTTTTAAGTGAACCTCTTTGTCCAAATGGACCACAAATTTGTCTTGGTTACTAGCAATTTTAATACCACTAAACTCTTCACTTTAAATAATGAAATGGTGCTATCTTAGAATCATTGGTCCCCTGCCCATGTACATCATAGTATCATTTCTTTTGTTCGGTTCGTTGGCAATTCCTATAACAAACCTTTTTGAGCCAAAGAAACATTTAGCAAAAGTATTAAATAATACATCAGCACCCTTTCTAGTTTGGTACTAATCAAGTAAACAATTTTGAAACTTTGTTGGAATTTCCAACTTGAATTGCTCATACTATTGCATCTCCCTCCCTGGTTTGGTAAGAAAACTAGCACTTGCGCGCATATCTAAAACTTGTTTGGGTAGTTCTTCTTGTTCATTAGGAAATGGTTCAGGAAGAGGAAGTTAATTTAATGGTGTGGGGGTTGATACAGTCCTCACCAAACCATCTACACCATATCCAGTTTGTTCGTTCAGTCGATTACAAAACTCCACCAAATTAATTAGCAATACTGATGCTTGAATCAAAAGCAAAACCATTCCTTCAACTTCACTCACCAACATTCTGAAACCAACCTTGGAAATAATAATCATACCCACTTCAATTCTACCCTATAATGTGAACTTGGTAGATCCCTAGCTATTTGCATTAGGAAGAGCAAAATGCCCCCAGAGTTATCTTCTTCTTCTTCTCATCCTCTTCCTCTTGTCACACCTCCATTTCTACGACATCCCATCTTGCCTAAGCCGCGTCTCAACCTTTCTCCAACTCATAAATCTTTTCAAAGAATGAATTTCGCAACTACACGGAAAATGATACCTACACTTGTTTTCATCCTTATTATCGTCTCCCTCCTTAGATTTCTTAAACTAACTATTATTACTTCTTCCTCTCCACCTCCGCCTCCATCTTTTTTAAGCATAATCAAGCAAGGTTCTTCTACGAGTCAACCTAAGTTCTCTTCAAAACCAAGTCTACTAACTGAAAAGGAACTAAGGTTTCTCTCAGATATCATATTTCACAGAGCTCCCTGCAACCTTCTTGTTTTCGGGCTAGAAGAGCAATACCTTATATTCTCATTTATTAATGCTGGGGGAACAACAATATTTGTCGAGGACAACCCTGACAAGCTAAGCACAATCAAAACAAACTTGAATACTACTAGAGCGTACAGAGTTGAGTACAAAAACTCTGCCAAAGAAGCTTACGAGCTGCTCAAGCACGCAAGAGGAAACCCTAGCTGTTCACCTGGCTTGGGGCTACACAAAAACACAACGTGCAAATTAGCATTGACAGAGCTACCTAAGGAAGTGTATGAGGTAATATGGGATGTGATTGTGGTGGATGGACCTAGCGGAGATGGACCAGCGGCACCTGGGAGGATGGCTGCTATTTTCACTGCTAGCATGTTGGCAAGGACTGGGAATATGACTAATGTAGTGGTGCATGATGTTCATCGAACGATTGAGAAGTGGTTTTCTTGGGAATTCTTGTGCGAAGAAAATTTAGTTTCATCCAAAGGCAAGTTTTGGAATTTTAGAATAGTACTAGCACTTGACCAATCCAATTCTACAATATTTTGCCCCAGATAAATTGTTATATATTTAGATTCAGAAACTCACTGTAAAGGATATAAAAATGTTGTAAATTTATCTCAGGAAAATGCATATACTGAACTTCACATAAAACAAAGGGGTCATCCTCATCCTGTGGTAAAATTCTTATCGTTTGAAAACTTAAATACTTGAGAGATAAAAGGTAGGAGTAATTAATTATCTCCTTGCACTCACTTTGTGCATTAAAATTCCTGAAAATCCTTTCTTAATGGCGAGTATTAAGTCTAGAACAGTCTGTGCTCATTTGTTACAGCTTTTTTTTAAGTTGTATTTGATTTTTAGTTTAAAATAAGTCGAGTGTTTGTTTTAGCTTAAAAGCTAAAATAGTAAGGTACAACAACCGTTATGCATTAAGTGGTTTTGTTCTAAGATGCGGTTAAGTTTAGAACAACATTATTAGTCTTATTTAATGTAGACAATATAAAATTGTCTAATTTAATTAAACTCTGATACGAATATCAATGTATTGGAATAGATAATTCTTAATATCTAAAATATCAGGGAGCGGATTAACCAATAATCTAATCAATCAATTAACAAATTGATCACTAATATTTAACTCTCTCACTAATATTTTAATCCTCCTCGCTAATAATAAGGTTTCTCAAGCAATCTATATAATAGCCCTAATAAATCCTAAACTAATTAGGAAATATAATACTAATTGATCACTAAATAATAAATACTAAAAACTTTTAAACAAAAGAATTATGATCTAGATTTAGATGATTGATTTTCTCATGATGAGAATTATGATTACGCATAAGTGACATACCCCTTATAGGATTTGTGAACATCTCTTCCAATCAACTTTAAATATCTCCGAGAAATTACTGCACCTGACAAAAGAATATCATCTATGCAATTGATGATTAGATGATGATAGGACAAAAATGTGCATTTTCATAGACTAACATACTATCTTTCCAGAAAGATTTTTGATCCAGCTTTGGGACAAGAGTTGCATTTAAAATTGGAGCAGCAACAACAACAACAGCATGCATGTTATAGTCCTCCATCTAATCTTAGCATACTAATTTTTTGACAACAGTGGACATATGTATTCATAAAATTATTTGTGCAAAAGTTTGACTTCTGGATGGAAAACCATATGTCAAGTAGTAGGCAACAGTAGCACTAGATAGACACAAGGCATTGATGATCGGATGATAATAGTACAAAAATGTGCATTTTCATAGACTAACCTACTATGTTTCCAGAAAGATTTTTGATCAAACTTTGGAACAACAAGAATTGTTTTTAAGTAGTGATATAATTATAAATGTCTAATGTTTACCTCCAATTCAAATTTTTTAGTTTTTATTTGTTGTTAGTTCCTTCATCCTTCCTTCTATAAGGACAAGATTGGTTGTCCCCTTCAAGTTTGTAATATCATTTCAATTAATAAAATATAGTAGGGTACCGCTCCTGTTTCCCTAAAAAAAAATACAAAAGTAACTTTAGATTTTTATTCCGCTATGGATGATTATATTGTTTTAATTGGTTACTAAGATATGTCAATTTTAAATTGTTTATTATATTGATTTATTTGAATACTTACACTGTCTCATACTGACATCTTCTCATACTGGCACCGTGCCTTAGGCACGGGCACAAAATCGAGTGTATATATATATATATATGGGCTACATCCCAACTCCCTCAACTTATTTTACTCTTTAAGCGATTGTTTGGTGAATCATAAAACTGTGCTCAGACAAACTCATGTTACTTGATTAAAAGGGTGATGATCAGGCCGGTACTATGCAGTGGAATCATAACTACAAAAATTCATCATTATTTTTTTAAACCGCTACAATGCACTTTTTGGGGGAAAAACGACGAAAATACCCTTAATGAAGGAAAGACACGCACACAAAGCCATTGTCCTAATTTGTGCGTCAAAATTTTTTTTTTTGGAATCGTTCATTTTTGTGGAAGAAACGACGTCTAATTAATAACACCGAGGCATGATTGGAAGAAACAATGTCTAATTAATAACACCGAGGCATGATTGGACGTCGTTCATTTCTGTGGGGCTCAAAACATTAGGCGTTGTTGCCTCTAATTTGGGCGAAATCTGTCATCATATTAAAGAAACGACGCCTAATTAATAACATTAATGCATATTGGAAGAAACGATGCCTAATAAATAACACCGAGGCATGATTGAGCGTCGTTCATTTTTGTGGGGCTCAAAACACTGGGCGTCATTGCCTCAAATTTGGGTGCCGTTGCCTCTAATTTGGGCGAAGTCTGTCACCATATTAAATAAACGACGTCTAATTAATAACATCGAGACATGATTAGAAGAAACAATGCTTAATTAATAATACCGAGGCATGATTGGGCATCGTTCATTTTTATGGGGTTCAAAACATTGAGTGTTGTTGCCACCAATGGGCGTCGTTGCCTCAAATTTGGGCATTGTTGCCTTTAATTTGAGCGAAGTCTGTCACCATATTAAAGAAACGACGCTTAATTAATAACACCTATGCATGATTGGAAAAAAAAAAAAAACAACTCCTAATTAATAACATCGATGCATGATTGGGCGTCGTTCATTTTTGTGGGGCTCAAAACATTAGACATCGTTGCCTCCAATTTGGGTGTCGTTGCCACTATGCCCCCGTTATAGATCTGCCAAAACCCCCTTTATTCTTTGGTATTAGAGCCATAACCCCTTCCCCCCCCCCCCCCCCCCGGGGTGAGTTTCAGATTAGTTACACTGCCATCTTAGAATGGATCTCTCACATCAGAAAACCATATTCTAGCGCCTGGATTAGCCTAAATTGTTTTTCCATACGAGTTCGTTGAGGATTTTTGTAAGTCGATGAAGGCGTCGCCGTGGTTTCCTCAGATAAGTTATTGAAAAAGAAAAAGGGGCTTTTGTTTTATTCATGGGTTCAAATTCTCTTTTAACCCCTTCATCCAGTTTCCCACAATCTTCTGCTTCTAAGATAGATCAATTATATGAGATATCTTATGTACCAGATGATTCGAAAATCCTCATATCTTTATTACCTATTGAGTATCAACACGCATGTATTGGTACAATTCAAACAACTCTGAATATTGGAATAGTTTTTGTCACGTTCTATCCAAACTTCAACATGCCTCTCAATGATCATTCTTTACTCACGACTCTCAAAGCCCAGATCCAAATTGGTGGCACTACCTAGGTAAATACGTTTCAAACAACGTTTCATTACCAAATGGCATATCAGGTACAGAATCATTCTCTGGATCTCATGGTCCCTGGTCAGAAAAACTCAGGAGATGCCCTTCTCCTAGATATTGATTCAAGTGCAACACCAACATGCACCTATGTCTCAAGACAATTATCATGAGCATACTTACTCAAGCTCCTCCTTAAGCAATGGGTAACAAGTTATGAACAAACTCATCAATCCCCACAGGCTCATGTACAAAGCACCGCAGCTCCAGAGTTCGTTCATCATGAAAATAGTCGATCTCATCGAAGTAAAGTTTTCATCTTCATAGCAAGTAAACACTTTGTGTAATGTTTTCCCAACGGAAATTCATGTGGTCAAACCAATCAAACATTGTTGGTACGATGTTTGCAATTGTCCAAACTGTCTAGATGATGCTTCTAAGGTCTTGATGGATGAAGATATCCTAAAGAAGCGAAACTCTTCTCAAAAAAGGTTACAAAAAAGATTTGAAGAAGGTGACCCTGCTGTAGGAACTCTTGGTGAACCATCTGGTAAATTTGACTTTTACATCCTCTATTCAGATATAATTCCCAAGCCTACATCACCTCATCAACCATGCAAGCCTTCCCCACCCTCTAATCTCCCTCATTACTACCAAAAGGCTCTATCCATCATCCACGAAGGTCCAGTGCTCTATCCAGCTCCTTTGATGTGTCATATGCTCACTCCGATCTCAAATCCAAAAGAATACCAAACAGAGTTCCCTTCTCTAGGTTCGTTTGAACTTCCAGACCAAAGAACCAAGTATGCCTGGAAAGTCAAGAATTCAACAAACATTGGCTCAACCCCTGTCAGTGCTGTAGAAGCCACCCTTAATTGGCAAAGCGAAAATGCTGTTACCCAGAACAAGGCGCTTAAACAACTCATTTCTCAGTAAAATATGCTTGCACAGACCCAGGACAATCTCTCCTCGAGAGTTAAGTCACTGAAAAATATGACAGGCGAAATCCGTCTCAAGATCCAAGTTCTCCACCAAGAACTTCTCCAAAATTGTCAATTCCTCACCGTCTCCCCAAGTTTCCTCTTCCCTAACCCGAAAAGAAGTAGAAATGAAGTTTCTCAAAGCTTAGCTCACAGACCTAGAATAGCAACATAAACAAAAAAAGGATGGCAACATTTGTCGATGATCCTTGGAGATTACCCATAACCCCTTTCGTCAAGACTGCTTTTGATCCACACCCAATCCCCCAGTCTACCCACAAAGAGTCATCCCCTTCACTCAATATTTGGGCCTCAAGACCCCTGTCCATCAACAAACCCATCAAGCAGGGTTCACAAGCCATTACAGTCTCTCTTTCGACTACAGCCACTACACCCAAAAACTCTTTCCCACAAACCCTCTAACCAAAACATCTGAATCCCCATATTGGTGCCTCCACCATAGCCCCGGTTATTTTTCCGATAAAAAAAAACAACCCACTTTCCCAATTCTTACAAACCATTTCCCATCATGATTCATGGTAACTCTTCTTTATCCTCTTTTTTCGAACCAGTTGTTGATCCATCCTCTTCACAAATGGAAGAAGAATTCGATCTTGCAGAAGCTTTTGAACACCTGTTCATGATGGAACCTGAATCAATAGTCCACGACGCTCCAGATATTGATCCAGATGATTCCACATCTCAAACTGCACCACAAGACGACCAAAAAACTCCAGGATCTGCTCCAGAGCCGACACCAAATAGCAATTCACCTTTGATGATATTTCACCTTCCAAATGACGCAAATGAAGTGTCGAAATGTTGACTTGATGCTCAGCAGAACTGTAGTTTTATTCCATTTAGCTAGTCATTAAAAGGTTCCTTGTTCGGATCTAAGGGCGTCTTCGAGATTGGTATCTCAGTCTTGGAGAATACTGACAACTACAAATCCAGCAGTCCCCATCTCCAGAAGAATTAATGAATATCATTTATTCAGAATTCATTGGCAGCCCCATAGAACACATTATCCATGCTAGAGAAAAATTTCTTAAAATGAAGTGTTGTTTTTTCCAGAAAAAATATCTTGAAACATACTATAATCGAATGTTCCAACGTTTTTATTGTCTTCATGGTATTGATGATGTCAACCTTCAGCAGGTTTTCCTCAACTTCTTTCCTGAATCTCGTGGCAATGAAACGTACAGATCCTTGGAATCCAGAAACATGGCAGTTGCTCAAACCTCTCTTGGTAGCCTTTACCAATTGATTTTGAATGCCCTAGAAAAGCTCTGCAACCAGAGAAAATTTCTTGCAGAATTCGTAAAGACTGGCAAAAGACTAGGCTTTGTCTGTGACGACAAGTATCTTCAAATCAAGTGCAAAGACAAATCGTCTTGTGACTGCCGCCACACGAAAAAGAAGTCTCATTCTAAATATCTCGTCAAACCCTTTGATTCCCTCCAACAAAGGAAAAAATTCTCACGGCGTCCCTCAGCGTCCAAGAAAAAATGGAGATTTATAAAGAAAAAACCTCAGTGTGGGCGCAACTCTGATCGTTGTTTCATTTGTCACAAAAAGAGACATTTTGCGAAAGACTGTCCAGATACGAGGAAATCTCAAGCGTTTATCCAAACGCTCAGTCAAATAGATCTGATTGACCTCTCAGTCATTGAGTCCCTATATTCTCTTGACGATGAACCAGGTGATTCTACAATCCGTTCAATTGCATATCCCAACAAGTCATCAGACACAGATTTCGACCTATCAGACAATGATCCCAAGCCAAGTGTTTTTATTGTGAATCCCCTTCCCCACATCCTGCTAGTTGAAAAAAACACAGACTATTAGGATCAAGCTCACATGGAAAAGATCTCCTCATTGGGTTCGACATCCTTCATAAGTTACCCAACTTAAGGTGGACACAGGATGATCTCTTCTACAAAATTTTCATCAATCCATGGAGCCTAGTCTCGCGACTTTACATAACATTTGCTTTAACCATAGAAACCCTCAAGCAACAAATCATCCAAGACTCATACGGAATTCCTGGCGAAACACCCCTCCGATCCCCTCTGTGGTTGAATTCTTCATTATATGTCTCCTTGCCCTTCAAACAAAATGAAGATGTTAATCCTACTAAAGCAAGCCATCAAATGATGAATCCAGACCATTACCAACTTGCCCTCATAGAATGCACCCAACTGGTTGACCAAAAGATCATTGAACATGCATCCTCTCCATGGGCATGTGAAACATTATATGTTAACAAAAGAAGTGAACAATTTCGTGGAAAGCTAAGGTTGGTTATTAATTATCAACCTCTCAATCACTTTTTGGTAGATGATAAATTTCTCCTCCCACATAAACGATCAGGTATTGCTCCCGAAGACAGGCCAAAGACTGCATTTTGCATCCCTGACCATCATTACTAGTGGAATGTCATGACATTCGGTTTAAAGAATGCCCCATCCGCCTTTCAAAAGGCAATGCTAACCATTTTTGAACCTATTCTTTCCAATACACTTTTTGTTTACATCGACGACATACTCCTCTTTTCCCCTAATAGAAAGTCTCATGTAGACTTACTCTCACGATTCCACTCCCTGGTAGATCAGTATGGTATAATGCTTTCGGTAAAGAAAATGGAAGTTGGAGTCTCATCCATTGACTCTCTTGGAATGAAAATATCGAACGGCAAATACCAGCCCCAGCCCCACATCGTTGAAGAGTTGCATAGATTCCCAGATATCCTATCTTCACCAAAAGAGATCCAACAATTTCTTGGATTAGTCACCTATTTGGCTTATTTCTTACCCAAGTTATCAATTCATACAATCTGGCTGATCCCCATACTAAAAAAGAATCCTCCCCCTTAAACTACAAGACAAACCGAAGCTGTTAAAGCAATCAGGCAGCTGACAATCACTATGCCCCCGTTAAAGATTCCTGCTTCATCACAAAAAAGGATTCTTCAAACGGACACAAGTGATGAATACTGGGCAGCGGTCCTTTTTGTCCAAAATGAAGATAACCAGATAATAATATGTGGATACAAGAGTGGGACATTTAAGCCATCAGAACAGCACTACCATTTCACGTTCAAATAAAACCTTGCAGTCAAAATGGGAATAGAAAAGTTCAAGTTCCATCTAATTGGACACGATTTTCAAGTTGAAATGGAAATGTCTTATCTTCCCTACATGCTCCAATTTAAACGAAAAATGCTTCCGCAAGGATAGCTTTTACGTTGGTCAAATTGGTTCTCCCAATGGAAATTTACTGTCAAACATATCAAAGGCACAACAAATGTCCTTGCAGACTTTCTCTCAAGGCCAAAAGACTAAAATGGTATGTAGAATTTCCAAAGACATCAACCACACCTTCATACACATAGCCAATATCCTCCCAATAGTGTTCCCCATCGATGAAGCTTCTTCCTCCTTCTTTAACCATGGAACACCAATCTCTTCTCTCTCTGAGTCGTTCCATGTCATTTCACTCCCTGAAGAAATAGTAGAAGCCATTGCAGACACAACACTCAAACAAAGGGCAATTCCGAATTACCAAAACTTCCTTACATTCCTCATTCACCGTCATGGCGGACTCAAGTTCCATCCAGATTTTCCCTTCCTCAGCATCTTCCATATCCATGACCTATTCAGATTCCCTAAAGAAACACTTTGTTTCTTTTGGTATTTGTTTGAAACTTAGACCCTAGGAATCTCGTTTAACTATATTAAGCTCCTCTCATACATCCTCCAATGTCAGCTTGACAGTGTCCCACCCCAGTCTCACAACCTGTTCAAATTACTCCAATGGTTCCTCCCAGCTCACCAATGGACACAACAATTTTCTCTGTGTCATCAACCTTATGTGACCAAAATGTTTTGAAGGCCATGCTTATACCTTCCTCCTCCAACAATCGGAAATCAAGGGCAATCATTCGTATACCATGCTCCCATGACATTCATCTATGATTGGTATGATATTAATCCTGCATGAGTCATTTGTGCGATGCGTAATTTTAAGCTTTACATAAACACAAAAAATGCCCTCGTTAGAGCCAACATGGTCAATCCTCAAACCATCCCCTCTTAGATCATGTTAGATATGCAAGCCTGGTCAGATGATAATTTGGACGTCGTTGCCTCTAATCATAGGCAACGACACCCAAATCATAGGCAACGACCACTAAATCATAGACAACGACTCCCACATCGTAGTCTTCGACACCCACATCATAGTCTTCGCCCATCTCCTCCACAACCATACCATCGAGCAAGATTGTTCACGTATTGTAGCCAGAAATGGAGCCAAAAAATTGTTTTTATCATGCCCGGAGATGTCAATCCAACTTATCTTGCAAAGCCAGTTTCGAATTTCCAAACTTCCTATGTTGAACAAGTTTAAGCTTGCTTCTGTTTTGAGGAGTAGTCTAGCCGTTGTGAGCATGGGAGATTCGTGAAGTGTATTGTAAAAAATCATTAAATGGACTCAGGATATAAGAAAGAATAGAGCCAGTAGTTCACAAAGCTCATTATCGAAGATGATGATGATGACGATGACGGAGAGATGTAGCGTGGGTATTTTAGGAAGAAAAAAAAACAGAAAAAGTATTTTTGCGGTTTTAAAAAAATAGAGTACTAGAGCGGTTACAATTTTATGAAAATGTGCGGGCCTGCTATTATGCCCGATTAAAATCAAGAAGGGTTTCTACCTTGAGGCTCAGAGTTGGTTCCATACCTGGACTAGTTTTGCTAAATCTCTTGTAAAAGTATCTCCAATATGATTGTGAGTGATTAACACTCTCAATCACATGTGATAATTTTTATCTCTTCATTCATGTTTAATTAAAAGAAACCTCTTCGATACATCTATAGATTTAATCTCATGTGGCACGCGTCTCGCCACAAAAATGAGAATTGACAAAAAAAATTAAAAAATAAAAGAAAAGGGAACAACCAATAGGAAGAGTTTTTAAATAGAAAAAAATGATGATTAAGATGTATTCACATCCTCAACTAGAATATGAAAAATTGAAATCTTTATTGAGAATCTGAAGAAAATAAAAATTGATTGACAAGTCACATCCACAACGCTTATTAATGGTTGCATTGAAGAGCTTTTTTTCCTTCAAAGAAAAGGTAAATCCTATTTGACAACTATTTTTTTTTATATTCACATCTGCATTAGCGATGCTCTAAACATATCCTCATCATTATTTATTGGGAGAAATTCAAACTAGTCCCCTCTATATAATTCTTAACCTTTTTACACCCCTATATTTTTTTCATAATCGGGAAAAGACACGCCATACATCGCAATGCACAAAAGAAGGTAAATTCATGCATCACGATGTACAATTGATGCATTGTGAAGCATGATTTAGTGCCTCACGATGCATGAAGTGCCTTTTTCTAGTTACAAAAAAATATAGGGGTGTTAGTGGTTAAATTTTTGTACTAAGGATTGGTCTACAATTTTTCCTTATTTATTTGAACAACAATTTTCCTATCCTCTTAACTTTATGATAAAACACACAAATGGGCCACCCAACTTTGCCACTTTTTGCAATTCGGCCATCGAAAGTTTGAAATATCTATTTTGACCACTCAACTTTTGTTCTGTTGCAAACGAGCCCATTTTCTAACGCCCGTTAGAAAATGGCATTAATTTTATGTAATTTCCCTATTTTCCCCTGTTATTTTACAAATCACCTAATACCTTCAATTATTGAACAAATCGGGGGAGACATTCCAAATTAGATAAAAATCGAAGGAAAAAAACCCTCAAATTCTAGGGTTTTCGATTTGAATCGAAATTCACATCTCTTCAATCTCGTATCAAGAAACCGACTTCGAAACATCAATCAACAACAGAAGATACATGAATGTAAGGTTATAACATCGAAGGAAAAAATCCCCCAAATTCTAGGGTTTACGATTTGAATCAAAATTCACATCTTTTCGATCTCGTATCAAGAAACCGACTTTAAGGCATCAATCAACACCAGAAGATACTAGAATATAAAGTCTTAACATCAATTCGAAGCTATGAGGTGAGTACGATAACCCTAGTTCGTACTCGTTGAATATTTTATCGTTAATTGCCATGTTTTAGTCTATGTGCTTGGGTTTGCCTTTATATACAATGTTGTGGTCCAATGTTGGTGTAATTGATTGTTAATGGTAGGTTTTGCTTGCTTTTGCCTTTTGCCTTTATATACACTGTGGTCCAATTGTGTGTGATGAGATCTTAAAAATTGTTGAATCCATCCATGTCTTACTTTTAGGGTTTTTATATCAGTACTTTATATGGTCCATATTGTTGTAATTGATTGTTAATGGTAGGGTTTTTCCTTGGTTTTGCCTTTTTGTCTTTTATTTTCAGTGGTGGTCCCAAAACCTTTAAAAAATTAGGCTTTACTGATATGTGACTTTTGAAGTGTGGGGCTTTAATATCATATAGTGGGGCTTTAAAATAGTGATTTGTATAGACACCAATAGTGATAGTGTGTCACTGTTTATTATATGCAGAATGGAAAAGGAAATTGGAATATTTTTACATCCTGGTGGGGCTTTTCGTAAGGTTAATAACAAATGGAAGTATGAAGGAGGAAACGTTGATTTTATTCCTAAAGTTTGTCTGGATACTCTAAATTACTTCAAAGTTGAAAAGTATGTTAAATCATATTTAAAGTATGAAAATGTGAAGCAAGTATGGTATAGGTTGCCTGCAAAAACTATTGAAAATTGATTGTATTCAATAGATACTAATGAGGGAGTGTTAAGAATGGTAAATGAATGTGGGGATGTAGGGTTTGTTTATATGTATGTTGAGCATGGTATTGATGTACCAGTGGTTGTACATGAGTCTAATGAACCAATAATTGTAGATTTAGATACAGAAAGACATGAATTGTTGAATAAGGGTGAGGATGAGATGGAGGTTGAGATGGATGATAGTGACCCTGAAAAGAGTTAGGTTTACAATGAGCCTGAAAAGGGTGAGGCTTATATGGGTAAGGGTAATATGGGTGAAGATGAGTCTAAAAAGGGTAAAGGTCAAACTAATATGGGTCAAGATGAGTCTGAAAAGGGTAAGGGTCAAACTGATATGGGTCAAGATGGATCTGAAAAAAGTAAGGGTCAGACTGATATGGGTCAAGATGAGTCTGAAAATGATAAGGGTCAAACTGATATGGGTCAAGATGGGTCTGAAAAGAGTTAGGGTCAGACTGATATGGGTCAAGATGAAGGTGATTTGTTGGAATATGCTTGTTGATAAGTAATTTATCTTCGTGCATATTACGAATATTTTGATTTGTTTGTTCTCATTATCGTGTGTCATAACAAGTGGCTAAAAGGTATGCGTACCAGTTAGTGTGGCAACTTGTTTGACAACACATAAGTCTTAGGTTAGGTTGTCTTAATATAGTCCTACCTTCTTAATGATGATCAACAGACTAGCAATTCACATGCACTAGCACCAGCAGACTTGTTGTAGTGTCAAAGGTCTTCAGAAGACTCATCACCAGTAGACTTGTCATGAGCGCAACAGAATACCTTGAAGACTCGTCACCAGCAGACTTGTCATGAGCGCATCATAATAGCTTGAAGACTCGCTACCAGCAGACTTGCTACGGTTTGGTTGTTCATACCATCAGTCCTCTCTTATGAAAAACTCACTTCCCTGGACCGAACATATCACCAGCAGACTTAGCTCTGCACGTGCTACAAAGAGACAAGAATGCAGTAGATCAAGAAGAGACAAAATGTTCAAGCTTCCAAAGTATTTTAAATCCTTATGAAGCCCGACATCCCTGATGCTGCAAGATCTTCTCTCTTACTCACGTGGTTTGGAAAAGTCAAAAGAATCTACTTTATTGGATAGATCACCTGACAGTTCATCAATAAATCAGACTTATCCTTCAGAGACTTATCATACAGCCTGACAGGGTAACAGTTCGAAGATCCAGAGAACAAGTCTTTTACCCAACAGCTAAATATCTATCGAACCACATCTTTATCAATTAGTTCTCAAGACAAATCATTCAACAGATACAAAAATCTATCAACAGATCTCAGCGATCAAAAACTCTCCGGTCTATAAAAGAAATCCCCCTTCTTCTTCAAACATAAGTATATACATCGGATCAACAAAGTGATTCGAAGACATCTGCAACAAGAACCAGTTCGACAAAGCCGTGAGATCCACAAGAGATCGTCTTCACCAACACATCTCAGATCTCCACAGAAGATTGCAGTGAGCAAACCCAGACCTTAGCAAAACACATTCTGTGGATTGCTAAGAAGAAAATAATTAGAGGAGAAGAGAGAAATCAGAAACCTCTTTAGACAGAGATCGATGAGGTCAAGAACCCAGTTCTTGATTTGAGTTCTTCATCCTTCTTCGAAGAACTCAGCCTCTGACAAGAGCTTCAGGATTTTATTCCTAAAGCTAGAGGTCAAGCTCTTGGATCGATTTAAAGATATATTTCACATATTGCCCAAGGAAAATGAAGAACTATCTGTATACATTACATTCATATCTTCATATTTGTATTCCATTACAAATGTTGTTGATTGTGCAATAATTGATCATCATAGAAGGTTGAGTGCTCTGCACTCATTCATTCAGATATTTTTTATCTGAACGATCTTGGAAATTGTCTTCTCATATCGGTTTCTCGTTCTCGTCTTTGTTGCTTTCTTTACTTAAAATTTGTCTATGAATGATTAAGTAAAGATTAAGGCTTGAAATGACGAGGATATAAATTTTACATATAGAGTCTAGGTTGATGTATTCTGTAATTTATTTTTAAATAAATTCAGAAGTTCTTTCAAATGATCTATCTTTCAGTCTTTACCTCTCTATGAGCTTTCATAAATTGATTTATCCTTTCAAAAGTTATTCTCTAATGATTTCCTAACTCTGCGTTTGGGAGAAGGGTTAAGTGTGTTGTTGTTCTGAACATATATTCGTGTACAGCCACTTAAGACTTCTCTAAATCTAAGCCGTACTATTTCCGCTCCTTAAACTCTTTCAAACATGCTTTTGATTTATTGGCAGCTCACCAGCAGAGTTAATTACTCGGCCGAGAGCAAGTCTGCTGTTCTGTACTACCAGCAGACATGCTCACTGTGTTAACTGCCTATACCGTTAAAAACCTATACTTTAAAAGTAAAATAAGAAAAAAATTTAATTGACATCATAGGCTATTCACCCCTCCTCTAGCCTATTTGAGCATCATTGTGGACCAACATGATTTTTATTGGGATGAGACTGAGGTTGAGGTTGTAATGGCTCAATATGAGGTTGAAAAGAGTCAAGTTGAGAATAATGAACAGACTAATGTTAGGCATGAAAACAGTAATGAACAAACAGGTGTTGAGGCTGATATAGCTCAAGATGATATTTCTTTTGAATATCCATATGAGGTAGAAGATGTGTGGATCAATATAGAACCATGTTTAAGTGATGATGATTTCCATGATAGTGATGAAGAACTTGTAGAAATTAGGGTTGCTGTGAACAATAATAGAAGAAACAAAAACATAAAGGGATTGATCCTGTTAGTGTATCCCAAGAAGGTGATCCAGTTGAGCTTACACCTATTAGGGGATAACCACAGACCCAGAGTAGAAATGATGATGGTCGGTTGACTTCTTCTGATAGTGATTATGATTCTAGTGATGAAGAGGATAAGGTAGATGACAATATATTTCATGTAGAACAATTAACTTTGAGGAAGAAGCAAGGTTTAAAATTTCCAATTTTCAATCCAAACATAGACATGGAAGTGGTGCAATTAAAACTTGGGCTTCAGTTTGAAACAAAAGAAATTTTTAAGGCTCTAGTGGTTAAGTATGGATTGGATGAAAAAAATGATATTAAATGGATTAGGAATGAGAAGATGAGGATGTCTGGAGTGTGCATGAACTCAGCCCATCGAGAGTTTGGGCTGGATTGAACCAAAAGAAGTTCTAGTAAATTATTGCATTCAATCCTCAACATGATTGTGGGATTCCACTTAAGAACAGGTAAATCACAACATCATTTTTGGCTAAGGAATTCTTTGAAACATATAGAATAAACCCTGCTTATAAGTTGACTGATATGAAGGCTGATGTTTTGAAACAATGTTTTGAAACAATTTGTGGGTGGAATTAAGGCAAAGAGGAAAGCATTGCAACACCTTGATGGATCAATGTCTGAACATTATGCAAAGCTATGGAGTTATAAAGATGAGTTGGAGAATAGAAATCCTGGAAGTATTGTGATCATTGAGCATGCCAACCATATCTCTTCCAAATGTTTGTTCTTTAGGAGAATGTATGTTTGTTTTGATCAAGTGAAGACAACATTTATGAAGACTTCTAGGCCCATGTTGGGAATTAATGGAGCATTCTTGAAAGGAATACAGAAAGGAGAGTTGTTATCTGCAGTTGCCAAGGATGCAAATAATCAGATGTATCATGTGGCTTGGGCTGTAGTTCAAGTGGAAAACACGGACAATTGGACCTGGTTTCTTTAGAATTTGATTGAAACCTTGAAATGGGAGACGGAGATGGGTGGACTATCATTACAGATCAACAAAAGGTAATATCAAAATGTTATTACCTTTTTTCCTCATTAGTTTTATTAATATTGATTTAATGACATTTATTTATATGATTGATAGGGATTACTACCTGCTATTGCAAGCTTGCTGCCTAATGTTGAACACAAAATGTGTGCCAGACACATCTATAGCAATTAGAGCAAGAAATACAAGGGAGGGGAGTATAGGAGATGCTTTTGGAGTATTGTCATGTCTTGCACAGTAGATAAATTCAAAGTAGAATTTAAAGTGTTGATGAATTTAGACAAACAGGCTGCTGAAGATCTTGTGAGGACAGATCCTATTCATTGGTCCAAGCATATTTTGACACATATTCAAAGGTAGACAATGTTGAAAACAATATTGTAGAGACATTCAATGGTAGTATAGTAGCTACAAGGTCTAAACCTCTTATATAAATGCTTGAGGAGATTAGGTTGGCAATGATGGTTAGAATTCAAAAAAGAAATGATTGGATTTCAAAATATGGTCATAATATTTGTCCAAGGATCAGGAAGAGGATGGAGAAAAGTAAGGAAGCTGTTAAGCATTGGTATGTGGTGTATAATGGTAGAGATGCATTTGAAGTTAGGCATGTGAAGGATTCATTTAGTGTTAACATTAAGGAGAGGACATGTCATTGTAGAGAATGGGATCTAAGTGGCATTCCTTGCACTCATGCTATGACAGCCATATACAAGATTGGTCAAGATCCAGAAAATTATGTCTCCAATTGGTACAAGAAGGAAACTTTTGTTAGTACTTATTCCCATCTCCTAAATGTCATCAATGGTGAGAACCAATGGCCAAGATCATCTCAACAACCTCTTCAACCACCACCAAACAAGAAGATGCCTAGTAGACCAAATAAATGTAGGGTTAAAGACCCTAATGAAGAAAAAAAGCAAAAAGCTAGTCAAGATCCAAACATCTTGACTAAAAAGGAAAAAGAAATCACTTGCAGGTAATAAGTTGCATTTGTTGTACTTAATTTACATAATATTTTCAAATTGAAATTTTTGTATTAACTTGCATTTGTCTCCAACTTTTAGGTTTTGTGAGGAAAAAATGGCATAATAGTAGATCATGCAAACTGGCTAAGGAGGCAACTGCAAGAGAGGAGGCTGTACCTAAGAAGACAAAAAAGAAGTCTCCAACTACACCAATTGAATCAAGGCCTTCAACTGAAGCAAGGTCTCTAAAGGTGTACAGCAAATTTAGGTACAAAGGAGTGAGCAAAAGCAAAAAAGCAAGAATAGATGTAACTGAAAAATGATTGTGGGGAAATGTTGAACAATATAGGTGATAGGGATTAGATGTTTAAAGTAACTGAGGTTCAGCATAACTCGTTTTTTGTTCATCTTTGTTTTGCCTCTCAGTTATATAAATCTTTGTTCTACAGTGTTAGTTAGACCAAAAAGTTTATGTACATTTCTATCTTGTAAGGCAGCAGTGTTGGCACACAAAAGCTGCAGTGTTGGTTTACAAGAAGGCAACAGTTGCACATTAATGGTTTTTGCCTCTCAGTTTTTGTAAACCTCTGTTCTGACCCTAATGGTATTGTTGCAATGGCTGGTTTGGTTTAAAGGAAGCATGCAGTGATTGTGTATGGTTTGTTTTATTTTTCATGTTTTCTAATCGTTGGTTTGGTTTAAAGCAGACACTCTTTCATGTTTTGCCTCTCTGTTTTGCAATGGTTGGTTTAGTTCAAAGCAAGGCAGCAATTGCACATTAATGGTTTTTGTCTCTCAGTTTTTGTAAACTTATGTTCTTGTTTTGACCCTAATGTAATGATATTGCTGCAATGGTTAGTTTGGTTTAAAGGAAGCATGCAGTTAAAATTTGAAATCACAAACAATTAAAATTTGGCGGTTAAAATTTGCGCAAACGCATTACAATTAAAATTTGCACAAACACATTACAATTAAAATTTGCACAAACACATTACAATTCAAACACAAACAATTGAAATTTGCACAAACACATTACATAATGCTTCACCATTTTATTTCTTGTTCAGAATTTTGAAATCAACTAAGGCATTAACATTTTGGCAGTTACATCCAATTTGAAGTATGATGCCATCAACACACTAATCAATATCATCATGATGATTATTGCCAGAAGATACGTCTTTTCTCTCCTACCATATTGACCAATACTACATTTCAACATCTTAATTTTTTCCCTTTTCTTGGCACATTCCTTTTGAAGTCTGTCAAACTCTTTCTACAACAATTTTTCTTCCTTGAAGTCATGTTCTCTCTCTCTCTCACTCTCTCTCTCTCTCTCAAATCCTTGATCAGTTTCTTCAAATCATTAATCACTTCCACTGACCTCTTTGTAAATTTGTCATCAACCCACAAATAGAAACCGCAATCATGTTCATCCTATAAGAAGCAAAAAAAAAATTAGGGTCTTGTAACAATAATGTTGGAGAGTAACAGAAAATACTACTACAATAGTTAGGGTTCTTGTAAAAAATTGGGGGTCTTGTAAATAAATTATGGTTCTTGTAAAAAATTAGGGGTTTTGTAAATAAATTAGGGTTTTTGTAAAAATCTATAGCAAAAGTGGCAACATTGCTTACCCATATATCTAGGGCATCGAATGAATCTTCGTTATGGGTTCTTCTCAGTCCCAGATGTAAATAGGGTCACCCTAAGGTTACATCGAAAAGTTTTATGGTGATATTCCGTAACAAAATCGGACCCTCCTAATGAAGATGAGCCTTCTAACCTTGATATCTCATACCCACTCACTGACATTGATAACTAAATGTTTGGGCAGCTTCAATGATGAAAACTACCTTATTCGTTTGAATATGAAATTGGGTATGGGCGCATCTGACAGAGACGATGAATCAGAAGATGATGAAATGGGTGTAATCGATATGCGTTGAGGGTATATAGCTTACAAAGGGTATAATTGTCCAATAGCATGGACAAAATAGGGAAAATACATAAAGTTAACGCAATTTTCTAACGGGTGTTAGAACATGGGCATGCTTTCAACAAAACAAAACTCGGGTGGCCAAAATAGATATTTCAAACTTTCGATAGCCGAATTACAAAAAGTGAGAAAGTTGGGTGGCTCATTTGTGTGTCTTGCATAACTTTATTAACTTACCAAACCAATAAGATCTTGTCAAGATTTTTTGAACTATTTATAATGCTGATGAAATCAAAAATTTGTATACATTAACTTTTTTGGATAGATTATATATTAAAAATAAATCTAAAAGTTGTAAAAAGAAAAGACTATTATTAAGAAAATAAATAGAAAATAGACAAGCATTATGCGCAGGGCACTAGTTATTTACAAAAGGCTAGGACACCAGTGAAATGATTTGTTGTAATGAACGCCCATATAAGGACTATTTTTCCTTGACATATTTTAGTCTTGGTTATTTATAAAAAAAAATTTCTTAAATGAATGTCTATTTGAGTTTTTAATTAAATATAACGAAGTTGACTTATGAGATATTTTAGTTGCACATTTAAATGAATACTTTTAAAATAAAAACTTGGGAAAGATAATTTTATGGATACTTTGTGTAAGATGGATCCCTTGATTTAACTTACCGTGTGTTGATGTATTAAATTATAAAAGAGTAAGTCTTCGTTAACAATTAAGAGCCGTAAAATGATCTTATAGAAAACTTACTCTACTTTAATGTTTACATATATTATATATATGAAGAAATACACACTAGTTTCATATAAGAAATTAGTACATTTATACAAAAATAAACACTCATTTATTGACAAAAAAATTAAAAATAGACATTAATATAAGGACGGAGAGAACACAAGTTATGATGTGATTGAAATATTGCTTAAGGCTGATCACTCCTATTATAAAAAGTAAAAACTGAGGGCCACTCCTAAATATTTCAACGAAAATAAGTATAATCGGCCATGGGTGTAAATGTGTTACATATGACTTAAGAATAAGATATACGCCATCTCAAAATAAGTGTTTATTTAATTAATAAATACATCTTAAAATAAATATTGTTTTAATAATTTATACATAAATTAAAAAAATTATAAAAATAATGATCTACCCTTATTTAAATATAATTATTGTAGATAAGTTACATGATTATTTTTCTCTTTTCGCTCAATAACACTCTTTAAATCTTCCTATTTTTTTCTCAAAATTTGAGTAACACATTTTTACTCATCCATTTTCTCTCAAAATGCTTGGATTTTGATGTATCTCCACATCCTTTTAAATTGTTCATATTCTCAATGCGTTATAACTTATAAACAAATGCTTTTCATTTCCAATATTTATTTTGTACAATATTTAATAATAGTAAATAAAGGTAACTTTAGTAAAATATGAACAAATGTTTTTAAAAATACAATAACAACAATTTTTTGGGACATTTTTTCGTTGTTGCTAAAACATTTACTTTGAAAAGAAGGTAGCTAGTAACATTAAGTGCTTGTTTGGTGGAAAGTTTTAATGAAAACGCTGACAAAAAATACAATGTTTTCTCTTTAAAAGTGTTTCAACGCAGCGTTTAAAAATGTGCATCGTTTTAAAACGCTCCAATTTAGAGCGTTTTAAAAATATGTTGCATTTACAATTACTTTATTTATAAAAATAAGATTTTAAAATAGTGTTCCAAACGTATTTACAAAAAAAATTATATTTTGAAAATGTTGCGTTTTAAAAACGTTACGTTTTGAAAAAGCTACGTTTTCATGTTGCTGCACCAAATGAGGCCTAATATAATATTCCTTTCGTTCCGGGTAAAGAGTGTCTGTTTGAAAATTAATTTTTTTAAGAAAATAATACTTTTAGTGACTTATTACTAATAAAATGATACTATAATATTTTAATTTTAAAAAATAATTTTTTTAAATAAAATATTTTAAAATGAAATAGTAAACTCTTTATTCGAACGGAGTAGATACTAACTTCACGTTTATCGATTATCATCATATCATGGTTCAATATTGACCATAATATTTTTTATATACACGATATTTCAATTAAGAAATCAAAAATCAAAGACAGAACGAAAGAATAAAGTTAGATTTTAATTTGAATCCACTAAAAAACTAAAAATTATTATTTATCGATGTCCTTGACTCAATGGCCACAATCTAGAATTGTTGGATAACCCACAGATATTTCGAGAATGGTGTGGTCTACATACTGTTTATTTCAACAACAAAACAAATGGTTGATATTCTAACTAAGGGGATGTTCAAGGCTTCAAGCCAGTTTTTGAGTCTTTTGTTAGTAAGTTGGGATTATTTGACATTTACCTTCTTCTTCCCTCTTCGTACGTACCTCACCTCCTCGTCGCTGTTTGTAAATCCCAAACCTAGGTAGAAGGTAGTGCTAGTGTTAATGAAGGATGCAGACCATGAGACGGCGACAATGAAGTTTTTCATTTTACAGAATAAAACATATATATTTTTATATAATAATTTAGATAAAATAATTAAAAATTTTAGTTGAATTTTTCAATTGTGGTTTCAAATATTGTGAAAATTATAAATATTCATTCATCATTCAATATATTTTTGTTATTGTTTAAATTGTTTTATTTTAACATATTGAGAGAAATTAAAATTCACGTAAAAGTTTAAAATTTGTATGTTGAGTCGTTGACTGCTATAGCGCATATATTCCGACTTGAGAGTTTGTACGACATTACTAACTTATTTTTTGTTTCATTTATTGATCAATCATGACATGTTTTGCTAGCATATTCCTTAATGGAAAAGAAAAAAACTTCATTAATTATGGAAAAGGAAAAAAAAATACTCCCTCCGGTCTGGGCAAAGAGTTCCCGTTTGAAAGTCAAACTTTTTTTTAAAAATGACATTTTTAGTAGCTTTTTAATAATAAAATACTCCCTTCATCCCAAAATTATTGTCTTACTTTCATTTTTCGTCCGTCGCAAAATGATTGTCTTCTTAGAAAGTTTCATTTTAGTACATCACTTTTACCACTTTACCCTTTAGTACATCACTTTTACCACTTTACCCTTACTTTTTCTTCTTACTTTAATTTTGGGCCACATATTCATGGGCTTTAAAGGAAACCCCACATTATTTCAATATTAATAATTCAGTCAAATGTGTTTTCTTAAACTGTGCGTCAAGTCAACCCAAACGATAATTTTGGGACGGCGGGAGTAACACTTTTATACTTTAATTTTTGAAAGTTGACTCTTTAAGTGAACATCCAAAAATTGAATAGTGGACTCTTTGCCCGGAACGGAGAAAGCAGCTCATAAGATACTACCTTTGCATACTGATTGAAATTATAACTGAATCAAATGTGGGTGGCATTAATTTGTTGCAATTCTTGTTGATTTATCAGTGTTTAACTAAATTTTTTACAAAATAGGTGAGTTTTGGAGGACAGACTGTTTTATGTGAGTTTTGTAGGAGCTCAATGTGAGTTTATGTAAGATGGGTTGTCACAATTTATATTGTTTAAGATTTTTAAATATACATGTGAAGGAAAACCAAATGACCATTTATGTCTCGTGATTAACAATCCATCAGTCAAAATTGGAGGCATGGAAACATGAGAAATATTTCATCTTCAAGTGAATTGATTTATATTAGAGCTTTTCTTTTAGCTAATGATTTTAACAATTACACACATCAATAAAATCGTACATAAATAAAATAAGGAGAGTCAGTTTATTAACAATTACACATAAGTATATCACTAATTATTATAGATTCTAAAAAATTTTCTTATGCACAACATTTGTTGTCTTATTAATTGGTTTTCCATCTTCACTGCATATCGATATTTTCAAACCAAAATAATTTGTTACTCTAGAAACTACGACATATAACTGTCTATGGCTAAATAATGGTTTTTTTTCTTCTAAAAGAGACATGCGTACAAATTATTGACTTTGAAACTTGTTAATTGTCATTGCATATGATACTAGCAATGTAAAATGTCTTCTCTGAAATTTAAAAGACAGTCTTATATTGGATAAATTAATGATAATCTTGGGATAAAAAGATTTTCTCTAGCATTGTTTTCTTTCAAAAATTTTGTTTCAACAATGTGATCTCCAAGATTTATAATGATTAGTCTTGTTCCATTGCACAACCCTGTAGTATGGTCAATGTTTCTCAATAGCATTACTGGAACACTAATTTTAAGTGTCAATTCATGGCCTGACAACCCCGAACACTTTATAAAATTCAAAAACTTTGTATAATGAATGTCTTTGAACAAACTTAATTTTTTTCCGCTCTTCAAATAAAATGTGAACTCAAATAAGTTCTTCCTTTTGAATGATTACTTTTATTAAATTATATTTGTATTTTATGAATAAATAAATTTCTGAGAAAAAAATATCCTAAAATCAAAATAACTAAATTATTTTTACCGTTAACAATTATTTTTGTTTTGTAAATTATTTAGATTTTAATAACTTTCATTATATATTTTTTTTATTGACTTCGTAACTATTATTTTTGTTTTATTTTTAAGAATTATTTTTACGGAAAAAATTTGTTCCGTAATTTTTTATTATTATTTGACTAACCTCAGTTTAAATTGTTTTGTTTTGTTGACTCTGTAACTATTATTTTTGTTCCATCAAATATTTTTATTTTACTAACGTATTTTTGTTTTACCTAGCTATTTTTAAGAATTTTTTTTAAAATTTTGTTCGGTAAATTATTTTTATAATTTTACTAACCTCAGTTTAAATTATTTTTGTTTTATTGACTTTGTAACTATTATTTTTGTACCATCAAATATTTTGATTTAACTAATGTATTTTTTTTGTTTTACATGCTATTTTTAAGAATTTGTTTTAAAATTTTATTCCGTAAATTATTTTTATTCTTTTAGTAACCTTAGTTTAAATTGTTTTTTATTTTTATTGACTTTTTAAATATTATTTTTGTTCCATCAAAAATTTTACTAACGTATTTTTTTACGTATATATTTTTAGGAATTTGTTTTAAACTTTTGTTCCGTAAATTATTTTATTTTACTAACCTCCGCATTAAATTATTTTTGTTTTGTTGATTCTGTCACTTTTATTTTTATAGTGGCTTGTTCCATAAATTATTTTTATTTTACTAACCTCTTATATTTTTGTTTTCTTGACTCCGAAACTATTATTTTTGTTTTAATTACTATTTTTATGTTTAAAGAGAGAAAATGTAAACATATTTAAAAGAGAGAGGTGGTGGTGATAAAAGAGAAAATATGGAGGAGACGGAAGAGAGAAAGAAAAATATAATCAGAGAAGATAGGAGAGAGAAAGAGTGAAATGGTAACTCAAAATTCAAAAATTCAAAAGAAAAAATTTTTGAGAGAGAAATTCATCCTTGACATTATCTATATTATAAAACAGGTAGGTAATTGACTAGGGCTATTAAGAGGTTGAGATTAAATTCTCTTAAAATATTTAACGGTTGAAATTCACCCTCACATTTACATTTGTGAGTAGTTATCTATTTTTAACTCCCTATTTTTTTCTCTCATTATTACAAGTCACCCCCTACAATTAATATTATGAACAGTCAACTCTTTTTCTTCTCCCCATATTTTATCTTCACATTACAAAGTCACACCCTACGATTAATCTTTTGAACAGTCACCCTTTATAAAACATCAATCTTCAACTATCATTGAAAGCAATTTACCCCTCAATTGTAACTTTTTTTAAAATCGCACATTTTATTTAGGTACTGTCATTTCAATTGACAAAATCACATATATTGGCACCGTGCCATAGGCATGGTTATGAAGATCTAGGTTCTTGTGTAGTTACTTTAAAACTCATGTGTATGTAGCTCATAATTAAAGTATGATGAAAAAGTAAGGGTAAAGTGGTAAAAGTATTATCCTAAAAAGAAAATTTTCAAACAAGACAATTATTTTGGAACAGACGAAAAAAGAAAGCAGGATAATAATTTTGGGACGGATGGAGTACTTAATTAATGTACTACGTTGTCCGTTTCGGACAAAGAGTCCACTATTTCATTTTGTGATATTTCATTTTGTGATGTTTCATTTAAAGAATCTACTTTCATATGTGGAAAAAAAAACCATATTCTCTCTAGAAAACCCTATTCTCGCTCACGTCTCCCTGCATGGCGGCGACTTCAGCCGGTCCTGATCCGGCGCCGTCTTCTCCTTCTATCAAAAAATCTTTTGCCGATGTTGTGTCCCCAGCCACGACTTCCCCTTCCTTTCCCCTTATCCCACCTGCTAGCCATAAAGGAGAACCATGTCTGCGGCTTTCTCCAGATCTGATAACTATTTTATCCAAGCCTTTTTCTCTTACCCTAGTTGGAAAATTTTCCCATGGCCGCCCATCCATGGAAGTGCTTCGCAAAAACTTTGTCACCTTTGGCCTAAAAGCTGATGTTACCATTGGACATTTGGATGCTAAGCATATTTTAATCCAGGTTCATCACGAGGCGGATTACCAGAAACTATGGATCAAGGATCAATGGTTCCTTGGTTCATATCCAATGCGTGTTTTCAAATGGACTCCAGACTTTCGTCCTGATATAGAGAGCCCTATTGTTCCAGTCTGGTTCGAGCTTCCAGGTCTTCCAATCTTTCTCTTCAATAAACAAGCTCTCTTCTCCCTTGCTGGTCTTATTGGTAAGCCGTTAATTATGGATTCTCCAACTGCTAATCTGTCTCGTCCTAGCATGGCTCGTGTCTGCATAGAGGTTGATCTCACTAAGCCCCTTCCTAATAGAATCTGGATTGATTGTGGTTCTGCCATGGATGGTTTTTGGCAGCCAATCTACGCTGAGAAACTCCCTCTTTATTGCTCCTTATGTCTCCGTCAAGGTCATGACCATTTAAATTGTAAAATACATGGTCCCCCTCACCATTCTTCTGAACAAAACCCCAACAAGAACACCACTTCCCAGCCCCCTAAGGCCCCTCAATCTGTCTGGATTCCAAAAGCCCCTTCAACCAATGCCCCTACCATTGACTTGCCGTGGAAGACAACCATGCCTATTCCGGATGATCCTGTCGATCTCTCAAGCCCTACAAATTATGTTGATCCCTCTAAAAGCCAAACCCATACCCATGTTTCTCCTCAAGAGCAGCCTATTCAACAGCATGTTTCTCCCTTGAATAACACTGACAATTCGAAGCACTTAGAATCTGGTAATACCTCTCATGAACAGCAGCCTCAACCGAATTCTTCTTCTTTGGCCAATATGGATAACTCGAAGCAGATGGACTATCAAAATCCCCAATCTATAAATCAGGATAAGGAAAACATGGATTCTTCTGCTAAAAAAGAACCCACGATAGCGGAGAAAACTCAAAAAAATCTTCCTGATGATAATCCTCATCTGACAGAAAAGGATGGTATTCGCACGGCTAACACATTCGCAGTTCTGGAAACCCTTGATGAAGAGGATGAAATTAATTCTTCTGATCTTGATGCTCTTAATCTGGATTCCACTTTTGCTTTGAAAAAGAATAACAAAGTCTCTTCAGTTGCTTCGGGTCGTCTAACTCGTTCAAAAGCCAAATGTGGTTCTTCTTCTACTTCCTTTTAATGGATATTACGGCCCTTTTTTGGAATGCTCGTGGAGTAGGAAATGATCCTACAATTGCCCGTATTAAACTTCTCTCTCGTCTTCATAAATTATCATTTATCGTTATCTTTGAACCTATGATTGCTAAGGACCGTATTGGTATAATTGCTCGTAGACTCAAGTTTCGACACTATTTCTCCAATACTGCTGGAAGCATTTGGGTTTTTGCTAAATCCTCCTTTAAATGTGGAATTATGTATGACTCTATTCAGCACCTTACTTTAAATATACAGCATTTTTCTTGGGCTTTCCCGGCTATATTCTCTTGTGTATATGCTAAGTGTGACTCTTATGATCGTCAAGCCCTTTGGTCTGAGTTAATTGATATTAGTGACCGTCATACGGGTTTCCCTTGGATTGTAGGAGGTGACTTCAACATCATTCTTTCCCCATCTGAAAAATCTGGTGGTAGATCTTGGGATAAACAAGGGGCTATGGAATTTCATGCTTGTAACGCGGCTGCCGGCTTGTCTGATCTAGATTTTTCTGGTTCCCTTTATACTTGGTGGAATAAACAGGATGGCAATCCCACTATTAATCAGCGTATTGATCGGATTCTTGGCAACTCGGACTGGCTTCGTGTTTTTCCCTCTTCTTCGGTGCAACATCTTAATAGAACTTGTTCTGATCATAGTCCTCTCTTGCTTAGCATCTCTCCGTCTGCTTCTGCTTCTTCCAAGGCATTCAGATTTCTTAATATATGGACCAGCCATGACTCCTTTATGGACGTTGTTAGAACTGCATGGTCTGCTCCTGTTCAGGGCAGACCCATGAGTTGCTTCTCGCAAAAGCTTCGTTCTACAAAAAAGGCTCTTTGTTTTTGGAACAAAACTGTTTTCGGTAATATTTTTTCTGCAGTTAAGGAGGCTGAGGATAATGTTCTTGAAAAGGAGCTTCTCTTTGATCTTAATAATTCCAGAGAAAATCGTAGCAATTTAATGAATGCCCAAGCCGCTCTCAAACAGGCCCTTTGCAAGGAGGAAGCTTATTGGCGTCAAAAATCTAGAGTTAAATGGTTTAAAGAGGGTGATGGCAACTCCAAGATTTTTGATGTGCGCGAACGCAACACGGGCAAGATTACCCGGCCGTATCAAGTAATAAAGTACGTAAGTACGAGTCGATCCCACGAGGAATGCGCGTAATTCTCACTCCAACTAAGTACCGAAATTGTGCTAACTAATTATATTTGAGCGAAAATAAAATTGAATTAAAATCTAAAAAAAATATAAACAACCTAGAAAGCAATTAAATCTAAACTAACGCGGATGTGGTTTGGCAACAACAAATCAAGATAAAAATATAGGAACGCATTATTTCTAGTCTAGCCGATGCTTAATTTAATTCTCTTTTTGTTTTTCTTTAACTCAAGTCTTGGTAGTCGGACGCGCTATTTTATTCGCTACGTATAGCAAATCTAGCTATCTCTCAACCTTGCTACGGACTCATATCATCGCAACACATAACATAGGAGAGAAAATAACTGCATGTGTAAACAAGCATCCAAAGACTATCTATGCGCGATCTCCTTTCGGTCTCACGCCACGCAAACTACTATTGAGATTTTCGGAATAATAGGAAGGGTTTTCGCTTCGTATCCTATCATTCTAGTGATCATCTAATGGTTTGCTACGCCATTAAAAGCTTTAAGAACACACAATAATAACCAAACGCATGGGTAATACTTCGCAAAAAGAAACTCTCTATATTTTTCTACAAGTCATGTTGGTAGTCGAGACAACTAAATTGGCTAACTACGGGCTTTCGCAACTTATAGTCAACCATAATCTCCCCGACCTCGCGAATGGCTAAGGTGGTTCGATCGCGTGTCAAATCTAGTCTCATAATGGCTATCGGTGTGTGTCACAAAACACCAACTATTAAATTGATTGGTCTGAAATATAAAGGTAGCTCTCGCGGATCCTAAATATTTCTAAAATCATTTAATTATTGGCCAGATAATTAAAAGCATTAATTTCGCAAAATAATAACCAACATGCTTGTGTACTAAATAAAGAGATAAATTAAATCAAAACACTACATTGGACATAGAAAATAATTGCATTTACATAAATAAATTAAGCACCAACCAATTCAACAATTACAAAATAAATCATCCCAAGAATATACAACAATTTATCAAAAGATAGGTTGAAAGAATTAAACAAATGTTGCTCGAATCCGGGATTGAAATCTTTTGCATTTACGTCCTTGGCCCTTGAAATGATGTTCCAAACCTTCAAGTTGATCAAGCTTCAAGGAATTGGAAGAGATTTTTAGTGAAATGGGGCTGGTGCCCCATTTAGGGCTTGCACCCGAAATGGGGCTTCTTGTGTATTCGAAAATGAGGTTTACTGGAAGTAAAGGAGAAGCAGCAAAGGGGCAGCCAAGGCAGGAGGGGTATTTTCGGCAGCACAAAGGAGATATAAGGGCAAAAAAGGGAAGAAAACGGCTGATGGGCAAGGCTGGGTCGCGGGCTGAACCAGGGAGGAGACGCGGGTTGCTCGAGGTTGAAAGTGGGCAGAGGCTGTGAGAGAAAGCGGGTGAGAAGGTGGGCTAATGGGCTGGAATGGGCTGGAGAAGAACGCGGGTCGCCCGGATCCATCAGCTGCACGCGGGTCGCGCTTAGTGGAGGTGACGCGCCAGAATGCGCCACGTGGCGCCAGCGGCAGGCCGACAACGTGCTGGGAGTTTCCTGCTTTTCTGCCGGTTCCCGTAAACTTTTGAAAATTGCTCCGGTGCCCCTATGATTTCAGAAGTTTACGCCGCCAGCCAGCCTCCTTCCAGCTTTGCATATTGGTCCTCAGTTAGTCTTTTCAGCCCCCGTTAGCTTCTGTTAGCCTCAAATTGCCTTGGATTCGTTGACGGACTTAACGGACGTTGACCAATTAATTCCCAAAACAACTTTTAAGCCCGGAATTGCCTCGAACTTCGTGCTAAACACCGTATAAAAGCTCGATTATGCTTGGAAACCTACATTAAGCACAAAAATACAAATAATAATATTTCCAAAGCATAATTAAATCAAAAATAGCACAAAATAAAAGAAAATTCCAGGGAAAATTAATGGAAATCTTGCGGTTATCAATTTTCCATGCATCTGTTCGCCAAGATCAACGTCGCTTGCATATTCACTCCATCCAGTCCGAAGATGGCAGCCTTCTTAACAGTGCTGAAGATATTTAAAATGGGGTTGTCTCTTATTTTCGCAACCAGCTCCAATCTGCTTCTCCGCCCCTACTTACTGAGCTCTCTATGATTCCTCCTTTGGTGTCTGATGATTGGAATGAAGATCTTATTGCTCAGCCGTCTACTGAAGAAATTCTGGCCACTATTTCAAGCTTGAATGGCGAAAGTGCGGCTGGCCTTGATGGCTTCACTGGTCATTTCTTTCTGGTTTGTTGGGAAATTATAAAGGAAGATCTTCATACTGCCATATTGGATTTCTTTGATGGGTTTTCTCTCCCTCGTTCGTGGACTAGTACTCTTCTTGCTACCATTCCCAAGATTGATCAACCTCAAAGCTTTAAGGATCTCCGCCCCATCAGTCTCTGCAATTTTTGCAATAAAATTATCTCCAAACTTTTGGCTATGAGACTTGCTAAAATTCTCCCCTTCCTGATATCTCCCAATCAGAGTGCTTTCACCAAGGGGAGAATTATTCAGGATAATATTTTATTGGCCCAGGAATTGGTCTCGTTTCTTGGCAAGAAAGTCATTGGATCCTATATTGTGATTAAACTTGATATGGCTAAAGCGTTTGATCGTATTTCTTGGGTTTTCCTAATCCAAGTTCTAAGACGCTTTGGATTCTCTAAAGTGTTTATTGACCTCATTTGGCGCCTTATCTCTGGAAATTGGTTCTCTGTGCTTATAAATGGTAACCCTTCGGGCTTCTTTCCATCTTCTTGTGGTCTTCGCCAGGGGGATCCACTCTCTCCTAGTTTATTTATTTTGGCTTCGGAGGTGCTTAGTAGAAGCCTTAATGATCTTCATAACGCAACTCCCAGTGCTCGATTCTCGTCTCTAAGCGGCTGTCCTATAATTTCGCATATCGCTTTTGCCGATGATGTGATTATTTTCTGCAATGGCTCTAGGAGATCTCTCCAACATCATTTTTCCCTTCTTCAAAATTATGAAGCCCTTTCTGGTCAGCTAGTTAATGCTGCTAAAAGTTGCGTTTATGTTGCCCCTTCAGTTTCATCGTCGAATGCTTCAGCTAGTGCTTCTAGGTTGGGTTATCAACTGGGCTCTCTTCCTATAGTGTATCTCGGCTGCCCCATTTATTATGGCAAAAAAGTCAGGAGCATATTTGATCCGTTGCTGCTCAAATTACAATCTAAAATTGATTCTTGGATGGGAAGCTTTCTTAATCCAGCCGGTAAGATCACATTAATTAAACATGTTTCGCATTCTACTTCGGCCTATCTCTTCGCTGCTTTGGAGCCTCCAGTTGCTGTTATAAATTCTCTGGAGAATCTTTTTGCTAACTTCTTCTGGGGAAAGTTTGATGGAAAACACAAGGCACATTGGGTGAATTGGAAGAAATGTTGATCTCCTCAGATCAAAGGCGGCCTGGGAATCCCTTCTTTATTCCAGATGATTCGGGCATACTCATTTAAATTATGGTGGCGTTTTCGTACCCAGCATAACATATGGTCAGATTTCCTTCAAGCTCGATATTGCTATAATCTTCATGCCGTGCAATCTTCGCGTCGTGGGTCTCATATCTGGAATAGGTTACAACGCATTAAAAATCTGGTTGAGCCCAAGATTATATGGATAATTGGAGATGGTAATTGTTCTATTTGGTGGGATCGTTGGATTCCTGACCAACTTATGCCCAAACCTCCTGGTTGCTCTTTTGAAAAAGTTAAAGATCTTTTTGATGATAATGGGAGATTGCTGGCTACTGCATGTTCTATTCTCCCCATTTCAGCCATCAAATCTATTGAGGACAATCTCATCAAGCCGACTTCTGAATGTGACATCACATGCTGGTCTTGCACTTCCAATGGTTCATTCTCCCTTGCTTCAGCCATTGATTTGTTCTCAGATGGGGGCCCGTCTCTTTTATCCTCTAAGTTTATTTGGCACAAAATTCTTCCCACACACATTGGCATTTTTATCTGGAAATTATTCCTTCGGAAGATCCCGATTGATGAGGCCCTAAGCAAGAAAGGTTTTCATATAGTATCCAAGTGTGTTTGCTGCCATGTGCCGAGTGTTGAAACTTTTTCCCATATCTTTATTCAGAGTGAGGCTGCCACTTATCTTTGGACTGCTTATAATTCTTCTCATGATCTTCCCATAGCCGGGCATTCTATTCAACAGCGTTGCATGGCTGGGTGGCTTTCTTCGAATTCCATCGCCCATATCATTCTTCCTTCTCTTATCCTCTGGCACATCTGGAAGTTCAGAAACTCAGCCGTTTTAGATGGTTCTTCCCAGACTTTTTATTCTATCAAAGTTAAGGTGGATCAAGACTTCTCTTTAATTTTAATGGCGGCAAATTATGCGTGTATTCGTAATTCTAGAGGTTTTTCCTATGGTCATAGGAAAAACATCTATATTCGTGCAATCTCTTGGTCTAAGCCTCCTGAAGGTGTCCTTAAACTCAACTCGGACGACGCTTGTAGAAGTAATCCGGGTCTTAGTAGTGGTGGAGGTATTGTTCGAGACTACCAAGGTAACCTCATTTTCGCTTACCCTATTCCTATGGGCTCTTCCTCCAATGTTGAATCTGAGACTCGTGCTCTTTTCTATGGGGTTACATGGCTTTACACGCATAATCATTTTAATGCTATTACTGAAATGGACTCCAAGATTTTATGTGACTGTCTGAACTTGGGCCACCATTCCCCTTGGAAGCTGTCGTATTTTATTCGTGCTTTGCGGGAGATGAAGCAAAATTCTAATTTTATTTTTCGACACTGCTTCCGTGAAGCTAATTCTGTTGCTGATGGGTTGGCTAATTTAGCCTTGGATCTGGGCTCGGACTCGGTTTTTCATTCTTTAGCGGATCTTCCTCACTGCTAGAATTAGAATATCTTAATTCTCTCTGCTTGTTTGTTTATTTATTTTTAGCTCTATATTTCCTTTAAGAGGTTAGGCTCCTTTGTCCTCCCATTTATAAGGGCCAGGCTGGTTGTCACCTCAAGTTTGTATTTTTTTTCTTATTCAATAAAATCTAGCAGGGTGCCGCCCATGTTTCCCTAAAAAAAAAAATCTACTTTCAAAAATTAAGACATAACAAGTCATTTTATTACCAATACATTACTACAAGTGTCATTTTCTTTAAAAAGTTTAACTTTCCAACGGAGACTCTTTGCCCGGAACAGATGGAGTACAGTTTATAAGTTATTTTAGTTTGTTGTAAACTAATGTGGTTTTGATTAGTTAATTTTAAAATAATATTATATTATAAAACAGCTAGTTCGCACATGTGCAATTGACTAAGGCTGTTAAGAGATTGAAATTAAATTATCTTAAAAAATTTAGCGGTTGAGATTCACCCTCACATTCATACGTAAAAGTAGCTATCCATTTTTAACTCCCTATTTTTTCTTTACCTATTACAAGTTACCGCATATAATTAATACTATAAACATTCACCCGTTTTTTCTTCTCGCTATATTTTATCTTCACATTACAAAGTCACATTCTGCAATTAATCTTTTAAACAGTCACCCCTTATAAACATCAATCACTCAACTATCACTTGAAACAATATACCCCTCAATGGTAACATTTTTTTAAATCACAAGACGTCAGGATTTATTTTTTTATAACTGTTGACCCTCATAGGTTCTAGATTTGGTTGAGTCATCTTCTGATTCTATTACACAGTGGCTAATAGGTCTGCGTACCGGTTAGTGTGGCAACTGTCTTAGAATCAAGGGTGTATTAGAACTAGGTTAGTGTTAGTTTCTTTCAACAACTCGATTGGAAGTCTCAACAAGTTTGAAAGTTGAATAAGGTCACATGTTATTTGATCTAGATATTTTTATTATCCAAATAATATTCAATTATCTTCATCGATTTCCAAATAATCAAAGACAACTATCATCGTCTCTCTAAATCATGAAGACTGAAGACATTACCTCATTTGGCTAAGAAGACTTTCAAAGCTGTAACTCCTGTGAGCTGAAACCTTACTCTATTTAGGAATGTCTGCCTCTGCAATCACTGCATCACTGATGTCTGTTGCTGCACTCATCCTACAATGCGCTGAAATGCATTAAATGCATTATATCGTTAGACACAATCTCTCCACTATCAGTCCAACGCTCCGAAGGATCTCCCCTAGTATATATTCAAGTCATGAAGATCTGAAGAAACAACAATTTCTTGCACATTCAATACTCAAGCTTCATCTTCATAACTCAAGCATTCAAGAGATCAAAAGGACAAGAATTAACACTTCACCAAACTTCCTGAAGCTGCAGATCTACCAGTCTTTATTCTGTTTCAGCTTCTTCTAGTTTGTTTTAAATTGTTCTTTACTTAAGCACTTGAGAGAACAATTATTCATTGATTGTTTCTCTCATCATTAAACACTTGGTTGAAAACTATTTTTGTACACGATCCATTAGTGATCTTACCCTCACACCTAGTGGATAAACAAGTGCACCTTTTAAAATCCAAAGCTAACCACTTTGGTAGTGGACGTAGTCCTATTCACAGTACGAACCACTTCTAAATTATGTGTATCTCCTGAATTACTTCTGCTCATCTTTACTGACTTTATCAATATTGCCTAAGTCTGCTGCTAGGTCTGTGTAACACTAACAGCAACCTTTAATCGACTAACGCATGCATTGACCTCTTCTCATATCAATTGTTTTTAAGGAAAAGAAGAACTCTTTGACTCTTTATTTTCATTTGAGTGTTTTAAAAAGTTTTAAAAAAGAAAAACACAACTAGCATTGACTATTCAACCCCCCTCCTTCTAGCCTAGATTGAAAAGAAGAACTATTTCGGGACCAACAATTGGTAGAGTGTTTTAAAAGTTTTTAGTCTAAAAAAGAAAAGAAAACTTTGAAAATTTATTTTTCCAAGACTAATTTCTTGAACCCCCCTCCTTCTAGCCTAACATTGATCCTATGGCTTGGTATCATAGTCTACCTTCTTTGAAAATTTATTTTTCCAAGACGTCCGAATTTCTTGACGAAGGTATCCTATGGCTCATGGAAAGACAAAGTTAATATGAATTCTAGAAGTATGGAAAGACAAAGTATGAGATACATGAATTCTATTGACAATCGAAAAGTGGCAATGTGTTCAAACAGTCCTCATATTCCAATGAAGCCAAATCTTCTTGCAGATACATTATCATATCCGATTCCAAGCACATATCGAGAAAAAATGAAATGTGGGAAGCCTAGTGGAATATCTAAAGGAGACACTACGTGCCCACCGGAGAAAGTGCAACAGATATATTCAAATATTCCTTCGTACGTAAGCCTTATTAAATAGTTATTATTCCTTAGGAAAAGAATATAGTGTTAAGGAAGTTAATATGAGATTTTTAGCTTAGGAAAAGAATATAGTGTTAAGGAAGTTAATATGAGATTTTTAGCTTCCTTGGGAAGTTTGTGGCATGTTAAGATCACAGCCATTAAAAAGTCCAAGGACTTAAACTCCATGCATCTACGAAGTTTGTATGCGAGTTTAATTGTCTATGAGCAAGAACTACTTCAAGCTCAAGAACAGGACAAACACTTTAAACTTCCTTCTTTTTCTGCTATCTCTCAAGAAGCTCCTGCCGTAGAAAATAAACCATCTACTTCTTCTTCTTCAAATGACAATGAAATTCTCTCTGACGAACAATTTTCTATGTTCAATTTTCTATGTTCGTTAAGAAGTTTCAAAAGTTCTCAAAATTTAATAAGATGAAGGAAGCAAACCAGCAGACTTTCAGAAAGACTGCTGAAAGCTCACAAAATAATGAGCTAGTTTGCTACAATTGCAGGAAGCCTCGTCACTTTGCTTCTAAATGTCCTAAGCCCAAATATGAAGCTTACAAAAGGCGACCCTCTAAATCATTTTCAAAACATAGGGGTCTACTGGCTGAGGACTTAGAAGAAAACCAAGTGTCCACCTGGTTTGAAATTGATTCTGATGAGGATGATAGTGATGACTCACCTGAGCAGGCACATATCTGCCTCGTTGCTCTAGAGCCACCTCCCACCTATGACTCAGATAGTGAAATAAAATATTCTCCTTTTCAAGCTAACATAGAACAACCTATTTAAGAGCCTTCTAAAGAAGAAATCCTCAAGGATACTTAGGATATGCTTGAGGAATTTAATGAATTTAGAAAAGCTTTTGTTAAGTTAGCTAAAAGTCATGAGAAGTTGGGAACTGAGAAATCATTGCTGTAATCCGAGTTAAAAACTCTCAATGGAGTTTAGCAGGAAAGTATCAAGTTAAAAGAAGAGAACATGTTTCTCAATGAGAGGTTGCTTGCCTCATTAGTCATTCCAAAGAGCTATCTGCTGAGAAAGATGAGTTACAAAAAACTATCGACTCATGGAATAACTCTAAGGTTGTTTTTTACCAAATCCTTGGAGACCAGAAGCCCATTGCTGACAAAACTGGGCTAGGTTTCTCTGAGAACACCTCTGGCACTACCTTAGAACAAGATCCAGAAGACTTGTCTGTAAGAACTGGTGATGATCATATGTATCATCAGCAGCCTAACAACAAGGGTAGACAAGGAGTTGGCTATACTGATGTTCAGTATAAATATCCTAAGACTCAAGCTATTAAGACCAATAATGCGTCTAAAGCAAAGCAATCATCAGCTGGCGAAAAATTTGCTAAAGGTTGTGCAGATTCTCATGATCCTTCCACCAACACCTCTGCTAAAGCAAAGGCTGCTGTTTCTAGGAACACAAAAAATCTGCCCAAGCCTATCAGATTTATCAAAAGCACTACTGATGGTGCTGATGCTTCCAAGATTTCTGACACTAAGCTCAAAAGCAAAATGTCTGAGATGTCTAAGTCTACTATCAACAGATCTGCTAAATCAAGATCAGCTGAAAACAGATCTAAGAAAACTCATACAAAACCTTCTAAACTTGCTGTCAGCAAGTCTGCTGAGTCTAAAGTTGCTACTAAAAGAAAGAATGTTCAAATGTCTACTGAAAACCAGTTCTCTCGACATAACATTTGTAATTTCCATCGTTGTACCTTTTGCAAATGTTTAGGCCATTTGGTCCATGAATGTCTGCTGAAATCCATCATGAAGCCTACTGGATCCCCAATTCCAAAAGTCAGACAAGTATGGGTTCCTAAAAATGCTAACCCTATGGACCCGAAAAGATAAATAAAGGGGACCATGATTTACTTATTTCCATATCTTAGATATGCTTCATGGCTACTACAAGTTCAGAAAAGAAAGACGTATGATATCTAGACAATGGCTGCTCAAGACACATGACCGGAGAATCATGTCTTCTTTCAAATATTACTGAAGCAGAAAGACCGCCAGTCATCTTTGGGGACAATGCTAAAGGAAGAACCATTGGATACGAATCTATCATTCGTGGGAATCTCTCTATAGGAAAAGTCTCTCTAGTAGAAGGCTTGAAGCACAATCTATTGAGCATCTCTCAATTCTGTGATAAAGGACTCGTATACCAATTCTCCTCAAACAGATGTGACATAAAGGATCCAGACTCATGCTCAACTCTAGTAACTGGACACAGACAAGGAAATGTCTATGTGATAGATTTGAACGCCTATGGAAAGGCTGCTAATCTATGTCTTGTGGCAAACTCAGCCAAAGACAAAAGTTGGTTATGGCACAAGCGTCTCAGCCATTTGAACTTCAAATACTTATCAAAGCTATCCAAAGAAGGGTTAGTGAGAGGAATGCCAAAAGTTTCAGCTGATCATGATCATATATGCAAAGCTTGTCAGCTAGGAAAGCTTTCAAAAGCCTCTTTCAAAAGCAAATCAGATCTTGCAACTACTAGACCTTTGCAACTTCTTCACATGGATCTCTTCGGGCCTGTGACTACTATCAGTTATGGTGGTCATAGATACACTCTAGTCGTAGTATATGATTATACTAGATATAGTTGGACAGAGATGCTATGTTCTAAAGATAACACTTATGACATCCTCACAACATTGTTCAGAAAACTACAGACTCAAAAGCTCGATGAAATCAATGATGTTCGATCAGACAATGGAACTGAATTCACTAATAATGGAATAGCGAAGTACTATGATGATCATGGCATCGGTCACAACTTCTCTAATGTTCGATCTCCACAGCAAAACGGTGTAGCAGAGAGGAAAAACAGAACTCTTATCGAAGCTGCTAAGACTTTGCTCGCCGAAGCAAAGCTGCCCAAGCACTTCTGGGCAGAAGCCGTCAATACAGCATGTTTCACTCAGAACCGATCACTAGTCAGCAAATTTCACGATAAAACACCATATGAATTTTGGAGAGGTAAAGCCCCAAATATTGGATTTTTCAAAATCTTTGGCTGCAAATGCTTTGTGATCTATAATGTAATGATTACAAAAGTAAATTTGATAACAAAGCCGACGAAGGTGTATTTCTGGGCTATGCCTTACACTCCAAAGCTTATAGGGTTTTCAACAAAAGATCTTTAAAAATTGTTGAATACATTCATGTTTCATTTGATGAATTTGATTTATTAAAGCCACACGTGGCTCCAAATGTTGCTGATGATTTTGTTAATGTTGAGACAGGTACCTCCCAATCTTCAACTTCTCAAACACCAAATCCAGCTCCAGCAACTCACTCAAATATTCCTGACCATCATTTCTCAAATGATTCACCAGAAGACCTCAACTCTGCTCATGATAACACAAATTCAGAACACATCACTTCTGAACCTCAAAATCCTATTCTTCAACTCACCTATGAATCCAATCCTGAACCTCACTCTTCTCAAGAAACAGCTGACTTTCCTCCCAGTCCTCCTCCTGAACCTCTTCATGAAGAACCAGCAGTGAATCACATTCCTGCTATTACAAGAACATGTAAAGACCACCCTATTTCTCGAATCATTTGTGACATTTAGGTAGGAGTGCGGACAAGAAGATCTTCCAGAAATGAATGTATATTCGGTGCTGCATTTGTTTCTGAAGAAGAGCCGAAAAAGATTGATGAAATGTAGACACCCCAATTTCGTACCCCCTGGTATGTAACATGACATGCGATATCAAGACCTGTTAAAACTTAACAAATGTCAAGTTACATGGTTTAAAGATGCAAAAGACAAAGCAGGATGTGTAAAACAGTGAAATGCAGGGGCCAGAGTGTCAAAAAGGAGTCTAAAATTGGAACCAAGTGCCGCCAACATGCAATTAGGGCGCGACACCCAGATCCTATGGGGTCGGCGCCCAAGCCCAATAGTGCCTTTCTGATTTGAGAATTAGTACAAGCTCTCAAGCGCATGATACAAGCTGATGAAGCACAAAAGAAAATTACAAATACCGAAGGAGTCCCTTCTTCAGCCTATAAATACGAGTGCCCGGCTTCAAAATTGAGGGCCGAGAAATTCTCACCCATAACACACAGTGTTTATTTTACGCAGTAGAGAGCGATCGTGAGATAGAGAGAGTCCCCTCCTCCTATAAGCCTCGAAGCTCTATCAAATCTCCTCCAAACTCAAATACAACCGGTCAAAGTGAACCTTAGCCTTCTAGCTAGGATTCCACCCTATTTCCCCGATCCAAAAATCCCAAAAAGAGCAGTTGCTCTGCTCGAATCCAGAGGCCAAATCTGCCAGAAGCAAGCAGTTGCTCTGCCCGATTTCCGCCAGCAACAAGTAAACAACAACAAAAACAGAAGCAGTTATTCTGCCCGAACCGCAGCAGCAACAAAAGACTCCCTCTCCCAGAAGGATAGAGCGAGCGCACCTTACGCTCTTAAAGGTAAACCTTTAAGAGTTTTTATATAAAAATACTATTTTCATCCGGCCCAATGTAAAAAATATAAACAGTTGTGTTGTCCGGATTTCTATAGAAAATAGCATTAAAAAAAGCCATTATTATAGCTAAATATTTTTAAATGCATTTGTAATTATTGGAAGGAGGTGGCTGCAAGTCTGTAAATAATGCAGATACAGATATATCTGCTTTTAATGTTTTATTTCATTTGCTAAATAAATATAATAATTGCATATTTTAGCAAAAAATCATTTTTGAAACCGAAAGGGCGAGTTGGGTGCCTAACACCTTCCCACCTCGTAACTTGGCCTCCGAACCCCTATTTACAAACTCTGGTTATTTTTTGTTTTTCTTTATTTCTCCTTAAAATAAAGATGGCGACTCTGTTAAAACATTTCGGATCACAGTGAGGCCCGCAACATCCTTTTTTTTGCATTTTTCCGTTTTCCCCTAAACAAGGGACGATGGGAATGAAAAGGGTGATGCATTTCATGTGTCTTGTTTTCCTCTAAAAAAGGGAGGATGAGATACGGGGAAGCCCAATGCACTCATAGCGATCCAAAATAAGTCTAAGGTCATGGTGAGGCTCGCAACATCCTTTTTTTGCACTTTCCCGTTTTCCCCTAAACAAGGGAAGATAAGAATGAAAAGGGTGATGCACTTTCTGTAACTTATTTTCCCTAAACAAGGGAGGATGAGAAACGGAAAACCCAAAACACTCATAGTGATCCAGAATGTACATAAGTCCACAGTGAGGCAGGGCATGATCCCACGCGCTTTCGCAACATCCTTTTTTTTTTTTTTTGCACTTTTTTCTTTTCCCTTAAACAAGGGAAGATGGGAATGAAAAGGGTGATGTATTTTATGTATCTTGTTTTCCCCTAAACAAGGGAGGATAAGATACGGAGAAATCCAAAGCACTCATAGTAGACTAAAGCACACTCAGTGGCCGAGGCGTATTCAACGCGCTTTCGACAACACTCTTTTTGCACTTTTAATTTCGTCTTCTCCTAAATAAGGGAGGATGGAATGAAAAGAGTGATGTCCTTTCGCATGTCGCGTTCCCCTAAAAAAGGGAGCGCGGGAGCCGGGAGAATCCAGGGCACCCACATGAAGCCTTAGAAGATCCAAGTTGGGTAGAAGCTATGCAAGAGAAACTTCAGCAGTTCGAAAGATGTCAAGTATGGAAGCTAGTCCCAAGACCAGTCGATCATACCATCATTGGCACAAAATGGGTGTTCAGGAACAAGAAAGATGAAGATGGGAACATTATAAGAAACAAAGCCAGACTCGTTGCACAAGGATATAGACAAGAAGAAGGAATCGACTATGATGAAACTTTTGCTCCAGTAGCAAGGTTAGAAGCTATCAAGATCTTCTTAGCCTATGCTGCATACAAGGACTTTGTGCTATATCAAATGGATGTCAAGAGTGCTTTCTTTAATGGTGATCTTCAAGAGACTGTTTATGTCACTCAGCCTCCAGGTTTCGTGGAAAAAGGGAAAGAGACTCATGTTTACAAGCTTAGAAAGCCCTCTATGGTCTTAAGCAAGCACCTCGTGCCTGGAAAGAGATACTATCCAAGTTCCTGATAGAACAATGATTTGTGCGAGGAAAGATCGACACTACTCTCTTCATTCTCAAGCACAAAGGTCATTCTCTGCTGGTGCAAATATACGTCGATGATATCATCTTTGGTTCTATAAATGAGAAGCTGTGCAAACGATTTGAGACACTCATGACTGGAAAGTTTCAGATGAGCATGATGGGAGAACTCATATTCTTCTTAGGTCTTCAAATTCAGCAATCCAACAAAGGAATCTGCATAAGTCAATCCAAGTACGCTAAAGAACTAGTCAAAAAATTCGAATTGGAAATGGCTAATACTTTTGACACTCCAATGGCTGCTAAATGCAAACTATCAAAAGACTTACAAGGAAAGAAAATTGATATCACCTTATATAGAGGAATTATTGGATCTCTGCTCTACCTTACCGCCAGCAGACCTGACATAGTGTATGCTGTTGGGGTTTGTGCTAGATTTCAAGCAAACCCTCGTGAGTCACATCTTCTTGCAGCCAAGAGAATCATCAAGTATGTATCAGATACCACTAACTTAGGTATCTGGTATCCAAGAGAATCCTCATTCAACTTAGTTGGTTACTCAGATGCAGACTATGCTGGTTGTCAAGTAGACAGGAAGAGCACAAGTGGAACTTGCCAATTTCTAGGAGACAGACTTGTCTTTTGGGATAGCAAGAAACAAGCATCCGTTTCCAACTCCACCACTGGAGCAGAATACATCGATGCTGGGAGTTGCTGCTGTCAACTGCTCTGAATCAAACAACAGTTGGTAGACTATGACATCAAAGTAGCAGATTGCCCAATCATGTGTGACAACACCTCAGCAATCTCCATCACCTACAATCCCATGATACACTCCAAGACAAAGCATATCGATGTTCGATATCACTTCCTAAGGGATAATGTAGAAAAGAGAAACATAAACATAAAGTACATTTCAACTGAACACCAACTAGCAGACATCTTCACAAAAGCACTGGAAGCAAATAGGTTTGCTTATTTAAGGGGAGAGCTTGGTATGCTTGACTCAACTGCCTAATTTTAAATTTAAAACTTTCTTTATTTTAAAATTTTGAGCAGACTTGAAAAATTCTCTTAAGCAGACTTGACTTTGTAATTAAGCAGACTTATTTCCTTAAAGCGAAAACAGTAATTCTGCTAATTACTCGAAGACAGAGGTAAGTCTTCTAATTCCTAGTTTAAGAGGGTTATTTGTGAAAATTGAAAGGGACTGTTATTAAAAATTGGTTGATATATTCTTTAAAAGATCACTTTTTGACTGTCTTAAGTCGTCAATCATCAAGTCACTTCAAATGACTGTCGTCTGACTTAAAGTCACTTCACCGGTTCAGATGACTGATTTCACGGCTTTTCATAAATAAACCTCTCAACCGCCAATTTCAAACTCACTTTTCCAAAACCTTTTATCTCTCAAACTGTCCTTGGCTTTTCTCTCTCTCTCAAACCCTCTTCATTCTTTTCACTTCGTATCTGTGGAATCTGCAACGAAATCTCAAATTTTTGTTTCATTCAAGTGCTGCTACTGCTGAAAATACTGCTGCTGCCCCCAAAAGAAATAAGTGCTCAGCACCTACTGCTTCTGTCTCTGCATCCGTGTCGGATGAACCTCAAGTCAAGCCCGAACCAGCACCTATTCGCCCCCGAAAACGTAAGCCCAAACGCTCTGAACCCTCAGAACCCTTCATCCCCTTTGAACCACCATGTTCTTCTCCTATCTCTTCCACATCTCCACCTCTCTCTTCTTCAATAGCCCCTGCTGCTGTTGGAGAGGAGCCATCAACACCTTCTTCTCCCATTCCCTCAACAACCCCTGCTATTGTTGAGGAGGAGCCTATCTCTTCCCCTCCTAAGAAGAAGAAACACAGACTTCGCAAGAAGTCTGTGGCTCCCCAACCTTCTTCACCTCCTCAAGCCACTCTAGAAGCCATCCCTTCTCCACCCTCTTCTCCTGAACCCATATCTTCTATTTTCCCCAAATCTTCTCTAGCCATCATCCCTACTTCTACTCCATCTACCTCTGCCCTATCCTTCTCTATATCAGAAGCCTTCTCTTCTCTTGACCCTCATGTCTCTTCTCTTCTCTATCAAACTTCGTTCCTTCCAGAACTCTTTCCCCCTATCACTCCATACCTCAAACCAATCTACATCTCTGCTGATCTCTATCAAATTCTTTTCCCTTCTATCTCTTTTGCCACCTATAAGTTCCTCTTTGAACTTACCTCCATTTCTGACCTTCTTACTCCTTCTCCTCCAAATTTCATTTTTCTTCCCGAATGCCCTATCCCTTCTTCCTTTCTTGAACTCTCTTCTTCCCCTTCCTCTCCCTCTGTCAGTGATTCGGAAACTGACATGGAATTGGACCCCAAACCTTCTCCCCCTCCTCCTCAATCTAACCCTGCTGACCATAACCCTGCTTCCTCTTCCACTTTCAACTTTTCTGATCCTCCTCAACATAACCCTGCTGACACCTTCATCGCCGACAACCTTATCCCTCAACCCCTTCCTTCCAACTCTGCACCCTGCTCTTCTTGACCTCCTTCGAGCCAATCAAACCCAACTTGAGCGTCTCAACGGCACGATCTCTTCCATGGCACAGCAGATAGATGTGCTCAGCTACGGCTTGAACGCTACCCACGCCACCATTTTTTATCTTGGGAAGATCGTTGAGCAACTTGTGAATGACACTGCTCAAGCTTTCACTTCCCACCGCTTCCTTGTTCAAGACCAGCAAGAGTCGCTGATGAGCATGTTTCACTCTCATCAGATCAGCATCCGCGAACTTTTTGATGAACTCCGGACTTCCCTGGCCCATGCAATCATTGTTGAATGCATTGTTCCTGACTTCACTACTGTTTGGCACGTTGAGCGTGCCAACCAAAGGGCTGTTGTCGCTAAACAATAAAGGGTTGTTGCCATCAGGGAGGAGCGAGCTACTCATCATTTAAATCAAGCATTTATTGAAGAACAGAACAGACTGCGAGAGCGCCTCAACGACCGTATCAGAATTTGGGTTGGTGACTACTTAGAACGTCGCCGATCTCAACCTAACCTATCCTGATCTGGTATATCTCCTCTGTTCTAATCTAACTTTTATGATTCAAACTCTGCTTTTGTAAAACTCTGTTGTTAAACAGCTTGTTTAACTTACAGATGTAATATATTTTGGAATTAAGATTACATGCTCTATCTTGTGATCTTGTCCATTTAAACTTCGCGTTTAAATCTTTAAATTGTTTATATCCTGCTTCTTGTTAATATTTAAACCTTGCTCAAACTTTGTACTTGATCTTCTTACTCTTTACATTGTAAGTACCTAGTTTAGCTATCTCTCTACTAAGACTTCTGCTCTGAAAGGCATGTCTACTTTTCTAAATAAAATTTTCTTTAAGACATGTTATTATCTCAGTGCATGATTCAAAGTCTGCTAGTAGCTGAGATGATGACATCAACCAAATAGGAGGAGATTGTTGACCCTCATAGGTTCTAAATTTGGTTGAGTCATCTTCTGATTCTATTGCACAATAGCTAATAGATCTGCGTACCGATTAGTGTGGCAACTGTCTTAGAATCAATGGTGTATTAGAACTAGTTTAGTGTTAGTTTCTCCAAAGCGCGAACCAGCAGGCTTCAATAGCAGCTTTGAAAGCACAGTTCAAACAGCAGACTTGGAAGTCTGTTCAAACTCAAAATCAAGTTCAACCAAACACGTGGAATAAGGTCACATGTTATTTGATCTAGATATTTTTAATAGCTAGTCAAATAATATTCAATTTATCTTCATCAGATTTCCCTCCAAAGAAGTCAACTATCTGGCTTCAGAGACAACTGTCCAGACTGTCTCCTAAATCATGAAGACTGAAGACATTACCTCATTTGGCTAAGAAGACTTTCAAAGCTGTAACTCTTGTGAGCTGAAACCTTACTTTGTTTAGAAATGTCTGCCTCTGCAATCACTGCATCACTGATGTCTGTTGCTGCACTCATCCTACAATGTGCCGAAATGCATTAAATGCATTATATCGTTGGACACAATCTCTCCACTATCAGTCCAACGGTCCGAAGGATCTCCCCTAGTATATATTCAAGTCATGAAGATCTGAAAAAACAACAATTTCTTGCACATTCAATACTCAAGCTTCATCTTCATAACTCAAGCATTCAAGAGATCAAAAGGACAAAACTAACATTTCACCAAACTTCCTAAAGCTGCAGATCTGCCAGTCTTTACTCTGTTTCAGCTTCTTCTAGTTTGCTTTAAATTGTTCTTTACTTTAGCACTTGAGAGAACAATTATTCATTGATTGTTTCTCTCATCATTAAACACTTGGTTGAAAACTATTTTTGTACACGATCCATTAGTGATCTTACCCTCACACCTAATGGACAAACAAGTGCACCTTTTAAAATCCAAAGCTAACCATTTTGGTAGTGAACGTAGTGCTATTCACAGTACGAACCACTTTTGAATTCTGTGTATCTCCTGAATTACTTATGCTCATCTTTACTGACTCTATCATTATTGTCTAAGTCTGCTGATGGGACTGTATAACATTAACAGCAACCTTTAATAAGTTCTTCACTCTTTATTTTCCGCTGCATTGACTCTTCTTATACAATTGTTTTTAAGAAGAAAAGAAGAACTCTTTGAGAGTGTTTTAAAAAGCTTTAAAAAAAGAAAACACAACTAGGCTATTCACCCCCTCTTTTAGCCTAAATTGAGCCTATTTCGAGACCAACAATAACATCCTACTACTGTGATTTATTTGACTTTTCAAACAAGCGAGCATCAGTTATTCACCTCTTATATTACGATTTTATAGTTATTATTTTACGGTTTTACAACTATCTTTTTCGCACATATCCAATTGACTAGAACTATTCAAAGGTCATGATTTATTTTTTTTACTAACATCCCACCTAGATTTTTTTAAAAGAATCAGTTTAATTTTTTTCCAGCCTGTTTTTTTTTTTGTCCGACCTAGATTTATTGTTTACAAATATTTAGTTTATAATTTCTTAATTGATTGTTATCGTAATCAACTGAATCTCAATTTAATTTTTATCCAATTCAGATTTGATTTTTTTAAAAAAAAATTTTGTTCGTAAGTTTTGTAATTTTAAATATTTTTATTTTAATTTCTTTCTTTTTAATTTTTTTTGCTAAGTTTCCCTTATTGGCCTAAAATCTTTGTAATTTCGGTTTTGAAATAGTATTTTGTTAATTCACTTTGTCTTATTCAAATTATTTTATGGTTTTTGTTTGCTGAAATTTTCATATTTAACTTTATTTTAATTAACATGTGTATATTTGGTATGTGCGAGAGAGATGGTGCTTTTGGATACTTAATTATACTATTTTTAGATAAGTTACACAATTTCGTTAATTTTTGGGATATTGCCCTTTATTAATTTCTTCACATTATGCATGTTTCATACATTGATCACATCCATACTGACACTGTGCCATAAATATGAATACAAAATCTAGTGTGTATATATATATATATATATATATATATAGAGAGAGAGAGAGAGAGATGATTTTAGTCTTTTTAAGGGATTTAGAATCATTAGAGTTGATATATATATATATATATATATATATATATATATATATAGAGAGAGAGAGAGAGAGAGAGAGAGAGAGAGAGAGAGAGAGATGATTTTAGTCTTTTTTAAGAGATTTCAGAATCATTAGAGTTGATGAACCGATGGTCATGAACACATGTTTTTCTTAAATTTATAGTTTTGTTGATGAGGTACACGTATACGAAAAGGGACCGTGCCAAATGGACGTTATCTAGAGACTAGAATCATACCAGTTATCCTTTACCTTTAAATTACTCGCTTTATCTTTTAAACTATTTGCATAGTAGTTTAAACTTTAAACTACTCGATCGATAATTTAAATAACTCAGAGCATGTACATCAAAGAATTATGTTTGATCTCCATTTAATATTTAATTCATTCAAAATGAATATAAAAATTTATTTGATACCCGTAAGCTATCCAAACAAAACATTCATATAACAGCTTGACACAAACCTTAATAATCTTTCATACTCTATCATCTTTATCTTCAATAACTTTAACTTTTGAAAAAAAATCATTTAGTTTTAAATGAGTCAAATCAAGTCTCTATTTATAGATACAAATATGTACTCCATCCGATCTTATATATAAGCAAAAAATATCAAATTTTAATGACTTTAAATATAAACAAAAATCATCATATTAAACTCTAATCGCAACTTCCAAGAAGTTTTGTACCAAAAATACTCCTTATTAATTCTTTTGTTTTTCAAGATGGACGCACATTTCATATATACAAAGAGCCACTAGTAAAAGAAATTATAATGAATTGATGACAATTAAGTTAATATTGTATTAATTGTCATCATTTTTGAGTTGGATACTTAAGGGTATTTTAATAAGTATATTGTTGTTTTATATAAAATCAAGACAATTTAACTAATTTAACTTACTTTCTTAATCTGTGTGAAATCGGTTAGTTTTGTTTATATATAAGGTCAGATGAAATACTTCTTAATATATATATATATATATATATATATATATATATATATATATATATATATATATATATATATATATATCAAAATAAAGTAAAAGAAATGGGATGGATCCTTAAGAGGGAGGGAGAGAGAGAGAGGACCGTCGGCAAAAGAGGGAGCATTCTTCACAAAAGCCGAAAATTTCGATCTCTTGCCCAGCGACCTTGAGCCAAAATAGCCAAACTAGATTTTCAAAAGATTTAGGAAGATCCTTTGTTAATTGAGGAGATACCACTTTGAAAAGTTGTTGATACTCCGTTAAACCTAGTCTAAATAGATTAAGTTATTCATTAACTTATTTAAACTACTAACTTAGGTTGTTCTACTCATCTTTAAAAGTACTTGATCTTTTAAACTATTTATTTAAGTTGTTTATACTACTCATCTTTATACATGAGTAATTTAAAATAGTCACTTAGTCATTTAAAATCTAGCTATCCATCATTATCGACATGAAAATAAGGAGAGAAATTTCCACTTCAAATTTCATCATTATATTCAATAATACTCCCTATTTTCTTAAATAAATGTCTTTTCTAACCTAACACGTCGTTTAAGTAAAAATAATTGACTATATTATAAATATTGATGTAATATGTGATTTTCTTTAATATATTTGTGCATTTGACCATAATCAAAGTATATAGAAAAAATAAGAATAAAACGGTGAAAGTGTTTTCTGAAAAAAGAAAGTTTTAGGCTCCGTTTGTTTCACGGAAAATCATTTCCAGAAAATGATTTCTGAAAAATGATTTCCGGAAAATCAAAAGATTTCATTTTCAGGTGTTTGGTAAATCTTTTGAAAATATGTCAGAAAACATTTACGGGTATTTGACAAACACACGAAAAATGTCATGGAAAACAATATATTAATAAATACAAAAATAAAAATAGAAAATAAACAATGTTTAGTATATCCCTAAAAAATCAAAAAGGACCATCATTTTTTTAATAAGGTCTATCTTTTTTTAATCTCACAATTACAAATAATTTTTTGATAATTAATATGAAAAAGAAACATTTTAAAATAAAAAATAGACAATGTTTAGGATGTCCCTAGAAAATTTTACGGAAAACTATATATGAATAAATACAAAAAAATATATTCTAATATTAATACACATATTGAATATAAAATAGTGTTTAACTTTAAGTAATTTTTCTTTAGTAACCCTCAATTTATCATTAGTGATGTCAAATCAATGTCTATCTTTTTTCAATCTCACAATTACAAATAAATTTTTTGATAATTGATATGAAAAAAATGTTTTAAAATAAAAAAGGACAATGGTTAGGATGTCCCTAAATAATATAGGTGACACTAATTTTAGAACGTAATAAGCATTTACTAAAATTATAATTTATAAATAGTATGCACAAACTTTATTTATATTCTAAACAATTTACTTGTTGAATGAAATATTGTGTGTGTAAGTAAATATGTACAATTATGAAAAGAGGCGGAGGGTGTACGAACATTTGGAAAATTACTTACGGAAAATGAATCCGTAAGTCATTTTCTGGAAAAGAAGCCTTAATTTTCCATTGACTCGGAAATTTTTTTTACGTTAACTGCATTTTCCTAATGTAACCAAACACCGGAAAATGAGGAAAACGTTTTCCGGAAGTCATTTTCTGTTAAACAAACGGAGCCTTAAAAGAAGATAATTATTTTGAAACGAACAAAAAATAAAAAATAAAAAATGAAAAGAGGATGGAGTAATATTTGACCAAATTAATTCATGTCCCGACTCCCAACACAATTACCCTGCTACCACGATATAAAATGCCAACTCCTCCTCCCTCCATTCTTGGTAAGCTCAATACAGTCGAGCTCCTTAATTACTTTCAACTTTTACTATCCGACTCCAACCACCACCCTTTTGACTCAAAACCCACTTAGCAAGAGCTCCTCCTCATAGCAGAACAAAAATGGCCCACTCCGATAATCGCAATAATAAATCGAAACTATTTCACATTGCCATGTACCCATGGTTAGCCATGGGGCATATTGTGCCTTACCAACACCTTTCCAATGAGCTTGCTCAAAGGGGTCACCGGATTTCATACTTGTTGCCGAACAAGGTCCAACTCAAAGTCAAGCCACTCAATCTCCACCCCGATTTGATCACTTACTATCCCATCACCGTCCCTCACGTTGCCGACCTCCCTCCCGGCACCGAGACCACTTTAGATATACCCATATCGTCCCATGGCCTCTTGGCCACCGCCATGGACCTTACGCGTGATCAAGTTCAAGTGTTGCTTGGAGAGCTGAAGCCTGATTTCGTCATCTTTGATTTCCCACATTGGATCCCTGAACTGGGGGCTCTAATTGGCTTCAAGACCGTGTGTTTCAATGTGGTGGCGGCGTCTTCAATTGCTTTGCTTCCACGGGATTGGCCCAAGAACAAGCCACCAGTCGATGAGGCCCCACCCCCTCCCACAGCGGTGTCACTACGCCCACATGAATCACGTATTGCATCAACTATGTCAGAAGAATTTGGCAGTGCTGAGCGCGGCGGCATAAGTTTGCCGGAGCGAATGATCACCTCCTTGAAAAATTGTAATGCTATTTCCATCAGAACGTGTTACGAAATAGAAGGCCGCGCCTGTGACAAGCTAGCAGCCCGTTTCGAGAAGCTGGTTTTACCAACGGGACCCATGCTACCCAAACCAGACGCGGTCAAAGACACATTAGAAGACAGATGGGCCAAGTGGCTAGACAAGTTCAACCCTGGCTCAGTAGTTTTCTGCACACTGGGTAGCCAATGGGTCCTTGAAAAAGACCAATTTCAAGAATTCTTATTGGGCTTCGAGTCCACAGGACTCCCATTTTTTCTAGCCTTAAAAACACCATCTGGTGCAGCATCAATCGATGATGCATTTCCTGAAGGGTTTGTGGAGAGGATTAATGGGAGAGGCATAGTTCATGAGGGATGGGTCCAACAACCGTTGATCTTAAATCACCCTTCAGTTGGTTGTTTCTTGACACACTGTGGGTCCGGAGGAATGTGGGAGTGCTTGCTGAGTGATAGTCAGATAGTACTATTACCGCTCCTGCCAGATCAAATTATCAACACCAGGTTGCTGGCGGTGGAACTGAAGGTCGGGGTGGAGGTGGAGAAGGATGAGAAAGGATGGTTTACCAAGGAAAGTGTGTGCTCCGCCATTAAATCTGTGATGGATGAGGATAGTGAGGTGGGTGTTTTGGCTAAGAAGAATCACGCCAAGTGGAAGGAAACTTTAACAAGCCCAAACTTTATCAAAGGTTACTTTGACCATCACTTCATACAGAAACTGTACGAGCTTTAGACCTCAGGCTCAGGTACAATTCCAATTTCAGCTGACCAAGTTTCCGCATTTTCTTGGAGCCCTGTTGCTCTAAAGCTAGGAATGGTTAGTTCAATAAGTTAGTTGTTTGTCCAAGTACCAATTTTCTGCTTCACTTTTTTTTTTTTCCCGTAATCACAAAGTTTGCTTTCAAAACTTAAGAAGATTCAGGTTGTTACAAGGTAATAAAAAGTTAATTCAATAATTTAGGCACCCGCTCACTGCTTACTGCTTACTGCTCCATATTCGGGTGTGATAGCTTCATCAATCTGCCAAGGATCAAGAAATTTCACACCGTCTATTTCAAAGTCAAAAGGGTATGTAGAACTTGAAATCAATACCAAATTAACTAAAAAAATTAGTGCCATTTTTGTACCAAGTATATTAATTTCACTCTTACTTTTAGCACCTATCATGTTGTGTGATCTTAGGAATGAGCAAAATCCTCAAACTCTCAACTCCTAATTTAATGTAAAATCGCAATGACAAAAAGGAACCAGAAAAACAAGGCCATGAAAGATAATGGCCCTATTTTGATAGGCAGTTCATAGCTTTTTCGTGGTTTCATAACAGTTACATAAAAAATAAGAGACCGAAAAAAGAAGTTGTGAAACCATGTGTGTGTGTGAGTTGATTATATCGTTATAATTAACTCTTGTTGTTTAAAAATGGATTAATAAACAATTTGGTCCATCTTAGCAATAAATTGACCACATGGATCTTCATCAGAATCAAATAAGGGAAATTTTGTCCTTTACAAAATATATAACACCTTTTTCAAAGATAAGGGTAGGAGGGACTAGCACAACTCCAAAAGTTGAGTTCAAGGACCAATACAGAAATTGTTCAACATCAGTAACCATTTTATTCTGAAAAGTCAAGTTCAGGGACCAAATATTTATTAATCCTTGGAAAACCAATATCTCTCAGTGAAGAAAGAGAGCAGAAATAAAGGTAACCAAAGATGTAAAGACATGTGCTATACTTGCCGAGAATACAAGATTGGATGATGTTAGTTGGTGTGCAGATACATACTACAATACGGTAAAGACTGATTGATGATTTGACTAAAACCAGAATGCGGCCATTTTGCAGTCCTGCATCATTCACTAATATCTCGGCGCTGCAATAATAATTGGAAAGAGGAAAATATGAGTACCACGGATACAACTTTCATGAAAGAAACTATTTTGACAGGACTCTCTCTTGATTAGCTATATACTACATTAACTATTGAATCATAATTTTTCTTGCTAATCCCATGATGACAGGCTTTCTTCATCACCTTCATCCAACACATAAAAATACATCTGAAGATGACAAACTAATGAAATTGGAACCCAAAGCTAGCAGCAAGAGAATATTGAATGTGTATGGTAATTTTTTATTATTATTATTTCTTTTTAATAGTGAATTACTAAAGACCAATCATGACGTAAAAGGTGGCTGGACTAAATACAACTTAAAACAGTGAACATAAGCTACTATACTGATATGCATCAACCATTCTACCCCTTTGCTCAGTATTTGATTTGGGGAACAACCTTTCAGAAACAATAGAGCACAGGATTTACAGTAGAAGCATATGAACATAGTGCATAAACAGTGACACATCCTAGAGACAAGAGAGAACATGACATTGCTTTGACAAGGGATAGGGATTAAAGGACTTCAAATTACTCCCGAGTCCTGACAAAAACAAAATACTCCCTCCGTCCCCAAAAAATACTCATTTCTTATTAGAAAGTCTAACTAGGACAAATCAAATCACTATTTAGCATAGATTTATTATGTCTTAAGTAATGAATTTCAATCACTGATATATTATTAAGAATACGATTAGTAAAACTTTTTAGAATTTCACACGGACAAGTAATTTTTAGAAATCTTTGGTCAAACTTTAATTAAGCTGACCAAAAAGGTCAAAGTGAGACTATTTATGTTGGGAAGGAGGGAGTATATCTCTTAAGCTTCAAATTAAAAATGTAATGATTGGTGATGGGCAGATTGTCAAGCAGGTTCAGAATCCCCGCCAACCTTGCTTCCAAATACAAGGATAGCAAATGAGTGAAATCACAGATGAACAAGAATATATATATGTGCACAACGCATATGTAAACAATTCTGGTTACCATAGTTTTAAAAGTTATAAGGTTCCATCCTATACAAGCTCATTGTGCGCGTGTGTGTTTGTGTGTGTGTGTGTGTGATGAAAATGAGGACTTACCATTCGTTTGCTGATGTAAGGCTGAATATGCATTGGCATTTCAGGTTGTCTTTCTTCCTTAGAGGTTCCTTTGTCTTCAACCTGAAATTCTTTCCGCGACTCTTTGCGGCTACCTGATTGCCACACTCCACCAAAATTGGGAAGCCAATTTGAATCATAACTATAACGGGGAAGTTCTCCTCTTTTCTCCATCTCCATTTCTATCTTTCTCTTCTCTGCCCAAGCAGCTCCAACCCGTTTTGGGTTCAATTTGGGCTTTCCAGCTTTATTCACTGAAGGATTTGGTCCAACACTAAGCAGATCTCCCACAGCTGTATCCAACCAAGGAGGAGGAGCTCCAGAATGCACATTTCCTACTACCCCTTCTTGAGTTGAAGAGATTTGTGCGAGCATTGGCAAACCTGAGGAGAAACTAGATTTAGATGAACAATGCAGAGCCTCAATTATATCAAATCCAATTGCAAACGAAGGTACCTACTGCAAACAGGTTCTTCTTCTCACAGAACAACTCCAGAATCACATGTAAGAAACTTAAATAAAATACAAGCAACAGAAAAGTCAAAGGTGTGTACCAACTGAACCGCTCTCTCCACTAGCTGTTCTTTCATCACAACGTACCTGCTGCACCTACACCAATGAATCACATATATACCAAAAATCCGACACCAAATGCATACAAAAGAAAACAACCCCCAACCCCCTCCCCGCAACAAAAAAATAAGAAAAGAAAAAGAAGTAAATTCATGATGAATCTGAATGAAGTATGACAAACTAAACATAAAAAAGAGCATAAATGCAAGCCGAGGTACAAAATGCAATCTCATAAAGTACAATAGTACTGAGGTAAAAGGCTGAAAATCATAACAAAATTGGTACTTAGGGATTAGGCCGCTAAAAGGGAATTAAGTTCGAAGATTACTCCAAATTCATTCAATACCCTAGCTATCTACCCATGCAAGGAAATTACAGAGTCTGGGAATTTTGCAAAGAACAATGTCCTATATTTACCAAAGAAAAATTCTCAATCTGTGAGTAAAACTAATCAAATATGATGGACATGAGTTGCAGTGAAGTCTCTGATCACAAGGTTGTGTTGGATGATGAAGTGACGTGCAAGTTTCCATTCCAGATAGCTCCTCCTCCAAGGTAAGTTGAAATGCTGCACAAATCAACCTCCTCTTTACAGATTCTCTTAATCAATACGTTTCAATATTAATGTAACTTACATAAAAGAAATGTTCCTAATCCAGACTTGATGCCCTTGTCTTGGAAATATGGAAAACATACTGCATCATATTTTCTACGCATTTGACTGGATCTAATTGAAACTGTAAGTTGTTAAACATAATCTTAAAAATTCTTCACTCACCCCACCTGCATTCCCAGGAACTCACAAAAACCAATCAAATGCACCAATAGTGCTCTAAGTTCATGTGGTACTCGTGATCAGAATCGACTCACTGCCAGAGTTCATGTAGTTGCTTCATTACCTTCAATATATGCAATTCTCAATGCATATGAAAACTGAACTTGTTTTACTATTTCTCCCAACCTTAACACGAGTATGAAATGACCATTAAATATTATATCTGACAATTAACAAAACTGAAACATCATGAAACACTGATAATACAAGACAGGTACACAATGGGCATCTCTCCATTTGATTTGTCTTCTAAAGTAAGCCTGTAATCCAACATGATCAATGATAATTAAATAGAAGAATAGTGACTATAGAATCCCCGAGTTCTGGCAAGTGAAGTCAAAATGCTGGACACAAGTTTTACAAAGAAATGTACCAAGTGTAAATAACACAAAAAGTTTATAACTATAGCAAGATAACAATAGCTATACACACAAGCAGCACTTTTAACTACCTTATAATATAATTGCCATTACGAAACAATACACTAATAAAATGTACAGGATATTTAAGCGAAGGAGAACAGAAGAGACATCATACATTCATACTATCTTGAAAATCCCAAACTTAATTCAATTATTCTTTAATCCTTTAATTACACAATGCAAACATACCATAAATGAAATAATCATTGGATTTCTCCTAGATTAATGTAACAATGGTGAGGGTCCTCTGGGCAGAGACAAGGCACAACTGTCCACCCCCCCCCCTCTCTCTCTCTCTAACATGCAACACACAGACTCATTAACCAACCCTCGAGTTAATTCCCATTCCCAAGAAAATTTATCAAGGAGCAGAAACTGAAATGATATCCTAAGTACAATCATGTGGTTTTTCAAATTTAAAAAACAATAATAAAATAAAATAAAAACAGCCAAGTACCCTCCATGCTCTTTTAACGAATTGATTGTGAACGTGTATAACATCAATTTACTGAATCAATGGGTTTAATTTTCCCATTTATAGTCCTCATACAATCCGCTTATTGAGATTTTATCGCTCATATCGCTTTCGCAAACAATACCCAACAAATGAAAAACCGCATGACAAAGAATCGAGCAAGCAATTCAAAGATTTATTCAAAGATCCTAAGTTCTGATAAGACCACATTGAGAGCGCCATGCTCAGCAATTAAAACAAAAAACAAACAGAACGACAAAGAAGATTGAAAAAATTGGGGAGAATACACCAACAAGAAAAACCAGGATTTCTGTGGAGTGTTAAACTTACCACTCCATTCAGAAAACCCCCATCAGCTGAAAATTTCCTGCCATTGGAAATGGTAGAAATTTGGCTATCAACGTAACCTGAGTAGGAACACAATGAAAAGGAATCACCAATATGGTTCACTATTAAATTGAGCCTCCAATCCAATACATCAAAGTAAACAGCAATATAACTATCTGATAGAACCTTTTGTATCTGTTAAATTGTTTGAAGCCCTTGTAGTTGTATCCAATAGTGTGCTAGCACACAAATATGATTTAGCATCGAGGAGACGAGTTCCAACCGCTGTGACTCCAGAAATTTCTGAACCAGATACCTGATTTTTCTCATTTGTATAATTTTGTAAAGGCAAAACACCATATGGAAAATTTGAGTTACAAGAGTGGATACTATTGTGGTCAGAATTATTAGTACATTCAACATTCACTTTATTGTGGATATCATTTGAAGGTCCTACTAAAGGTCCACGAGATCGTTCAGCTACAACTTCACTTTTCAATGATATGCACTTCTTTTCATACTGCATTCAGATAGAAAGAAATAGTAAATACCACGAAAATGCTACTTATGACAAACAAAATGCCATTGCATAGTCAAGTGAGCAAAGAAAGAAAACTGTACATATTATCTAACTGAATTTAAAGTACTCTAACAAAAATGAAATATGGGACAAAAATTATAATATGGGGCATCAAGATTCAGTGCATAAAAGAGTACTTAAAAGTTGATTTACAATTTCAGTACAGTGTTAATAGGACGGAGAACTAGACAAACCTTGAGTATCAGCCCAGTGAAAAAAACAGATACATAAGTTATAACTACATGATACAAACCAAGCATGTGCAAGCTAATTTCATGTTAGATACCTTGGCTAAGTCTGCCACAGAAACTCGGAAAGCATCAACTCGGTCCATTCCAGCTCCATACTTCCACAAAAAACCTTTTAAATTCTGCAAATGATCCGCACTTGCGAGATGATTAATGGCATTGCCACTGACAAAACATTCCGCGGTGCAAAATAAGAATAAGCAATTGAGTGAGAAGAACAAAAAACCATGAATCCAACAACACTGATTAGCTTGCCTCCACTAAGCAAAACAATTGCATTGCATTCACTTGAAAAATGGAATTATACAAACACTTCCACTTTGAAATTCTTCAGTAGCCTCAATTCCTTATATTCCCATAAAAACGCGTATATGAAAAGGTATGTCAGCAGCTAGTTCGCAACCAAAATACAGCAATAGGATGCTAATTGAAGCCTTGTAAATTCGATTACATTTTACATTTTTGTTCTCTTCGTTTTCTCAGCAACCAAACAGAGCGTAACTGAAAAGAGTCCGAGCATTTACAATTTACTCACCAGGAGAAAGAGCTGCCGACCTCGTCAATGTCGATATCGCAAAAGACGCACCAAAGTCGGTTGCGAGAGGCGTGCTCCGGTCGAAGAAGGCTAGGGTTTCTGACGAAAAAGCGCACGTCCGAGAGCTTGGATTGGAAACGAGAGAGGAAGGAAGACAGAGATTTGGTGTGGTTGGGGAAATAATTATGGCGGCGGCCTAAGTTGTGATTGAGTCTGCAGACTTTGCAGAACTCGAATTGATCGTTTTCCTTTTTCGTCTTCCCCTCCACTGCACTTTTCTTACGGGCAGGATTAGAGTTAGGGTTTAGGTTCATCGTAAGCGGCTGATTAACCACTGTCTTGGGGACGAACAGAGCTTGCGAATTCGCACAGCCGTTCCTGCTATTTTTGTCTACCGGAAGTTCATAACTGAAGAAAGGACCGATTAGCGAAGAAGATTCAGGTGTATATTACATTTTGCACCCCTAAAGTTGGCCCGACATTTCAACTCGCACCTCAAGTTATGTTTTCTATGTTTTCTAATCGGTGTGGGATACTGCCATACTGGGATGGCCAAACCAAAACCATCAGATCAAATAATTAAATATAAAGAAACGAGGGACATTCTATCACTTGTAGGACCAAAATCTATGTAGCTCGTTAACTTAAAAACCTTAAGTTTTGATTTTTAGATTTCTTTGTCATTCTTCCTCTTGTTCTCTTTGTCTTTGCACGTTTTACTTGGGATTAGTCGTGCCCATCCAGTTCCCGATTCAAACTGTGAATCGAACCGTCGTAAATCGGCTAAGAACTGAACTTTGAAGTGAATCAGAACCGACGGTTCACTTAAGGTTCGCATATTTGACATTTTTGAACCACTGATTCCCAATTGTGAACCGTGAACCGTGATGAACTGACGTTCCAACGGCTAAAATTATAAATTAAAAAAAAACGACTAGCATGATGGACTGCCCAGATCAACGGAAAACGAACGGCCCAGATGAACCTATAAGGCAGAACGGTCAAGTGACTTTTTTACAAAATATTTTTGTTATTTTACAAAGTTAAAATAATGACTTTTTGCCGCTTTTAAAATTTTTTAAAATATTTAAAAATAGTTTTTTTATAAATGTTTAAAGATAGTTTTTTTACAAATGTTTAAAGATAGTTTTTAAAAAATCAATTTTTAAAAAAAAATTAAATTTGGTAAACCGTGGAACCGGTGGTTCGAATCCGATTCCTCCTTTTGATCTTTAAAAATAGCCGGTTCCGGAACTATTTGAGCATGTCTACTTAAGATACAGTGGCGCAAAGGTAGCATCAATCGAATTTTAGTAGAAAAAAATGGGCAAGGAGTATTTCTCTTTATTACTTCTTCTATTTTGGGTAAAAAGTCCTCGTTTGAAAGTCAAAACTTTTTTTAAAAAATACTCCCTTCGTCCCTAAATTATTGTCCTAGTTTCTTTTTTCGTCTGTTCCAAAATAATTTTCTTGTTTGAAACTTACTTTTTTATAACAATATTTTTACCACTTTACCCTTACTTTTACATCATAATTTAATTATAAGTCACATACACATTCACTTTAAAGTAAACTACAAATCAAACTAATATTAATAATCTAGTCAAATGTGTTTTCTTAAACCGTGCGTCAAGTCAACCCAGACAATAATTTTGGGACGGATGGAGTAACACTTTTAGCATTAGTAATAAGATGACACTTTTATACTTTAATTTTTGAAAATAAACTCTTTAAGTAAAACATCCACAAATTGAATAGTAAATTTTTTTGTCCAGAACAGAGGGAGTATAATTTTGTATGTGTTTTCTTAAAAAACCCTGACTTATTTTCGTTTTTTTTAAACCATGTGTTGTTGTTTTTTTTCATGTAAAACTTCAAACCAACTTTTTTCAATTAAAACATTCCGTAAAAAAAATTGGTTAGTTTTTGTAACGGGAAGATGACCGGACATCCTAGTAGCTGCCTACGTGGATTGGGCGTGAGAGCTCATGTTCACATCATTCTTCCCACTAAAAACAATTTTGTTATAACCTTGTCATATTTTGAAATTTCAAAAACAACTCAATTTTTGACTAGATTTTCACAAATTTGAATGCAATACAAACCTCATACAATTGTTAAAATTTCAATATGAACTCTCACAGTTTGCAGACCATGAATAGTTTGCAGAATATCTTAATTTTAACATAATGAATAGAGGAGTTCGTTGTCATTGCGGAAGAATGACTGTCATGCGGACATCATGGACCGATCAAAATCTAGGAAGAATGTTCATGGGTTATAAAAGATATAGAGTAAGTAATTTATTTTATGTGATTAATTAATTAATTATTTTTTCTAAACATAACATATGTTCTAATTATTCTGTTTTAACTTTTCAAATCATTTTTTTGTTTTTCAAATAAATTTTTTGACGTACATTTTGTAATTTTTTTCTAAATACACATAATTTGCAGTATATAAAAAATATTTTATCGACTCTGCCTAGGTTCAAAGGTCTGGGATCCACAAAATGCAATACAATTGTGTTTTTCTAATAGATAAAAAGGGTACTAAGATTTCACACTACATATATATGTTTTGAAAATATATGCATGTATACTGAACTACCGTGTAGAGGAGATGGAACTCTACATTAGTTGAAAAAATTAAATATTTTAAAGACTAAGAATAATACTTCTTAAGGCACAAAAAAGTTTGCTCAAAAAATAAAGGAAATAAAGGCATAAAAAAAGTCATAATGGAGCCGATGAATCGATAGTATTTCACGTTTTCAAATCATTATCGTTTTTTTCAAAATCATAAAATACGTAATTTTTTATATACCACAAATTATGTGTATTTTGAAAAAAAAATAGAAAATGTTCGTCAAAAAAATTATTTGAAAAACAAAAGAAATGATTTTGAAAAGTCAAAATAGAATAATTAGAACATATTTTATTTTCTAGCAAAATTAATTAGTTAATTAATCATCGAAAATACATTATTTACTTTATATCTTTCACAACCTAAAAACCTTCTTCTTGGATTTTCATCTATTCATGATGTCTGCATGATAGTCATCCTTCCACAATAACATCAAACTATTCTATTCATTCTGTTAAAACTAAAAAATAAAAGATAATCCAATGAAAATTGTGAATTGTTGGATGAATTAGCATACCATGGACAATGTTTATAACAAAATTGTTTTTGGCGAGAAAAATGGTGTGAATATGAGCTCTCCCGCCCAGTCCATGTAGGCAACCACTAGGATGTCCAGTCAACTTCCCGTTACGAAAACTAACCAATTTTTGAAGGAATGTTTTAATTGAAAAAAAAAAAAACAACACATGATTTAAAAATATATATATATATATGTATGGGTTTTTGGTGCAACCGTGTTTTCTGGATGCTTTGTAGCTAGCTAGGATCAGATGACCCCTATGTTGGTCTCATGAAGAGAAAGGATGGCTTTGCACGGGTATAGAGAATGGAGGTTGGACTGATTATGGATTAAATCATGTTGTATGTTTGACGTTATTATGTAAATTGTTCAAGGGAAACTTTCTAAGAAGTTGAGAACATGCATGATAACCATCAAGATTGGTGATTTTGGAAGTTCATTTTCTATCACGGTTTCGTATGGAATTCGTGTTATATGTTCGATCTGTATTTACATATACTACTAATATTCTTCTTTAATACTTAGTGAGTTTGTGTATCAGCTTTTTCCTTTTCTTTAATAAAATCTTGTCGTCTTCTTTTTCATTTCTTCCAATATATCTTATATGCCCGGCCCAAGCCGGGTCACGAGCAGAGCACGAGCGCTCACCACGTGCCAGACACATGACTAATTTATACGGTACCCGTCGACTTAGCGGACAGAATAGTCAAGACGTCAAACAGCGAGCAGCGCGGTTCTTGTCAAAACCTGGTCAGGCACCGACCTTGCCTGTCCGACCAGGGGCCATGCCCGGGACCTATGTTCGCCTCGATTCAACAGCCACCAAGTGGGCGGACAGAGCCCTGCCCGCTCGGGCCAATATTGAGCAGGAAACACTAGAAGCTTGTTCTTCAAGACACAGTCAAAGGTTACCATATGTGGGCGGGACACTTGTCTTATCTGCTCCTGCTATCTCGCAGTCAATCTCGTATCACGCCTAAAATCAAGGGATTCTCTCCTTATTGAGCAAGGTAACTGAGGAAACCGAATCCTTCACGGATTCAACCACAATGGGGCCTATAAATACTCATCCACAAGTCATGACAAGGTACACACACGCATACACTTTCTTGAGCCTTGGCATTCTGTCGAATTGTTTTCATCCTTACATTCGATACTTACCCTCACGCCGGAGGGGTTTCGCGAGGCCCTGCATTGCACTTCCACTCAGGTTTTCTCTGTTCTCAGCCAGGTTCAAGAGAACAGATTCAAGCCCAGATATCCTACCCGACACACGGACGGCCCAAACTAAGATTTTGCCACATCAGTATCTTTTATCCCACATGAAATTATTCGTAAAACTTTTAAAGCTAAAACTTATTATATTTTTATATAAGTTTGAAGAATTCTTCAAACTCACTTGGGTCTTCCTTTATTATGGGAGAATAATTTAAAACTATTAGTCTTGTATACATTATACATACATACATATATATATATATATATATATATATATATATATATATATATATATATATATATATATATAATATCACCAAGTTTGGGGATAGCGACCACCTATGATAAATTAGTTAAAGATTTTTGGATCAAGACTCTTTGCAATGGTTGATACTTTTATGGCTTAAGTTATAAACTCTCTCCATTCGGAGTAAGGTACTAAAAATTCTACTTCTCGAGTCTTTCTTCTTCATAATCTGTTCTTCGAGTTATAATCATAATTTATTATTATTATTCCATAAATATTTAAAGAAGTGTAATGTTTAAATTAAGTGCGTAGGTTTTGTATCTTAGAAGTTAAAACTAATTAAATACTTTAAAAATAGAATCTTACGGTGTGCCTAACCTATTGCTCCATAAGAGTTCTTCCATTGAAACAAAACCGATCGATCCCTAACAATGCCTTTGGGATCAAGAGCTGTCATTGAAATATCATCATGGCAAAAACTTAGAGATAGCAAAGATAATATTTACTTGATTACATGAAAGAGTTTGTAATAAGAATCGTGTGCCCATTACATGAAAGTATATATTTTTGTGATTTACAATGGTACCCAAGTGAACATAACATGTATACAGTGTACATTTTCCTACCACTATTTATAATGCAGAGGAGCTCTCGATCGCGAGAATACTTCCCATGTATGAAAACTCTCTCGAGTTCAATCATGAATCGCTTCATGCATCTTAAACATGACAAAATTGTATTGTGAATATGTGTGTTTATATATATATATATATATTTCAGGGACAGAGACAGAGAGTACTCCACAAGAATACTTGAATGTACGAAAAAAACTTTAAGCTCAATTATGGATGACTTTATTCAAATTTACCTTTAAATGTTGCCAAAGATAAAACTGTCCCCACTCTCCACTGTTTGCTCAGTTCTTGGTTATGGGTGTGAGAGCTGAATTTGAGTCCCACCACCATTATCTCAGACCTTCAAGCCCACAAAAATAAGCTGACCATTTCTGCCCTTGATTGAGCATTGAAAAAATGACTTGACCGTTGAGATCATTGGGGTTTCTTTCGACACTACGTAAGAGATGCCAAACGGTCTAGTCCTTGAAAGGAAAAAATACCCCTTGAATTTAAATCATTGACACTTGACAGAGCTTCTCAGTGAATCCTCACATGGCACAAAACACTACCACCATTCTTTGTCCCTTCTCGATTTTGATAGCCTCCTAAAGCTACGCTCCAAATCCGTAGTCGTTTTCTTGTATTCTAAAGTAACAACATAATACCAACAATTGTCTCCAATATCTATTAATATCAAGATATTAATTCGTCTCTCATATAACACTGTGCATTAATTATTAATATATATGTACTTAATGGATCGGATGGGAGCAAAAGCAAGAAACAAGTATGATCTCTTTATATGCTAGCTTCTTTGTTGAAACATCTGAATTCTGATACGATGTTTAAGTTGAAAATTAACTGTCTTCATTTTTTGGATTGTGTCTCTATACCATACCTTAGCCAATTAAGGTTACGCACTTAATTTGTGCTTGAAAAGGACAAAACTTTAGTTTTATTAAGCATTAAGAAAAATTTCTTAGTTATAACACAATATCCGGCGGTGTTTTGTATGCTGTAATGTTGTTTTTCTCACCTTCCACTTCTGCAATCATATGTTTTTAGATTAAACGAAGCGATAGCTAGTGTTAGAGATACGTTGTGTTCAAAGATTAAAAAATATATACGTTTGCTTCTCTCACCTTCAATTTGAGCTCGAAATTTTATGGTTAATTGAAGGAGAATATATAGTTAAGGAGGACAAACCTAAAAGACAAAGGCTAAGTGATGTAGAACAAGTAGCCGAGACGTACTTAAGCAAGGCATTTGGGAAGAGTTCGAAGTTCAGGGGGTCCAGTGGAAGTTTATGAAAATTGGGTCTGGCAGCTTCTCCGTTAGTTTCCGTTAAGCAATAGTAGAGAGCACCTAACGGTCGGCAGAACTTTAACGGAGCATAACTTTCGCGTCCGGATGAGTTACGGGACCCACAGCATATCAAATCGAAGCTCTCGACGAGATCTACAAGACTCACCGGGTTTAACAGATCGTTTTTAGCCCAAAAAACGTCGTTTAAGTACTGTTACGGGCCTTTGAAGTTTTCGGGCTTTTTCGTCTTTTTTATTTATTAGTTTCCTTTTAGGGTTTGGAATGCTAGGGGATATAAATAACCCCTTTAAACCTTATTTCGACAGTTTTTAATAAAAATTCGAGTTTTCTTGCTTTGTGCTTGAATCATAAGCCGTCATAGGCTTGTTCTAAGGAATTTCTCGTTGAAAGAGTTCCTTTTTAATTGTTTCGCTGCGTCAGTTGGTATCAGAGCGGAGTTAAATCCTGTGAAGATGGCTGCTAACGATGGCAATAACAATGACACCAACGCTGCTATACTGGCCGCTCTTGCGCAACTACAACAGTCGATGCATGACATGACAGTTGCGATAAATAACATGGCGATCTAATCGCAGGGTGGTGCAAACCCAGCAACGGGTAGGGGCTCGTGGAGAACTTTGTAGACGCGGGTGAACCCTCCTCGTGATCCGCCGGCCAGGGCAGTGGTAGATTCCGATTCAGATGGGGAAGAGGAAGTATATGCAGGAGCCGTGGATCAGTATCCGAAAATCAAGGCTGATCTACCGTTCTTCACTGGTGATCTGGATCTTGAAGATTTTCTCGACTGGCTTTCAGAGGTCGAAAAATATTTTGACCTTATGGGAATCACCGAGGACAAGCAAGTGAAATACGTAGCATATAAGCTCAGGAGTGGAGCTTTTGCTTGGTGGGAACAGTTACAGAATAATAGGAGGAGACAGGGTAAACAACCTATACGAACGTGGAGGCGAATGAAGGAGGCTCTGCGGCTTCGGTTTTTACCGGCTGATTATGATCAGATTCTGTTCCAAAAATATCATGATTGTCGGCAGGAAGGCAGGACCGTCAGTCAATACACGAACGAGTTTTATAGGCTAGCGGCTCGTAATAACCTGAATGAAACCGAGGGGCATCAGACTGCAAGATATGTAGGAGGACTACGGGCTGGGATTAAGAACCAGGTGCAGATTTATTCGGTCAATACAGTTGATGAAGCTGTTATGCGTGCGACCAAAGTGGAGGCACAACAGGTTGCATAAGCACGCCTCGGTCGGTCGACGCCAGTAGGTTTGGGAAACATCTTCCGGGCGGCGGCGCTTCGAGCTCCAAGCAACTCGCTACGTCCCCAAAGGGTGGGGAAGAAAAAGCGGGACACTCCCCGCCAATCGGTTCCCAGGCGCAATAATCAGACCACAACAGAAAGCCGAACAACAATCCCTACGCCAAAAGCTATGGGGATAAGTGTTTTCGATGTGGGCAACCTGGGCATATTTCTAATAATTGCCCTAATCGCGGCAAGGTGAATATGGCAGAACGGGATGATCAATGTGAGGATGATCTAGAGGCAGATATGGAGGAGTATGTGGAGGACCCTAATGAGGGTTACGAAGATGATGTACATGAGTCATTCGTGGTTCGTAGATTAATGCTGACAACACCGGTCAACAATGACGAACCTCAGCGGCACAACATTTTTCGTACTCGTGGTAAGGTGAACGATTCAATATCGAGCCGATCATAGACAGTAGCGAAGAATCGGTTGCTCGTGTACTTGTAGACAAACTGAAGCTGGAGGTGATGAAGCATCCTACGCCCTACCAGGTTGGTTGGATTAATGCAGTTGGCAATGTCAAGGTAACGCAACAATGCCTTGTACCCTTTTCTATTGGTAGATATAAGGATGAAGTATTATGTGATGTTGTTGATATGTCTGCATGCCAAGTATTATTGGGTAGACCGTGGCAGTTTGATATGGATGCCACGCATAAGGGTAGGGATAATCTGATTACGTTTACTAAAGATAACGTGAAATTTACTCTGTGCCCGTTGGTTGATAGTGGTCGCCCAGGCCGGGCAAAACAACTCGATCTCCTCGGGTAAAGAATTGGTTAGGGAGGCTTCTGATGTTATATTTGCAGTGGTGGATAAAGAATTTTTGGGATTAGTAGATTCTGGTTCAGTTCCCGAGCGACTGACATCGTTCTTCGGCGAGTTTCATGATCTTATCTTTGGAAGAGCTTCTGCGCAGGTTACCACCATTACGAGACATTCAAAGATCACATTGACCTTGTTCACGGTGCTACACTTCCTAACCTTCCCCACTATAGGATGAGCCCAGCAGAGCATGATATCTTGAGAGAACAGGTTGAAGAATTGCTGAAACGGGGATCCATTCAGGAGAGCATGAGCCCGTGTGCAGTTCCCGCCCTTCTCGTGCCAAAGAAGGATGGGACTTGGAGGATGTGTGTTGATAGCCGGGCCATCAATAAGATTACTGTGAAGTATAGGTTCCCTATTCCCCGTTTAGATGATATGCTGGATATGCTGCGTGGTGCTAAAGTATTTTCAAAGATTGATTTGAAGAGCGGATATCATCGAGTTCGGATCGACTGGCGATGAGTGGAAGACGACTTTCAAGACAAAAGAGGGCTTTATGAGTGGTCGGTCATGCCATTTGGGTTATCTAATGCCCCAAAGACTTTCATGCGACTTATGAATCAGTCTGGCCGTTCAAGTTCTGGTTGTTTACTTTGATGATATCCTTATATTTAGTCGCAACGAAGAGGAGCACATTGAGCATCTACGGGCTGTGTTACAGGCCTTGAGGGAGAATCAATTGTTTATTAATCTTAAAAAATGCAGTTTCATGCTTGATAAACGTTTTTAGCCCAAAAAAACGTCGTTTAAGTACTGTTACGGGCCTTTGAAGTTTTCGGGCTTTTTCGTCTTTTTTATTCATTAGTTTCCTTTTAGGGTTTGGATTGCTAGGGGATATAAATAACCCCTTTAAACCTTATTTCTACAGTTTTTAATAAAAATTCGAGTTTTCTTGCTTTGTGTTTGAATCATAAGCCGTCATAGGCTTGTTCTAAGGAATTTCTCGTTGAAAGAGTTCATTTTTAATTGTTTCGCTGCGTCACTAAGGATTTATCATTTATGTGCGTTGATGATTGCCTAACAATTACATAGATGTCCCCACGCCTTGCTTCTGCTCTTCTTCTTTCTCATAAAATTGATTGCTTCTTAGAGCTCAATTCCGAAATTTCCTATGATTGTATCCAAAAAAAATTATAAACGACAAACACTACTGGTAGTAGGATATATATATATATACGACTTGTCATTTCACGTGTATGGGCTCGTAAAATGGTAATTCACACTCACTAATTTCCTTAAGTATACTATTTATGCCATGTAACGTTTACTTCAGTCGATTGGCAGCATCGATACTTTCTTATACAATCCTATTCCTTGCTTTACATATATACATATGAGTATGACCACTCATATATACATACTACTTCTCTTATACAATCACAGCGTTCAAGTAGAATTCATTAGCTAATACTCCCTCCGTCCTTAATTTATTGTCTTGGTTGACCCGGCGCATCGTTTAAGAAAACATATTTGACTGGATTATTAATATTGGTTTAATGTGTAGTTTCCTTTAAAGCACATGTGTATGTGACCCATAATTAAAGTAGGGTGAAAAAGTAAGGGTAAAGTGGTAAAAGTGATGTTCTAAAAAGGTAAGTTTCAAAGTGGACAATTATTTTGAGACGGACGAAAAAAGAAAGGAAGACGATAATTTAGGGACGGAGGGAGTAGTAGAAAGCCATAAAAAGTAGTTTGAATAAATAAATAAAATCAAAATATATAGTAGTTTAAATTAAGGACGAGATTAATAATAATTTTTTGATAAGTTAAGGACGAGATTAATATTATGTGGCTCAACATACGAAGCTCCCGTAATCGTAGAATTCAGAATAGATGTACATCACACAGCCGGGGCGGATCAATGTTTGTTTCAGTAGATCAATCAAGTAGTTTAAATCTGTGACCAAAATATGGGCAATTTCACGAATGCGAATTTCCATCTTCTTGGGGCATGTTGAAATGGATGATTAGCTTTATGGCCGGGAAAGGCCTAATCCTATCCAGAAAATAATTTCAAGTGTATATATATACCCATAACTATAAGCATAGGAGACATGGATAGTGGGGGAGTTGGTTGGTTTTTTATGGATGAGCTAAAGTTAAGAAGTTGTAAACAAAGTTTGTGCAGCCATTATCTTCTTGTTGTTGATGATGATTTTTAGTTTGCTTTTTGTTCTCATTCATTTGCCTTTTCTATCTACATCAAGGTTCTCTAGTCCCAGCCCAACTTCTCTTTGGTCACATCATGCATGCTTTGACCCATAGTCTCTCCCGACTATTTTCAACAGTGCGATCAAGCTCCAACTTTTGTCAATATACAATGTATGGACTCAATAAATTCTTCCCAACCCCAGGCCCCAGTACATTACATTTGCTATAACACATCTAATGCAATCAAGACCCAAACTTGAGTTAAGTATTACTCACTGTACAGCACCGTTGTACTCCATCCGTTTTTAAAAAAAATTACCTTTCATTTGTCTCAAGAAAATTATAATCTCATTTCTAAAGTTATTACTCCTTTCGTTTCTAAATAAGTGTCATATTTTTTACTCCCTCCGTTCCAAACAAAAACTCTCTATTTGAAAGTCAAATTTTTTAAATGAAACATCTCAAGATAGAATAGTGAACTCTATATCCGAAACGGAGGGAGTAATTTTTTTAAAGTCAAATATTTTGTTTTTCAAATAAAAATTAGATGTGTATTTTTTTAAATCATTAGACATGTAATTCATAGCAATGTTTAAGTTTAAATCATAATGTCATGTAGCATAGGAGTGGCAAGTTTAAGTTCTTTTAATATAGCTCTTCAAAATGAGATATTCAAAAAAGGAAAGATCGAATACTGGACATCAATGGTACACACAAGTGGTATAGGAGATTTGGACTCCCCGGCCCTGAGATTCCACTTCGGGGAGATTACTTCTAATTGTTTCAATGGGCTTCCTCGATCGATTTCATAGTATTCTGGTGCTACCTCATATTAATTTCTCGTTGTATTTATTGAAATTAAGGAACTATGTTCTTAACTGTAGTCTAGAGGCGAAAATAGTTTGGAACATAATATTTGGATGCCAGCTGACATAACTACATAGATGGGCAACTTGGTTCCTTGGACTCAACAACTTAATTACGTGCAGCTGTCGCATTTTCTTTGATGATTTAGAATTTGTGACATCTTTCTCACTTGTGTGATTTAGGAAGTACTTTATGTTATTGGTTTTCTAAAGTATTCTTAGGTCAGAAAGCTTAAGACTAATCTTTAAGTCAGCTAAACTACAAATGTGATAAAACTCTCTCTATCAAGTTTAAATGAATAGCTTGGACCTGAGATCTAAGGTTAACCGAACCAACACGCTTGGTGACAAGTAATGAATAGTAAGCTTTATGGAGCAAGGGCTCTCTTTCTTAGTTTCTTAGTTACTATCCTTTTTTTAGTAGGTGATCACCTATAAGATCGTTTTACAAATCTTAATTCGTAAGATGAAGTTCCATTCTTACACAATTCAGTCCATTAACACACGGTGGATCGGGTCTTGAAGATCCATCTTATAAAAAATACTCATAAAACCATATTTCCTAAGAGTTTTTTTTTTCTTCGTCTTTTTGGCCCCAGCTCCTAAGAGTCTAAGAGGGTATGCAATGAATCTAGATGGGTTTTTTTCTGTCTTACAAAATCCTTGAGTAAGATACACTTACGATGTGGCTTAAGCTCTGATTTGCTATAAATACATGTACCATGTCATGAGTATAGTTATCCTAGATCTAACCAAAGAACGTGTGAATAAGAATTCAAAAAAAAAAAAAAAGTATATTATTAGTAGTTATGACTTAATACTTATGATTAAACATTATTAGAATAAATACTCGAAAAGGTAGCGTGGGTACCTTGTTTTCTTTTTTGGGGTTGTGTACTTTTTTTACACATTTTTCGTTTGCAATTAAGGTATGTTATTAGTGAAAACTTAGAAAGAGTGTTCCAATAAGCTTTCATCAAGTTTAAAAAGGCAAAAATGAAGATTTAGGATTGGAAATTAGAGTTTGGACGCTTGAGTTTATGATTTTAGGGGTTTAGGGTTTATGATTAGAATTTTAATGGTTTAGGGTTTAGGATATTAAGGCTTAGTATTTAGAATTTAGGGTATTGACTTTGTCTTTGTTTGGATAAATTTTAATTTTTTGGAACATTGAAATACTTTCGTAAAGTTTTTCATTAACGACGTCCAATTTTTACCTTGATTGAAAACTAAATCTAAAATACACTATATAGAAAATATTCGAAAATTATGATTTTTTTATTTACCTAAAATTTTATTACTCTCTTGCGCATATATATATATATATATATATATATATATAGACAAAAAAAATCGATGCATTAATTCCAAATCCATTGATGACATCTGAATATTAAGAAAAAAAATTGTCTTATTACTAATATAATAATGAACAGATGAAACATGCAAAGCTAGCTTGTTAAATCTAAAACCAGTTGCTAAATAAGCAAACAAATAAATAATTCAAGATAAGGCGGGATTCATGTGGCAATAAAATAACAAAAAGAAAAGTAGGTTTTAATTTGTTAAGACGATCAATCATGATGATCCATTGCATGATAGTACAAAAAGAAATTCCAGTGCCACCCTTATTACATACATTATACTCAGACAGTACACCCTTTCTCTTTTAATTTCCAGCTTCAATTCGATCTTGTGTGAATGGAAATAATACTCCCATCCCAACTTACCAACACAATCTGCAACTTAATTGGCAATATTAATGTTATCAACTCAAAATTATAATTCCAAATGAACAAATTAAAACTAGTTAATTATTTAATATAATCATGGATCATGGATCATGGATCAATTGGGTCGAAACTGTTGCCTGCAAGCTTGGCAAGTGATCTCCATGCACCTAGAATCAATACGACGAGTAGCTCTTTCTTTCAATTTCTCCGCCTTCTCTACCTCTTCTCTAGCCCTCTCCCACATGTGCCTTGCACGTGAAAACTCTGACTGTGCCAACTCCATTTCCCTCCTCGTCATTTCCCTCACACGCTCCGCATACGCCTTCTCCATCCCCGCTATTCGAATTTGCTCCGCTGCTTGCCATTTCAATGCCTCGATACATCCCGGGACATCCGATTTGATTTCATGACCACCTTTCGGTTTCGGCCTTGCAACACCACAATTCGATGCCGGTGGCCTAATCATTGGGCGGAGGCTTATTGACAATTGAAGGTCTAGTGATGGTAACGGTTGACCCTCGAAAGAATGGTCTGACCGGAACTTCATCGATGACGAATCCGACGGCCAGACCGAGGCAGCACGGGAGGAAGACGCTGTGTTATGTGGAGTTGGCAGCAGTTGCAATTCTTTGTGATCACTTTCCATTGAAGAAAAATAGGGACAAGTATAGCTAGTGATTGGTACCAAGGTGGTAAGGCACAAGGACTGTGGGTGGCAGGAGTATTACGTCGCTCTCTATATAACCACTCCTCAAAAATTCTTATTCCAAAACTACCCATCTTCCCTCATGCAAAATGACCTTATTAACTTATCGTAGTTGAATGACGTATATGCCCTTCACTTGGTTCTACCTAATGGCTAATGTGCATTAGTTGGATGTGGTGGGTAGTAAATGTTGCCTACGGAGAGGGTTTTTCTTTGGTTTTTAGTTTTTAGTTTTGGTCAAGAGGGTTGAAATTCCGTTATAAAAGAGCCAAGTATGGGGAAAAAAAGAAACGGATCGCGTTATTTGGCAATGAGTACCTTTTTGTTCATTGTGAAGTGTATGGTTTGAGCTTTTCTATTACTTAATGATTGACTTTATTCAATTTTTGTTTTTATTTTTCTTTTTCTAGGGTGATCGAGGATGGGCTACGGGGAGGAGGGACTAATAATTACATTCCCACGTGCAATGCGTAATTCGGTTGGGAAGGAATTGAAGAGGGTTAGGGGGCAACTCAGTCTCAGGTATAAGCATAAATATACAATTAATAACACCGAATAAGAACTTGTAAGTTTTGTGCTCTGGAGTACTGTACTAGTCTACTACTTCCGCCCCAACATAAGTCTCCCTATATTAATTTGCACCCAAATAAGGAAACTTATAAAAACAATGATTCACTCTTATTTAAGTTAATTTATTATAATTAAGTTGTATTAATATTTTCTTTTTTCTCTTAACAACCATCTTTTTAACAGCATTTAATTTGAGAGTAGTAAATAAGGACATTTTTTGTAAAATATGGACAAATATTTTTTTGAAATTCTATTAACAATACTTATTTTGGGACAAAATAAGTTTTTTAAATCAACACTTATTTTAGGACGAAGTGAGTATTATTTTATGCTAGGATAAATGATGTATTCCTCTCACTACCAACTCTATGGGAGAGTGATATTATTAATCTTGATATTATCATTTATCAATAATACTGCTTTCGTTCCGAACAAAGAGTCAACTATTTTATTTTTTTTATATTTCAATTAAAGAGTTAATTTTCAAAAATTAAGGCGTAAAAATGTCATTTTAAAAATATAACTTTCAAGAAAGAACTTTTGCCCGCATGGAGTAACATTTATCATTGTCTGACTACAAAACAACCCATAATATCTTATTTCCCATCAATTAAATTGCAAATATTCCTAGAGTTATGAGTGTTTTAAATACAATATTTTATTTTTATGTTTTTTGCCCTAATGATTTGTATTTGTACACAAAAGATAAATTACACCAAACAATTTAAAATAGTGGATGTCATTATACTTATTAGTGATTAGATCATTGCCAGATAGTGCATGGGGTGCACAAGTATTATCCCCAGAAGAACAGGGGTGGTCTTGTGAAGGATACTGACTTTATGGTAGGCCTAAGGTTGTCGGCCCTTAGAACAAAAAGCTCTCTCGACTTTCTCTCTTAATGAAAAGCTCACGCTCCGGCAGCTTGGCACGTGGGAGAGGACTCACTGGAGGGAAAACTAACCTAACCATGATGGGTTTTGTTTGGCTGGAGCCTGGAGGAGGAGGAGAGAATACTGAATCTACCACTTGGATCGTTCATCAGTAGGGCCCCAGAATTTTTGAGGGCTTTTATAGACCCAACATCATATGGGTAGAGTGGATTTCGTGTGCAGAAAATCTGTTTTACACGTGCACCAACTTGGGCTCTCTCTCTCTCTCTTCTTTTCCCAAGTTTTACAATCTTTAATCACTACTCCCAGCTACTAGTCAGGAGGATCATCCTGGGGAAAAGATGACATGTTACCATTTTTATTTTTTATTTAGATAGTTTAATAATGTAGTTTATTCTTTTTTTTCGTTGTTAACCATTCTATTTATGAAATTTGAATTTACGATAATATGCATGAATAAGCTAAAAATATTGTTCAATTAATTTATTTATCTCCATGTGCTACCATATGATATGTTGAGATTAATAGTGTAATTGTTGAGGAACAAAATGTTATATATCTCTAAAATCTCGTCTTGTCACTTTTCATAAAACAAATCAAATCAAATGGTTTTGCTTCTCGATCTTTCTCACTTATTATTATTGACAATATAAAGGGTGAATCATTCAAGATTCCCGATAAATTATTCTTCTAATTAAAGTTTTAAACATTAGTTGTCCCTTTTAGATATTGAAATTTGGTATTTTACATAACGTAATCGAGTAAATTCGAAAAAAAATCATTCCAATATATACTACCGGTGGTCTGGCTTGAGAAGTGGTCCCTAATGATCTATATCGTTTGATCTTGACAAATAGGTTAAGAGGACCAGTGTTTGTGACTATTCTCACTCATGTATATTTTATTTTTGGTGTGACACATATAGCATCATTGACAATAAACCAATAATTTGGAGGAAATTTCGTGAAAAACTTATGTGGTACTCTTGAATGTGTTATCTTTCTTAATCGCGTTTTGTTATAGGAAAAGTATGTAGAAGATAAAAGGTTGAGAAGATAAAAACACTTGAGAGCTTAGAATGTACTTTGCCGAAAGGAGTTAAAAGGAGAGGATACGGTGAGCTGGTAAAGTTTGGTCTCGATCTTGGATCCATAACAAGTCATCATTTCTTTTGTTGAACTTGTGTTAAACTTTTCGTGTCTTGACACTTTTGTTTTATTTTTAGACACTTAATTAAATTTTGCATGAGAAAAGACATACGTCTGACTTTAATTATTTACAACCAATCATGAAAAGGGCATGTCTTAAAGCTAATATTATACTTAGGTGTAAAAATTAAGATTAATTAATGTTAACAACCATATTAGGCGGCTTTCCTTTTCGGTGTCTTAATAGCAAAAGGCGGCTTTCATTTGACATTATCAAAAAAAAAACGAAGTTAGGCCCAGATTGTAGCCCACATGCCGGTCACAAACGATTGGATCATACATTGGCCCAGTACTAATCGTAATTATTCCTTCAGGCCCTCACCGTGATGAAAAATAAATTCTGCGAGATTCTAGTGGGTCTGTTTAGCTTTTGTGCGTGTGTTTCTGTTTTGTGTTTTAATTTTTTTAATAAACTATATATAAATAATATAATGTATTCTTCCTCCCAATCTAAAAATCCATCATACGGAGTACTATTTTTCTACGTCTCACATAAAGAGTTTGCTTACAAAAATTATGTCTTCAAGTTCAATCTTCATATCATTTAACTTTACCCTTAACTCTAATACTTGTTATATATTCCTTAATTATTAGATTTTTTAAATAGGAACTCTTTGTATATGACGGTAAGAGTATATATATATATATAATCTACTAACCATTGATGGATACAATTAATAGTATCTATTAGGATCAAAATCAAAGGCTAAGATTTAATTTATTATATTCATTGTTTGTATTCTTTTGAGAGAGAGAGAAATTTCTAAACTCGATTGCCGAAACACAATTACCACCGCTCATTTCTTGTCAAAATAATGCTCCGTTTGTTTTATTGAAAATGATTTATAAAGAATAAATTATGGAAAATAATTTCTGGAAAATGAAAAAAATATTTTCAGGTGTTTGGTAAATCTTTTAAAAATATGCCGAAAAATATTTTCAGGTGTTTGACAAACACACGAAAAATGTTACAGAAAATAATATATGAATAAATACAAAAAGTATATTCTAATATTAATGTCAATATTGAATATAAGATGATGTTGAACTTTAAGTAATTTTTCTTTAGTAACCCTCAATTTATCATTAGTGATGTCAAATCAACAAGGTCCATCTTTTTCAATCTCACAAATATAAATATTTTTAAAAAGAAATTGACATGAAAAAACATTTTAAAAAAGAAATTGACAATATTTGAGACGTCCCTAAATAATATAGTTGACACTAATTTTAGCTAGTAGTGAGTATTTATTAAAATTATAATTTATAAATAGTATGCGCAAACTTCATTCATATTTCTAAATAACTTATTATTTGAGTGAAATATTGTGTGTGTATGTAAATATATATAATTGTGAAAGGGGCGGAGGGATACTCGAGCATTTGGAAAATGACTTAGGAAAAATGAATCCGTAAGTCATTTTTTCGAAAGAGAAAACTTCATTTTCCGTTGACTACATTTTCCTAAAGTTACCAAACACCAAAAAATGAAAAAAAAAAACAAACATTTTCCAAAAGTCATTTTTTGTAAAACAAACGGAGCCTAAGTATTTCATATTAATTTTTGATGAATTTTTAAAAAGTATATGACTCCATGGTTTCACACGTTTAGGCAATTTAGGGTCCGTTTTTCACTGTAATTAACGAATTTGATTTTATGATTTTAGATTTTCTCTATTTTTGGTTTCTCCGTCCCACCAATTTTCTTTATATCTCTTATACATTCTTTACTCGTTAACAAAAAAAAAAAAAAACTCAAAATCAAGTTATTGAATCACAATGGCAAACACATCCGTGTGTTGTTTTTTATATAATCTCAAGATATTCTCCTGTAGCATCAAAGCATTAGGACTCATTCTATCTCATCTCATCTCAACTCAACATATTAAAAGTGCATCATTGACAATTGTTTTGAAAAACTTTTTTTAAGGACATTTATTTTGGTATCATCTTAAAATGTAATAAGAGACTATCATTTTAAAATGGCGAAGGATACTCTTTTAGTATTGATTGTTTATGACACTTATTTCAGTTATTTGTATTGTACGTGGAATGACTATCAGGACGGTTACATTGAAGGATGTTTCGTACACAGAAATTAAATTTTTGTGTTTGTGTTTATGACACAATATCAGTTTAACATATTTCATCAATTGAAATAATAATGTCTAAATAGAAGGTGTAATTTAAAAAAAAAATGCTACAATTGATGGGGTACATACCAATAGTTGAGGGGTTATTTATAAAGTTTTATATCTAGCTGACTTGTTAGAATTTGAGGCCCAAAATTGTGGCAACCCTCTAGCCAAGCCCAAACCGTCTGGCCCAAAATTTCGGTGACTTTTGGCCGAACTGATCTCCGGTTGTCTCCTTCGTGGGTATCACCGGAGAGTAATGGTCGGACTGAGTTTTGGGGGTTTTATCCTTGGTAAATACTTGTTGGTATTTACAGTGATCTCTCTGGTGGACTTGGGTTGGTGAAAGGTGTCTGAGTCAAAAAGTTTGTAGCCTAGACCTTCGTGGTTAATAAAGGCGAGTCGTGCACGGGTCACGGCGTTATAACAATACTCTTCGTGTCTTTTCTTCCCTCCGTACAGTTATTCAATTTTCTCTTGACTAATATTTGTTTTGCAAGAACATAGCCATGTCGGTGAGAAAGTACAGGAGGATCCCAAATTATTTAGCTATTCTGTATTAATAGATTTATAGGAGGTTGTAATTTTTGATTAATTCAAAAGTTTCGTTTTTTATACGGGTTCGTTCCGGAAAGTGTGATAGAAAATCAACAACAGTGGTATTAGAGCCCGCGTTCCGTACCATGAAACGGTAGAGCCTCCTTCGATCCAAAATCGGTAACTCTAAAAGTTTATTGGGTCAGTTTCTTTCATCTCAAAATAATTACGTTATTTTTTTATTTTTTATTGATTGAATTGGTGTTTAATCTGTCATATAAAAAAAATTGTCTCGTAATTTATTTGTTTGATTGTTGCTCTATTTAAACTGCTATTGTTTGGTTGAAATTTACTTGTTTGAATTTTTTTTGTGATTAAAAATTCTTGTTTCAAAACTTCTTATAAATTCTGATTTGGTTTGATTGGTTGATTTTGTGTTGTTTCTCTAAATGGGTTCTTCATCTAATTATAGTTTGGAACCTTTTAATGAGAAAACTGATTTTTCTATGTGGCAAAAAAAGATGAAAAGCATTTTAATTAAAGAAAAGGTTTTCAATGTCATAACTTTAAAATATGCTAAAGACATTTCTGAAGATGTCATAACTGAAATAGATGAATCTATCTACTCCACGATTATCTTGAATCTGTCCGAAACGATTATTCTGAAATGTGGTGAACATGCACATGCTAAGAGTCTTTGGGAAAAATTGGAACAAATTTATTTTGGAAAAACATTGTCAAGTAATATTTATCTCCTATAAAAAAATTCAGTTTTAAATTGGATCTTAGCAATGATATGAAAGATAATGTTGATGTTTTTACCAAATTGATTGAAGATATAAAACAAACCGGTGATAAACACATTGATGCTTATTCTTCGATTATGCTTTTAAATGTTATACCTCATTCTTATGCTGACGTGAAATCTGCTATTAAGTATGGTAAGGATAAGATCACACTTGATACAGTGATATCTAGTTTAAAAGGTAAAGAATTGGACTTGAAAGCTAATATGGGTAAATCAAACACCGGTAAAGTTCACATGGTGAAGAGTAGGACACTTGAGAGAAATAATGGTCATAAGCATAATCATAATCATAATCAAAACCAAATGAATAATCAGAATTCTGGAAATAAGAATAGAAGCAAAAGTATGTCAAAATCAAGGACTAAATGTTGGAAGTGTTACAACTATGGTGAAAGTGGACATTTTAAGAAAGATTGCTCAAATCCTAAAAAGAAAAAATTGAATCTGCAAAGTGATTACAATTTGGCCTCAGCTAGTGAGGACTGTGGTGATATTTTTATGGTAACTGATTTATGTGAAAATGTTGTTAATTATATTCATACCATGCTTGCTTGCGAAAATGAATGGTTAATTGCCTCTGGATGTACTTATCACATGTCACCATTTAAAAACTTCTTTTGTTCTTACAAGAGTTTAGAAAACGGTTTTGTTTATTTGGCCAATGAGAAAAAGTGTTTTATAGGCGGAATTGGTGATGTATATTTAAAATTTAATTCTGGAATCACTTTTACCTAGAAAAATGTTCGACATGTGCTTAATTTATGTAATAATCTGATTTCATGTGCATCTTTAGAAGATGATGGTTTAGAGAGTAAGTGGGAAAAGGGAATGATAAAAATTCTAAAGGGATCCTTAGTTGTCGTTAAAGCTGAAAAACGTCGTAACGTGTATGTTTGTTCTGCCATGCATGCTTGTCTTGATGATAAATTTGTTAATCTTGTCAAAGAAGATAAAACAAGTTTTGTGGCATAAAAGATTTGGACACGTGAGTAGTGAGGGTCTTGAAATTTTGAACAAAAATAGATTTTTGGAAAAGATAAAATTTATGATTTGTCATTTTGTGAAACTTGTGTGATGAGCAAATAAAAACGTGTTAGTTTTCCACCTTCCCCTAACCCTCAAAAATTTTCTTCAAAACATGCACTTGATTATATTCATACTGATGTGTAGGGTCCTGCTATTGTGCCCACTCATGGTGGAAGTCGTTACTTCTTGTCAATCATTGATGATTTTTCAAGGAAGGTATAGTTGTTTTTAATGAGAAACAAATCTGATGTGTTTGCAAATTTCAAAAACTGAAAAACTTTGATTGAAAACCAAACTGATCTTAAAATCAAGAAACTTCGGACTGATAATGGGTTAGAGTTCTGCAACTTTGAAATAGATAAATTTTGTGTTGTTTGAGAGGCACAAAACTGTGTCTTATAATCCGCAACAAAATGGTGTTGCCGAGAGAATGAATAGAACCATATCGAAACGTGTTAGGAGCATGTTAGTCTCCTCAGGTCTATCCAAAAAGTTTTGGGGAGAGGCAGTCTTAACTGCCGCCTATCTCATCAATAAGTCTCCTTCCGTCCCTTTGAATGGTAGATATCCGGAAGTAGTGTTTTTTGGTAGGGAAATGGATTTTTCAAACTGAAATTTTTTTTGTTGTGCTGCTTATGCTCATGAGAAATTGGCAAAACACACCTCCGGGCTACTGTACTTACCCAAAACTTGCAATTAGGCCACTGAGACGTCAAAATTTTCGGGATGGCCACTGTACCCGACTTATCTTGCACGTTAACCCATTTTGTAACGGACGTTACCTTTTGACGTTATCTTTAAGTGAAATACCCTTTTTGCCCTCTCCTTCATCACTTAAACATCATTTCTTTGGAGCTACAGATGAGCAGATCAAACCAATAGACCCAAACAAGCAATTTGAATGCTTAGATCAAACCAATAGACACCAAATCCAAAACCAAAATCAAACCCAAATTTGAAGGGAGAAGACGTAAATTCTCCAAAGCTTGTATGAGTTGGATGCTCGGGGTTTGAGGCAAAAACGAGGCGGCGCTTTGATGAAGTTGAGAGATGAGGAGATGCCGACATTGGAAGATAGCGAGGCTGTGAGAGGAAGGATTTTTGAGGCCGAGTTTGCTATGTCGAAATCTTGGAGATGAAGATCGCATACAAGGGAGACGAAGATGGAACAGATCTGGTCGGATTTTTCGATCCCAAATTCGATTTTCCGGTTTGACATGGGGGCTGTTTGGCCGGAGACGGGGAAGATGAAGGGACACCGGCGGTTGGAGGGCAGGGGGCTTGGTGATGAAGACGAAGGTTGGGGTTGATGGGGATAGGCCATACCGGGTGCAGTGATGAGGGCGGACATGGAGGATTTGGGCGAAGACGGCGGATCTAAATGGATGTCCCGTGTGAAGATGGCGGAGACTTCGCCGGAGAAGGAGGAGGATTCGGATGATGTGAGGCCTAATCGACTTCTTGCCATGAACCGAGGATGGCGGTGGGCCGATCACGGGGTTGGTGATTTGAGCGGAGGGATTCGGTGATGGATGCGGCGAGGCGACTAGTTCGCCGAAGAAGATGAAGGAGAAGGTTGGATGGCGTGGCCTGTTTGGACGGAGAGAGATGGCTGCTGGGTTTGGGCAGATGAAGACGGAGGTTGGGGATTCGCCGGAGAAGAAGATCGGGGGCGGTGGATTGATGGAGACGCAGGATCGCTTGGGTTGTGATGGGGGAGAGAGAAAGGAGATGGGCGGGGCCTGAGGAGTGAGGCCGGATTGGGTTATGGGGGTATCGGTGAGAGATGAGAGAGAGAGATGGGAGAAGAGAGAGAAAGGAGAGAGAAAAGTATGTAGACGCCTTTTCCCTTTTTCTTTTCTGGGTTTGATTTTCTGGGTTTGATTTTCTAGGTTTGAAGATGTTGATGATGAAGACGGGGGTAAAATAGACATTTAACCTAACTTAACGTCCAAACTTAACGTCCATCCAAAAAAAGGGTTAACGTGCAAGATAAGTCTGGTACAGTGGCCATCCCGAAAATTTTGAAGTCTCAGTGGCCTAATTGCAACCTTTTGTATAGTACAGTGGCCCGGAGGTGTGTTTTGCCTGAGAAATTTGATAAACTTGAACCTCGATCTGTGAAACGTGTCTTCTTGAGTTACCTCGAGGGTGTGAAAGGATACCGGTTATGGTTAAAAGAGAAACCGGGATTTAAAGTGATAATAAGTAGGGATGTTGTGTTTAATGAAACCGGATTTTCGTGCTTAAATGTTCATGTTGCACCTGTTGAACTTATCCCTCCCCCGGCTCACATTGTGGTGGAGCATCCCTTAGGATCCAATGATGCTAGTTCAAGTGTGCAACCTGAAATTGCGAATTCTGAAAATTTACATGAATTTGATGAAAATTTGAATTTTGAAAATGAGCACGATAATAATGTTAATCCTGAAAATGTTAAATCTAATGAACAAAATTAAGTTGAAAATGAACAAAAGTGAGTGCCTACAATTGATGGATTGCATGACTATCAACTTGTTCGTGATAGACCTTGATGCATTATTAGGTCACCCTCTCGTTTAATGATTTTACTTCATTTGTGTTTAGTGTGTTTGAATCCATTGATAATACCGAACCTAAAACATATAATCAAGCCTTGAAATCTGCAAACTGTAATGAGTGGATTAATGCTATGAATGATGAAATGAATTCATTGCATGTTAATCAAACTTGGACTTTAGTGCCTAAGCCAAAAAACTGTTCTGTTGTTGCTTGTAAGTGGCTCTATAAAGTCAAGAATGAATCTGATTCAGTTAGATTTAAGACTAGTTTAGTTGCTAAGGGTTTTACTCAAAAGGAAGGTATAGACTACACTGAAATCTTTGCTCCAGTAGTTAAGTTCACAACTGTCATGATTAAGCTTGCTTTGGTAGCTCAATTTGATTGGAAATTGAAACAAATGGACGTAAAAACTGTTTTTTTTTCACGGTTATTTAGATGAGAAAATCTATATGCGGCAACCCGAGGGTTATGTAGATAATCAATTTCCTGATTATGTGTGTTTGCTTAAAAATCCTTATATGACTTGAAACAGTCTCCTCGCATGTGGAATAAGAAATTTGATCAAAGCATGCTTGATTTAAAATTTAGGCGGAGTGCGTATGATCATTGTTTCTATTTTAGGAATGATAGGAATGTGCCTGTTTTATTACTCATATATGTGGATGATATGCTTCTTATTAGCTCATGTCTCAAATCGGTTGAAATTGTTAAAAATTGCTTAAGTGCTATATTTGACATGAAATATTTGGGTGATGCTAACAAGATTCTTGGCATGGACATAATTAGAGGTCGTAAATCCTCAATTGTTTACTTAAATTAGATTTCATATGTTGAAAAGATTTTGAGTAAATTTTCTATGTTAGATGTCGATTCTATAAATGTTCCCATTGCTGCCCACTTTGTGCTTAGTAAAGAGCAATATCCTAAAAATCAATTTGAAATGAATCAAATGAGTAAAATCTCTTATTTTAATATCATAGGTTCCATTATGTACTTGATAGTTAGTACTCGCCCCGACATATCTTATGACATTAGTTGTCTTAGCCGATATATGTCGAACCCGGGTTTGCCCCATTAGCATGTTGTTAAGTGGTTGTTGCGATACTTGAAACACTCTTTGAACTATGGTATTAAATTCTTCAAATCTGAAAATGGTGTTAGATTAGTTGGGTATGCTGACTCGAATTATGCCAATGATAGAGATCATAGGAAGTCTACAACATCTTATGTGTTCACACTTTGTGGGTCTTGCATTAGTTAGAAGTCTCAATTGCAATCTGTTGTGGCCTTGTCTACAATTGAGGCTAAATACATAGCTATAACTGAATCAATTAAAGAAGCACTTTGGTTAAAAGGTTTAATATCTGAAATCTTTTTTTTTTTTGAAAGAAAAAGTGGTAGTATTTTCAGATAGTCAAAGTGGTATTCACTGTGTAAAAATCCAGTTTTTCACGATAGAACTAAACATATTGATGTTCGTTTTCATTTCATTCGTGATGTTGTTGCTAAGTGCATTATTTACTTGGATAAAGTTGATACTAACTTAAACCATGCTGATATGATCATCAAGTGCCTTCCTGTTAAAAAATTTATAAACTCCTTGAAAATTTTGATGTTGGATATCGGTGATCTCGGTAATTAAGGTTGTCCCATTTTTCTTGTGATTTACCAAAAAAAATCCATAATTGTTCTTTGTGCGCAGCTATGGTGACTTGACTGATTCTACTTTCCGCTTTATGAATTAGTTAAGTATTTGATTTTCCGCATCTTTGTGTGTGCTATAAATCTTTTCCCTGCTTTGTTCTTACTTTGTGTTGGGTCAAGTGCAATGATAGACGATGATGAAACCTTTCTTAATATATGTCCTTATGAGTACATGTATGTTTACCATCGCTTGTTCCAAGGTGGATAATGTTAGAATTGGATGCCCAAAATTGTGGCAGCCTCTTCTAGCCAAGCCCAAACCGTCTGACCCATCCTCATGGTGACTTGGTGAACCGGTTACCTTCTTACCTTTTCTTCATCCCTTTAATTGCTCCTTGATTGACTTTGACCCTTGTAATATATACTCCCTCTTTCAACGCCCCCTTTGTGCAGTGTATGTGAAAGAGAGCTACAACAAGCTTCATCCTCATTCTTCTTCTCTGTGACTGGAGGCGTGACCTACTCTCTATGAGTTAGTGTTTGGTTGGTGGTCTTCTCCGCTTGTCTCTTTCTTTGTGATTGGAGGCTGTTGGCCGGACTGATCTCCGGTTGTCTCCTTCGTGGGTATCACCGGAGAGTGTTAGTCGGATTACGTTTTGAGGGCTTTATCTTTGGTAAATACTTGCTGGTATTATAGTGGTCTCTCTGGTGGACTTTGGTCGGTGAAAGGTGTTTGAGCTGAAGAGTTTGTAGCCTAGATCTTCGTGGTTAATGAAGGCGAGTCGTGTTCTGGTCACGGTGTAATAGCAATACTCTTCGTGTCCTTTCTTCCCTCCGTTCAGTTGTTCAATTTTCTCTTGACTAATATTTGTTTTGCATGAACATAGCCGTGTTGGTGAAAAAGTACAGGAGGATCCCAAATTATTTAGTTATTTTGTATTAATAGATTTATAGGAGGTTGTAATTTTTGATTAATTCAAAAGTCCTGTCTTTTGTGCGGGTTCGTTCCAGGCAGTGTGATACAAAATCAACAACAGGACCAATGACCTCAGTCAATCAACTAAGCTCTATTGTGAGATTATATTAATGTAAGATTGATGTTTTATAAAGGGTAATTGTTCAAAATATTAATCGCATGGTGTGACTTTGTAAAAGAAGAAATAGTGGTGACTGCTCATAATATTAATTGTAGGAGGTGACTTTGTAATAGGGAGAGAAAAAATAGGGAGTTAAAAGGGGATAACTATTCTCACACATGTGAATGAGATGGTGAATCTCGACCGTTAAATTTTTAAAGATAATTTAATCTCAACCTCTAAATAACTTTAGTCAATTGCACATGTATGAATATGAGCTCTATTGTATATTAAATTACTTCCCCAGTTCCCCCCCCCCCCACCAATTAAAAAAATACATATCTTTTCTTTTTAGCCGTTAAAATGAGTAAACGACTTTTTAATAATTTCTTGTCAGGATATTATTTTTACCATTTTATTATTGATTTGATTACAACTTAATTGATGAGTCTTACTTTCATGTGGACATTAATAAAAAAAAACCATTGATACTTGTGGACCAAATTGCCATTTGCCATTTTTTAGGTAAATGAAAAAAAAAATTAGGACTAGTCCCAAAGCAGTCCCAATGCCTAAATTTTATATTTATTTATTTTTAGGACTAGTCCCAAAACAATCCCAATGCCTAAATTTTTTTTTTAGGACTAGTCCCAAAGCAGTCTTAATGTCTAATTTTATTTTTTTTAGGACTGGTCCCAAACCAGTCCCAATGTCTAATTTTATTTTATTTTTAGAATTGGTCTCAAACTAGTCTCAATGCCTAATTTGTTTTTTCAGGACTGGTCCCAATGCCTACATTTTTTTAGGACTGGTCCCAAACCAATCCCAATGCCTGAAAAAAATATTTTTTTTGTTAAGGGTAATATAATATTTTTAACAACAAAAAAAGTGATGTATTAAGTATTTAGCAGGTGTTGTATTAAGCATCCCCTTAAAAAATAGACATCAAAATATTTATAAAACATTCAATTAATTATGGCAAAAACTTTTAAAATAATGTCTTACGAGTATTTTATGTAAGACAAACTCTATGATCGATTCACCGTATGTTAGTGGACTAAGCTGTTAGAAAGTGATGTTCTTTCTTACGAATTAAGATCCGTAAGATGAACTCATAGAAGACTTACTAATTAATTATGCTTAATTTGAGTGTCGAGACAAACTAGTTCGTTTTTGTAGTATTTTCTTGGTAATCTGCAGTGATGATTGCCAATTAGCAACCCCATTCTTGACAATTTCGCAGTTAATCATGATACTCAAAGAGACATGTATAAACTATAAAGTATGTTAAATATTTATTTATCAACAATAATAGGTTGATAATTAATTCTACAATTATTGTTATAAGTGCATCCACGTTATTTAAAATTCTTACATAACTTCTTAGCTGGGTCTCATTACCATCTACACATTTTTCTCTTCTTAATCCACTTAAGAATATATCTTTTCATTATATAATATTTCTACATAGCTTCTTACACACAAAAAATTAAATTTAACGCATCTCAATAAAAAAAATATTTTCATTTCCCCCCCCCCTTCCCACCAAAACCTCACACATGTTTCTAGGAAAAGTTAAAAAGATACCTTTTGAAAATTCTTAGCGAAGAATACCAAAAAAACAAACAATAGTGATGCTCTAACTAATTAAGCCTTAGTAATAAATAACACAGTTGTCTTTATAACTATTGTTATAACTAATTAAGCCTTAGTAAATAACTTGTCAATTGTTGATTTAATGCATCGTAATAATGATTCAAATCATTTTACTACGGCCATTGCGAACAGGGAAATACTTTCAACATTACTTATCCTTAATTTATTATTTTAATTTTATTTTACCTTTCCGTTTTGTATATTATCGTTTAATTAAAAAAAATATCCGCGCGTTTAATGCACGGATGTAAAACTAGTAATTATAAAAGTACTTGTAAACCTATATATAGCATTTTTGTTAAGGAAGTTGTTTTTTGAAGTAATTTAGTAATACATGTATATACTTTAATGCTCTTAGTGTCCATGCATAATATTAGAAACTCACGCTAAGATATAATATGTGTCAAATGTGAAATTATTAAACCTATACAAAAAATGACATTCACTTAAGAACAAATTTATTCTTTTAAGGACACGCTCATTTAGAGACAGGGGAGTACTATACTTTCAACCAAATTATTCAGAAATTAGCTCCAACTTTCAAAGTAGTCCTTAAAGAAGGTTAACCTTGTAAATTTCTAAATCAATCTTGATAATGTTCCTAATTGATGAAGCATGTTAGATTCTTTTTTGTTGGATTGGATGGCTCGATTGATTCTTTATTTAAGTATGTATTAGTATAGGTAATACAAAGGACCAAATCTCCCCAAGTGAAACGAGTGAACCATGCGGTACAAACTGTCTGTTATTGCAACATTTGGAAAGGCAGAGGCTGAGCGCACGACATGACACGAAAGGGCATTGTTTGTGCGCGATTCATGGTTCAGTAGCAACATTTGGAAATGGCGTGGTCACGCCTTAGAGTCATGTGCAACAACGCAATGTTCAAGGGTAGTCGTGCTTGGCACGGGCGCGCCACAACAGATTTTTTAAACAATTTTGGTTTGTTTTATTAGGGCTTGAAATTATGGTTTTGTTTTCTGTATGAGTTGTAACTTTAATATGAGAGGAATTATACAGAACATCGTCCATTAACCTCAAACAACGTTTTCTCTTCCAATTCTATTGTTTGTTCTTGGCTATTATTAATTGTTTGCTTGCTTTCGCTGTTGTGCAATACTTTTTTTCTTTACCACAATACAGGCTGAAATTTTAGTATTATTCTTTTTTACCTGACAAACCATAATCCCAATTTTGATAACATTTTACAATTATTTATTTATATACTTTTTTTCTATAAGACAAATTTTTTTTACGAAAGTGTTGGAACACTACTTTGGCTAAAGACAACTGTTCTTTTCTATTTCCTCCTCTTAATGAGGGTGGGAAATTAGTTGCACCAGATATGAACGGGCGAGGGTTTGTACTTTGTTGCGGCGTTTTCAAGTGGACTGGAATCGGAGGTTCACCGGTTCAATAAAGGTTTGAGTATTTGGTTTTTAGTGAACCATGAACCGCCGGTTTCATGGTTCCAGCGGTAAAATTAAAAAAAAAGTCAAAATTCAAATGGACGGCCCAGATTGATCAAAATGGACGGCCGACCGGTTTTCATTTAGATAGTTTTTTTAAAAAAAAAAAAAATATTTTGGAACCATGGAACCTTAAACCAGATTTAAGTATCACGGTTCGAATCCAGTTCCTCCTTTTGCCCTCCAAGAACCGGCGATTCCGGAACCGTTTGTGCATGTTTAGTTGGGGGTGAAAATTTTAGATGCATAAAGATGTGATATATGTTTTCGTGCAAATAGTGCATCATAATTAGTTTGAAATATTTTACTTAAAAAGTCTATTCTCAAATATTAAATTTACAAATTCTATGAAATTTAGTCTTTCAATAATGCTAGAGTTACCATAGGGCTTTGCCTTGAAGGAAAAATGTATGTGCATTTTCAAGGTATAGTTGTTACCGTGGTGGTAACTTTGGTGCTAATCTTAGCAATGTTGTTCAATATTTTTACCATTCACTTTTGATGTAAGCACACACTATTTTTGTTTAAGTTTTGATAATTACAGTTAATTTCAATGACATTAAACGTGTACTCTTTGGTTGTAACATGGTTAGTGCAAGTATAATGGGACAAGCGGTGATATTCAGCAAATGAGAAGACCCTATTAACATGGACACTATGAGTGACCCATAAAATGATAGTGCTTTAAAATCTAAATATTTATAAAAAAGAATTTAGTAGTTAAAGGGGCGTGTTCGTGTTCGATTCAACAGCCGAGAAATCTTAGATCAGCAACATATATATGTGTATGTATGTCCCTTAGATTGGCGTATGCGGGAGGTTGATAGCAGGGTTAATACCTAGTCTCTCTTCATCACTAGTCAAATGTCCACTTAACTAGGAGAGTAGTGGGTGCTGGACCGGTAATACCAGGCTTGGCTAGTGCAGTAGTGCCAAAGAGATATCGTCCATCAATGGTGGACCTGCTATGGTCAGGGTTTTTTTTTTAATAATCGAAAGTCGTTGCCCCATTGTATATAGTTAGAGACTTGTTGATATATAAAAGTAGTTGAAACTATATTGAGAGACTAATCGTCTAATCTTGTTCATTTTTTGATAGGTATATAAGTTGTTGGCAGAAAGATGGTGGCATAGTAAAAAGGTAGGTGTTACTTTATTAAGGAGGAAACTGGAAAAGGTTGTAGGGAGAGAGAGGTGGGAAAGTAGCATGTGACTATGTGAGAGTGAGAGTTTTGCATTGAGATGGATGCTTCCATAGATAATTAAAAGTGTACTTTAGTCACACTCAGCAGGCAGAGGCAGCAGCCCAGGTCCTAAAGAAAGTCGCAGCATATATGGATGGAGGTTACTTTTAATGGCAAATTGACAATACACACTAACACTAACTCACAAAGACAGGTAATGATTTCTTTATCATGTTCATGCCATCCAACTAGGCTTCCCGGCCTCAATGCATCTTTTTTCTAAAGCAAGCCCCTCTTCAAAGCCTGACCAAAGTCAAGGACTCAAGGGATGCATGGTCCCCCATTTCTAGTGCATCTCAGTATTGTCAAAGTTTTTGTCCCATTGGCTGAAATAAGCTTGTCAAAAATCTAGGACCTCCTTTCTTTCTTTTTTCGTTTCTTGGGAGAATGGACTAGGTTATAAAGTTTAAGGGACAAAAAGCTGCTGCAACCCGGCCTGTGTCTGTGTGGTTTGTTGGTAACTTTCTCGTCTTGTTGTGGCATGGCACTCCGCGAATTGTTGAGACTTGAGACTTGAGACTTTAGAGTCGGCTTATCCTAACACTTAACACTCATTTTGTATCAAGAAAAATTAGCAATATTTTGCATCTCATTTGGTATTATCCTCTTGTCCTCTCTATTTCTAAGTTGGGGAATGAATAATAAAATGAGTGTATCATTGAAAATATACACAACATGATCGATCATTCAATTCAAGTTTCTTTTAACAGATTTTTATAGACTTGGATTTTTTATTTTTTACTTTCTCTTTCTTAATTTGGGCCAAACCAACTTCTCTTTACACTCTTTTTTTTTTCCTTTAATCAATACAAAACAAAAATAAAACATTTCAAAAACGATTTTAAACACAATGCAAATAATGGTTATAGGATTTACACCTTATTTGAAGAATGAAAAAGTCCTCCAATGCATATGTGGACGAGAGTTGTGGATATGACGTGTCAATCAATTTTTTTCACATTATTAATAAAACTGTCACTTTTTACATTTCAGTTAGAGCATCACCATCTTGAATTTGATCCTATGTGGATGCAAGTAATTAACACACTCAATCATATGTAGTAATGCATTTTCTCTCTTCATTCACTTTCATTGAAAGAGATATTTTCAATGCAACTCTACATTTGATCTTATGTGACGATCATTCTACCACAAAAATAAATTTTACAACAAAAATTAAAATAATAAGGAGTAACCAGGAAAAAAAAAAAATTTAAAAGATGACTAACTAGAATGTGAAAAATTAGCATTCATATCAAGAATGTAAAAGAAAATGGTTGACATTCCCTATCCACCGTTGCATTGAAGAGTTTTTTTCATCAAAAAATGTGAAAATCCCAAGTGACATCCATTTTTTATCCACATTTATATTTGTATTGGTGATACTCTTAAGGATGCATACATTCAAACCATCATTTTTACTTTTAAAAAAATTAAAATCCTCCCACTAGTTCTTTTTTTTTTTTTGCTTTTATTTTTCAATTCTTTGCCAAACTTTATTTTAGTGGCGGGCTCACCTCACATAAGATCCAAATTCAATTGTATTGAAATGGCTCATTTAATGGAATGTGAATGGAGAGATAGATAAAAATAGCCATGTGTGATTAAGAGTGTTAATTACTCACGACCACATAAATTCTAATCTACACGTGCATTTGTGATGCGCTAACTTTTGAGTTTTGAATGTCAATTAGATCATATTTTAGATAGATATTTGACTTATTTTTATCTAATTATTGATAATAGAATTGTAACCATTTGAAAGTACAAAAACAATCCAAGGAATTACTTGTTTGATGATTTTTGAAGGAAAAAATACATGTTAAATTTTCATTTAAAAACTATTGGTATGACTTCAAAAATAAAGACTTATTTTGGAACAAAGAAAACCTCTATTAAAATGTTGGTAAAAACTTGGGTAAGACGACCTTACGGATATTTTTTGTAAGACGGATCCTCTTTACCCGACCCACCGTTACGAATAAGGATCCATAAGACGGTCTTACAAGATACTTACCCTAAAATGTTTTTGCAAATTCTCAGGCTCCGTTTGTTTCATGGAAATAACTTCCGGAAAACGTTTTCCTCATTTTCCGGTGTTTGGTAACTTTGGAAAAATGTAGTCAAAGTAACAAGTTTTCCGAGTCAATGGAAAATTGACGCAGTGGAACAATGAACAAGGAACTCTTTCCACGAGAAATTCTTTAACAAAGCCTATAACGGCTTAGGGTTTCAAGCACAAACAAGAAAACGAAAGAACTCAAATTTTTATTCAAAAGCTGCCGAATTAATATTTAAGATGGTATTTAAATACCCTAACAAGCCAAACCCTAAAAGGAAAATAATAAATAAAAATGACGGAAAAACCCTAAAAACTTATGTGGCCCAAAACAGTAAGTAAACAACATTTTTTCGGCTTCAAAAGAACGTCTCACCAAGTTCCACCCGATGAGTCTTGTAGATCTCGTCGAAAGCTTTGATTTGATATGCGATGGGCCCCGTAATTCATCAGGACGCAAAAGTTACGCTCTGTTAAAGATCTAGTCGCGCGACCGTTAAGTGATTTATACTCGTGCTTAACGGAAACTAACGGAAAAACTGTGAAGCAACCCACCGACCCAACTTTCAGAAACTGCCGATGGCCCCCCTTAACTTCGAACTCTTCCCTTACGCTTTGCTCAAATATGTATTGGCCACTTGTTCTACATAAAAAATGAAGGATTCTTTTCCGGAAAATGACTTACTGATTCATTTTCCATAAGTCATTTTCCAAATGTTCGGGCATACTCCGCCTCCTTTCACAGTTGTACATATTTATATACATACACAATATTTCACTCAACAAATAAATTATTTAGAAATATAAATAAAGTTTGTGCACACTATTTATATTTTAATAAATACTCACTACGTCCTAAAATTAGTGTCAACTATATTATTTAGGGACATCCTAAACATTGTCAATTTTCTATTTTAAAATGTTTTTTTCATATCAATTATCATTTTTATTTGTAATTGTGACATTGAAAAAAAGATATACATTAATTTAACACTACTAATGATAAATTGAGAGTACTAAAGAAAAATTACTTAAAGTTCAACACTATCTTAAAATATTTTTTTATATTTATTCATATATAGTTTTTAGTAACATTTTTCAGAGACATCTTAAACATTGTCCATTTTTTATTTTAAAACGTTATTTTTTTATATCAATTATCAAATTTTTTATTTGTAATTGTGAGATTAAAAAAGATGGACCTTATTGATTTAACATCACTAATGATGAATTGAGAGTTACTAAAGAAAAATTACTTAAAGTTTAATACTATCTTGTATTTAATATGTGCATTTATATTAAAACAGGTGCTTCAAGCACTTTCTCTTTCTTTTTATTTTGGTTTCATGTTCAAATCCTTCTGGGCCAAGTCCCTTCGGCCCCAAAAGGCCAAAATAGATGTAGTCTTCTTCGTCTCTCTTTGACAAATCCGAAAAGATGGATTAAAAAAATGGTGTACGATCAAACTGACCAAAAATAAATAAATTAGTCAATGTGCAAACAAGCTAATAGGATTAAGAAAAAATTATGGCCGGTCCTCTTTTTCAAATTTAAATTCACTAAATTATTATATTTATATTTTTAACCGTAAAAAGTTATTTTTGAATAGAAAAAAACTACGTTATTCTTAATGAGCACGAGATATGTCAAACAGATGACTAGCATCTGAATCGCGGTTCATAGTTGTACATACCGCGGTACAAAACCTATATTTCAAATTTAATTTGTACTGCTATATATTATGTTGCACTGCGATATAAATTCTTGTTCAGTTACATTTCTTTATTCAAATACTGAGTGAATTACTATTTTTGTATTGCAGAGTATTTTTTTTATATATCGCGGTGCAAAACCTATATACAAAAACTATGAACCGCGATATATAAAAAGTTGTACTGCGATACAAATATTTATTTACTTCAATTTTTCTATTAAAACTTAAATAATGTCAAAACTAATAAATATTAATTCCTATAAACATTGGTTAACAACATATGTGCACCACGGTATATCTTTCTAAATCTTTGAATCGCGGTGAATATATTTGTGAACCGCAGTATAAAAATATGTAAAATTAATTGATGAAGGAAACTTTGCACCGCGATAAATAAATTTGCACTTTCTAAATTTTGCATCGCGAGATATAAACTTGCTGTAAAAAATATTTAAAAATGAATCTTTGAATTGCGATGCAATATGTAAAATTAATTGATGAAATTGCACCGCGATATAAATTTATACTTTATAAACTTTGCACTGTAATATATAAACTTGACGTAGTGCGCCTATTGCTCATTAATTGTATCACAGTCTTTTCACGTTTAAAAGCGACTTTTTCGATTTAAAAAAAATGTGTACTTTAGCGATTAGAAACTTGAGAAAGTGGACTGGCCCAAATTTTTCCATAGGATTAATTACTGAACTAAAAAGAAAAATGAAAAGGAAAATAAAGGAAAGATAACGGTTGTGAGTGGCATTAGGATTTAGGGACTTTATTTATTGGGTAAAATTTTGGACGGTTCCTTTTTCAAAGTTTTCAACCACAAAAGTTTATTATTTTTTTTCAATCGTAAAAGTTTACTTTTCAAAATATTGTTCCAAAAATGTCATCGTTTATTTCAACAGCTCTGGCAACATACTTTGGATTCAAAAATCACAATTGTTCCGCAACGAAACTAGAATCGACTTATCCGGTCAAGTCTCGGCGATCGAGGGGGTACGCCCCCGAGAGGTAAACAAATTTTTTTTATTTATTATGTACGAAATTATAATGTCTCAGTGTTGAGTTGAATGATTTTTCAGTAGGACGAAGACAAATGAGGAGGGGGAAGAAAAAGACTTACGACGGAGGAGATGAAAGAAGAAGGTAAAGGATATGGTCTGGTTCATTATCATTTTACATCGCGGTCCAAAAATGGATTAATAATATTTTATGTATCGCGGTACATAAAAGTTGATATCGCGGATTCGCGGTGCAACTTGAATTAGGTATATGTATCGAGGTACATAAAAGTTAATGTTGCGCTGCAATTAGAATAAACAATTAAATTTGAATCGTAGTGCAAAAATTAATGCAATAAAATTAATGGATTGTGATGTAGCGTGTCTCATGCTCATTAAGGGTATCGTTATCTTTTCGCATCCAAAAATATCTTTATCCAGTTAAACAAAAAAAAAACACTACGTTGGAACGATTAGATACTTTGAAAAGTGGAATGACCAACAATTTTTCCTTATTTATTTTTAATGGATTTTAGACTTTCTCTTTTATTGTCTAACCAACATCTTTCTTACACTTTTTTAAAAGAAAAATACCAAAAAATCCTACTAACAAATTATCAAATCCCAAAAGTAAGATGAAAAAATAATTTGTTTAAAGTAAGATGAAAAAGTATGGGTAAAATGATATTAAAGTAAAATAAAAATATAATATTGACTTGGTTATTAATATTGGTATAGTGTGTAGTTACATTAAAGTTCATATATATGTGACTCATAAGTAAAGTAAGATAAAAATATAAGACTAAACTCATAAAAGTGATGTCCTAAAAATGAAACTTTCAAACAAGATAATATTTTTGAAACGAGCAAATAAGAAAAGCAAGACAATAATTATGGGACGAAGACAATATTACTTTTTAATGAAGTTAATGATAATAAAATTGTATTATATATAATAATAATAATAATAATAATAATAATAATAATAATAATAATAGCAGCAACAACTAGAACAACGATATCGGTAGCATCAATACTTTTAATAATATTATTATTATTATTAATATTATTATAATAATTATAATTATGACAATCGCTTCTAGTACTATTATAACTACAATTTCATAAAGTTATAAATAAGTTAACGAAATTATTAAAATAAGATTGTATGGATAGAATTTTTATTTTTTGTTCCTTTCAACATGATGATTTTTTAAAGAGGCTTTTTATATTATTTTAATAATAATAATGATGCGTCCAAAATCTTCCTGGATGCACTGGGTCGGTCCAATCAAGATATCTGGCTTTCAACGTATCTTATTCCCTCAAAGCCCAAATCTGCAATAAGTGAAATAAGCGAGTGAACTAGGCCACTCCCCAGAATCGGCCTGATAAAGCTAAATAAGAATGTATTTTAGCAGAGTTTCGGCTAGAGAGTAGAAATTGCATACCTTTCCTCTTCATTTTCTGGGGGTTTTATAGTTCTTGGGAGAGCGCAATCTCTTAATCGCCTTAACGCTCTTAGCGTCTATTAATGGTGGTGGCATGAATGGCGGGCACATTAACTGCCCCATTAACTCCTCCATTAATTACCACGGTCTGAATGGAGAGTTTCCCGGACACAACCGTCCTCAACTTAACTAGAACTCTTGCTCAGACGTAACCGTCCTCAACTAGTAACAGTTCTCATATTAGCGAGCATAGCAAATCATGCTCGCGTCTTGATTCTCCATTGGTTAAGCCCCAACTTGACCGTAATTGGTAAAGGTCAATACCGTGCTCGCTTGCTCGAATAATGTCTGTTTACCCAACATATGACCCATGATTTGGGCCTATTGGGCCGGGTAGTTCAGTAGCCCCTTACTCCGTGTCCACCGAGTATTCATGCTCATGACGAGGAGGAACTTAAAAATCAAAGCGTATCCCCCGAATAATTGAACTTTTCACTGCATGATTTAATTTGTCGCCGAGTAAAGAATTTCGAATATTCGGTAACCCAAAGGATATTCAGGAAAGCGTGCTCAAGAAGCTCAGCCGTCAGCCGCCGTTTATGGAAAAGACAGACCCGTTTCTCTATAACTCATTAAATGCTGCCTCGTAAAATGAGCCTCGTTTTAAGAGCCCGATGATGAGTACCCATCAACCGGCGGTTTTGCGGAGTATAAAAAGCAGAATACCCCCCTCCTTTCAAACTTTACCATTTGCGAAATCTTCTAAAAACCTTGAGAGAGAAAATCAATTGGCACGTCTGCAAATTCCAATCCAAACCAAGCATCCAGGCTCAATCTTCCACAGCGCTTCCAAATTCGAAATCAAGATCCCGCACAAACATCAGGTACTTTCGCTCTTCCATTTCCCTTTTCTCATCACAATTTCTTCTTTTCTGTCTTGAATTAGGGTTCTGGCTGTGTTCAACCCTTTTTAACTTTTCACAAACTATTCAAACACGTAGATATAACAACCCCATCTTCAACTCATTTTGCCCCCTTCTATCTGTTAGCCACTTCGAACTAAACCAAGGGAATCGAGAAATTTGTGATCGATGCCCTGTTCACTGATCTCACAACCTGCTACCAATCTTCCAACTGTCCCAACCAGCACTACCAGCCGCGGGACTAAACGTCACCAGCCTGAGACCAGTCAACCCACAACAACTGCTATCCCGATTCCCACCACGCAAAGAGTTGAAATGCGACCCTTCGCTGTCATCACTATCGAACCAAGTGAAAGTCCGAGAAGAGCGAGGCGCGAGCGAGATAAAGGCGTGGTCGAGGAAGATACTCCTCCATCCCATCACGGCAAAGGAGAATTTCCTTATGCTGACGACGAAAGAAAGTTCTTTGCCCTCATTAACGAGCTTGCCAATGTACCCGATCTCCACAACATCAACATAAACAAACGGAGTGGATTTCAAGCCACTACAGGCCTCGGATTAATGAAACGACTCCATCATAGCGGAGTCCAGAAGAAAAGTGGCGAGCAAGCGAGCTCTGTCTTGATCGGAGAAATGGGAATGTGTATGACTGAGGTAAAGTTTTCTTCTTACAAACCCATGTTCCTTAACATTCTCCTACTCTTAACAACCTCTTTTCTTATAGATTGCCAACAAATCAATTTTAATGTACGAGCGCCTGGTAACCAATCTTAACACCAACACCGCCCTAACCAATGAAAAGAATCAGCTAGAAGAGAAAGTCAACTCCCTTCGAGCTGAGCTGAAGACTACCGAGGAAAGTCTTACCAGCAAGGTTACCGAGCTCTCCCAACTCGAAGCAGAAAAGAAAACTCTGGAATCTCATTTGAATCTCTCAAAGAAGTCTGAGGAAAAAGCTATGAACAACATAGCCGGGGTATGCAAGGATCTTCGATCTTGCCAAGCTAAACTGGAGGCTGCCAATGCCATGATCACCAAGCTGGAAGACAAACTACAAGTAGCAGATTCCCGCTTGGGTAAGGAACAAAAACAAGCTATCATCGAGGACTTCAGGGGCTCTGTGGAATTTGCAAACTTGGTGGAAGCCGAAGCATACCCTTTCTTTCTTCAGGGTATCAATCACGTCTTTGGGTTCCCCCTCCTGTTGCTGAATCCAATGTAACCGAATTGATGACCCATATCTGGAAGTCCCAGGCTCCCCTAGCAATAGACGACAATGCCTCCAACCAAGCTGAAGATAATGAAGTGACCATCCTTGAAGCCACCACCGAAGAAGCAAATGAAACAACCCCAACAACCCAAAACAACACCGCTGCTCCAAGTGCTTGAAACTAATGTTTTGGCCTGCGTGCCCTGAATCCTCAAACAATTTATTTTTAAGTCTGTGATATTTCGCTATTCTGTTTTTCTTGTTGGCTGAATGCTTTCCTTCATTTCTGTCTAATTTCGAGCAAAGTCAACTTTTGCTAGTGAGAAATTACTATACCGCCCCCATTCGAACACCAACTATTTCATGTGCATAAAGCCCTTTATGCTCAGAAAAGAGAATAATCGAATACACGGGGAAAACGACTATCTCGAACACCAACTCTTCTCGCGAGCATAAATATCTTATGCTCGCAAGAGAAAATAATCGAGATAGACAATCCAGCTCGAACACCAACCCTTTGGGCGAACAGGAACCATCCCGTGCTCGCCAAAGAGAATAATCGAGGCAAACCGAAATAACCGACTCAAACACCAACTTTCAAAATAAAATTGAAAGCATAATTGAGCTTTATCATTATCATTTGCCGCAAGAAAAAAATCAAAGAATTACATACTGCTAAAGTCAATTACCAATAGTATTTCTTCAAATGATCTACATGCCATGGATGTTTCAATTCGTCCCCATCCTCGGTTCGCAACATATAAGTGCCTTCTTTAATAATTCTAACGACCTGAAAATGACCTTCCCAATTTGGTGAAAGCTTCCCCCACTCAGCTCGATGACATGTTGCCTCAATCTTACGGAGGACCCAATCGCCCACAGCAAATGACCTACCACGAACCCTTTTATCGTGGTGGGCCTTTGCTCGCTGCTTGTAGTTAGCCATTCTCATCTTAGCCTCCAGCCGTTTCTCCTCCAACAAATCCAGATCGGCTACCCGAGCTGCATTGTTGGACTCAATGTTGTAATGCAAAACCCTATGAGTAGGCATATGCATCTCTACAGGAGCCATAGCATCAAACCCATAAGCCAAGGAAAAAGTTGTTTCTCCTGTTGGACCCCTAACTGTCGTTCTAACCGCCCACAAAGCTGAAGGCAGCTCGTCTACCCATCTTCCTGCCTTATCCTCTAAATTTCGCTTCAAAACATGCAGAATTTGTTTATTTGCAGCTTCAGCCTGCCCATTGCCTTGGGGGTATGCCACCGATGATTGCCAATGCTTCACACGCATCTGCTCGCATGTTTTAGTGAACTTTTTCAGAAAATTGAGTCCCATGATCAGACACAATTGCTCGGGGAACACCAAACCGACACCATATATGTTCGTGAACAAAATCAATGACATTAGCTTCGCTAATGGTCGCCAAAGGCTTTGCTTCCACCCACTTAGTGAGGTAATCAACAGCGACCACTGCATACTTGAACTTTGACCGAGCCACAGGAAATGGGCCAATTAAGTTTATCCCCCACATGTCGAATGGCCACGAGGCTACAACAGGAGTCTGCTCGGTGGATGGCAACCGTGGTATATCTGCATAACGCTGACATTTGTCACACCGTCGAACGTACATTTCAGCATCTCGTCTCAAAGTTGTCCAGTAGAATCTGGCTGCCAAAACTTTTTCTGCCAATGACCTCTGACCAGGGTGACCTCCACATTTACCTTCATGTATCTCTCCCAGAATACCTTCCGTCATCTCTGGACGCACGCATCTCAACAGAGGTCGAGTGTATGAGCGCCTGTAGAGAATGTTATCCAGAATAACATATCGGCACGATATCTTCTGAATGGTTCTGGCCTCTTTTTTGTCCTCGGGCAACACCCCTTGCTCGATATAAGCCTTGAGTTCATCTATCCAACACTTTGCAGCCGGCTCGATGTCCATGATCACCTCCTTTTCGATAACAGGTACTTCCAGATGCTCGATCATGACTCCCGGATGCAAAGATTGAATTTCATCTTCAGCCATCTTGGACAAATAATCAGCTTGCATGTTATCTTCCCGAGCAATTCACACCAATTCCCAGTAGTCAAAATCTTTCAAAATCTCCTTCACCATCGCACAGTAACGAACTAAAACCGGATGATGAACCGCATAATTGCCTCTGACTTGATTTACCACCAGCTGGGAATCACAGTACACAATCACTTCACGCACTCCTATATCCTGTGCGAGCTCAAGACCAGCGATTAACGCCTCATATTCAGCCTGATTGTTAGAAGCTGGAAATTTGAAGCGTAATGCTTTCTCGAATTCTACATCTTGCTCGGGTGGGACTAATACCAGCCTGGCACCACTTCCAAATCTGCTCGCCGAACCATCAACATGAAGCTCCCAACAGTACTCTGGTCGTGGTTTTGGGCTTGGAGCACTCGCTGATGTCGCTTTAGATGATACTTCTTCCTCGCCAGAAACCTTGAAGCTTGTTTCAGCCACAAAATCCGCTAAAGCTTGTGCCTTAATTGCTCGCCGAGGTTGATAATCAATATCAAACTCGATTAACTCGATTGACCAAGTGAGTAGGCGACCAGAAGTATCCGGCTTGTGCAAAATCTTTCTCAAAGGCATATCAGTGTACACAACAATCGAATGTGCAGAAAAATAAGCTCGAAGTTTCCGAGCAGCAACAACAAGCGAATAAGCTAACTTTTCTGCATTAAAATATCTTCCCTCTACATCAGTAAGGGCTTTCGAGACATAATAAACAGGTTTCTGAACATTACATTCCTCCCTAATCAAAACGGCTGCTACCGCCTGCTCAGTAGCTGCTAGATACATGAACAGCTTCTCCCAAAAAACCGGGCTACTTAGCAAAGGAGGACTCCCCAAATATTTCACCAACTGCTCGAAAGCCTTCTGGCACTCAGGCGTCCACTCAAACCCCTTATTTCCACGGAGAACTTTGAAGAAAGGCAGGCACCTTTCTGCCGATCTAGAGATAAAACGACCAAGGGCTATCACCCTGCCGTTGAGCCTCTGTACGTCCTTTATACAGCGAGGAAGCTTCATGGTGACCAACGCCTTGATTTTCTCAGGATTAGCCTCAATGCCCCTCTCAGTCACCATAAATCCGAGGAACTTGCCGGCCTTCACCCCGAACACACACTTGCTCGGGTTCAGCTTCATGTTATTCTTCCTAAGATTGGCAAAGGTTTCGCCCAAGTCTACTGTGTGCTCATGCCCTTTAGTCTTAACCACCATGTCGTCGATGTATGCTTCAACATTCCTCATTGCGAATATCTTATTCACCATCCTCCGATAGGTGGCTCTGCATTTTTCAAGCGAAAGGCATCATTTTGTAACAAAGAGCCTTATCGTGCTCATCCATTTTAACTTGGTGATACCCAGAGTAGGCATCAATAAAACTGAGAAGCTCGAATCCCGCTATAGCATCCACCAGCTTATCGATTCGAGGCAAAGGATAACAATCCTTTAGGCCTTTATTCAAATCCGTGAAATCTGCGCTTGGTTGGATTTTTGACCATCACCACATTAGCCAACCAAGTTGGGTAATGTATCTCTTCGATGATATCAGCGTTAAGCAGCTTTTCAACCTCCTCCTTGATCGCTTGATCTTTCTCTTAAACCACGGGCGGATTGGTCGGATTTGGATCTACATTAAGGCGATGCAAGGCTCGCTCACCCTTGCATGTCTTCGGCGCCAAGCAAAAACATCAAGCGTCTTGCAATTGCTTGACCAAATTCGTCAGAGCCTCTGACAAAGCCTTGCCAATTTTATCTTACGCTCGGGGTATGCGAATTGATGATCACTTATTCGAGCTCGTTGGCTCATCTCGCATTTGGAGTGTATCACACTCCACCTTTTCCTCTCTTCGGCTCGATCCTCGGCCTTATCGGTGATCTAATGGCTTCAACTTGTTCTTCCAATCCCTCCGGCGTCAATTTATCAACATTCTCCACAACCTTCTCCACACTAGCCTCATCTTGTTAACTTGCTCCCGACTTCAATGTCGGCGGAGGAATTGTTCAATCGGCTAGAGATACTCGCACCAATCGCAACTTCAATGTCGGCGCTGCATCCACCTTCAAGTCTTCATGTACCATCGCAATGCGATGGCCGCGAGGTCTCCTTGGTAGATTATCTTTTGCTCACCATCGTCCAAGGTTAACCATTTCTTTCTTTGGAAATCCGCACATACTCGTCCGGCTTCTTAGCGTTCCACTCACAGTCGGTGTAGAACTTTGCTCGTGATGTGGGATTGATGCCACCATCTGAAACTTTGCCATGCTCGGCACACCCAGGATTATGTTATAGGGAGACTTCAAATCGATCACCATGAAAGTGATCTTCTCAGCGTCTTGCTCCCTCGCCAATGAACACTTCCAACTCAACCGTACCTTTGGCCAAGGGACCTTATGGTTGGTAAATCCTTCAATGTCGTATGGTTTTAGGTCATCACTCGGCTCGAGCCTGAAACAAGAATAATACATCACGTCTTGTCCACCAAAATTACCCGGCCATCCACCGGAAGCGATCAAAGGTTCACCGGCCACATTACTCGGTAGCTTGCTCTCCATCTCCACAACTTTGGATAAAGAATATATTTGCTTTTAGGCTCTTCATCCATTATAACATTGATTATCCCTCTGATCGGCGGGGCTTCTCTCCTGGGTGCATTCCCCCTATTACCTCCATCTCGTTTGAAGCGGTCCAACCGCCCCTCATTAATCAATTTTTGAATGGCCTTCTTCAACGGCCAACATTCCTCCGTGGTATGCCCATAATCATCATGATAGGCACACCGCTTTGTTTGATCCCGTTCACTAGCTGTCGCCGGGTTCATGCGAGGTGGATTAGGAAGTTCATTTCTTATTTCATACATTATGTCCTCGCGTAATGTGTTAAGCGAGTCGATCGATCGATTCGAAGAAATTCCTTTGGCCGATCATATCTGGACTTGCTTTTATTATAACCTCCATTCCCTGCCTGGCCACTTCCCTTGGGATTTCCACCAGCTTCACTACTCTCCTTTTTCTTCTCATTTTTTGCTGTCTCCCCGACACACCACTTCTGTGCTCGCATGAGCATTTCCGCTTGCGTTTTTGGCTCACGCATGCTCAACTCTGATCGTAGGCCACCTTCACCTTCAAGGAAACCAGTTTCAAAGCATAGGGTTACCTCCTGCTCGGTCAACCCTGGAACTTGCTCCAACACCTTGGTAAATCGCTCAAGATAGCTCGCTGTGGACTCATGCGCCCCCTGCTTAACCTTTGACAAGTCGGCCCTTGTCTTAGCCAGTGTGCCCGCCGTTCCAAAATCCGCCAAGAATTTTGCTCGCAAGTCAGCCCAATTATTAATTGATCTTCGTGGCAGAGCTCCCATCCAGGCTAAGGCTTTTCCCTGCAAAGCGCCCACAAAAGCTCTAATTTTCAAAGCTTCATCTGAAGTCACCAGGCCAATCTGTGACTCAAACGACATCAACCAATCCCTTGCCTTCGTTTTGCCCGTATATTCCTTAATATTTGGGAATATAAGCCCCTGTGCTGGCGGAGCATTTTCAATCCAGGGCGCTAACGGGCTAGCTGACGTACCCAAGAAATTGCCATCTAAAGCTTTGCCTTGTTCCCAGGCTTCCATTCGATGCTTCAATTCTTCAAAATCCTGCATGTTTATGGAACCAACTGATGCGTCCAAAATCTCCCTGGATGCACTGGGTCGGTCCAATCAAGATACCTGGCTTTCAACGTATCTTATTCCCTCAAAGCCCAAATCTGCAATAAGTGAAATAAACTGTGAACTAGGCAGGGGCACTCCCTGCAAAAGCCCTCCGGCGCAAGAATCAGCACAATAAAGCTAAATAAGAATGTGTTTTAGCAGAGTTTCGGCTAGAGAGTAGAAATTGCATACCTCTCCCCTTCATTTTCTGGGGGTTTTATAGTTCTTGGGAGAGCGCTTAATTTGCTCTTAATCGCCTTAACGCTCTTAGCGTCTATTAATGGTGGTGGCATGAATGGCGGGCACATTAACTGCCCCATTAACTCCTCCATTAATTACCACGGTCTGAATGGAGAGTTTCCCGGACACAACCGTCCTCAACTTAACTAGAACTCTTGCTCGGACGTAACCGTCCTCAACTAGTAACAGTTCTCATATTAGCGAGCATAGCAAATCATGCTCGCGTCTTGATTCTGCTCGCTGGTTAAGCCCCCAGCTCGCTAACTTCGTAATTGGTAAAGTCAATACCATGCTCGCTTGCTCGAATAATATCCGTTTACCCGGCATATGACCCATGATTTGGGCCTATTGGGCCGGGTAGTTCAAATAATAATAACATTAATCAATACATTCTACTAAATTATTGTCCTACAAATTACTTGTTTTGTGAATTTTTAAAAATACTCCATTACAATGTCCAATTTAAATAATACAATTGGAGTACATGTTAAATTATCAATTTGATTAAAAAAAACATCCAATTTGACTCAAAACCAACTATGACAATAATTTAGGAACGGAGGGAATTCAAAATAATAATTACGCCATACTAGTATTATTATTATGTACAATACAATTTTATCACCATTATCATCATTGAAAAGAAAATAAGATTTCATCGAAAATAAAAACTTTTATTCTAACGATGTTAGTAGAAAAGCGTTAACTTTTTGACTATTTTTTACTAAAAGTTTAACTTTGAGGTTTTTTTAGATAGAAACATTATTTTTGAAACTTTTTTGACATGAGAATTTTTAGTAGGATTGTTTTGTATTTCCCCCCTTTTAAAATCATAACAAGAAAAACTTAAAGGGGTAAACTCATGCCGGACAAATTTGATAAATTTTCAATCGCTACAGTAACTCATTTATTTTTGTTATCGAAAAAAATCACTTTTGGCGGCGAAAAGATTACGATACCCTTAATGAGCCTGATATGCACTGCAGATCACTCACTCAAATGCATTGCACTGCATCAATTTTTTGCACCACAATGCATTATTTTAATTACCTAACCCATTTTTGCATCGCGATATATCAATTTTAATTACTTAATCTAATTTTGCATCGTATTACAAAATGATAATGAACTAGACCATAATGTCCTTCGTTTTTCGTTTCTACTGAAAAATCATACAACACAGAACAAATCGATCCTCGTTTCGTTGCTCAACAATCGTGATTTTTGAACTCCAAAGTGTTGGTCGGAGCTATTGAACAAGACAACCTGAGTATTTTAAAAACAATATTTAAAAAATATACTTTAGCGACTAAAAAAAGAACGAAGAATTGTAGATCCAATATTTTGAAGGAAAAATGGTTAATTTTGCCATTGTATTTTGACCAATCATTACATTTTGCCACTGACTATTTCTCGAGCAAAATTATCACTGTACTTGAAATGAGAGATTCAATTTTGTCATTATCACTAATTGTCATCCAATTTTTAACGGAATTAATTTTAGTTGCATCCCCTAAGATTTTTTAAAATGTAAGAAGATGCTTAATGATAGTTGAAGTTAAAAACTAAATGATTTATGATTCTTAAATTATCTTTTTTTTTCTCTTTTAGAGATTAAAAAATATATTTTATGAACAAAAAAAATAAAAGAATGAATGAAATATAAAAATGCAAATAAGAAGGAAAGATATATTTTTCCTGAATAAAAAAATAAGAGAAGAATATTAATAATACAATAGGACATAATAGCTCACTTACAATAGACAAAATCTATTTATGAGATTAAATCGTTTTAAAATATTTAACGGTTGTGATTCATTACATGTGTGTAGGTCCTTTTCATTAATAAAATATGTATTAAATTATTAAAAATTACTTAATAATTATTAAAAACAAATGAAAAAAAGTATTTAATTAATTTTTAATAAATAAATTATGTATTTAAAAAATTCAATAAATTAACAAATACTTATTAAATAAAACATATATGACTTAAATCATCAAATAACATAAAAAAATTGTAAAAAAATATTCTTATAACAAAAAAGAGTATTATTCGAAAAAATAAAATTAACACGTCACAAATTTCACGGTGGTTATTATAGGTTGAATTAAAACTTTTATTTTTTATAATCTTATCTTTATAATTCCCACTAATAACGGATTTTTAAAAACGTTAATAAAAAATAATTTATAATTTTAGTCAATTCTCTTTACAAAATTATATTATATTCAATTAATGAGTGTTAACAACTAGATTTAATGAATTAATTGTTTTAAAAATTTATTAATCGATTAGATTTCCTTTAAACATATTATTTTTTTAATAATAATAATTATTATTATTATATTTTTATTATATGATTCATTCAGACGAAATGTATATACTAAATAATTTAAATATTGATCTCTTATTTTTTATTCAAACAATATATCCTTTCTTCTTATTTGTATTTTTATATTTTTTCATTCTTTCATTTTTTTTGTTTATAAAATGGTTTTTTTAACACTTAAAAGCACAAAAAAGGGACTCCCTTACTGTTTATAAATCAAAAAGCAATCTACTTTTTAACATCAACAATTGTTAAGAATATTCCAACATTTTGAAAAACTTTATGGGAAAGAACTGAAATTAATTCCGTTAAAATTTGATGACTATTAGGGATAATGACGAAATAACATCTATTTTTAAAATTACAATAATAATTTCGCTCAAAATATAGTAAAATGACAAAATCTAAAAATTCATCAAAATACCGTGTCAAAATTAATCACTTTTCCATATTTTGAACTTGTAACTTTTTTGGCACTTTTTGGGCCTGGCAAGTGGAGCCATTCTCTGCTGAGCTAAGCCCAATTAAATAGTAAGACCAAATTGGCCCAGAGCTGAATTGCTTATGAAGGCTCATATATAAAAAAATTGTATGCTGTACACGATTTCCCGCCATTTTCTTTCTTTTTGCCTTTTTTTCACTTTCTTTTTAGCGGCAAAACCTTTTCAATGGCGGCAGACTTAACCTACTTGCAATTTCACATTTCACCAATCTTAGGGAACGTCATGAGTTCGAGAAAGCTTACTTTAATCTCAACGGCAACTCTTTTTGGAGCCATCGCCTCCGCAATCGCGATCCGTTTCTTCCTCAACGCTAAGAAGAAAGTTTCAGCCGCCGATTCGACATCAAACGGTGTAGCCGAGAGTAAATCATCGGCTCCAAACCCCTTCGATCCTTCTAAACGTCAAGGGTAAGTTCACAGTACCGTCCTTGTTTCTCGAAAAATTTGAAGGATCGAAAATCATACTTATGCAGAAAAGGAAATGCAGTACTTAAAATTTAAATGAATTATGTTCAAATTTGATTCCGCTGATTTGTACTTGCCAGGTATTTATCCTGGGATGATTATTTCATGGCAATTGCGTTTCTATCAGCTGAGCGGTCGAAGGACCCTAACAGGCAGGTCATGCGTCTAACATAATCACTTAAAACGCCAACTTCAAGTCAATTTCTTCGCTTACCTGCTACTCCTGCAAAGACTACTGTACTGTTTTGGGATCTTTTACTTTAAGAGTCCACTTTCAAAAATTATGCCTACAATCTCCATAACATTTCAAATTTACCCATCATTGTAATTAGATCAACTCTAATACTAGTTATATCACCCTTAATTATTAGACTTTTCAAACGTGAACTTTTTGAGTGGAACAGATGGAGTAATCAAAGTGTTTTCATACAAATTCCTCCTTTTATGTTGCAGTGGATGTCTTATACTTTTCCAGTGTTTTGTTGTCTTAATATGGTAATGCGCTTGTCATCTCAATCCAATTTATGTATGTTTAAGATGTAATTAATCTCATACAATCTATTCTTTTAATCTTTTTGTGCTTCCTGTTGATTGTTCTGTTTACCTTTGATGAGCTATTGAGCCTCTGCCATCAAACTTTTTCAAGATAGTATGTTTCAATAAGAGTTTGTTCATATGTGTATTCTTGTTGGGGATGACCTTAGCAATTGGCAATTGTGTTGTTAGTTAACTTCTTTGCAATGACATTTTGTTCTTTTGATTCAGATTAAGATGTTGACACGATTTTGCATATTTTTTTCTATGCTCTAGGTTGGTGCATGCTTGGTGAGTCAAGAAGGAATAATACTTGGTAAGATTGCTTGGTGGTATTGCTATTCCATTTTTGTGTCTGCTAATAGAGAACAAACAATATATTGGAGCACTCCCATATTATAGTGTTCAAATGCTTACAAATTTAGGCTATATTCAGTATTTGTATGTGGAATGTTTATCCAAATTTATCAGCAGAATAGTTCTCATCTATTAACAGGTTTCTATAGTGGCTTGACTGTTGGCATATACTATTTTTGCTGTGTATTTATATAAGGAAAGTGGTAAGAATGTGGCTCTATTTCTCTTATTTGAACCTAAATGCTAAAACTGGTTTGCTGACCAAAATACTGGGATCCCTCTACTTCAGAGGTATTAGATGCAGTAAACTTTATGTCTGTAACATAATCTTAGTCGTCGTAGGGATGCTAAGAACCGTTGCATCCCGTTTTCCCGAGACTTTTTGCTTATGTAGCTAAGGTAGTCTTCTCTTGTATCATTACTCCTAGTTTCTCTAAAAGGGTCAGGCAATTCAATTGTTTTAGTTTTCAATCTTTTGTATGTTTTCCATGTTCCACTAGATCAAACAACAATGAAATCTCTTTTCCAATACTACTACCAAGCACAATGGAGGTCGCCTTTATTGCTGTGCTTGCATGACTAAAGTGTCCTTCGTTCTTTTTTTTTGTTTTAATCCAATTATATTTTTTATAGTAGTGATAAGGATACAAATTTTTGTACAATCTTTTCGTCCCAACCGAGGTGGCAAGCATATGATTGGTTAGATATCACATGACATAGCCTGTGATGCCACCCTTTAACCCATCACATGCTTCACATCTAGATTGTGTACAAAAATGTTTGTATCCATTTTCCTATTTTATATCATTGGGGGCAAAATTAATATGTGGTGAAAGCCGCTCACTGCCCAAATCCCAATGGCCACCACTCCACTTGTATGCACATGAACTTTTCAGTTCTCTTTCCAAAATTTTCAATTACGAGTACTGCTGGGTTAGGTTTGGTATTTGCAGCATTGTGGTTTTTTAAGTAGCAAACTGGTTGTACCTTGGTTTGTACAGATCTTATATCACATTAGTCTCTTAAGTTTATGATGTACTAGTTTTCATTATCACAATGAAGTCCTATAGTTGATACTTTTGACATTTATGTTCTGTTATATTTAGCTAGGCATTGGCTATAATGGATTCCCACGTGGTTGTTCCGATGACAAGCTTCCATGGTCAAAAGTATGTATCTTAATGAAAATTTTTGAACCATGCTAAGACTTATCCAACAACCCAGTGATAAGGGTTTCTTGATGTCATTACTGATTGTCTCATTCTAACTGATCATCTGATATTTCAGAAATCCAAGATTGGGGACCCACTAGAGACAAAATATCCGTAAGTGATATGTTTCATGAAATCCATCTTGAACTGAATCCAATCATAATAAAATTAAGCCTTGAAATAAGTGTATGGTAAACCATATAAGTCATTTGTGGTGCATTTTTCAAAACTTTGTTATATGAACCTGTGCACACTTCAATGAGTTGTCATTTTAATTTGTTTTCTCCTGTAGTTATGTTTGCCATGCAGAAGTGAACGCTATCCTGAACACGAATCATGCATCTGCTGCAGGTCAGGTTAGTCCAATCTAGTTATCTTCATTCAATGTTTTCTTGATTGTGTATGGCGGAGGGGAAATGCAATTCTAACAAGAAACAGCAGGATCACATTGTTTTAAAAGAAAAACAAACTTCCAGTTAGTTTTTATTGCTGATTCTGCAGCTGCATTTGATTAGTTCACTTAATAATATGTTTCTGTTCCTGTTGCAGAAGCTTTATGTAACAATGTTTCCTTGCAACGAATGTGCAAAAATAATAATTCAGGTGAATAACATTTATCCTTAGTGACACTGTTTGCAATATAGTCCTCTGTATGGTTGGAGAGGTTGAACGACTAACCTCAATTGTGGTGGTTTTCTTCCCAGAGTGTGAAGGAGGGGGGTATGGTTGGAGAGGTTGAAAGATATCTTTTAGTATATCTTTCTATTAAGTCTGATTAACTTTTCTCCCACATTGTCATGGTTTTGTTGTTGTGAGGCACTTTTTCACTTCTTTTTGTTGATTGCAGTCTGGTGTTTCTGAAGTTATCTACTTTGTGGAGAAAAGGTTGGAAATTTCAGATATTGCTTATGTTGCTTCTCACAGACTTCTGTCAATGGCAGGTGTGAAGGTAAGATACTAAGATTAATGGTTTCGTTCCTTTCCTTTTATTATGTGAAGTTATCAGAGATTTTTCATATAGAAGTTAAAATATCTCGCTTAGTTCTTTTGCTTCACTTTGATTAGTCTTGTAACTAGCTTATTTATCCTATGCCCACTTTTTGTTGACAGTGTTTGGTTCTGTTAGACTGAATTGTTGTGGTTGCTTGAATTAATTTTGTTTCATTCAAAGAAGTTATTGAGTAGATATGAATGCTTCGGCATACAATAGGTTGTTCTATTTTGCAATCTAGATTTTGAGATGGCTTATTGTTTTCTTTCCCTTGTGGTGTAGGTCAGGAGACATCAACCAAGAATGAATCAGATTTTACTCAAATTTGAGCAGACTTAAAGAGTTCTTGCGTGATACAACTCAACTGCCGTAAGGTAATGTTTGCAGCTCATCCCCTGCACATTGTCGTGCATGTCTCCAGTAAATAGCCTTGGCACATTTGCCTGGCCATTCCCTTTCCAGAACAAGTATACAGAATCCCAACATTGAATCTCTCTCTCTCTCTCTCTCTCTCTCTCTCACACACACACACACACACTCACACTCACACACACACTTCTCTTTTACAACACACTACTTTAACATTTTTGTTTAACTTGGTAGTGGGTTTTACAGGCATTGGTAAAAGAAAGCATATTACACATTACACCAGGGATATAATGGAGGAGTTGGTGCCAGAATTCAGATCCAGAATTTACATCTCAGCACTCTATGCTAATATATCACTAACTTGGTTTCGCTTGCTTAAACTTTGGTGATCACTGATTTTATACTCTCCTAATATAGGATATAGTTCATGGAAACAATGTAGCTGGCATGTTATTGGATGTGTTGTGATAAGTTTATACCTCCTAGTTTTTATTATGAGAAACTTTTAGGTGCTTTCTAATAGAGTAACTGGGAATGGTTCATGTCAAGCTCAAGTCTTTGCCAATAGAACGATGTCAAGTTTAAGTTTTTGAGACAGTAATTGATTTACATAGTTGCACTTCCTCCAAAGTGTCATCCCCCTCCCCTCCCTCTCTTTCCACACAAATTTTCAAGTTAACCAAGAAAGAGCAGAGATGAATTGAACACGGAAATTAAAATAAGATCAAGCAAAACTTGGAAGAATTAAAGCTGGGAATAGGGGTGGCAAAATGGGTGTTATGGATCAATGGATAATAGGCTATTATTCATGGATAACCATGGATAATGGTCTATTATCCATTGATCCATAACACCCATTTTGCCACCCCTAGCTGGGAAGAAAGGGACGAAGAAAGAGAAACTTATAGTTTCTGGTGGAGAGGAGGGTGAACTAGCGGAGGTTGGAGCATTGATTTTGGTGGCGTGAGGAGCTTGAAAGATAAATGAACTACCATTGAACACAAAAATTGTCAAAACAACAATTAAAATAAGATCATTGGCAAAACTTGGTAGCCAAATCAAACACAAACCCAATAGAAAATTAAAGCTGGGAAGAAAGGGAAACATAGGGTTTCTGGCGGAGAGGGGGTGAACCGGTGGAGTATTCGGCGACGGAAGGAGCTTTGATTCCGGGGGAGAGAAACATAGAGGGTGGCTATAGAGAAGAAAATAGAGTAAGGGAAAAAGCTTGGGTTTTGTAGATGCAGAAAACCCACTCCAAACACCATAAGAAATCGAAAACCCATACCAAATAGCTCGCGAGGAAGGATTCATAAAAGGAAGAATAGGCAGAAGAATATCACACTGGAAGAAAAGGAGGAGGCAAGTGACAACTGACTTTCACACTCTTGGATATTCAAATAGATTACAAGATCTAAGTAATACAATAAATCATGATTAGTACTTATCCTTTATCAATTGCACACGTATTTTACAAACTGCAAACTGCTTTATAATATGGATAGAAGATGAATTCGAACGTGACTAGAAGTTTTAAGACTATAATTGTATAAAGTTCTTTTTGACCCATGGTACAACTTTTTAATGCTATCTGTGTTTTAATAATGGCACTACCCTTTTGTTTTCAGTCGTATGGCCAATGTGTTCACCAAACAGCAGAAAATAACATTCATTTTAATTGAAAATGATCTTTAGAAATTGTTTTTTGGAATTTATTTTCGAAACAAACAGAGCCTAAGCCACCAAATCAATTCATAATTGTTTCTGCAGCCAGTAGCCAGAGATGATCACCATCATTTTCAGCTGAAGGTTTTGGAGCTGTATTAATGAAAGCCTTAGCCACAGTGGTAATTAAAAAAAGAGTAAACAGTTTTAGGAGTGGAAACATACATCTCTGATCTCTGATAGATGGCCATGACTTAAGTGATGAAGAGGACACCAATAATAGGTTTAAATGAGCAATGCGGTAAATAGAGTACCACTTACATCACAGGGGCAGGCTCACATTTTATATAAATGCGTGGAGTTTGAAGAGATTGAATCTCTGCTATTATAGTAAAATTTGAATATAGCAATATGAAAACAAAAGATCATTTTTCCGAATGGTGATTGTGTACATAACTAAAAGGTGAATGTTACATAACTAAAAGGTCAAAATTCTCTACGAATGGTGATTGTGTACCCATGCAAGGGTGTATATGTTTTACTATGAGAAAATGTATACAACAAAAACGTAAAAATACCATCCAATCCCAAGAAAGAACATTTATCGGTATTCTAGGTTGCTCAGGTATTACGGCATGGCCACATCAAGATCCAGGCTCCAAAATATCTAAATTGGTACTATGTGAGTTGATAGTATGGCATCAGAGATCATTGTCAATCACTATAAAGGCGCAAGTTTCAGAAACTATTGTTGCACATCAAGAATTAAGGGCCTCAAGTTGCCTTCTGAGCTCTTCAAGATCATCCATGGAATCGGATTCTTCTGGAGCAGGCAGTTTCTGGAACCCATCTGCACTTGGGAGCTCATGAACAAGACCTTCTGGAAGTGCATCTGAAATGAATGAGTTAGATAAATACACAGAATAAGTGAAGTAAGAATATGGGCTTGGTAACGAATGTATATCTTTACCAACAAAGGGTCACACTTACCTATAAAAAAAAGAGTAATGCTAGAGCCACTCAATAAACACTCAAATTTGTGCACCAAATGATGTGGTTTCCAATGTGTCATCTTATTTGGCATTTGAATTTTTATGTAACAATTGACACATAAGATGCCTCATTTAGTACCCAAAATTGTTCAGAACAGCTAGGAAGAACAAATCAGTTTGAATTTTTTGTAATTGGCCTGGTTCAGAACAGCTTTGGTACACTGCTTCTTAGCTTATTTACAGTTCAAAGTAGACATTTTTACTTCTGATAATTTTGAAAAAAAGCTTTTACTTCACAATCCGGAACAAATAACTGAGCAAAGCTTCTTTCTTTCTTTCTATTTTAATCTGCAAACTAACAGCCTAATGTAACAGAACATTTAAACTGAAACAGTCAACATCTTTTCCCAGATGGGTAACACAGGTGACAGTCTTGTGTTAAATAAAAGAATTGGACTCACAAGAATCGAATATTATCTACAATGCCAGGAAAAATGAAGATTCTCCTTAATGTACAACAAAATATTGGATTTTGCTGCATATCATAATTCATACAGCAATAACCGAACTGAAGCATTCTTTTTATTCACAGCTCCATGTACCTCACAGAACCATCAATCAAGCATAAACATGAAAGCAATGTCTGAGAGTATAGAGTACAACCAAGGTTGATCAAGGAGAATGAAAATGGAAGATACTATACATTAGATAGGGAAAATCAGTGAATATATCAACTATACTTTGAAAGAGTTGAGGACAAATTTTTTAGTTCATTATAGTTTGTATGCTAAATCAGAAACATTTCTGACTACCTTATGCCTCAACATACAAAGATGTTATAACACTGCACTTTTTATTTTTTATTTTTTATAAGATGTTATATAACTGCACTTTCAAAGGTCTAATAGAGAATAAAGGGGAACTAAAGTTCTGAAACTATGTAAACCAACAACTATCCTGTAAGAAGCATTTAAAAGGATATGAATTACAAGCTTAGCCAATGACATGGACTAATAGCATCGATCATGTTAGGCCACTGGCAATTTTTCTCTTCCTATATCAAGATCTCAGATATGTGAGGAAATTCCTAATGCTATCCTTGAGGGGAAATCATGATTCAGCAAAATTGGAAAATTTGATTCTTTAGTTTTTAAGGCTTCAGACACAGAATTGGTCCTTCATGCCATTCAATTTTCTTAAGATGAGATATTTGACTAGTAGAAAGCTAGAAGCTCATGAAAGGATTTCAAATTGAACTTGCAAATTGTACATGACTTCCAATTTACATGAAGGAACCACTAATAACCATTGTAGAAAGTAATCAAACTTGGTGGCCTTTCTCGTCAGAGAGTAAGTGGAATTTGACGAAGAAATTTGTATATGGATATCTGGTGTTTTGTTTCCCCAAAGCATTCAACAAGGGGTCTTATGGTGTTGCCTGGAACATCCAGTTCATACAAAATTAGATAGACAATGTAGTAGTGGCAGCATCATGCAGCCATTGCAGTGACCTTGTCCTTGTGGAAGATAAAATAAATGTGGAAATAGTAATACAGTTGCACACCAAAATGGCAAAAAGAACGAACCAACAATCCTCAGTTAAACAGAATATTCTGTCCTCTAATCTAGGTTCTTTTTTCTAGTTCACACTCTAACCTTAGTGCATGTAATATATAAAGCATAAAAATCAAAGCATCTACATTCAACAATGATTCATTTTATTTAGCAATGGGCAAACGAGAAAGGTAGTGCCTCATCTCATAGGATATGAAAAGCAAGGCAATTTTGCAATAAGCAGGTACCAAGTATGAGATCATAAAAATCATAAAGACGGAGACAATATTATGAGATCACCTGAAGTTTGAAGATTTATCCTATTATCAGGCTCACAATCATCAACAACACTGAAAGAAAACATAGAAAATAAAGTGATAAACTTGTACGTCAAAATATCGAAAATCAAAATTTCAAAAGATGGAAATAAGGGCAAGCAAGCTGGAGACATGTCAAGGTGCAATATATATATATATATATATATATATATATATATATTCGTAAGTAGATATTAAATACCAACAGCATCAAAATAACGCATCGTGTGTACACTAGAAGCACACTCAAGCGAGTCAATCAATAGAAAAACTTTATGTTTTGATAAGAGAAAAACGATTAACATATTCTACAAAAGAATAACCACTAAGAGGAGTATCTGATATCTCTGACTCTGAACACCGGGAAAACAAAGTGCAGAGCAGACTATCTTTTAACTGATTCATAGTTCTTTCCTCATTATCAAAAGCCCAATTTTATTTTATTTTTATCAAAAGGCCCTTCTGTTTCTTTCCCTCCAAATAGACCAACAAACACCCAAAGGAGGCACCTCCCGTATGATATTTCTCCTTCTACGTTTGTACAGCGACCAGCTTAGAAAGAGTTCTTTTACTGATCTAGGCATTGCCCATGATAAGTTGAAAAGACCGAAAATCAAGTTCCACAATTCCATCACAGCTGGACAATGAAGTAAAAGATGGTTAACACGCTCACCATTCCCCTTGCACATGAAACACCAATTTGCATATTTATTGCCTAATTCTCAAGTTGTCACGTGTGAGGATGCTTTCTTTACAAGCCTCTCATACGAAAAAGGTAACTCGAGTAGGAGCTTTTGATTTCCAACCTGACTTCCAAGGAAAAGAGATGCAGTTTCTGCGAGACAAAATGTTGAAATATAATTTGACGGTGAATTTTGACTCTAGACCCCTTCCACCACACCTTGTCCTCCCTTTGCCTACCAACTTGCTGGGAGTGAATTTTATCAAAAAACAGCGTAAAAGACTATTTGTGTATTTTATCAAAAAACAGCGTAAAAGACCATTTCCCAATCTTGAAAGTGTGTGAAATGTAGGACTCCACACCGCTCTGCCTTCTTCCAAGCGTAACACCAACCCGACTGAGCAATCTTTATCTATTGCCAAGTTGAAAAGACTAGGATACACCCTTGAAAACTCTAAGTCGCCGCACCATTTATCTTTCCAATATCTAACAGAAGAGCCATTGCCTATTTAAAAAAATAAAAAATTCTCAAAAGACTCCCAACCTTTTCTAATGCCTTACCAAACCCCTACCCCATAAGGAGTCTTGATGACATTTGGAGCCCACGTCTGATCTCCTTTACCGTACTTGTTGATCACTACATTTGTCCAAAAACCATTGCGATCGACCATGAATCTCCATAACCATTTCCCTAACAAAGCTTCATTAAAGATCCTCAATTTTTTAACGGCTAGACCTCCCTCTCTCAAGTTAGAACAAACCTTTTCCCACTGGTCTAAATGATATTTACGAACCTATTCCTAGCCTTCCCACAAATAATCTCTTTCCAATTTCTCTAATCAGTACCAAACCGAGGAGGGAATCACAAACAACGACATGTAATAAGTGGGCATGCTGGAAAGAGTATTTCTAATAAGAGTGAGCCGCCCCCCTTTTGACAATAACTGTCTTTTCCAACCTGCCAACGACGTTTGAATCTTGGTTTGATATTCTTTTATAAGCTTCCTTCTGGCTCATACTTGCATATGCTAAACTCACAAATTAAAGAATGATCCTCAAAGAAAGTACCTTATATTCCATTCATTATCTGCATGAATAGGACCCTCTGGTTCTGCTAATGCTTCTGCTTCCATCTTTGCTTTAGCAGCAGCGTCTCTGGCAGGTTTTTTGAGAATGTATTCTTTCTGCAGAGTAGAGAAAATTGTTCTGGTATCAGGGAGAAAAATTAGCAGCCTTAACAGATTTATCGCAACAGATGTAAATCTAGAGAGCAAGTCCCCATTATACCTGTCGCTCTAGGCACGCTGCATTTGAACATTGAGGGTTTGGCCTCATTTCCATTGTTGGGAAGTAGTCTTTGAGGGCATTATAACCCTGAAATACAGCAAATACATAAAAGTTTAAGCCTCATCTGCCCATAAATATCAATCATTCGTGAAGGCAGAAGTTGACTTTCAAGATCCAAAAAGTCCTCTAGATTAACCAATCCTTCATGAAAAAGGCTTGCATAGCAGTCACACACACACACACACACACACACATATATGGAGAGAGAGAGAGAGAGAGAGAGAGAATTGGTACAATATTTTACCAAGTATGGTGAGACAAGTCCAAACTTCAGTAAATACTTGAGCGTATTTTGGACCAGAAGGCCAGCAACAACTCCCTACCAAATAATTTTATCAAATAAGATTTACAATAGTAGCAGGAGCAGAACAGTTGAACATAATACGGAACATTCACAACACATGTTCATCAACAACCGTAATAGAATACCATAATGACACCAAGCTACTTGAGTTCAAAGGGTACAAGGAAAAATGTATCAAGGCTGGAAACATACTAGTCTTAAGATTCCTTCAGGACCGACGTCTCCATGATTAGAGTAAGGGAGAAGAAAATCCAGGAAACAGATAAAAACTAAAATCAAGAACAAAAAAGGAGAGGCCTAGAACAACCAAACATTTGTAAGAAAGAGAAGGGAAAAAAAACGCACCATGGTGGTAGGTAGAGATGCAGCACAAACTCCTTCACGCTTTAGAGTACGTTCATCAACTCCTGATGCTACAACCTAAGAAAGGAACCACTTTTTATTCTCAACTTTTTGAAACTTTAAGAATGTTCATGATATAAGAACACAGATATTGCGGGTAAAATATTAGTTTCACGAATAAAACTCAACAAAAGAACACTGGAGAAACTGTTTTCACAAGATAAGTAAAATTTATAAAAGATATAGTAAAGTTACAAGTGTATCTCAACTCATATGACCTTATCCCAATTACAAATATAAGTGTATATTTTCTTACATATAGAGGTTGCTTTTAGGTCCCAAAAACCACATGCACAAAGCTTTCTGAGAATAACACTAATAATCCAGTAACAAACCAGGAGCTACCCTTTAGTTATTCGTTCATGAAGAAGAAGACACATTGCACAGGATCAAAGAGATACTTATTAGACAGAATTTCTCGTCTCCCTTCATATTGAAATTGTACAAGCTCATTTACTTACCAAGGGAGGTGCGCATGCAAAACAAGCAGTTTCTCCGGGAATCAGCAACTGTATGTGTCCAGAAACAGCATCCTCAGATACACCTGTCCAAGAGTTCTTTACAAGTGAATTCCACAATCCCATTAATAAACGAAAGGGAAAAATCAGTCCAAATGATTGCTCCATGTGTCATCTTATGAAGTGCACTGAGTACAACATATTGATAGAAAAGAAAAGCCCGCAATACTAGCTACCAGTTTTGTAGATTCCTACATTGATCTGATATGTTCACGATCTCAGGCTCAAGTGCATTAGACCATTCAAGTACAACTTATAGTTATATAAACTACTCACAGATGTTTCTAAGCACATATATTATTATTTTATCGCAAAGAAGTCCACGTGATTTCATAAATGGCTCATGCCCTTCGCTTAGATCATTATGTCACAACCCACCTTTTTTACCTAAACATATAATTTCGATCTTAAATTCTTAATTTACCTAAAAGGATGCCACTGCAGTGGAGGAAGGAGAGGTGATCAAGGACCAAGGTCTTAAGAATAAGGTATGTTGTTTAATCAATTTGCTACTGTATTTAATGATGCTGACCCATCTCTGAACAAATATTTCTTTCGACAACCAGCAAACTAATGTTCTTTTACCAGCCACCTTTACATTTATTTTTTTTTTGATAAGTAAAACTTTGTATAAATATGCGCCAAAAGGAGCGCCGCCTATGTACACAGAAAATATACAAAAAGATTACTCTGCAATAGAGATTTCTCCCCTTGCGCAATTAGCTCATGACACCAAAAAAACATAGTCTTCAGACTCAGCTTCTTAATTTCTTCCATTGTCCTCTCTTCATTTTCAAAACATCTTCCATTTCTTTCCTTTCATAAGGACCAGCACATTGCCAAAGGGACCACACTCCAAAAAGAGTTTTTAACTTTTTCCTCTTATACAAAGACCAGTTTTCCATCAAATGCTTCACTGATCTTTGGCATAACCCAAGAGACCTTGAATAGATTAAACACATAATCCCAGAGCTTCCTAGCTACAAAACAGTGCAGCAGGAGATGATTAACATTCTCCTCATCCTCGTTACACAGAAAACATCTATTCACAAAAAAATTATTTCTCTTTCGCAAGTTGTCACCGGTAAGGAGGGCTTCATTAACAGCTTCCCACATAAAAAAGCTCACTATGACTGACGCCTTGGTTTTCCATACATTCCTCTATGGAAAAGAGCTAGCATTAAACATCATCTTCTCATAAAAGGATCGGACCATAAAAGTCTTGTTCTTCTCCCCCTCCCACACTGCTTTATCCTCCCCTCTTCCACAGATCTTCTGACTGTACAGGAACTCAAAGAACTGCACTAAGGAGTCCATCTCCTAGTCTTGAGGATTCCTTCTAAAAGAAGGATTCCAAGTGATACCTTCGCCTTCCACCTCCATATTCTCTTTGACAGAAACATTTTCATTTCCTGCAATGTTGAAGAGCAATGGAAAGGCTCTACACAGTTCCATATCACCATATCACCGCACCACCTGTCCTACCAAAATCGAATTGACTCACCATCACCGATTTCAAAAGAAATCCACCGCTTCAGCATTTCCCATCTTTTCCTAATTCCTTTCCACACCTTAACATTTATTTTAATTTGTTCCGGTTCCCTTAAAATTTTGTTATTTAGCACGAGGAGTCGACTTCAAGCCAGTTACCAAGACTATCTTATTAGAGCATGATCTAGAAGTTCGCAGTTTCCAAAATAACTGCGTTCCTTTTTGCAACTACACATAATTTTTCTGAATATCTGTGTCAACTCCAAATTAATCCACCACTTGTTAATGAGCATGGTTGACTGCCCTTTTTAGTTTCTATTCAGCTACTAGCAATGGAACCATATATGATGATTGAAATCTTATTGAAAGTTAAACCTCTTGTTAATCAATATTTGAAAACAGAATATAATAGCTAACGTTGATTGACGAACAAACTGCCACATCAATCTCTACATTGTCTAGACAACCAATCTCATCCTAACCCTGCTTCTGTGTGATTTAAGTATAGGTAGGTAACATTTCTAATATGTGGAAATCAATTTTCAATTCCATATAATACAGATGCTCTTCTATCATGTATACCCAAGAGGCCTAGACAAACAATGCACATGTTAATTATCCAAGGTTATCTTCTATGCGGCTATGCCCCTTCGACCAGGAAATTTTTTTGTATCTTACGCACCACTTTGTATAACACAGCCTATTGTTTCGCTCCGTTCAACAACGCAAAACTTTTGAGCGATTAATTGTTACGTCAGCTTGCTAACTCAGAGTACACAGAATCAGTATCATACACCATTAAAGAAAAACTATAACTACTGGAAATATCTATATATGTTCAAGTGAGTGATACTCGTATAATTACGAACGAATTCCCACTCTTCTATGAAATGATGCTTGCACGTCACTAAATCTCTTGTTTCAGCTACGTGAAACAATTTTCTCACAAATAGATAATAGCAAAAACACAAGAACAAGAACTTTATCCCTTACCAGACTCCATCCAAGTTTGATTCAGCTCATTGCAAGCCTGTACAAGCACTAACCAATTAGCTACGAATTAGTCAACACAAACTACATACAGTAAGACAATAACAGTTCATCCCCCATTTTTCGACGACTATCAACAAGCAAGAATACAAAGTGCTAAGCTAATTCTTCCGTCCCATTCGAAAAGTAAAAAATAAATGAAGTGTACTTTAACTTTCATGTATTTCTTTAAAATTGCATTAATTTATTTCCTTTTTTGTACGAGAATATCATGTTTTTGGAAAGAACTAATTTTTAAAAAAAATAAAAACTTATTTCTTAAATATTAATAGGACTATTTATTGGGACGGACGAAGTAACTGTTTGAAAAGGAGTATTAAATCCTGGAAAATAAACGATGAGTGAAGTTCTGCCAGTAATATAGAACTCTCACCTGATTTACCACCATCCTTGCTTCATAATTATCCACACAACTCAAAACAAGATCAACTCCACTAACTTCTTTACTGGGGCAGTATGATTTATTTTTAAGACTAGCCATGAAAGTTTCAAAACCTTGCACCGTTGTGATGTTCAGCGTATAGCTCTGACAACACAACCAAATAATGAAATCTGTATCAGAAAATAGTGGCAAATAGGTCCAGCGGAAGCAAATTGACCAGTTATGATAAATACTGTCTATGTCGGCACATATTCCTATTTAGCGCGATTATATGAAGCACCAGCAATATTTTAAGTACACTAGTAAACGAGATGATGATAATGTACACCTTCTAACTTTCCGCATAGAAATGTGAGGCTTACAAGTAGCAAATTTCCACCTAGAAGTATTAAGATAATGATAATTAATGGTTACTTTTCTTTTCTTTTTTTTTCTTTTTTCTCTTTCTTAAAAGAGGATCAGTCGTGGTTTCCCACTTACCCCCTTGGTGACTCAAACCCACAACCTATTTAGTATGGGTGAAGCGCTTACCACTAAGCTGTGCTTCGTTGTCAATTAATGGTTACTAACCACAACAACAAACGTGAAATGTGCAAACGTTAAAGGGTGATGTCACTGAAAGAAACTTCTTAGTTTTAAAGGGTCTTATAATAAAGGACTGCGAGGGTGAAGTGTGCATGCATGTTCACTTAATTCAGCTGCTTTCTTTAATATGCACAGAATTTTTTCCCAAATACACTGGTATAGTGGGTCAGATATCATCATGCACTACCACTGACCTAATGCTTTGTGGGTGACCATGTACTCAGAGCTTGACTACAGGTAAAATTTATGCTAGTGTTAAACCGGGTCAGGGTTACATTTCAATACATCTGCGTGGCACCGAGTCTAAGGCTGAATACATGACAATTCAACCAAAACAACAAACTTAAACTTCATGCAGAACACACGAAGTGAGACCCAGCTCAATATAGCTTTAGCTATCCACCTTACATGCCCAGGAAAATGAACTCCATAGTGAAGATGAACTATTAATGACTCATTTGTGGGATGACTCCTAGGAAGAACATCTACAACTTTTGCTCTAAATAAGTTGACGGAAAGCATATCTTCAAATGCCTTTCTTTTTTTTTTTAGATAGCATGACTTCAAATGCCCTTCAGAAAGGAAATATAGCATTGCTTTATTTACTAGAATCATGAATAGCCTAAAATAGAAGGGGTTTGACACCAGCTAAATTAGGTTAATGAGATCACAACACAGACAAAAATCATTTCCTTAGGCATTACTAATACTCCCTCCATCCTAAAACGACATGGACACTTTCCTTCTTTGTTTGTCCCAAAAGGAGGGGTGTTTCTTTTTAGGAAAGTATCTTCTACTTTCTATTGCAGAATAGAGGGAGGGAGTGTTTCCCTTGGAAATCGGTTTGGAAAAATTCAGCCAATAACAGAGTGGCGTTCGCCGTTTGGGAAGCTGCCCATGAGGCCCTTCTCACTAGTGACAATCTGTGAATCCGTCGCATGGTTTATGTCAATTGGTGCTACATGTGCAAGAGTAATGAGGAGAATGAAAATCATTTATTGTTGCACTGCCCGGTTGCCTTCAAGTTGTGGTATCTCCTGCATGGTCTTTTTAAAGTTCCATGGGTAATGTCAAGCTCTCTAGATAAGCTGATTCGGTGTCAGGAAAAATCGCAGTTGGGATGTTGCTCCTTTGGGTATCTGTTGGACAACGGTGTGTGGTTGGACGATCTAGAAGGGAGAGAAATCGCAGGGCTTTCGATAATACGGAGGAGACCATTGATTTTTATTTATTTTTGATAAATAAGAACTGCATTAAAAAGGCGTCTAATAGGAGATGTAGCCTTGTACACGGGAAACATACAAGAAAGTGACAAACTAGATACCGACTAAACTATCTGAGACACTAACAAAGGAATCTCCCACATAAAGATTTATATGTAAGCACCACGACCCAATAGCTAGCATGACGAACTCTTTGAGATGAGCTACCTCTACCTCGGTATTTTGAAAAACCCTTCTGTTTCTTTCTAGTCAAATATTCCACCAAATAGCCATAGGAGCAGTGATCCAACTTTTATTTTTCCTCCTGTGCTTGTACACCAACCAACCTTGCAGAAGCTGACACACCGAACTAGGCATAACCCACGAGATTCCGGCCATTCTAAACACCATATTCCGTAAGTCCCTCGCAACTGAACAATGGAGAAGCAGATGATTCACGGTCTCCTCCTCTGGCTTGCACATATAACATCTATTCACCACAACTCTCCCTCGCGCTTTCAAATTATCACTAGTCAAAATGGCCTCCCTCGCCGCTTCCCAGGCGAAGAACGCTACTTTCCTCAGAGCCATGGTCCCCCAAATTTCCTTCCATGGAAAACTGGGACCAACCCTGCCTACTAGGGAGGAATAAAAGGATCGGACGGTAAAATTTATGCTCTTTGATCTGGCCCACTTCATTCTGCCTCCACCTCCGCTCTTCTTTTGAACCCATAAAGCAGCCCAAACATCTGTTCGATGTCCTCAAGCTCCCAATCATTCAACTCTCTTTTGAATAACGGAGTCCATGAGTCTATCCCATTTAGGTTGACCACTACCAAACCGACCAATTCCTCCCGATTCACTGTAAGATCAAACAAACTCGGAAACCGGTCCTTTAAAATCACATCTCCGCACAGATATCTATCCAGAATCTCACCTCATTTCCCATTCCAACCTCGAAGGCAATATGCTGCTTGAACGATGCCCACCTCTTCATGATCCCTTTCCCCAAACCACCGTGAGGGCCCGTAACTCCCTTCGGGTACCACAGATGACTCCCTTCACCATATTTATCTGCTATAATCCTCCTCCACATCGCATTTCTCTCCACCATATATCTCCACTGCCATTTCCCCGACAAGGCCCCATTAAAGTTTCGCAGATCTTTGATTCCCAAACCACCGCCCTGAACCCAGATGTCACTATTTTCCAGTTCATTAAGTGATATTTCCGTTCCTCCGACCCCCCCATCCCACAGGAAATCCCTTTCTATTTTTCCAGCCTACTCCTCACGCCACCAGAAGAGATAGAAGGTATGTGGGAAGGTTAGAAAGAACACTTTTGATCAATGTCAAACGCCCCCCCTTGGACAAAAGGTGCCTCTTCCAACCTGCCAACTTCCTTTCAATGACAGAATTCCATGAAGTGATGCTTTTAAAATGCGCCCCCAACGGGAGACCCAAATTAGTTGTTGGCAGACTTGCAGACTTACACCCAAAGAAAGAGACCAGCTGCCCTATGTCCTCCACTTCCCCCACTGGAATAATCTCGCACTTGGAAATAGTAATTTTCAAACCAGACATCGCCCCTGGAAGAAAAGGAGAACCAAACGAAGGTAACCCAGCTGAGATCTCTCTGCACTACAAAAAACCAGAGAATCATTGCCAAATAACAAATGAGAAATATTCAACCCTTTCTGCCTCTCTCCTCCAATGCCAAACCCCAATATGAAACCACCTTCCACTACTTTATCGATTAGACGGCTTAAACCCTCCATCACCAATATGAACAAGAAAGGAGAGCGGATCCCCTTGCCAAAGACAGAAAGACCCCACGAGCAAAGAAACCAGACGATTCTCCGTTAACCAGAACAGAACTGAAAACCGAAGAGTCGAGATACAAAACAGAATCCACTGCCTCCATTTCTCCCCAAACCCCATCCTCGAAAGAATATAGATCAGGAATTTCCACTCTACATGATCATAGGCCTTTTCGATGTCTAATTTACATAACAAACCCGGAGTCCCACTCCTAAGTCTATCATCCATCACCTCAATCGCTATCAAAGCTGCATCCATAATCCACAACCCCCCACAAAAGCATGCTAAGATTCAAAAACCACCTTGCCTATCATTTTCTTTAGCCGAGACGCTAGCACCTCAGCTAAAATCTTGTAGATACTCCCAACAAGACCGATAGGTTTGAACTCCTTAAGCTCTTTCGCACCCTTCCTCTTAGGAATAAGAACGATGAACGAAGTGTTAAGGCTTTTTTCGAAACCTCCTGTCTCATAGAATGAATATAAAGCCTCCATGACGTCGGTTCTCACCACCTCCCAACTATGCTGGAAGAAGGCTAATGAGAACCCATCCGGCCCCGGAGCTTTATCCCATTTCAAGGCCTTAAGAGCTGCTACTATTTCCTCCTCGGAGAAAGGTTGTTCCACCGAAGCCCCCTGTCTCCGTCAAGGACTTAAAGGACAGCCCATTCAGATCCAAAGACGTATCTCCCCCCGAAGTATATAAATCCTGATAGTACGAGACTGCTCCTTGTCTGATCTGCTCCTGGTCCTCCGTAACTACTCCATCCAACTTCTATTTTCTGATCTGATTATGGCCTTTGTGCACGCTGGCCATGCGGTGAAAAAATCTGGTATTCTTGTCCCCTTCCTTAAGCCACAAAGTACGCGACTTCTGTCTCTAACTAATCTCCTCTTTGATCAATAATTTTTCTAGGGCCTGCTGCACCTCCTTTCGCCTAGAAGAAACAGAGGTATCCCGAATTCTGTCCCTGTCCAACTCGTCCATCCTCTTGAGCTCCTTCATTGCATTAATTTTGACCTCAATCCTGCCGAAAGACTCTCTATTCCACTCTTTGAGATCCTGTTCAGAAGGAATAATTTCTTTGCCAGCCTGAAACAAGGATTACCAACTGGCACATAAGACTCCCACTTGGATCTGACCCAATCCTGGAAACCTGTCTCCTCTAACCACATATTTTCAAATCTGAACAACGTACTCCTTCTCGAGGAACCTCCTTTCTCAAGCAATATGGGAACATGATCCGAAACAACTCTTGCAAGGCTACTCTGGATTGCCTCTCCTTGCTGCTCCTCCCAATCGAGAGAAATGAGAAACCTGTCTAATCTCGAACACTGCCTACTACTCCCACCTCTAAACCAGGTAAAGGAGCCACCACTCCACGGCAGGTCTATCAATTCTTCCTCGTTTATAAAATCATTAAATTTGTACATTGAATTCGAGATAGTCTGCGCCCCTAGCCGCTCGTGAGGAAACCTAACCGCATTAAAGTCCCCCCAACACACCAAAGAAACATCCTACTCCTTCTAATTGCTTTCAATTCTGCCCATAAATCCCCCTGCAGAATTTCTGAAGGTCCGTACACTGAAAATAGAATAAGAGCCCTTCACTACCTCTATTTTAGAGAAAATTCTTTTGTCCCACATAATCAAAATACCCCCTGCTGATCCTGAGGCATCTTTGTGAGCCCAATCCATCCACTTGTTTCCGCTCACATTGTCCACTATCTTAGAGTCCATACCATCTACTTTAGTCTCCTGTAGTCAAACTACACTAGGCTTCCACCTCCTCATAGCTGCCCCCACAACCTGTCTCTTTCTGCTATCGTTTAAACCCCTCAGATTCCAGCTGATTATTTTGTAATCCATAAAAATCAACAAGTATACTGGAAAGAGCTGCTTTCCCCCTTCTTCTTACCGACTACCCCATCGAAGTTAATTGTGCATCTAAGATTTCTCAATTCTCTTGACTCTCCTCCCTTATTTTTAATCCGAGAAACCCATTTACTGCCTCCACCTGGGTTTCGGTTCTTTTCAATATCCAGAAGAATTTCAACAATTCTATCATCGTAATCTGTGCTGGAAACTCCCAGAATGCGCCCAATTTTTTTGGCCCTTTTTTGCACCCAACCCGAAATATTTTTGCTGCATCCACTCACTTCTTTCTTCTCCGAATCCATCAATCTCTCCACTTCTGGGCTCACGATAGCTAAAGGAGTACACACCATAGCCTCGATGAAGGGGCCATCCGGCCTTTCCACGCGCTCCGTACTTCCTACCTCTTCCCCACAGTTCGACTCCCCACCCTCTGGTTGCGAAAAATCCTCACCTCTAGCGAGGTCACTGTTGCGCATAGAAATCTTCTTCCCGCCTCTCTCGCCTACTGGTTCAAACACTGTCTCTGCCTTCTCTTTACTAAAAAACCAAAGAAGAAACTCTTCAAACAATTTTTTCCCGGCACCCTCTTTGATCCCTTGTCGGGTCACAACCCTCGACCCCTCCCCCCCACGACTTCTCTTTCAGTATATCGCCGTCCCTTTCTCCGACCTTCGACACCTCTTCCCTGATCGACTCTACTTTATCGTCCACTTTGCTCTGTCCCTGACTCGGCTTTTCAACCACAGCTTTCGGCACTTTAGACTTATTCTTATTCAATAAAATAAAGTTTGACTGGTGAGGCCCGAATATCCTTCCCCCTGATATGTTATGCTCACTTTTGTCCGGACCAACATCGGATCCTGAATCACCTAATAGCCCAGACGGCCCACCTTCAACATGCTCGATTGGCCCAACATCCTGGCCCAAAACGAAACCCCCCCCTTTACGACGTCGTAACCATCAGCGGTCCCTACACACGAATCTGAATTCAAACCACTGCGACTCATAGGTTTCTCCACCCACTTGCCCGTACCCTCTTTTCCTCCTTTTAGAGCATCTGTAAACCTAGCAGTATACCCCATCGATTTTTGCCCGTTCCCTCTGGTCCCTCAATACACTTGCTTTGCCGGCGCGTGTTTGCCTCTGTTGCTTCCTGGCTCTTCCCGGCTTCTGCTTCCATCTCTATCTAGCCCTTGGACTGACTATTTCCACTGTAGACAGGAAGCCTTAACCTCAGCCCAAATTGGAATCACGAAAACGTAATTTCTCTCGCCTATCCGAACATTCATCGACACCTCTCCCTTGTAGCGAACCAGAATCCTAGCCCACCTCATGTCCTCCCTCTTCTTCGTAGGCTCATCTATATCAATATAACCCCCACAAAGGTCCCCAATGTGACAGAAAATCTTTTCCCCCCACAGATGTAGCGGAACACCTCGCACCCTCACCCAAATCTCCCTAGGCTCGTTAGCTACCGTTGACGCAATTTATCGTCGGATACCACCAATCTAGCGACAAACAGATATGATTAAACCTCCACTCCTTTGACAGAATTTTATTCGCCAACTCCTTGGACAAGAACTCAAACAAGAAGGAAGAATCGTCCATCACCACTACTCGAACTCCGCCCGCCTCCTTCCAAAACTTGTCCACCCAGGTCTGTAAGTCCAACCTCAAAGGGATGTTGCCCCTCTTCTCATAAAAACTTCCCACTAAGCACCTGTCAAGGAAAAGGACCGCTTCCTCGCATGATCCTTCTTCAATCGCAAAATCCGCCCCCGATCCCTTAAAAACAGTCTGCGTTTGCGCAGACAAATCCGGCCAAGAAGGAATTCTGGTCGACTCTGCATAGGTTCTCTTTGACCCTTGAGTTCCCACTAGATCCTCCTTCGTGAATCCATAAGTTTATCTGCTGCACAGAGCCATCCATATCCTTCATCTATCACCGGGATATAGATAAATTCCGTCCTCCCTATCTTCCTGACTTCAAGACGAATGAACGTTCCCGATCGATTCGCTTCCTTAGTAACTTTCACGACCCTCCCTTTCGCTGATAATTTCTTCCAGAAACAACCCAAGATGGAAGTGGCCTCCTTCATCCAATGACAGACCCACACTAGTTCCCCCAAACTGATAATTGCCGAATTCACTCTACCTCTGTTCCTCTCTAACCACTGGAACTCCACTACTCCCCGGTTACTCCTCCGCACCACTTCGAAAGACTTTCTTCCAGCTTGAAAAAACGTCCGATCCAACTCAGGAACCAACATGTTCATGACCAAAGTCTATTTAGCTAGAGTTTATGGTAATAACAGAAGAAGACCATGGAGATGGAAATAGACGGGAAGCGGTTTTGAAGGCTAGTGATATTGGAGGTGGAAATGAAGGAAAGCCGGCGCTAGACCATTGATTTCCTGAAAAACTCTCTGCTTCATACTTTGTATTTCTAGTGCGCCGGGGCAGAGCGTCATTCCTCTCCTTCTACCAGCTCTTTTGTAGATTTTGTAAATAGTTTAGCCCCTAGTTAAGTATCTCTTTTGGTAGTGTATACTTCTTTTGGCGCCCGATTCTATATACATATCTTTTGCTTATAAATTTTTTTTGAGGATGAGAATTATCAATTCAACCATTGTCATAATTTGCGCATCAGATCAAAGGGTCCCTCTCCTTTTGGGACAGAGTGAGAACTTTTTGATTAAATGCATGTGTGCATTTTTCCCTTTTTGGTCAAAGAATATATGACTGAATTCTACTATGTAATCATCCTGAGTCCTTAGCACAAGCTAATTCACTATACACCTCCAGTACTATGCAAAGATAATTGTGATCAATTATTAAGAATATTGTATGCAGTACATATAATGCATTAAATTGAAGTATTAAGTTCCAACTTGACTCTTTCCATAACCTTTGAATTCTCAGTAGAATCCATGTCCAGTACTAGTGCCAGCTCAAAGTCAAAGTCTTTCCGGGCTGCCTAACCCCAGTGGATAATAATGCTCTCACTTAAAAAGAAAATAGAGAGGATAATAATGCTCACATAGTTAAAGACTTAAAGTAAGAATGCTAAAATATTAGATCATAGATACAAAAGATAGCTTGCCTTAACCAACAGACTGACATAATTATTTAACTTTTAAGGGGCTACCAAATTCTGAAGTTACACCTAATTACAGAAGTTTTTACCATCATATGAGAATGTTCAGATGAAAATTTATCGTACAAGGCCAGGAAGCTTAAACTAATTATTCAGCTATCATGAGGCAAGCATGCAACATAGAACCTTCTTCTTTTCTTCCTTTTCTTTTGTCACTGCCTAACATTCTTCACTTAGAACATGCACTTTCTAGATCACATTTAGAGTTCAAGAATTCTCGTTCCCAACTTTTCACAAACAGATAATTTGACCTTACCATAATTTGCCAGGATAAAATCCTATGTCATTAAACATCTGCTTCCAAATAGTATATTGGGTCTTAAGTATCTATCAAAAAAAGGTATATTGGGTTTTTAACCTCATCAATAGAGAGAAAGGTTGAAGCTCACGCCGATGGCTATCTTCGTGGTAAAGATAGCCATCAGACTCCTACATCTATAAACCTTGGACCTAACTAAGACCATGTGACAAAACAAACAGCTCACTATTATGAAACACTCTAGTTATGCACAAGAGATCAAACCAAAATAAGTAATAAGGAATAAAATTCTGTTGCAGGATAAAAATCGTTACAATCATTCAATTACCTCAAGCACAACATCAGGATTTATGTCTGAAAGAGTTTGAACAGCAGCATCGGTCTTGGTCATTCCACACTAAACAACATAAATCCAGATGACAATGGTTAATGGGAGTAAAAACAGTTTGCTTGTGGACATTTAAGAAACTTAACATTCTTATAGCAAAAAATAAAATAAAATCAAGACTGGTAGATCAGAAGCTTTCTGTGATCAGGCGTCATACAGCCAAGAAAGGATTATAAATTTTCTTGGCTGAAATTAAAATATGACATCCAGGACCACCCTGGTTAGCATATAGCCTTGTTATCTGCTTCATTTTCTTGAAAACGTAAAATGTGTTTAGATATCATTTTCATTGTGTTCGGGAATTTTTTGAAACATATTCATTATATAAAAATAAAAAAGAAACCAAAATGGAGTTTTAAAGGAAACCACAACACTATTCAGACAAGCTCTTAACTTGCTTAATATCTCAAAACCACAATAAATAGATTAAATGGAATTATCTCAAGCCACACCTGCTCAGGACGAAAAAATAGCCTATTCATGTTGGCCAACTCTACTTTGTCATAATCATATAGCAAAAGGCGGCCTATACCACATCTTGTAAGCATTTCAGCCGCAACACTACCTACTCCACCTATTCCCTGTAAAACAAAAGGATATGAATTCATTAAACCATTGCGTGCGTCAGGCATATTTCATATTACTTGAGCTGCCAAAATTATACTAATTGTCCCTAAATAGACGTCAAAAGCATTTACTGGAATCTGAACATCTTGTGAGAGGTAGAGTGTGTGATAGACATGGAAAAAAAAGACTTTTACAAAAGATGTGCTGGACTAAACATGATCATTGTGGTCACAAATTTACTCTGAAAACATGTTCAGTACTCCACACAGAAAAGAAGTTTTATGCCAGCTTAAAGAATGAATGCAAGAGGAAAAACTACAGAGAAGAGTTCAGTACAGACAACTATAGCAACTGAGAACTCGCGTATTCTTTCATAGTTGTGGACAATCCCCATCCTCTGCAGTGCCATAAGCCTACTGTAAGGATTGCTATCCACCACCTCCGCACTCATGTCCTGCCACCCAAATAATTGTCACGCCTTAGCAAAGAATAATCACATAACTCGATTGAAATTGATAAATAAAATAAGGAAGTATAACAACCTTGACTTTTGAACGTCGAACGGGTCCAGACATTGCAAGAGTGTTTTCTACGTGCACTCTCATCTATGAGGAAACAAAAAAAAAAAAAACACAAACAACCCAATGGTATACATGTCAAAAATTAATTCCTTCCCTTCATAATAGATCAGTAGTAAATTACAAAACACTTGCAAGTATCTTACAATTCGGTTTCACTGCTAAAAAAATAAAAGCCGATCTTATGTTTGACCCAGTCTGTTCCGATCATGAAAATTCATATATTTAATACATGCATAAATACCTATGGTAGTAACATTGATAAGAAACTGTTTCTCTCGTTGCCAAATTGTCACATTTCATGCACTAGAGGTAAAGTTAGAAGTTAAAACATAGTGGGAAATGTATGCTTAGTTTTTGAAATGAAACTGCCAAAAGGACTGTTTAAACAAAACATCAGGAAATCCAAGGGACCATCAAAATCAGCAATCATGATTGGCAATTGGCAAAGTGCTTGATCCTGTCATGTCTCAGATAGCAAAACAAGTAATGGATGGAAGTGCCATTGAAGAGAGATCATATAGATTGGGATTGGGTATGAATTCAGCAGACTTGAACAGATCGAATTCTTCATAAACAAAATAACTTAAACATAAGGCAACTATAGCAGATCATAAACCCTAGGGTTTAGGCGTCATAAGTTTCTGCATTCAATATGTATGGGAAGGGACGATCAGCTCAATTGATACAAAATTTAACAAAGAAATTAATTACGAATAATATAGATATATAGAGAAAATGGAATCATTACTTTATTGATCGAAGCAAGAAGAGATGGATCTGAAATTGATCGTTTAAGAGTGTCGAGATCACTCAACATCTCTTTCAGCTCTACCTCCATTGCTGCTGCTGCTGCTTCACTCACTCTATGCGGATGAGTGTGTGTGTGTCAGGGACGATACCTTGGAAATATGTCCCTTAACTGATTCGAAGAATGCCTAGCGCTAAAGCTGTATTCCGATTTTGTAATAATTAACCAGGTGTCATTAGGGGGACAGGTCCGACGACTTGGCGTCCGGTTGATTCGAATTAGATGTTAATTTTAATTTTTAAGATGAAATGATAATTTTTGGAGTGTTCAATTTTGATCTTAAATTACTAATTTCATCCTACAAATTATAAGTATTTATTTCCATGATTTAACAAAAAAAGAGGTCATTTCACGAGATGTTTGAACCCCATTTGGTCCGAGATTGATTCCCATTTGTTTGTCCAAAAAATTTAACAATAAAATTTGAGTCTAGGTAACTTGATCCAAATTGAAACAAAATAAAATAATTCTCATTTCAAAGTTTTTTATGTCCAAGCCTCGTCGATAGTTTTCATTTCAATTACTCCTTTCGTCCTAAAATAATGTCTATTCTCGACTTTTTACTAATACTAAAATTATATAAGTTAACTTATTTATTTAGTCTAGTAGCAGGTAGAACTGAGAATTAAAATTTAGAATTCGTTAACCTATGTTATCAGACCTAAAAATTATTTGATCCAACACAATCCGTTGACATTCTTTGGTCAAAACAAATAACATGTTTCACTTCAAAAATGCTTACTGATTGAGTCAGGTTAAATGGGTCGAACATGTTACTTGTTTTGTCCCATTGGTTTACCCATTACAACATGATTCATTTCGACTCGTTTGATATTCGGGTTCTAAAGGTTTCGATCCATTTCAATTCATTTCACACGCCCAATCAGATCCAAACTTAACTCAACACATTCAATTGTCGTAATAGCATGTAAGCGCTAAACGCCAACACTAAAATAACATCATACATGTGTTGTGTAGCTCCAACCCAATATTTTCATTTATGCTTGATTGTGTATAAAATAAAAATTAATTAATTATTTAACATATTTTAATTTGAGTCAGATAAATTAGAGGTGGCAAATGGGCGGGCGTGGGCGGGCCTAAATGGCGGTGGCTCAAATGAGCGGGCAAGTAAGTGCTCATTTAATAACATGGGCATATATGGGCAAATTAAATGGGCATGGACACTCATTTACTCATTAACATGCACTTATCAAATAAATATAAAAATTACAAAAAAAATAATTTTTTTTTACAAAAAATTACTCCATCCGTCCCTAAATTATCGCCCTCCTTTCCTTTTTCGTCCGTCCCAAAATAATTATCCAGTTTAAAACTTACCTTTTTAGAACATCACTTTTACCATTTTACCCTTACTTTTTCATCATACTTTAATTATGGGCCACATACACATGGGTTTTAAAGGAAACTACACATTATACCAATATAAATAATCAAATCAATTGTTTTTCTTAAACTATGCGTCGGGTCAACCAATACGATTATTTAGGGAGGGAGTATCAAAAGTTACAACTAACTATATATATATATACATATATATATGATTACAACCACAATAATTGGAAAAGGCCAACATATTGCTTGTGCTAAAGTATATTTTTGTAATTAAGATTAACTCCAATTATATTAATATATCTTCTTATTAATTAAACTTTTCAAACGTGGATGTTTAGGTAGAACAAATAGAGTAGTTAGTATTAGAGTTCTATGTTTTCTTCTCTTGAACACATATGACACTAATAAAAGGAAAATGATAGGGATCTAATAAAATGTGGCAAATGAACTAAGAACGGAAGTATTAGTTTGTGAAGAAAATAGATTTTCTTCGAAGTTGAATTTTAATTTTTACTAATAGTTTTATGTATTAGTATGTAAAAATGTAAACATTAGGGTAAGGTGGAACGGGAAGACATATTCTGTTGAGAACAAGAAGAAAAATAAATATGTATGTTTGCTCATCTCTTGTGTCAATTATGTATTTTTGTTGTAATCCTCAATTTAATCTTCTATTTTGTGGTTAGATTTTTAATTTCGTTGAAGCCCAATAAACAAACACACGAGCGTAAACCTGACCAAAAACTGAACAAGCTAACTAAGTGTGAGTGCCCCGGGAAGGATTTCCCCGGATCCCGCGCTCCCTTTTTTAGGGGAACACGACATTCGAGGAAGACATCACTCTTTTCATTCTATCTTTCCTTATTTAGGGAAAAACGAAATTAAAAATGCAAAACGAGTGTTGTCAAAAGCGCGTGGAATATGCCTCGGGCTCATTGTGGACCACTGTGAATGCCTAAGTTTTTGTATCTCACCCTCCATTGTTTAGGGGAAAATGAGATTTAGAAAATGCAACACCCTTTTCATTCCATCTTCCCTTGTTTAAGGGAAAACAAAATTAAAAGTGCAAAAAGGATGTTACAAAGAGCGCGTGGGAATACGCCCTGCCTCACTGTAATCCAAAATGTTGTAACAAAGTCGTCATCTTTATTTTAAGGAGAAATAAGAAAAACAAAAAATAATCAGATTTTGTAAAGGGTTCGGAGGCTAAGTTACGAGGTGGGAAGGTGTTAGGCACACAACTCGCCCTTTTGGTCTCAAAAATAATCTTTGGCTAACATATGTTTTTTTATTATATTTATTTAGCAAATAAAATAAAGTGTTTAAACATATATATATATATGTATTTATATTATTACAAACTTGCAGCTCCTTCCTTCCAGAAATTACAAATATACTTATAAATATTTAGCCATAATAATGGCTCTTTTTAGTGCTATTTTATGTAGAAATCCAGGCAGCATAACCGCTTATATTTTTTACATCGGGCCGGTTGAAAATAACACTTTTTATATTAAACCTCTTAAAGGCTTACCTTTAAGACCGTGGGATGTGCCCGCTCTGTCCTTCAGGGAGAGGGAGTCTTATTTTTTTGCTGCTGCGGAGATTCGGGCAGAGTAACTGCTTCGAAAGTTACTTTTAGGCACCGGAAACGGGCGGAGCAACTGCTTGCTTTTTACTGTTGTTTGCTTGCTAACGGCAAAAATCGGGCAGAGCAGCTGCTTGCTTCTTGCGGATTTGGTGTCTGGATTCGGGCAGGACAACTACTCTTTTTGGGATTTTTGGACCGATGGAATAGAGTGGAATCCTAGCGGGGAGGCTAAGGTTCACTTTGACCCGTTAGTTTCATGTTTGGAGGAGATTTGACAGAGCTTTGAGGCTTAAAGGAGAGAAACTCTCACAACGCTTTCTCAGAACTCACTGCGGGAGAAGTTTTACTACGTGATCGCGATGTATGAACTGTATGCGTAAATTGTGTTCACTTCTGAAGCCGGAGCCTTCTATTTATAGGCCGAGATTGGGACTCCTTCGTCATTAAGTTTTCTCTTTTGTGCTTCATCAGCTTGTACTGCGCGCTGAGAGAGTTGTACCAAAGGCAAAGAGCTACAGTGCATTTAGCACTATTGGGCGCCACCCATGGGGGGTCTGGGCACCGCACCCAAAGTGGATGTGGGTGGCGCCTGGGCTCCTTTTTGGAATCTTTTCTGACACTTTGGCCCCATGTATTTCACTGTTTGCACATCCTGCTTTTTCTTTTGCATTTTAAACCATGTAACTTGACATTTGTTAAGTTTTTAACAGTCTTGATATTTCATGTCATGTTACATACTAGGGGTACGAAATTGGGGTGTCTACAGATCCCCTCAACGATGGAGTTTACGGGTAACCCAAAGCTTACCGAGTAAACGAACATCGTTGATAAGAAATAGACTCCCAAATTTCGTAGAAATTATAATGGGGAGTAATGCAACATGTTGCGGTTATAATGCAACAGTTTATAATGTATTTCAAATCTCACATATCCTAGACATTTTTAGTCGGTTATAGCAGGTTATCGTAGCTTTTAAGAAGATATGCAAATTAAATGCTCTGATGGTCGGACCAACGAAATAGGTTGCCTACGTATCTCTTAATAAAAGGAATCAGACCAAACATAGTTCGACCTCATGCAAACAAACAACAGTCATACTGGTGGGATAGATGGGACCTGATCCTTTCCTTAAGTGACCCGGGATATGCACCCCTTGCGGAAAATATCCAACAACAATCAGTGAGATACCTTGGAGCCGATCTTTTTCCCTAAGTGACTCGGGGTATGCACCCCTTGCGGAAAAGATCAAACAACAACCGGGTGAAGCACATCATAAAACATTGCATTCTTAGGGATAGGCACCTGTAAGTCCAGTAGGCAACAAACAAGGCTAGAGGGGGGTGAATAGCCTTTTAAAACTTTAAGGGTTGATTTGTAAATCTTGTAAAGTTTGCAGCGGAGAAATTTGTTTTGTCAATCAGAACTGGTCAGCTGGCTGATACTTTTAAAATCACTTATACTAATGAAAATTGGTCAGCTGGCTGACACAACAGTTTTTAAAAGAGGTTGGTTTTTAACGAAGAACACTGTATACGAAGAGGGAAATGAAAAACAATTTACTAGAACAGGTAAGCAAACAATTGTTAGAAACTGGCTGACACTTAATCAGTTGAAAAACTTCTTAAGTGTTATGTCAGTTTGCAAGAGTATGAGTAATGGTTGACAAATCAGTTGAAGTGGTTCACAGATAAACTGCTATATCCACCACCAAGTTGGTCAAACTTGGATTTTTTAAGTGCACTAATTTTATTAAAAAATCTATTTGATCTCTAATGGATCAGTGTACAACAAAAGACCGGTGTTTGTGGAGAATGATTGAGAAACAATCAAACTCGTGAGACAAACTGACTGATTTCAAAATGATATAAAAGGGATCACTCAGTGTTTGCCTAAACAATAACTAGAAAGAATTATACAAGAAAGATTATCTAGCTATGGTTTTTAAGAAGACTAAAACGTAAAGAATTTCTTGAAAGATGAGGCTTCAGACTTCTATATCTTCAAAAAAATGATTCCAGTGGGTATTTATAGATGAACTTCAAGAGTAACCCGTTAGGAACACATTTTGAATTTGAAAATGTGTTTGGCAGATTATATATCTTCACAAGATCACAAAAGATCCTGGGAAAGAATATCTAGCAGAATATCTACCAAAAACATAAAGTGAGAAAGTGTCAGTACAAGTATTAGTTCAATCAAATAAGGAAAGCAAGCTGACACTTAAAAAACGTTATGGTCATACGAACAAGTAACTGACAAACAATTACAAGCTGACCAAAATATTTTTAAGTTCTTGGCTGACAATCAAGTGGAATGATTTTAAGCAAATTTAATTTCATGCAAGATTCAACAATCTCCTCCTATTTGCTTAAAACCATTCACTTGAAAGCAGAAAGCCAAAAGTGCTCAAGTTCCTGCAAAAAAAAAATGTTAGTACAGCAAGCAGATAACATATGAAGGAAAGTAGTTGTAAATTGAAAGTAGATATTTGTAAGCTACAAGTAAAACAGAAGTTCTAAAATTGTTTAAAGTTTGAGAGAGTGAGAGATTCAGTTTGCTGATGTGGATCCTTCAGTTGTCTTTTCTACTTCAACTGATGGACCAACTTCAGCTTCAGCTTCTGGTGTTTTGTCAGTTGCAGCTTCATTTCCATTGACTTGTTCAACTTGTTTTCCACTTGACTTCTGTTCTTCGGTTCTTTTTACGCTTGTTGATCGACTTACGGTTCTTTTTCCTTGTCGGCTTGATCCAGGCGATCGGGCATAAGTTTCAAACGCTACCTAAGTATTCGGTTTTCAACAAGATAAGTATTAGCCCTTGCTTTCTGCTTCCTCTCCTCCTGAATGGTTTGAAGCAGTGTGGCTTCAGCATTGAAGGCCTGTTGGCCCATTATTGCTGGTAGAGTAATATGGTCCTCCAGTCATCCATATGAGCTTCTCGAGGAGCACCGGCAGCAATGGCAACTTGCACCTCAGTCGTGATGATCTGGGTAAGGTTGGGGAGTAGAGAGGCAACTTGCTGTTGAAGGGTGGCAAGTTGATTGGTGTGATGAGTATAAGATGACTTCATCTGAAGTTGGTGAACATACATGAGGTCTAGTTTGGCTGACAGAGAAAGAGATCCAGGTGGTGTAGGTTCTGGAGCAGGTGGCTGAGAGGTTCCAGGGTCACTAGAGAACAACTGAAAGGTATGAATATCAGCATCCTTAGGGTCAGGAGGGAAGAAGTCATCCATAGGCTAGGCTGGGCTGTTGAAACTTCATGACCAAAACGACTTGAGACATTTACCCGCATGATGTCAGCTGCAACATATTTCTTGACTTTAACAGGTTCTAGGTCACCAATTTTGATGAGTTGATGCTGGAGAGTTGGGAGGGAACGGAGAAATTGATTGATGATCAGATGGTGGGTAAGCCTTGGGTTCCCAGAAGCCATATTTTCCTTGTATTTTGCTATGTTCACTTTCACACACTCGACTAGAACTGCTCCCCAGTTCATCTCGCAATTTTCTACAATGGCTTCCATGAGGAATAGTTGAGCTTCTGTGATTTTGTCGTGCCCTCCTGACTTAATAATGAGGCACTTGTCCAACACAGTAGCCAGGCATAGTGAAGAGGTGCGAATCGGTGCTTGTGCCTGTCAAATGCCAGTTCAACAGGTACCTCACCTCTCATGGTTATCTACCCTGCTCTTTGAGTTTCGTCAGGAATGGTATAAGTAGTTGAACCATCGTCATAGAGATTGGGAAAGGCAGCAGTGATGGATTCTGAGTCAAAAACAACTAGGACTCCTATGATAGTACCGGGGCTGGGTTTTCCTCCATACCCATGAAGAACTCCTCTGTCAGCTGGCAACTGAAAGTGCGAATGTTGAAGGAGAGTAGAGACATCAACCAAGATGCAGTAACAAGATGTATAAGCTCGAGTCCCAATGGTTCTTTATTCAGAGAGACAACATCCAGAAGGCATCCGATAGCTATGTTAGAAGCCATTTTCCTGCATTCACAAAATAATTAGAGGAGAGATATAACAAAAGAGGATGAGAAAGAAGAAAGAAGATTTTTGTTACCAGAGGAGTTTTGAAGTTAGGGTTTGATAGTTTTGAAGAAGAAGAGATTTTTAGTGAGAGAGAGATAAGTGAAAAGTGATGGGAGTGGGTTTTAAATAGAGAAGAGATAGGTACGGATGCTTATATGAGTTAGTGGGTTTTAAAAGTGAAGATATGGAGTGTAGTGATAAAGGACACATAATTTTGGTTTTTGTGATAAAAATAGTGATTTATGACAGATAGTTATTATCACAATGATGAGCCGTTTTTGTGAAAACACGTCATTTCAACCGCCAGAGTTGGTGGGATAGTGGAAAGGTCATTTTGGCTTTTCAAAAAAAGCTTTGCGAAGTTCCAAGGGAGAATAAAAGGCGGGAATTAAATAAGGAAATTTTTTGGCAAATCTTAGCTGAGATACTTTCAGCTTTGACTTAAGGCTCAGAGGCTACCTGGACAGTGACTATAACGTCAGTCACTGTGTTGTCAGCTAATGAATGAGAGTCAGTTACTGACCAATTTTGTAAATGTCAGTCAATCATTGATTATCAGCACATTTTCAGATTTTGTCAGCTGATGACTGTCGATATTTGTCAGCTTTGACTGATCAACTGTAAAATTTCGAAGCTGAAGAACTTCATATGTCAGTTACTAGCTGACCAATTTTTGCTATCTTCACAATGTCAGTCAGTTTCACAGAAGAGTAAAAAAATTTGAGATTGACGAGTGTCAGCTGACGCGATTCTTGTCAGCTAGATGAGCATCAATTGACAAACTGAAGGATGCTAATACCCTGCAAAGATTAGAAAATACAAAGTATCTTTCTATGACATTATAAGCATTCCTAATTCACCTCTTAAGAATTCAAACCTGTCAGATTTTAAGGCTTTTGTAAAAATGTCAGCTAACTGAAATTCAGTAGGAACATATTCTAGCTGAACATTACCTTTTTCCACATGATCTTTTAAGAAGTGATATCTAATGTCTATATGTTTGGTTTTAGAATGCAAAAGTATTATCACAATAAATAGGACATGTTCCCATTGGCATTTCATAATCCAATAGTTGTTGTTTCATCCAAATGATTTGAGAGCAACAGCTTCCAACAATATATTCGACTTCAGAGTTGAAGTCGGCGAGGCTTGCTTTTGCATGCCCAAGATATCGATCTGTTTCAAGGAACTGACATGTTCCACTGGTGCTTTTTCTATTCACTCTGCAAGCTGCAAGGTCAGCATCTGAATATCCAAACAAATTAAAAGAAGAGTCTCTGGGATACCAAATGCCAAATTTTTCAGTATCAATCAAATATCTAATGATTCTTTTTGCAGCAATCATATGGGATTCCTTTGGATTAGCTTGAAAAGCGAGCACATATACACACAAAGAAACATGATGTGCAGTGCGCTAGCGATTAAATAGATAAGAGATCCAACTATACCTTACCTCTATACTCAGTTGTATTAACTGGTTTACCTTTTTCATCAGTGACCAAGTGACATTCAACTCCCATTGGAGTGTTTGCCGAATTTGCTTCTTGAAGATTGTATTTCTTGATCAGCTCTCTTGTATATTTTGATTGATGGATAAATATTCCTTCTTCAGTTTGCTTAATTTGCAAACCTAGAAAGTAAGTTAGTTCTCCCATCATGCTCATCTCAAATTTTCCTTTCATAAGATGTTCAAATCTATTACACAAAACTTCATTAGTAGATCCAAAAATAATATCATCAACATAAATTTGAACTAGTAATATATTATCTTTGTGCTTTAAAGAGAAAAGAGTAGTATCGATTTTACCTCTTTGAAACCCTTTTTCCATAAGGAATTTGGATAGAGTTTCATACCATGCTCTTGGGGCTTGCTTAAGACCATAAAGAGCCTTTCTTAGCTTGTAAACATGGTCCTTCTTTTTGAGATCAAGAAAACCAGGAGGTTGCTCAACAAATACTTGTTCTTGTAGATCTCCATTCAGAAATGCACTTTTTACATCCATTTGATATACCTTGAAGTCCTTGAAGGTTGCATAAGCAAGAAATAGTCTGATGGCTTCCAGTCTTGCCACAGGAGCAAATGTTTGCTCATAGTCAATTCCCTCCTTCTGTCTATAGCCTTGGGCTACTAATCTTGCTTTGTTTCTTGTAACATTTCCATCTTCATCCAACTTGTTTCTGAACACCCATCTAGTTCTAATGACTTGTTGATCTGAGGGTCTAGGCACAAGTTCCCAAACTTTACATCTTTCGAACTGATTTAGTTTTTCTTGCATGGCCTCAATCCATTGAGGGTCTTCTAAAGCTTCATCAATCTTTTTGGGTTCAATGGAAGAGACAAAAGCATGTGAATCAAGAGTTTCATTTCTGGAACTACTTCTAGTTCTTAGGCCAGCAAATGGATCTCCAATGATGTTTGAAACTGGATGATGTCTAGCTTCCCTTATTTCTTTAGGAAGATCTGCAAGAGGTTCAGTTTGTAAAGGTGAAGAGGGAGGAATGTCAGCTGGTTGAATAGATTTAGAATTAAGTGTGTCAGCTGACTGATTAACTGTGACATGATTAGGATTGTCAGCTGGCTGAAAGCTGTCAGCCTGCTGAAGTTCATTCTGAATATCCAAGGTTACAGTAGGAGGAGTTGAAGATGAGGGATTATTTTGAGTTGAACCATCATTGTTTCCTGTCTCAAAAATCTCAAAATTTTCAGTTACATCAGGAGCCTAAGAAGACTCAAATAAATTGGATTCATCAAAAGTGATATGCATAGATTCAACAATTACTTGAGTTTTTCTATTATAAACTCTATAAGCTCTACTATGCTTAGCATAACCAACAAAAATACCTTCATCAGCTTTTTCATCAAATTTACCTCTGTAATCACCACCATTGTAGTGAATGAAGCATTTGCACCCAAAGATTTTAAAGAAAGCAATGTTAGGTGTTCTACCTCTCCATATTTCATAGGGAGTCTTACCATGAAATTTTTTTATGAGAGATCTGTTTTGAGTAAAACATGTTGTGTTGAACAACTTCTGCCCAAAAATATTTTGGCAATTTTGCTTCTGCTAACATTGTTTTACCTGCTTCAATCAGTGTCCTGTTCTTTCTTTCAGCTATACCATTTTGCTGTGGAGTTCTAACTGCTGAGAAATTATGATCAATTCCATGATCATCACAGTATGTGTCCATGCCAAGGTTCTTGAATTTTGTACCATTATCAGACCTAACACTTATAATTTCACATTCCTTTTGAGTTTGAAGATTTATGAATAGGGAAGTGAGAATGTTGTAAGTTTCATCTTTAGATTGCATCATTTCAACCCATGTATACCTGGAGTAATCATCCACAACAACCAAAGTATACATGTTTCCTCTTAAACTTGCAGTAGTAATGGGACCAAATAAATCCATATGTAGAAGTTCAAGAATTCTTTTGGTTGAAAGACATGGTTTAGGTTTGAAAGAGGTTTTTGTTATTTTTCCCAAAATACAAGCATCACATTTTTTGTCAGTAGGAAAATTTATGGATGGCAGACCTTTCACCAGGTCTCCTTTTGAAAGTTTTGAAAGATATTTAAAGTTCAAATGTGAAAGTCTTTTATGCCAAAGCCATGAGGTTTTTGAAGTATTATTTGCTACCAAACATATTTGAGTACTGTTATTTAAAGAGAGTAAATCAATAGCAAAAACATTTCTTTTCTAGAACCAGTGAGTAAAATTTCATTTGTGATGCTATTTTTGATAAAACAGTGTGTGGAAGAGAAAGAGCAGCTCATACCTTTATCACAGAATTGTGAGATACTTAGAAGATTGTGTTTCAGACCTTGTACCAATGAGACATTTTCAATCTTTACAGATCCTCTGATAATGGATCCATAACCAATAGTTTTTCCTTTTGAATTGTCTCCAAAAATGACAGAAGGTCCTTTGGCTGCAGAAATGTTAGTAAGAAGTTCAGCTGATCCAGTCATGTGTCTGGAGCATCCACTGTCTAATATCCATATGTCAGTTGATTGATCATCTGCCATTAAGCACACCTGAAATATGAATATTTAGATCATGGTACCCTTTATACTTTTGGGTCCAAAGGGTTAGTTTTCTTAGGTAACCAAACCTGCTTGAAATTTGGCATCTTGATTATGTCAGTAGGTTTAAATCTATACAAGCATTCATGAGACTGATGACCAAAAGTAGAACAAATATTACACTTGTGATAACCAGGTTTATCAGTCATTTGAGGTGAATTCTTTGATTCCTTATGACTCAGCTTAGAGGTCTTAGCAACAACAAAATTTATTGGCTTGAACTCGTTAGTTCCCTTTCTTCTGAATCCTCCTCTTTTGTCAGTTGACTGACATTTGTCAGTTGTTGATTTAGCTGACTGATTTTGAGGCTTGTGACCAGAAGACTGACAACTGTCATTGTTCAGCTTATCCTTTTTGTTAATGGACCTCTTGAGCTGATTCATATTTTTGGGATATGTGAATGACACATCATTATAAACTAATCCCTTGTCCTTTTGAGCAGAATCTTAGGTCCACCATTTGACTGTCTGATCTCACAGTCTTCATCATCCTTTGAGTATCCAAGACCATGTTGGTCTTCATGACTTTTCTGTTGATTGATGATGGTTTCTACAGCAGCTTTTGACTTTGAGTAAGTATTAACAATATTGGTCAGTCGAAGATTTCTTTCTACAAGGTCAGCAATCTGGGCATCCGAGATTTTTACTTGAATCTCATGTTTTTCATTGAGGCTTTTAAGTTGCAGCAATTCTTTTTGCTGAACCTTGTAAAGCTCATTGATCTTTTGAAGCTCACAGTTTTCTTCAGAAATTCTTTTAAAATCACCAGATAAATAAACATGAATTCTTTTAAGTGTTTCAAACTTGGAATACATTTCATGTATTTGTTCTAGCAAATCATCAACACTTGAGTCTGTAACCTTCTCCTCCTGCCTTTTTGACATGTTGCTTATTTTGATGTCAGCAGTCCTTGGAGAAGTTGACTTGATTTTTCTTTCTGGCTGACTTATGATTCCTTGTCCATAAAATCCATTTCCTATTTTCTTAACCACAAACTGATCAGGTTTGATGACCTTGGTCAGCTTGGAGTTTGTAATAGGTGATCTTGGCAGCTCATTATCAGACTCATTTGAATATTTTGAACTAGGAAACTAATTTTCTGAATCATATATTGATGATTTTGCAACAAGACACATATTTGCTTCTTGCTCAAAATCAGCAGATTCATCTTCAGAATCTGTTTCAATCCATGTTGCAAGATTTTGATCTTCAACAACTAAACCCTTTTGTTTTTCAAAATTTCTGGGAGCTCTTTTATAATACTCATTTTTTTTGTAAAAGGACAATTTGAAGCAAAATGACCAGACTTTCTACAATTGAAGCACAACAAGTTTTTCTTTCTCAACCTTGTCTTCATTAGTTTTGAAGTAAGGCTTTTGAAAGTTTGAAGTAGAAGGTCTTTGGAAGCTTGAGGAAGGTTTTTGAGGATTTGAGGAAGACTTTTGAAGGTTTGCTGAAGGTTTTTGAAAGTTCTTTTTAAAAGATTTATACTTTCTAAATTGTCTAGCAAAAGCAGCAAATTCATCTTCATCAAAGTCATCATCTGACAGAGATGTAGAAGTTTTGGATGTCTCTTCTTCAGCTTGAAGAGATATACCTTTAAAAATTTTCTCAATTTCTTGAGTTTTGAGAACTTCCTTTTCATAGATTTTTAGACTTGCAACAAGACTACGTATATGAGTTTTGTTCAAGTCTCTTGCTTCCTTTATGACAGTGACCTTAACATGCCATTTACTTCCCAAGCTACTAAGAAAACGCATATTCAAATCTTTCATGCTATAGACTTTACCAAGAGAGGAACATCTATTACTTACCTCAAGAAATTTGTCGTAGGCATTCTTTAATGATTCTTTTGGGTCCTTTTTGAAGGCATCAAACTCTTGTATACAATCATAGAGTTTGTTGTCCTTGGTGTTTTGGTCTCCTTCCACATATTCAACAAGAGCATCCCAAATTTCTTTGGTAGTCACACAGTCATAGATTTGTTTGTAGTTTTCATCAGGTACAACACTTGATAGAATGTGTACAGCTCTGGCATCCAGTCCATCAGTAATTTTATCTTCCTTAGTCCATTCTGATTGAGGTTTGAGGACGTATTCTTCATCTGCAGTAGAAGATTTACCAACTTTAGTAATAATTTTCATAGGCTGCATAGGACCACCTCTCACACATTCCATCAATCGTTTATCTATATTGTTCATATATCTTGTAATTCTTTCCTTCCAAATATCAAAGTGATCTTCATAAAAAATGGGTACTTGAGTAACATTGTTTGATTGAAAAGCTTTTAGAGTTGCCATGATCGAGCTTTCAAGCTGTTAGGCTTTAAAAAAATAGTTTTTCAAAAAGCAGGCTCTGATACCAATTGTAAGTCCAGTAGACAACAAACAAGGCTAGAGGGGGGTGAATAGCCTTTTAAAACTTTGAGGGTTGATTTGTAAATCTTGTAAAGTTTGCAGCGGAGAAATTTGTTTTGTCAGTCAGCTGATACTGGTCAGCTGGCTGATACTTTTAAAATCACTTATACTAATGAAAGTTGGTCAACTGGCTGATACAACAGTTTTTAAAAGAGGTTGGTTTTTAACGAAGAACACTGTATACGAAGAGGGAAATGAAAAACAATTTACTAGAACAGGTAAGCAAACAATTGTTAGAAACTGTCTGACACTTAATCAGTTGAAAAACTTCTTAAGTGTTATGTCAGTTTGCAAGAGTATGAGTAATGGCTGACAAATCAGTTGAAGTGGTTCACAGATAAACTGCTACATCCACTACCAAGTTGGTCAGACTTGGATTTTTGAAGTGCACTAATTTTATTAAAAAATCTATTTGATCTCTAATGGATCAGTGTACAACAAAAGACCGGTGTTTGTGGAGAATGATTGAGAAACAATCAAACTCGTGAGACAAACTGACTGATTTCAAAATGATATAAAAAGGGATCACTCAGTGTTTGCCTAAACAATAACTAGAAAGAATTATACAAGAAAGATTATCTAGCTATGGGTTTTAAGAAGACTAAAACGCAGAGAATTTCTTGAAAGATGAGGCTTCAGACTTCTATATCTTCAAAAAAATGCTTCCAATGGGTATTTATAGATGAACTTCAAGAGTAACCCGTTAGGAACACATTTTGAATTTGAAAATGTGTTTGGCATATTATATATCTTCACAAGATCACAAAAGATCATGGGAAAGAATATCTAGCAGAATATCTACCAAAAACATAAAGTGAGAAAGTGTCAGCACAAGTATTAGTTCAATCAAATAAGGAAAGCAAGTTGACACTTAAAAAACGTTATGGTCATACGAACAAGTAACTGACAAACAATTACAAGCTGACCAAAATATTTTTAAGTTCTTGGCTGACAATCAAGTGGAATGATTTTAAGCAAATTTAATTTTATGCAAGATTCAACAATAGTACTATATTGAATTGTTTGTAATAATTGTGTTCAATTTATACATGCAATATTGGGTGTGCGTGAGAAGAAATATAATGAAATAGCTATACACAAGCTATATCCCTCGATTTGTCAAATGAGATCTCATCGCTGAAGAAGAAATTGAAAGAAACAAATTTTGTTTCGGTTAGTAATTGGGCTTATGGCCCGATTAATTACTTCCGCCCACATGGAATATATTTATATTATTATTGGTTAATTATTTTCCTAATCCGAAGGGGTTTGAGATTGACCTAACTTAACATACAAGAAATAGGTTCAAGTTCACACGAGGTAACTCATGATTACTCTTAGTTAACGAACTTGTGTGATATATGTATAGATATATCCTTCAGTTTCGATAATGTCCACCTCTGTAAGTATATATAGATGCACATTACAAATTACATTAAATCAAAGTATAAATAACTATGCATTTTAATACTATCTAATTATTTTTGTACAACAGAAATTCCAATTATTTTTGAAAAAAACTAGAAATGAAATAAAGGTAGTTTGGGGTGGGTGAAAAATTGTCCGGTGAAGAAAATCTGATGGAAGCAAAAAATAGGGAGCTTAACCAAATCATCATTGCAAAAGAGGACGAATCCGAAATTGAAAGTGACAACAATGAGAGTCAATCAAAGGACGAAACTGAAATGTATGAAGGAGTAATTCAGAAGGAGGAAAAGAGCGAAGAGGATAATACTGAAAATCCAATTGACTTTGCCTCGATAAGCACTGAGAGTTTACATTTGCTTCAAATAGCCAAATTGAAAGCAGTTGTTGCAAAGCCCTAAGAGAAGAAATAGAGGTGAAAAAATGAGTAATCAATGGGCTAAAATCTGAATTGGCCAGCATATGGTTAACAATTGAAGCCAAACACAAAGAGCTAGAATCACTAGCAAATGAACTCCGTCAAGATCGAAGCCTTATTGAAAAACTCAGGAGTTCAACAAAAGCCAAAGACAGAGAAATTCAAAGGCTTCAATCTGAGCTACAAATAACTCAAACACAATCATTATCAACTTCTGAACAACAGATTCAAAATGAATTGCAAGAGGCTCTAACAAAAACACATAATTCAATATGAGAATTCTTGAACACACAACTGAAATAGAGTCTCTGAAGAAAAAAGATGAAGGAAATAGAGGTTGAAAATGAAATGCTTAGGTCAAATGCACAACAACCTCCAGAACCAATAGAAATTGACAATTCTATTTAGTCAATTTGTCAAGAATTGTCAAATGAAGCTGATGAAAAAAGAAGATGGTGAAGCTGAGAAAGAAGCTGATGAAGAATTGGTGGACAGAAGCAAAATAGAGTAAAAAACTGTTGTCGATCCATCTTCATTGGTGAAAAGAATCCAGAACAGAAAGAGAAAAAATTCCGATGAAGACTGTAAAGACACCGAAGAAAAGAAGAAACATGAGAAGAAATATGAAATGAAGATGTGATATCCCTAATTTTAATAATATTGTTTGTTAATTAGAATAAATATATTTGGGCTTATATTAATTTAGTTATCTTGGGCCGATATTTATGTTTTGGCCTAATTTGAATGATATTGATAAGTGGGCCTATTTTAATTTAAGAGCGAGCCCGTTTAGTTTTGGTACACAATTGGGTGATTTATTGGTGATTGGGCTTAAGCCCAATTGTTGGTCCATTTGATAATAATAATAATAATAATAATAATAATAATAATAATAATAATAATTATTATTATTATTATTATTAAAAAAAAAGAAACAGTAATAATTAACTCAAGTTATTACCGTTAGTAATTGTATTTAAGGCAAGTTAATTAGGGAATAGTGGGGGGCGGCGGTTGGCTGCCGATCAGAAGAAACGGTGAACGCCTCTTCAAGCCGCATTGAAGGGGAAGCCCAAAGGTTGGTTCATGGCAGGGTATAAAAGAGTGGTGCTCCCATTGGGTTCAGGCACCAAGCTTAAACTAAGCAGAGAAAGAGAGAGAGAGGAGGAAATTTTCTCAATCCTTGAAGTTAAAGGGAAATCGACATATCAGATCACCGGGAGGCGAGATCGCGAGTCTTTGGTTGAGGTAAGAGATTTATTTTCTTGATTGTAATCTTGGTTGTGTGATCCTTTGGCGGAAATAAGTCTGTTTAGAGCTTGGGTTAATTTTAGAAGGGACGCCGGTGGATGTCGCCGTGAAGAACAAAGGAAAAAATAAATAAATAAAAAGAGAGTGCAGAAGTTACAGAGGAAAGAGGAGTGTGCGCGTTTTGTGTTGTGGAAATAAAAGAAAGAAAGATTAATGAAGGAAGAAGAGAGAGGGAAGGTGAAGGAGTGGTCGCTAGTTTTTAAAAAAAACAAAGAAGAGAAAGGGTATGAGGGGACGGGTGAGATGATGGTGGCAGGAGGTAGGCTAGGTAGGGGGAGGGGTTATGAGTGGTACACTAAGTAGTCACTTCAATAAAAAAAAAAAGGAAAAAAAAGAAAGAAAGGGGGAGACGGCTGCAAGAAAGGAAGAAATTAAGGAAAAAGGAGTTTTGGGTTATTTATTTTGGTGTTGGAATAAAGTTGGGTATTGTTTTGTCTTTTATAAATTTGGTACCTAAATGGTAAACAAAAAGAAATAATAATAATAACTAGAACTAAGTTATTAAAAAGAATAATAATAAAATAAAATTTGTCTAATGCGGGTAATATGTCGTTTAAAATAATTTAGTGTATTTTGTATTTGTTGTTAGATTTGGGCCAGTACGAGCATCGGTGCCTTACACGTACAAGTTTTTGTCCACCATTTCTTGGTAAGGGATTATACTCCTTTAAGTTATTTGATCATCAAATTTTGTTCGGTAGGCTTCCGTTATAACTTTATTGGCTTAACGCTCTCTTTGTAAACCCATGTTCGGCATTCGCCGATATTTGCTTTGAACTCCGTCGAACCTATTTTGTTCATAATCCGAATTTTGAAATTGTTGTAACCCATGTTTGACTTCCGTTGGAAAAATGAATTGCATATTTTTGGACATTTGACTTTATTTGGAACTCCTCCGTGATCACTAAGTAAAATAAGTTGTTACGTGAAATACTTAGCATTTGTGAACTTTGAATTATTTGACACCACTGGACATGTGGTGAGGTTATCCGGATACACCTTTAGGCCCGTTGCGGGTTTAGGCCCGTTGGGCATCAGGCCCATTGGGGCAGTTAGTCAGGTCGAATTGATCACTTAAGTGATCATGGAATCTGCGGGTGTTCTTTGTTTCCAACTGGAATGGGACGGTTGGCGACAATTGAATATCTCGTGTTTGTTTTGAGCTTTATCTTTTATTTGGAACTCCTAATTAGCACTGTATTCGATTTTATTGTTTCTTTATCCGATAAATGCAGTTTTTGGTCTTGTTAAAATTATTTGACCCTGGCGAAATTTATTTTTGTGGTCAACTCCTCCTTAGAAACCGGAGGGGTTGTATATGAACTTCCTGGGCATTGTTCGCTCACCTTTTTTTCTATTTTTCTTCAGGTCATAAGTAAAAAATTTTGAAATCTGTTTGGGATCAGGTGGATCGTTTGAAGGGTGGCGCGGACAAGATAAATTTTCCTAGATTTGACAGTTTTTTTTTAAGGAATAAACATTTGTTCGGGATTTTATGGTGGTTATTATATTTCGAAATTTGTAATGGACCGTTATGTATTTTGAATAGGAAAATTTAAATGTTTTATTTTGGATATTTGGTGAGTTAGTATTTAGAATTGGTGACGTGGCCAAATTGTGGGACCGCGGTGTCGGTACCGAGTTTGGGGCGTTACAGAGTGGTATCAGAGCCTAGGTTAAAAATCCTGAGGGTCATAGGTTCTAAGGGTTATGTTGGAAGTGATAATGAGAGGGTAGAGATAAGCATATGATCCTAATTTGGGTTTCTTTTAAGGACTAATACATCGGTGGTTATGTGTAGGGATGGCACGAACCGGAAAAACATTCACCGGTCTCTCGGTCCCTTGAAGGTTGTTTAATGACGTTCGTGCTAAGTTGTACCGCTCCCGGCGTGCCTTCCAAAGAATGAGGGACGCTAAGGAAGAGCTTGCGGCACACTTGCGTGCCCACATGCAAGCGGTTAGGGATGCTAAGCACGTACTTGATTTAGTGCGTGCGAGTCTTAACCAAGTCATTAATGAAGCTCCCGAGGACGGGTTAGGGTCTTTTCTGAACCCTATACAAGTTGACTCGGAGGATGACGAGGCGGTTGAGGAGACGGAAGAAAGCACGTCAGAGGGCACCAGGTCCGAAGGCTCCGAGTCTGAGGACTCCGAGTCTTGCGGAGAAGTGGGGGCGGTAGCCGGGAGGGCACCCACTAATGGTTGGATAGAGTGACTTGTTGATAATCTTTTTCTTTTGTGTTTAAGGAAGTTATCGGTTCTTTTTGTTGTGGGTTAAAGTCCCACGGTTTCGAACTTATTTTGATTGTAATGGAATTTTTTTTTTTGAGATTAATATAAAAAGTTTTATTTGAGTACGTATGGTTTGATTTGTCTGGTACCCTAAATCCTCTCGGTCGATGTTAAGGAATTCTTTAGTAACCATTTAGCCTTAAGGGTTAAGCATTAAATCGAAAGATGTTAGAAATGTATCTCTACTTTATGTGTGTGTGACACTTTTTAAACAGAAAGAAGGTCGAGAACGTCGCGACTTGTGGGGTTTGCATCCAAACAAGCCTTGCTACCGAGGCAGGAGCATGTTTTAACTATGGAAAGGTGGGACATATGATCGTGAAGGAGTCCTCAAATCAAAAAAACGAACTTCGGGCAAGGCGACAAACCCCAAACGTTGCTACAACCAGACCAACGATCGGGTGCTCGGGTGGCCATATGATCCACGCGAGTGCTATGACTCTAACCACTGTACATCGTGTATACTCAATTGACCCTGGTGCTACCCACTCTGTCATTTCTGCTGCTCTTGCACGTCGCATGAAATTATCTCCCCAAGATCTAGATGTCGAATTGATCATAGATACCCCAATAAAGGAATCTATTCCGGTAACTACAGTGTTTAGATCTTGCCGTTGAAACTTCGGGGATAGGGAGTTGTCTGTTGATTTAATACCCTTAGACATTCAAGATTTCGATATTATACTTGGTATGGACCGGTTAATTTGTCTTTCCATGCTAGGGTGAATTGTTTTGAAAAAGAGGTTGTGTTTGCATTCGGGTGAGCCAGAGTTTAGGTTTAATGGTTCCAAGCCAGTGGGCGTGTCAGGTCTTATTTCTTTCCTAAAGGCAAGTAGACTTTTAAGAAAGGGTTGCCAGGGATATCTAACGTCCATCACTGACACACGTAAGGAAGAAGTTAGCCTCGAGTCACTTCCAGTAGTGAATGAGTTTGGGGATGTGTTTCGGAGGATCTACCACCTACCGCGGGAGGTAGAATTTATGATTGACCTAGTGCAGGGGCGACACCCATCTCGAAGGCACCATATAGGATAAGCGGCGGAACTTAAGGAATTGAAGGAACAGTTGCAAGAACTGTTGGAAAAAGGGTTAATTCGGTCGAGCGTTTCACCTTGGGGCGTTCCGGTGTTGTTTGTAAAGAAGAAAGACGGGTCTATGAGGTTATGCATTGACTATCGGGGAGTTGAATCGGATTCTGATAAAGAATAGGTACCCTTTACCAAGAATTGATGATTTGTTTGACCAGTTACAAGGTGCTCGTTACTTCTTCAAGATCGATCTCCGATCAGGTTACCATCAGTTGAGGGTTAGGAATGAGGATATCTCTAAAACGGCGTTTAGAACCAGATATGGCCACTATGAGTTATGGGTTATGCCATTTGGGTTGACGAATGCTCCAGCCGCATTTATGGACCCGATGAATAGGGTGTTCAAGAAGTTTCTTGACCGCTGTGTGATTATGTTCATTGGTGATATCTTAGTTTACTCTAAGACCAGGGAGGAACATGAAGAACATTTGAGAGCTGTGCTACAGATCCTAAAAGAAAAGAAATTGTATGCCAAATATAAGAAGTGCGAATTTTGGCTGGAGAAGGTAGCTTTCTTGGGGCACATAGTATCAAAAGATGGAATCTCTGTGGACCCAGCTAAGATTGAGACGGTGGTAAATTGGGAGCGACCAACAACTGTCACTGAAGTTAGAAGTTTCCTGGGGTTGGCCGGTTATTATCGCCGATTTGTGGAGGGTTCTCAAAGATAGCAGTACCCTTATCTAGATTGACCCAGAAGAACGTTAAGTTAGTATGGACAGATGAATGTGAGGCTAGTTTTCAGGAGTTAAAGGATCGATTGGTATCAGCTCCGATCCTTACCTTACCATCTAGGTCGGAAGGATTCGTGATTTACAGTGATGCATCGCTAAAAGGATTAGGGTGCGTCTTGATGCAAAATGACAAGGTAATTGCTTGTGCTTCCCGACAACTAACGAACTATGAGAAACCCATGATTTGGAGTTGGCAGCTGTGGTGTTTGCTTTGAAAATCTGGAGGCATTATCTGTATGGGGAGAAGTGTAAGATTTATACCAACCATAAAAGTCTTAAGTACATATTCACACAAAAAGAGTTAAACATGCGGCAGCGAAGGTGGTTGGAACTACTTAAGGATTATGATTGTACGATACTATACCACCCTGGGAAGGCCAACGTCGTGGCTGATGCGTTGAGTCGGAAGAACCAAGGGAGCTTGGCAGCTATGATCACTAAGGAAAGAAGAATTTTAAACGACCTAGAATCCTTGGGAATTGAAGTCAGGGTTCCAGGCGATAGGGGACTTTTAGCCGCAATGAGTGTGCAACCATCTTTGTTAGAAAGGATTAGGGCAGGACAGGCTGTGGACCCAAAGTTGATGAAAGTCTCGAAAGGTCTCGAAGAGGGTCGTCATTCAGATTTCCGGGTTGGTAGTGATGGAATTCTACGTTTTGGATCCAGAGTTTGTGTTCCCTCAGACCCGAACTGAAGAAGGAAATCTTGGAGGAAACACATAGCTCGAGGTTCGCGGTACACCCCGATAGTACTAAGATGTACCGGGATGTGCGTGATACCTTCTGGTGGGACAACATGAAAAGGGAGATCGCGGAGTTCGTCTCCAAGTGTTTGGTATGTCAGCAAGTGAAGATCGAGCATCAGAAGCCAGGGGGGTTATTGCAATCATTGCCGGTTCCCGAGTGGAAGTGGGAACATATCACCATGGACTTTGTGATCGGGTTGCCTAGGACTTTGAGGGGTCACAATGCTATATGGGTTATTGTGGATCGATTAACCAAGTTTGCACATTTTCTGGCTTTTCGGGTTACAGATTCTTTAGAGAAGTTGGCCAGGTTGTATGTTAACGAGATTGTCAGATTGCATGGGGTTCCAGTCTCGATTGTGTCAGATCGTGATGCAAGGTTCACCTCTAAGTTTTGGGCCAGTTTGCAAAAGGCGTTAGGTACAAAGTTGAGCATGAGTACGGCTTTTCACCCACAAACAGATGGTCAGTCAGAACGGACCATACAAACACTGGAGGACATGTTGCGGACGTGTGCTTTGGATTTGCAGGGCAGTTGGGATGATCACCTACCGTTGGTGGAATTCACGTACAACAATAGTTATCACGCGAGTATTGGAATGGCACCGTACGAGGCTTTGTATGGGCGGAAGTGTCGATCACCTACCTGTTGGGATGAAGTGGGTGAAAGGAAGCTTACGGGACCCGAGTTAGTGCAGGCTACAACAGAGAAGGTGCAGTTGATTAGAAAGCGACTTCTTATGGCACAAAGGCAGTCGTATCTGCCGACACCGTCGTCATCGGACTTGAATTCGAAGCGGGGGATCACGTGTTCCTAAAGATTTCGCCCACAAGAGGAGTTATGAGATTTGGTATTAAGGGTAAGCTGAGCCCAAGGTTTGTTGGACCGTTTGAAATACTCGAGTGGGTGGGAGAGGTCGCTTATCGACTTGCTTTACCACCTACGCTCTCCGGAGTTCATAATGTGTTCCATGTGTCGATGCTAAGAAAGTACATGTCAGACCCTAGTCATGTGATCGCGTATGAACCCTTACAGCTCCGAGAAGATTTGAGCTATGATGAACAACCTGTCCGAATTGTGGATCGGAAGGACCAGGTTTTGAGGAGGCGAACTATTCCTTATGTAAAAGTTCAGTGGAGTAACCATACCGAAAGGGAAGCCACTTGGGAGCTCGAGGAAGAGGTGAGAGAGAAATACCCCGAGTTATTTGTTTGACCAGGTACGTCAAGTTTAGAGGACTAAACTTATTTTAAGGGGGTGAGAGTGTGATATCCCTAATTTTAATAATATTGTTTGTTAATTAGAATAAATGTATTTGGGCTTATATTAATTTAGTTATCTTGGGCCGATATTTATGTTTTGGCCTAATTTGAATGATATCGATAAGTGGGCCTATTTTAATTTAAGAGCGAGTCCGTTTAGTTTTGGTACACAATTGGGTGATTTATTGGTGATTGGGCTTAAGCCCAATTGTTGGTCCATTTGATAATAATAACAATAATAATAATAATAATAATAATTAAAAAATAAACAGTAATAATTAACTCAAGTTATTACCGTTAGTAATTGTATTTAAGGCAAGTTAATTAGGGAATAGTGGGGGCGGTGGTTGGCTGCCGATCAGAAGAAACGGTGAACGCCTCTTCAAGCCGCATTGAAGGGGAAGCCCAAAGGTTGGTTCATGGCAGGGTATAAAAGAGTGGTGCTCCCATTGGGTTCAGGCACCAAGCTTAAACTAAGCAGAGAAAAGAGAGAGAGAGACGAGGAAATTTTCTGAATCCTTGAAGTTAAAGGGAAATCGACGGCATATCAGATCACCGGGAGGCGAGATCGCGAGTCTTTGGTTGAGGTAAGAGATTTATTTTCTTGATTGTAATCTTGGTTGTGTGATCCTTTGGCGGAAATAAGTCTGTTTAGAGCTTGGGTTAATTTTAGAAGGGACGCCGGTGGATGTCGCCGTGAAGAACAAAGGAAAAAATAAATAAATAAAGAGAGTGCGAGATTCTGAGGAAAGAGGAGTGTGCGCGTTTTGTATTGTGGAAATAAAAGAAAGAAAGATTAATGAAGGAAGAAGAGAGAGGGAAGGTGAAGGAGTGGTCGCTAGTTTTAAAAAAAAAACAAAGAAGATAAAGGGTATGAGGGGACGGGTGAGATGATGGTGGCAGGAGGTAGGCTAGGTAGGGGGAGGGGTTATGAGTGGTACACTAAGTAGTCACTTCAATCAAAAAAAAAAAAGGAAAAAAAGAAAGAAAGGGGGAGACGGCTGCAAGAAAGGAAGAAATTAAGGAAAAATGAGTTTTGGGTTATTTATTTTGGTGTTGGAATAAAGTTGGGTATTGTTTTGTCTTTTATAAATTTGGTACCTAAATGGTAAACAAAAAGAAATAATAATAATAACTAGAACTAAGTTATTAAAAAGAATAATAATAAAATAAAATTTGTTTAATGCGGGTAATATGTCGTTTAAAATAATTTAGTGTATTTTGTATTTGTTGTTAGATTTGGGCCAGTACGAGCATCGGTGCCTTACACGTACAAGTTTTTGTCCACCATTTCTTGGTAAGGGATTATACTCCTTTAAGTTATTTGATCATCAAATTTTGTTCGGTAGACTTCCGTTATAACTTTATTGGCTTAACGCTCTCTTTGTAAACCCATGTTCGGCATTCGCCGATATTTGCTTTGAACTCCGTCGAACCTATTTTGTTCATAATCCGAATTTTGAAACTGTTGTAACCCATGTTTGACTTCCGTTGGAAAAATGAATTGCATATTTTTGGACATTTGACTTTATTTAGAACTCCTCCGTGATCACTAAGTAAAATAAGTTGTTACGTGAAATACGTAGCATTTGTGAACTTTGAATTATTTGACACCACTGGACATGTGGTGAGGTTATCCGGATACACCTTTAGGCCCGTTGGGCATCAGGCCCATTGGGGCAGTTAGTCAGGTCGAATTGATCACTTAAGTGATCATGGAATCTGCGGGTGTTCTTTGTTTCCAACTGGAATGGGACGGTTGGCGAACAATTGAATATCTCGTGTTTGTTTTGAGCTTTATCTTTTATTTGGAACTCCTAATTAGCACTGTATTCGATTTTATTGTTTCTTTATCCGATAAATGCAGTTTTTGGTCTTGTTAAAATTATTTGACCCTGGCGAAATTTATTTTTGTAGTCAACTCCTCCTTAAAAATCGGAGGGATTGTATACGAACTTGCTGGGCATTGTTCGCTCACCTTTTTTTCTATTTTTCTTCAGGTCATAAGTAAAAAAATTTGAAATCTGTGTTGGGATCAGGTGGATCGTTTGAAGGGTGACGCAGACAAGATAAATTTTCCTAGATTTGACAGTTTTTTTTTTAAGGAATAAACATTTGTTCGGGATTTTATGGTGGTTATTATATTTCAAAATTTGTAATGGACCGTTATGTATTTTGAATAGGAAAATTTAAATGTTTTATTTTGGATATTTGGTGAGTTAGTATTTAGAATTGGTGACATGGCCAAATTGTGGGACCGCGGTGTCGGTACCGAGTTTGAGGCGTTACAGAAGAAGTCTAAAAATCCTTCCTTGAATGAAAAAGATAAAACTACATCAACCAAAGTAGGGGTGACAATTATGTGTTAATGGATAGCTTTGGGTTAGGCTATTATCCATAATACCCAAAGCCTCTACATCCTCCCTCCGATTCAAAAATATTTCAAACAAGTTTCTATGATAAGCAAAAAAAAATTTATGAATATGTTGTAGAACATTTACGACAACAATGACGGAATCAGGTAACCATCATCAAATATTGTGTTTATATGAACATTAAAGAAATAGACCCAGTTATTGAAGTTAAAGAAATATTTATGTTATCAAATGATGGAATGATTGAAACCAATGTAAGTATTTCTACGTAAATATAATATCTACCCATTGTGTAATTTGATATATTATTTATCGCATGAATAATTTTTTTCCTTGTTTGCAACACATAAAAGTTTGGAGCATGATTTTGGAACACATAATCAAAAAGGAAAAAAACATAAAAATATGAAGTTGTTTTCCATCCACATAGCTGGATAAATATAATCATAAATATTTTATATATAAAATTATTAACTTATAGATGCAAACTTACTTTCTATATGTTTTTTTAATTTATTTGTTACAGGGAATCTTTGTCGCCGATTTTCAAAGATTTCCAAAAAACATGCATTGATGATATATTGAAGGACACCATTCAACATGATATGTTAATTTTCCCAATTAACACACCAGGGCAAGGGGATGAATTAACAGGTGTCTGTTTACATTGAACTATACTCATCTTTTATGAAAGTTGTCTTGTACAACTCATCAATAGACAAACAGGAAGAACAAGGTTGACACCTTGAAAGGACAAAATTACTTGTGAGGAATCTACAACTTTTTACTTCTTAAAAATACAACAATTATTGATGTCATAATTGCATATTAATAATTTTGTTTATAGGCAACCTATGTCGAAAACAAAATGAAAGGGTTGGTACAAAACCTTAATTTAAAAGATACAAGGGATTAAGTCAACCCGACTTTGTTTGCCCAATCGAAAACTTACTGCAAGGGAAACCAATTCTAGAGAAATTGACACGTTACGTAGTGCAAAAGTACAGAGCTAGGATGGTAGAGTGGATGATTACGTTGTGGAAGAAATACAGTGATAAGTTAAAATAGTAAGACATTAGATTTGTTATGAATGTATTGTAATTTTATAGTTGTAAACATTTGGTTTAAACATTTTATTTAAAATAGCAAGAAATTCAATGATGATTTAAACATTTGGTTTCCACATTTGTTATGAATGTGTTGTAATTTCACAGTTGTAATTACATGATTTGTAATTTTAATGTTGTGATTATTTTCATTTTTAACTTATTGGTTAATTGAAATATACTTGGATGAATTCAACAGTGTATATTTATCGCGGTACATAATTTTGTTTATCAGTGTTATTCGTTCGCACCGCAATATATAAAGTAATGAATCACGATATATAAATAAAAATAGTTGGTTAGTTAACAGTAATATATTAAATACAAAAATCATGCATCGCGATCTATATTCTTGTGAACCGCGATACCAAAATAATAAATAAGTAAAATTGCTATTAATATTGTGTACAACGGTGACTGCATTTCTCCATCGCGGTACATTAAAACACAAATAAGGTACCACGATACTAAAATGTAAAAAACACAAATCTCTTAACAAATAATGTTTCAGTAACATTAAAAATATAACTCAATCTTGGATTGCTTCTATACATGATCTAGAGTTATGACTACAAAACTTTTTACATCTACCACATTTCACTTTCCTTTTGCTTCTTGATTCGCCGTTTGATGTGATCTTTTTCTTCTTCGGACGTCCAACTAATCTCTTGGTAATAGGTGCTAAAATGGCCTCACCTTCCACATAATTACCAGCCTCGTACCTTTTGGTAGTTGGAATAGGCATTAAGCTTCCCTCATAACACTTGATGTAATAGCTCGTGAGGAAGATATTATCAATAATATCTTTAATCTTTTCATCACTCCTCTTAATTGCAATAGCAGTGTGGCAACACGAGAACCCTTAAATCTGCCATTGATAACATGAGCATGTTCTATTCCCCAAATCAACTTTCACACTTGGATCTGATAGAACCTCATATATATCGTTATATACACTATGCACATGCCACGGATACCAATGTTTAGATATTCTCTTCACTTATGATCTATCGTTGAACATAGTAATTTGTTCCACTTAGTTTCACTGTTAAGCCTTTTCAAAATGGGAAGACCCCGAGCCTCCAAAATCCAATTATTGAACGATTCAACAACATTTGATGTCATCTCAGCATACACGTTCTCCCGACAATGTACAATAGCATGAAAGACTGACAAAAAATTCAGTAGCAATCTGTCCACCTCCTCTTTTAAATATTTCAAGCTTCTTATTGAAAAGTCTAATATTCTAAGAGCACACGCACAATTTTTCAGTCTTTTACACAAATTATATCGAAATCCTTTTGAATACGGTCTACCATGACAAATGTCTTTCAAATTACGATAAAGATGCACCAAGCAAAAGAAATGTTTGGAACTCCCAAAAATTTCAGACATGGCTTCCATTAAACCAACATTCTACCAGAAACAAACAACACATCCCTATCAATTAATTCTTTTACTTTTTAAAGAAACCAACACCAATTTTCTCGATTTTCAGCACTTACAACTGCAAAAGCAAAGGGAAAGAGATATGTAAATAAAAAAAATGATAATTCAATAATGTTGACACAAAAAAATTAAATCATAAAAAAGTTTCCTTAAATATTTAAGTACATTGATTTCCATCCTTGGTCGTTCCAGACAAAAGAGTTCCCTTAAATCGAGATTTTATAAAAGTTTCATCTATGAACAATATTGAACGACAATACTTAAAATCACCTATGTATGTGTGAAACGAAATAAACAAACGATTGAAATGATTTGTAATAAGGTTCGATTCAACAAATGCACAGCTGCCCCGATTACTATTATGCAAAGCTTTCACATACCATTGCAGCTCCTGAAAAAAATCTTCGTAACCACCAAAAATCTTACCTCAAACCTTGTCAACGCCCCTCCATGCCTTACTGTATGATACCAAAATCTCATATTGGGTCCCCATCAGATCAACTACTTATTTCGGAGAATACGATGGTCGACTACAAACATTTTCAAGAATCAATTCTAAAATTATACCACATCTCATCCTTTTTTAATAATCAATTGGATCAATCATATTGACATAACAACTGTGTTCAAGGTTACACTTGTATACTTTCACTGACTTGTCAACGGCTGAAACAGTTCCCTTCATAAACCAACTACAACCATCATTAATTTTTTTTGTAAACAACACTAATCCTCTCATTATTGTTCTTTAAAAAATATATTCAAAACCAATTTTGAAAAAAAAAAAAATACTTTTTTAGGTTCACAATGAAATTCATACACCCCATTTTTGAAAATTTGCCCAACACCAGTAGTAAATGATACCCAACCAGCAATTAAAAGGTCCTTTTTAGATTGATTACGTCGTATATCATAATATGAGACACTATCATCTTCACTGTCCACACATGAAAAATTGATATTGCTTTGATAAAATGTAGATGAATCACGATTCAAATAAGTTGAACTGCTATTTCATACTGAGGCATCCATATTTGTAGTAGATGCACCGCGATTATAATTAATTGAATCGGCTCTACGACAATATGCTAAATCCCTAACGTTACAAGAAACATAATCCCCAAGTAAACCTACTTTGTTCGATGCAAAACTAAAATCATTTTGATTTTCAACAACATCTATGGATATAATACTACTTGACAAAAGTCTGGCAAAAACAACATGTTTACGCAATCTTCGTCGTTTGCCAAACAACAATTCATGTGAGATCCAACAGAATACTTCATAGATACATTTGAAAATTCAACATTAATATATTTATCTGTTATCAACTGAATAACATCACAAATGACAAAATTTTCATTAAGTTCAGAAACAATCTTATCTCATTGAAATTTAACCAATAACATAATGAGTTTTTCCATTGAAGAAGGAAGTGAATAGTAATAGGAAAGAAACGATGATTTACAGAAGAGATAATAAAATCCTTTAAGCGTTAAATAAAACTGAACTGCGATATATAAAACTATGCACCGCAATTCAAGCAGTCATTCATCCGTTAAGCATTAGTTAAGGGTAACATAGTCATTTTGATCCTAAAAGTGACTTTTGAACCGCGGTTCACGCGGATAGTCATCTCTTAAGTGTTAATTAAAGGTAACGTAGTCATTTCGATCCCAAAAGTGACTTTTGAACCGCAGTTCACGCGACTAGTCATTCTTTAAGTATTCGTTAAAGGTAACGTAGTCATTTTTCGATAAAAATTAAAATTTTCCAATTAAAAATAAAAATAAAGGATTAGAGCAATTAAATTAATGAGAAATAAGACCGACCCGTAATTTTTTTTCATAAATTTAAGCAAGCGGAAGACGGGCCCATTTGAAATGAAATCTATGGATATCGACATCACCAACCGTCAACTATTCCTTGCATTTGCATCGCATCCTTAAGCTTATTTTCAACCTTATCTTCAACTTTCTTGATCCAAAGTGGAGTCCACTCAACTAACGAAAATTCTGCTACCACCAAGTAAGCACGGGTATAATTAATATTGTGTACAACTTGCTCCTTGCGTGCAAAATTCTCTTGATGAGAAAGAAGTCGGGCCAATTTGGATCCACCAAATAAACAAGTACTGGGTTATAGTGGACCCATCGGCCACCCAGGCCCACTAAACTTATTAGTCTCTATGATATTTGTCAACTCTACAGGATCCATAATGTTTTGGAATTAGGCGCCTCTCCACCAATGAATTAATATTACACAAACACAATGCGTGCTTCTGAGATTTTACCCAATGTAGAATCTCAATTTTAAGGTGTCAAATTAGTAGCATTAAACAAAGAAACAAGTTATGTGAATGTGATTGATTTCTTATTAAAGGTATGATAAACAGGTTGGATTGGAAGTCGGGGAGTCCAAGCTGAGACAATTTTTGGGATTCTTAAAAATTGGTAACACCCCCATGGATATTGGGTAATTAATAGGGTGATAACCGGGTCGGTCCCCTTTACAACATTTCTAACCTCTAAAAGATACGATTTTTGTTTTTAACCGGTAATTGATATTTCAATTCGATGCATCGCACTTCTAATTTGTGCATCTAAAATCCAAAATTGTGCATAAGTATTTTCTATATAGGGGGTCCAATTGGTGCATCACAAATCCAAAAATTTGCATAGAGATTTGCTAATTCCGAATTGTGCATTGTATATCCAAAATTGTGCATCGAGACTTCTGTATAGGGGGTCCAGTTGGTGCTTTGTAAACCCTTAATGAAATTAGATTAGGGGCACTGCATCGTAATTCTAATTTGTACATTGCAAATCCAAATTTCACATTGTGATTTACTAATTTCAAATTGTGCATCACAAATCTAAAATTTTACATCAGGATTTTCTGTATGGGGGGGACCAGTTGGTACAACACAAATCCAAAAAATTGTATCGAGATTTAGTAATTCCAAATTGTGCATCGAAAATCCAAAATTATGCATCGAAATTTTTGTATAAGGGGTCTAATTGATGTATCGCAAATCCAAAATTTACCTCGTGAACTCATGGTGGATGGGTTTTTCGATAGGAAAGCCAACCCTATTCTCAAGACGAAGATTAAAACTCCTTACTTCTTGTCTTTTCTCGTGGTTTGAAGGAGAAAAAACTAATAGTTGTAGTGAGATTAAGCTCGATGGTCACACTCGCTTGCAGCCTTAAACATGACATTGGCGATTGAGAACGCAAACCAAGGAATCAAAGACAAATTCTACTTGGGTAGTAAATATATAAATATAACTATAACACAAAAAGTATAAAATGAAATGTTTGCAGTATTATTTGTTATTTTATGTTTTTACAATATATATATGTTTAGTGCTCTTGTTGGTAACAAAAAGTCAAAACGCCAAGTGAAAACAATTGGAGTATATTGCCTCAAAAAGCCTTTGACCAAACAATGATTCTCATATTGTATCACTCTTGGTGGATGACTATTTTTGGTGGCTAGAGATATCTAGATATTACTTATTATTTTTTTAGTTTCTTTTTTATATATTTGCAACAGTATTTTTATTAGTTTACAAAATCTTCAAGTCTGTGCCTATGACACGATACCATTATATCTAATTTTGTCAATTGAAATGACAGTGATTAAATGCGATTTAAAAAAAATTACAGTTGAGGGTACATTATTTCAAGTGATAGTTGAGAGATTGATGTTTTATAAGTGGTGACTGTTCAGAAGAATAATCGCAGAGTGTAACTTTGTAATGTGAAGATAAAATATAGGGAGAAGAAAAATGAGTGACTGCTAATAATATTAATTGTAGGGGGTGACTTGTAATATAGAAAGAAAAAATAGGGAGTTAAAAATAGATAACTACACACATATAAGAATATGAGAATAAATATCAATCGTTAAATTTTTTAAAATAATTTAATCACAATCTTTGAATAGTCTGAATCAATTATATAACTATTTTATAATATATATTATTATACTTGGAATCCTGTCATCCTGTGAAGTGGAGCACAAACGATGGGAATCAGGTAAGGTGGTCCTCATACACTTATATGATTCTCTATTGTTTTGGGATTATCACGCTCCGTAAAATGTTTGACCAGACTACACGCTTGAATTGGTAAAAATTTAGTTACTGGTTATCATTTATAAAAGTTAATTATTGAGATTTATTTTTATCAAACAACAATCGATAAAAATTAATTAATAAATTAAAAAAATTAATTATTGATCAGAATTTATTTTTATCAAGCTTAAGTAACATGCTTAAATCGATAAAAGTTAATTACAATATGATTATTTTTATCAAACATAATTATTACAACAAAACATTCGTGCGAATCCTTCATATCCTCATATTCTTCCTCCAACTCCTTCCCCTTATATAATTTATTTAGTTACATTAATTGATTTAGGACGACAATTATCATTTGACCAAGCGATTAAGTCGATGGGCACCATAACCATTAAAAATTGACACTTTTTATACAGTCATAAATTTTGAAGTCATTAAAATACGTTTTTTTGTAGTGTACATTGATCCGATCTTTACAAAATTCAAACATATATTAATTTATTTAAATACTGATCATCTCATACTGACACCGTGCCATATACACGGACACAAAATCTAATTTAGTTGCATTACTAGGCTTTATGAACCATCCCTCATTTTATAAATTGGGCATATTTTACATAAGGAATTTTTATTTTTTTTATTTGGTCTGGTGTACGAACTACACAAATGTTCAATTATAATATTATTCTTATATGATTTCCGCTTATCAATTTCGAAGTATAATAAATATTGTCCGGAAAATAGCACACATGCCCCGTTATAAGGATAGTAATTTTATTATCAACATTGGTACGATTACCATCAGAGTTATCATTACGGTGATAACTATGTTTTGAAGTGTGGCACCTCATATGCATTTTGTCTTCAAGACAAATTTGTCACCAGAGTAGAAAATAACATTTGTGGTAACTCTAACATTATTGTTTTATTATTTTTATAAACCACAAGTCAATTTGACACGATATTTTTTGATGTGTTTTTCTTGTACGCCGATAAAATGAGCATAATTGTTACTTAATAATTCATAAAAAATTCTCTGATTGAAGTGTTGAATTTATTGCCGACGAAAAAACGAACATGGGGGACATCCAGCTAAATAGATCACTCTACACATAAACTCAAAACGACCAAATAGAGCACTTTAGACATGAACTCGATCAAAACCACCAGACATGGTTCTTTAGCACTATTATATGCATTAAGTGGTAAGATTGATGCTAAAATGCATTTTATGAATATCTATGTACTAGAGTATATATTATTTTTGTTGCAGTAATAGAACCATTGTCCACTTAATTCGAGGCACACCAAATTAAGAGAAAATTAGTCGGTGATCGCTTACTTGTGTGTTTGCTATAACCTAACAAATTAATTCTCATTCAGTGATCCTTAAAACTTAGGAGTAGGTTTTAATCAAAATAGTTGTGAACACAAATTATACCCTTGGATCCATCTTGAGAATGTTTATTTGACTCGGCAACTTTGACCTAGAGATCATTTATGTTTATTTGACTTCACAATATATATTGGCCTAAACATGAAATTCATTAGATCCTAAATTTACAACTCCTGAAATACGTACTCCAAATTTTCTTCAAAATTTTGTTATTTTTTTTAATATGTGTGGTTGTTATTTAATGGTGCCATATTGACCTGGAAAGAATAAATAAAAGGCATATCAAATTAAGAACTAAAATAATATAAAGAATGTCATGCTCAAGCTAAGATCATGCAAGAAATGAACAAAGATACAAATTGAAGTTGCAAGCATGATGTAAGGCTATCTATATTATAAATGAAAGATTAAAAACAAAAAACAAAAAAAAAAACTTTGCGTGCCATCGAAGGTAGAGGAGGAAAATAAATAATAATGTAATTGACCTTTGACAACAACTGAGAGAGCTTGCAACAAAGAGGCATAACATGAGGGGATCTTTTTCACACCAAACTCAAAATCTTGCCTCCGCATGCAGAACACAAAGCATCCGTTGGGGCTTCTTATTATCATTACTTCGTCCCCTGTGAATTGTGATGCCAATCATTGTTTACTTTCATGCATAGGGTCGCTTAGAGAGAGTGGCCTTGGTATCATAAAATATAGTTCCAGTCATAGTTGAATTTTGCTCTCTCTCTAACCACTTGCGTTCGTTCTCTGTAGTCAGCACGTATACGATCTTGAATTCACTCGAAGAGGTAGACTATGTTGAAGCGCGAGCGAGCAGACCGAACGTACGAACCATCTTACTCACCAAATAAGAGAGAGATAGAAGGGTTAATTGAATGTTTTTCTAAAACTAGGGTAACATTCTTCCTGGTCACATGCCAATCTCAATCACAAAAAGTTGTGTTTGAATGATTTGGGTAATCCTTAAACTGGGAGCTATCCAAGCTTTGTTCCAATAATTTCCCATCAACATGAATAATGATGCAAGTTCATATATGATATGATATTGAGATTCCTTTTCAGCCTTTTTTAGTCCAAGCATGTGTAAGCTATTAAGTGCTACTACTAATTATGCTTCAACAACAACATTACATTATACTCAAATAACCCCACAGGCACAGCAGATTAATACGAGAGCTTCGATAAGGTGATTCGTTTCGATCACTTGAATACGTACGCATCAACCGAACTACGTACTATACATGCATTTTGCCTATGTGGTTTGAGAGGTTACGTCCAATTTATTAATATATTAGCCACAAAACTGAAGAGCAAATCCTTATTAACACTCGAACTAAAACTGTCTAGCATAGAAAATAATTTATGTGACCCATCTTTGTCTATATCTCTTAGAAAAAGCAGTTGTAAGTGATCATTAATTAATTAAAAGCTAGACCAAGTCATGAACTTAGTTGCCAAGTCCGCAAGCCAACCCGGGGGTGACCTTTATATACACTATTATTGTTGATGTATGAATAATGATGATCAGTAGCTAGCTTGTATAGGGAGATGACAGTGAAATTCAAGAAAACGAGTAATTATATGTATACGTAGGCTTATATTTCAAATTTTCAACCAAACCTAAAACGGGCCAAAAGAGGTATATAGGGAGAGGGTAATTAACAAGTTTATTCATGCAAGGCAAACCTTTGGCTTTGCTTATAGCCTTGCCCTTGTATGAAAGAATGTGACTCATGATCATTATATAGGTCACATCTCAAATTTCATTAATTAATTCATCTTCTTCTGGATATTTGTCATTTGAATTTCTAATCGAATTCACTAGTTCCTTCACGTAATTTATTTCACTACATCTTGTCTCTTGTTGTTGTATTACGGACAAAATTAAAGTCTACTATTTTATTTTGAAATGTTTCATTTAAAGAGTTTAATTTCAAAAACGAAGTCATAAAAATGTAATCTTATTACTAATGAGCTACTAAAAGTGTCATTTTTTTAAAAAAAATTGACTGTCAAAGGTAACTCTTTGTCCAGAACGGAAAGATTATTTAATATCCTAATGCCTTAATATGTTATCAACCGAAAAGGAAAACGAGCATCACGTGATCCTCTGATCTCAAAGTGTAAACCAACTCAAGATTTTCCCGCTTACTCCCCAAACTAAAACTCTACAAGTATATAGAAAATAGAAATAATAAATAAACAATTAAGTAGTAGAATAAGTGTGGTACGCAATGTTGATGTAAAATATGGAAGAAATGAAGAAATACTTGAGATGACTAATCGAAGAATTGAATGGCCGAATGTGAAGTGCATGCGGTTGCGGTGGGTGTCTCTTGAAGCAATTGTGATGGCTTTTTTCTCTCAAAATAATTGAGCCTCCTGTTTTTCTGTTGAGAGACCAAGTAGATATATAAACTTTTAAGGCACTTACTATTCTTGTGATAATTCTCTGTAAATAACGTTGACCAACTGGATCAACTTCCTAGTAACTAGAAACACATATCTTGATTGAATATTAAGAGGTTCCGAAATTGTTTGACAAAGAGATGTTGGTAATTGAGAAAACACTACTCATTTTCTCTGTTTTAAAATAAGTGTCGTTTTAATAATTTATATACAGATTAAATAAATTTATAAAAAGATTAATATATCGTTATTTAAATTCATTTAATGTAGTTAAGTTGCACTAGTATTTTTTTCTTCTCTTAACAATCCTTACTCTAACCTCATTTAATGTGGAAATAATAAATAATAACAATTTTGGCAAAATATGAACAAATGTTTCTTGAAATCCTATAATAACACTTATTTTGGAACATAAAAACTTTTTTAAAACAACACTTATTTTGAAACTCTTTTCCGTTTTAAATAATTGTTTTGTTTTTTTCGTTCATTTTAAGAACAATCTTGTTTAATTTTTTTTTTAGGAAAAAAAACTTTTACCATTTTATACTTAATTTTTATTCCTACCTTAATGATGGTCTCATATGTAGTGGCCGATCCAGAAAAAAATTTAGTAGTCTAACAAATTTTAACTATTACATAAAAATTTAGAAATCACAAATTTATTGTATAAAAAGTCTAGAAATCATAATTTTAAGAGGGTCTCTACCCAAAATGACATTGTTAGTTGAGCGGGATCCCTTGCCCCCTCACTTGAAAGAGTGGATCCGTCTCTATATATACATAGATATTAATAAAAATTACATTTATACTAATATTTATAATAGAGTTAATAAAATTTTCTTAATATGTGTGTCTATTGTCTAATCAAAGAAAAGACACTTATTAATTATTTGAGACAAAAAAAAAAAAATTGCTGAAAACGCTCATTTTTCAAATCATTATTAAAAAAATATATACTTATTTTGAAACGAAACTAATATTCCATAAATGTGTTCTTTCCTTTCGTCATCACGAAGAAACACTCCAAAAGAGAAAAAAGCTTTGGGGTTCACCAACTCCACAATCTTCAAGCCTTATCCGATGTTGAAAACCAATATTTTGGTCATCAAAATTAAAAGGAGGACATATTTTGAAATAAAGAAATTTATAAGGGCCCCGTACGTTCACAAATATCCCACATAACTTGATTTGCAAAACTCTCTCATGTCTCTATATATACACTTGTCATGCAACTTGCTATTCTCAAATCTCAAATTGCAGCATGCGTAACAAAGTACAAATACGAAAACAAATACATACTCCGTGTATCTATCTGTAAGGATCTCTACGGTTTACCTACCTTGTAGGCTTGTCGCATAAGTACATTTTTACCCACCGGATCGGATTCATCCAACTTTCACTTCATCTTCGCATTAAATAACTTACCACGTATAAAATTCGAGCCTAATTTCATTCTTATGATTAGCCGTATTTATAATTAGTTTTAATTTACAATGTTTATCTTTCAAATGCTAACTTCTTGCATTCATTAGATAGACGATAGACGACTATTAGGAGTAAAAAAATTCATTTTTTTAATGGTTTGTCCATTTTATACCATATTATTAAGTACGTATTTTCTTGGCTGTTCGTTTGAAGCCATTGTCCACATATGCGCTGCTCATACTTGTTTGTCTGTCACTTCTACCTCCACAAAAATGGTTTTATACTTTTCTTTTATTTCTAAAATTTAAGCTATACATATAAAATCCCTTATTCTAACTTTATATTTTTTTATATAAAAAATGTGTACTTGTTTTAACGTATCATACAAAAATTAATACTCCCTCCGTTTTGGATAAAGAGTTCCAATTTAAAAGTCAAACTTTTTTTAAAAAAAATGACATTTTTAGCAGTCCATTAGTAATAAAATAATACTTTTATGCCTTCATTTTTAAAAGTGAACTCTTTGAATGAAATATCCTAAAATGAAATAGTTGATTTTTTGTCCGGAACAGAAGGAGTATCAATTTTATGTTATTTTAAATAAAATATGGAAAAGAAAAGGTAAGATTCTAAAAATGTTATCGTTTAAATTAGGATTAATATAATATTTGGTCCCTGGACATACATGTCAAAAAAAAAAAAAATTGGTCCCCGAACAAAAAAACAATCGAAAATGGTCCCTGGATATCTTTTTGGACCAATTTGCCCCCTCCCATCGTTAGCGTTAGTTTTGTCGTCTGTTTTTTTAAAATTGACGATAATGCCCATGGTCTAAACAAGCACATGCGAAGCGCATGCTTACTCTCAGTTGAAGATATCTTCTTCAAGTAGATGTATATAACCAGCAGATGTATATAACCATCAACAGTTAGATCGAAGCCCTAACTGTTTCTCTCGACATATCGTACTCTCAGTTGGAGATATCTTATTCGAATCTCTATCGTGAATCATTTATACCACAATTCGTTGCTAGAAAACCCTATTTGACTCTATTGTGTTCTATGGCTTCGTCATCTACAGGGCAATCGCGTGCCAAAACTCACGAAGGTGAAGGTGTTCCATTGTGTGATTGCAAGGTCCCAGCTCCATTGAAGACCTCACGGACTTATAGTAACCATGGCAAGTTATTCTATGGATGTGGGAATTACAGTGTATGTATGTGTATGTTAAATTGATTTTTTTTACATCTTGGCTTATTTTTAAAAAATTTGTCGGTGATTCTGTTTGTTTCATATGGTAAGCTATTTTCTTGGTGATTCTGTTTGTTTAAGCTTGGAAATTCTTCATGCAAGCTATTTTCTTGACTTTTGTTTTCATCTTGGAAATTTTGTTTGTTATTAGCAGTTCTGTTTGTGACTTGTGACTTCTGTTTTGTGTGTAAAGGTTATGTGCAAAGCTTTTGACATATATGTTTCTGTTTGTGTTAATGTAGAAAACAATCATAGGTTTTGATTTCTTTGAATGGGCAAATGAGAGCCAAGATGTTGTTGAATTGAAAGAGAAGTTAATTAACCAAGGCTGATCAGATGAAGTTGGAAAAGAAAAAAGATAAGAAAGTTACACTACAAAAGGAAATCAAAAGGCTTGAAAAAAAAACTAGTGATGAAAGACATGGAAAATTGCTTTGCTCAAATCTCAAGATAGGAGCAATTAGAATGTTAGGCTATGGGTTGTTGTAATTGTTTTCTTGATTTGTGTATATGACATTTTAAGTCCAAATGGTACAGTTATGTTGATGTTGCCTAGAAAAAGGTGAATATCAATGAAGTTTTTTTAAAGGTTCTATTAGGTTATGGGTTGTACATATCAATAGAGTTTTCATATGTTATGAGTAAATGAAATGAGTTATTGTGAAAACTATGATCTTTCTTATGAGATTATGTTTGTTGCAAAATTGTGATCTGTGTTCACCTTAGATATCATGTTCACCAATAAATACACATATGTTTATGAACAAGTCCAAAGACACATAGGTTTAATTACTTCAAGTCAGAATATATTGCTAACCAAAGGCATATGTTTCACATCCATCCAAAAGCTCCTATCACAAAGGTTTATGAGCAACTACACAAGTCCAAAAGAACTTGTCCATACTGCCTGGGATTTCTATACAACCATAATAAAAACTTTTTGTCCAAAACAAATGTTATACCACCAGTAATGTACCCACAAAAAAAAAAAAACAAGATGTCCAAAAGTAAGTTATACCCCCAGTAATTATCTTGATTACATAGTCATGGAATTTCTATACAACCTATCCTAATTAGTGTTCCTTCAAAAGTCAGACTATTGAGTAGATGGAGGTGGGGCAGTTGTGTTTGATGTTGGTGGGGCTGTTGTGTTTGATGTTTTTAGGCCAGCTGCATTTCTTGGAAATTGATTTGATCTTTCACTTGGTGGAGCATAAGCATCCAAATTAACAGGCCTAGATACTCCAGGTGTCTACAAACAAGTACATAGTGCATATCAGTGTTAGTTGACAATTTAGAAATGAAAATGGTAAACTATGTATTGTAGACAACAATTAAACTAAACATACCTTAAAAAAGGTTTCTCAGCTGGTGAAACATAGAGTCCAGCAAAATCATGTGTTGGTTCTGCATTGACTGGCTTCCTGGGTCTTCCTCTTTTTCTCTTCTCACCTGCAGGTATCTGAGGTGTCTTTTACATTCCTTCATTTTTATTTTTTGTATAAACTCTCTCAATTGGGGCTTTTCCTTTCTCTGCTTTGGATTTACATCTTTTTTTGAAGTATTAGGTGCCTTGTACATTGGAGGCCTCAAGGGATCATCTCCAGATTGTGGCCAGTTTTTCCTTTCATTTGTTTTCATATCAATACATGTCTTTCTAGCCATGGCCACTTCCTCATCACTTGCTTCTATCACATCATTAACATTGTACTCATACTCATTTTCCTCTTCTTCACTATCTGCAATATAAGTCTCATCTTCACTAGAATCATCCTCACCATTTACATCATCCTCACAATCCTGACCATTAACATTTATATCATCCTCAAAATCCTGACCATTAACATTTATATCTTCCTCACAATCCTGACCATTAACATTGACATCTTCTTGACCATTAACATCATCCTCACAATCCTGACCATTAACATTTACATCTTCTTGACCATTAACATTTACATCATCCTCAACATATACATCATCCCTAGAATGAACATCCTCCTCCTCATGTACATCATCATCAAATATAAAACACCCAGCCACACTTTCTTGTGTACCAGTAAGAAGACCATCACATGGCAGACCTTCATCAATTCCATGCTCAACATACATATGTAGATACTCCTGATTCCCTAACATTTCACACATACATATGACTTCCCTATCACTATACATTCTTCTAAGTCCATTGTCTAAATCCTGACCTGGAATTAGGTACCACAAACACTTGACATTACTATAGTTCAATAGTTGTTCCCTTTAAGACAATAAAAGAAATGTAATATGTGTCCATATCTTTTAATAGATCATAAGTCCCCCCCAATGTATTTCCTATGTTCCCCTTCTTTGACAAAATTACCCCCATGGTAGACTACTATAGTTAAGATGCCCATCCTGCAAAAGAAGATGGGTTCACTTCAGGCAACTAGCTATACTAAATGGTGGTAGACAAAACATGAAGATGATGTCTACTTTTTGTCTCCAACTATCAGTTAATGCATATGGGGCATATCACACATGGGGACCATACAAACTGATTCCTAGCATTTTATACTTGTAAAACACAAGCAAACAAGTTAGAAGGTAAGAAAAGTCACATTTTTAAAGTTATCTAGACAACAACACTATCAATTAAAAATTTACATAAGCAAATAAGTTAGAAGGTAAGAAGATAATAAGATATCACGGTGTCAGAAGGCAACAACCTATCACAACAATAATATGGAATAAACCATAAGTAGACAAGTCACAAGTCACAAGGCAATAAAATATAGCAAACAACTACAATATTCATATCACAGTGTCAGCCATAAAAAGCCCCTATCACAACAAAAATCATAAAAGCCCCTTCATTTATATACAGTATGTGGGTCAATTCATATGTTTTGACCTCTAAATCAACATAGACGATGAAAGATATAATTTACGTCCAAAGAACTATAAAACCCTAATATGTCCTCTACCTACCAAAATCCATAAAAGAATCGATGCAAAAAATTAAAAACTCTAAAATCAAAGTAAATGTGAAGATTTCGTATCAATTGCCTTCAATCAGTCTCCAAGGACTTCAATTTTTTGGATTTACGTCCTCAATGTCTTCGATTCTTTCAACTCTTCAACACAATGAAATCAAAGCCCTTTTTGTATCGTTGTTGGAGAAAGAGTTAATTTAGGATTTGAAAAGTTCTTGGACTAATTTAGGATTTTTAGGGTCGAACGTACCCCTTCTTAATTTCCCGCTTGTTTAGACCTAGGGTATTCTCGTCAATTAAAAACAAACAAACGGCAAAACTAACGCTAATGGTGGGAGGGGGCAAATTGATCGAAAAAAACATGTCCAGGGACCACCTTCAATTGTTTATTTGTCCGGAGATCAAAATATTATTTTTCAATATGTCCAGAGACCAAATTATTTTTAATTTTTAAATTAAGAATATTTATATTTAACGTAGGGACTATTTATTCTAGGAGAGAAGAATGCAATATTCTAAGGCCTTAAATTAGTGGTGCACGGAAATGCATGAAATCAAGATTTATTCCATGAAGTTGATTAATGATGTTTGGTATGTTAAAAATGATTTCTTAATAGGAATTAGATTATTGAAATTTTGAAATTGATTACTATTATTTATTAAAATTTGTGGATTTTTTTTATATCTTTTTAGGGGAGGTATAAAATTTGGATTCCTAATATTTTTATATTTTCCGTTAAACAACAATTATACCTTTTATTACATCATATGTTTGATTATTTTTAATTTCATTCAATCTCGTTTCGTACTTCAAATTAATTTGCACTCCTTCCGTTTCAAAATAAATTATGTTTTAGCAATAAAAAATATCCAAAAATAAATAATGTTATAGGATTTCAAGAAAACTTTACTACATTTTGTCAAAACTGCCCTTATTAACTACTCTATAATTAAATGTTGTATTTGAAAAAAGAATGATGATTTGAATAGGGATGTTAAGAGGAAAATAATACTAATAATGATGTAGAACAAGTGGTCGATACATATTTGAGCAAAGCGTTAGGAAAGAGTTCGAAGTTAAAGGGGGCTAACGGCAGTTTCTGAAAGTTGGGTCGGTGGGTTGCTTCACATTTTTTCCGTTAAGCACTAGTAGAAATCACTTAACGGTCGGCAGATCTTTAACAGAGCGTAACTTTTGCGTCCGGATGAATTACGGGGCCCTCCGCATATCAAATCGAAGCTCTCGACAAGATCTACAAGACTCATTGGGTTCCTACCGAGGTGGAACCCGGGAGACGTTCGTTTGAAGCCAAAAAAACGATGTTTACTTACTGTTTTGGGCCACGAAAGTTTTTAAAGTTTTTCCGTCATTTTTATTCCTTTTAGGTTCTTTTCCTTTTAGGGTTTGGCCTGTTAGGGTATTTAAATACCATCTTAAACATTAATTTGGCAGCTTTTGAATAAAAATTTGAGTTTTTCGTTTTCTTGCTTGTGCTTAAAACTCTAAAGCCGTCATATGCTTTGTTAATGAATTTCTTGTGGAAAGAGTTCCTTGTTGATTGTTCCGCTGCGTCAAATAATCATGCAACTTATCAATAATAATTGCATTTAAATAATGCTAGACGAGTTTTTTTTATAAGTTTCCTTAATATATGCACAAAATTTCTAAAACATTATTTATCTTGGGTCAGAGGGAGTAATTCGAGTGTTTCCAACTAGCTTTTTAAATTTATTTTTAGTTTTCTTAGGCCTCGTTTGGTACAGTGTTTTGAAAATGTAGCGTTTTTTAAAACGCATCATTTTCAAAACGTAGTTTTATTTTTGCAAACAATTTTGGAAAACTATTTCAAAACGCTATTTTTCATAAACAAAGTAATTTTAAACACAATATATTTTTAAAGGCAAAAACTTGTATAGGACGGTCTTACGAATCCTAAATCCGCAAGACGGAGCCCCATTTAAAAATTCGCGGGTTAATAATTAAACATGTTAACATAATTCACAAAAGTTGGTTGGATGAGTTGGTGAAGGGTGACCCTTAAGGCTTTACTCGCGTGCTGGTTTGAAGTTTTGAACCCTCCTAACAACAAAATTTATTTTTAGTGTTCATTTCATCTATTTGCTCCGTTGCCCCTCCACTTTCAATGTTTGTTAGCTCCGTTAGCCATCCGTTAGCATCAATTGCCTTGGGATACTTGACAAATCTTAAGGGACTTTGACGAAATGCTAAATGACACATTTAAAACCAAACGTGACACATTAAAAACACAAAAAGTGACACATTTTAATGTTAAAAGTGACACTATAAATGAAAATTTATTATAATTTTTATTAAAATAAAACTGACACTCTTAATACTAAAAAGTGACACATTTAATACTAAAAAGTGACACTCTTAATACAAAAAGTGACACATTTAATACTAAAAAGTGACACTCTTAATACTAAAAAGTGACACTCTTAATACTAAAAAGTGGCACTCTTCCTTAAATAATTTACCGGACCAAAATGAATCATCTCGTGTTTTAAGTTAATCTTCTACATGCCTAGATCCTGCTCACTCTGTTACGAAGGGAAAGAGAAAAAGAATTAATGGAAGTATTGAAAAGGGCAAGAAAAAGACTACTGATTTTTCTGATTTCCATCAAGCCAAGGAAATTGGTTCCAAGACTCCTAATACTCGGTTATTTGAGACATATTTTCAGTAAATTTAGTATGTTTGAGTAAGAAATATATACTTTACCTTGAAAAAGTTATGGTTTTGTGTTTTTAACGATTGACACTTGAGATTATATACATTTCTATGAATAAGAAGATATGTTTCAGTAGTGTTCAATTGGTTATTGCTCTTAAAATCGCTAGCTCAAAAGTGACACACTTTAGTCCTAAAAGTAACACACTCCAACCCTAAAAGTGACACTCTTATTGATACAAATTGTATGATTATAAAAATAGGTTGATTTACCAAAAGTGACACACCTAATGTAGAGATGTTAAATTGGGTTGGCCCTAACCCTATATGGTCAGCCCTATAGGGTTGTGTCCCTATATGGACGCGGGTTAAACGGGTCATTTAAACGGGCCACTCAAATCACAACCCTAACCCTAACCCTGTAGGGTGCGGCTTAATAGGGTCAGCCCTATTAACACATGATGTCTTATTTAAATAAAAAAAATCGAAATAAAGTAACAAAGATATTGACGGACAAGTGACAACGATTAACAATACGAATTAAAAACATGAAATCGAGTTTTTTTTTGAGAAAGTATCTTCTTCAACATCATTATCATCTTCATCTACAATAATAAAATAACATAAAATAAATATTGGTAAGAAGTTAATACAATCAAATATTTTAATCAAATACTCCCTCCGTCCCTAATTTATTGTCCTGCTTGACCTGCGCACAGATTAAGCAAAAACAATTGACTTGATTATTTATATTGGTTTAATGTGTAGTTTCCTTTAAAGCCCATGTGTATGTGGCCCATAATTAAAGTAAGGTGAAAAAGTAAGGGTAAAATGGTAAAAATGATGTTCTAAAAAGGTAAGTTTCAAAGAGGACAATTATTTTGGGACGGACGAAAAAGGAAAGGAGGACGATAATTTAGGGACGGAGGGAGTAATAAAATATAATACTAAGGTCAACCCGTTTAGCACGGAATTTAAACGGGTTGCATTTTCCCGACACTAACCCTTTCTGATTCCTAATTAGCAGGGTCAACCATGCGGTTCTCGACCCTTTTAACATATCTAATTATGTATCCAAAAATATCATTTTGACCAATTTTGGAAACTTATATGTCTTAGAATTGTACTTACGACCATATTTGAGTTTAAATTTCATCAAATGCACATACATCATCACAAAGCTAACATGGCATAGATATTGGTTTACCAAATGAGATGATAATATATATTATGCATTTGAATTTATAACGAACAATTTAGGATGGTTGAATGGTATAAAGGGTCATCCATAAGTTCTTGTACTCTTAAGAGGTTGTGGGTTCGAATCGCAATTTTAACATTTTTGAACAATTATTTTAGCCATAAGCTTTCCAGCCTCGCTCAACCAGCTTTAACCACGACCTTCGGCCTGCTTATTTAAACATGGTTGAATTTTCCCAACCCTAACCCTTTCATGTTTCCGGTTAATAGGGTCGACCCTACGGTTTCCGGCCTTTTTAACATCTCTAACCTAATGCCTAAAAGTGACACAATTAATACATAAAAGTGACATACTAAACGTGACACTTATGAATAAAAATTTAAATATGAAAAGTGATTTTTTTTTGCCAAAAGTGACACACGTAAAACTTAAAAGTGACACATTCTATGTTTAAAAGTGACACTCTGATTTAAAGTAACTAAGTAAAACTTAATCAGACCTAAGTCAACAATTATCCAAAAGTGACACACTTTTGTTCTCAAAGTGAAACACGCCAAGCCTAAAAGTAACATTCTTTTTTATCGTAAATGTAAACAATGTCAAAATGACACATCTCGCTAATAAAACTTAAAAATAATCCTAAGAGGTTTCGAACCTTAGACCGTGCAAAATTACAACAGCTTATGAGATTTGTTGTGAACCATCTCACCAAATTGGTTTTTATGACTTTTTATAACGTATTATTAATTTATTATGACCTGAAAAATTATAATTCTCATTAAGAAGAATTAAAACCAAATTATGTAGCTAAGAGGTTTTGAACTGCCGACCTCTGGCCTCCCAAACCTTCAAGCAACGCTTCCATCCATCTTGCCAAACAGATGATTATGATTTTTATTAACATATTTAGCTATTAACCCGCGAATTCATAAATGGGGCTCCGTTTTACGGATAAGGATCCGTAAGACCGTCTTACAGGAGACCACCTCATTTTTAAAACGCTACAAATTGGAGCGTTTTAAAATGCTCCATATTTTTAAAATGTTGTGTTTTAAAATTCTGCATTGAAACACTTTTAAAGAGAAAATGTTGCGTATTTTACCAGCGTTTTGACCAAAACGCTCCACCAAACAAGCATTTACTTTATTGATTTTAGATTCACTTTTCAAAAATAAAAAAGAATGAACAACTTTTTTTTTTTTTTTGTAGAGTTGTAACATTGTTAGTGCCTAACTTTTTATCATGTTTTCTTAAAACGAAAAAAATAATATTTATCATTAAAATTATAACAAATATATCATCAAGTGTAGTTGGGGTAGTTTTGTCAACTGTCTTAATTTTATTTTCGTGAATCAATTTATTTTGTTTATTAATAAACAATATACTTCATCTGTTTCATATATATTGTCCAACTATTTTTTTGTGTGGATATTTGAAGTTTCTGGCCATTTAAAATTTTAATAAATACTCCCTCTGTCCCTAAATTATCGTCCTCCTTTTCTTTTTCGTCCGTCCCAAAATAATTATCCACTTTGAAACTTACCTTTTTAGAACATCATTTTTACCACTTTACCCTTACTTTTTCACTCTACTTTAATTATGGGCCACATACATATGGACTTTAAAGAAAACTACACATTAAACCAATATAAATAATCAAGTCAATTGTTTTTTTCTTAAACTGTGCGCCGGATCAAACAGGACGATTATTAAGGGACGGAGAGAGTATTAATTAACAAATATTGTATTATGTCCCCAACTACATTAAGTATTTTTAAAATAAATCAATTAAAGTAAGATATATTAATTGCCACCAATTAATTACATAGAAGGGTAAAAAGATGACCCCAAAATTGATGTTAACAAACACTATCTAGGAATTCAATTACACTCAATGTTAATTTTTATTACTTTAATTAATTATACAAAATTGATTCCATCAATAACCCTCTTGAAGAGCATAGTGGGGAACCTGGGGGTAATCATCATTTTTTTTTTTAACCAGGTGGAATCCTGGGGTAGTAGTTCCGGTCCCTTATTGTTACTACCAAGAAAATCGCGGGATGTGCCTGAAATGATACAGAGTTTGAGAACATTGCAACTAATAACACATCTGAGTCCAACCTCGAGAAGAAAGTAAAGTCTTCCAAAATATCGGCTCACGTTGCATGCCTCCAGAATCTTATGTCCCCCTCCATTTACCACTCAGCTATGCCCCGGGGGACTTGGAGGGGGGTAATCATCAGTTTATTGGCAGGCGGGTAATCAAAACTCAAATGAGTTTGCAGCAAAAAGCAATTAGCTATCTCCAGACTACTGAAGTACAAGTGGATGAAGCGTTTGGAAGTAATCAATATTCAACTTTACATTTCATATTTGATATTAATATATTAATTATACCCAAATATTATTATAATTATGACAAACTTTAAATCTAATATTAGTTATATACTTCCTTTGTTCTGTGTAAAGAATGCTCGTTTGAAAGTCATTTCTTTTTTTAAAAAAGACACTTTTTGTCGATCATTAGTAATAAAATGATATGTCTATGCGTTAATTTTTTAAAGATGACTCTTTAAGTAAACATCTCAAAATAAAATAGTGAACTTTTTACTCGGAACGAAAAGAATATCTCTTAATTTCGGAGTATTAAACTTTATAAAAATAGATTTTTTGAGTAGAACGGAAAGAGTAGAAATTTCTTAAATTAGTTTGTTTTCTATTCGAATACGGAGTACTTGATTATCAGACTTCAATCTACATGGGATATGTTAAATCTGTCCTTACGGGCTTAGCTCAGTTGGTTAAGAGCTAGTAGATTTGGAACATGACCAATGATCGAGTCCTAGCAACCGCAGTGTGGGGTGGCTCCTTGTAGGTATTAGGCACGGGTCCTCCTAGCTACTTAATCGCTGAGTCACCGTGATTTTCCCTCTTAAATTCTTATGAAGTTAGAGTGTAGGAGCTATCGAGGGGAGAGTTTCCCCTTTTTTTTGGATCTGGATATGTCAAATCTTGTGAACAATTCATAAGTCGGTTAGTGTACTGTTGAGTTAGAATAGTCGAGTATGTTAAGCTTTTACAAACTCTCGAACACATTTTCCTACCATTGGTCTCTCTCAATCATATGAAGAGATTTGGCTACGTTTTGTGTGATTTGTGGGTTTTAATCAATGAATTTGGTCATTCTGTGATTCTAATCTAAACACTACCCCCTCCGTCTTCAAAATAAATGCATTATATTTCATATTTAGGAAGATTAATTATTTCAAGAACTATTTATTAACATTATTAATTGCGCAATTAAAATCACCGTTTTGTACTGTACAACAAGTTGAGATCAAATGGCCATTTGCTTAAAAAAGGAATCCAATAAGAAATAATCATAATTTTCTCAATTTTGTGGATGAGTACAAAATTTGTTACTCCTTTTATATTAAAAAAAAATGAGGAAAGTAAAATGGTGTATCGCATTTGCTCAACAGTCAACTCAAACCAATTTTTTGTTGGTGGGTATCTAATCTAATCCTTGGTCAAAACATGGGCTGCTGGTCACGTGACTTGCAGTTCAATCAAATCTTTTTATTTTCTTTTCTTTTGAGATAAATTTAAAGAGACCCAAATACAATAGCTTGTGAAATTAGGCTTTTGATTAACCAGCTTTATTGTAATTCACGGGGACGGCATGTAAACGTGTGTGTGTGGTCAAATCGAAGCGCTTTTCGGCTTTTGCATCCTTTGTTGCGCAATGCCAATGACGAGCGGCGGAATAACCCACGCGCTCCGACGCCATCGTCTGCAGTCTGTTTCCGTTAGTTAGTATATGCTCAAAGCAATTACGAATTTACGGAGTACTATTCGTATGATTGAGTATTTGAGTGTAGGGTCGTAAATAAATAAAATATTTTTTATTCGATTTAATATTTAGTATTTGTATTTGAAATATTCGAATTTAAATTTGAATTTTTTTTAATATTTGATAAATATTCAAATACGAATACGAGCTTAGTGGTATTCGATTCGAGTATTTACGAATAATATTTAATATATATATAAGTTTACAAAAACAATAACTTAACCTCACTCACCCCAGAGGCCAGAATCCAAATCCCCGACCCCAACCCAAGTGCAGGGCACGGCAGCGGGCAACCTCCTTGACCTCGATCCTTCTCGACTTCAGCAGCTTCTTCCCCCGATTGGAATCCCCGACCGACCGACTCTTAGTAGCGGTGCCTATGGGTTTGGTCTCTCTTTACTAAGTCTCTCTCTCTCTTTCTCTTCCGCTCCAATCTCCATCGAAGCCCCCCACCCCACTCCTAGTTTCAGGTTTTCAAACTGGCAGTGGCAACAACCATTCCCCCAGCTCCGGTCGTCTTCTCCACATCGACCGCCGCCCTCACTTCTTCTAAAATTAGGTAAATCATTTTCCCTTCAATCGCTCTTAAAGATCATAGGCACAAGCTAAATTGTTGATTGCTCTCAAAGAATGTGCATGGGATAACACTTTGAGACTGAAGGAATTGTTGAGAATTTGGTCTTTCCTGCTTTTGTTGGACCCATTTATTAGGGTGACTGCACCACCTCAATCCCTCTCACCCACACACACACACACATACATAATTTTTTTGCGCATGCACTTGGAAAATCTATCTAATATGCAAATATAGCTTGATCTCGCACGCTCGCGATTGACAAAAGCTATTCAGGGGTCGAGATCGATTCATTTACCGAGATCCTACGGTCCCAATTTCGTCTAGATTTCACATGTCCGAAGGGCAGTTAGAACCCTTCTCCAACTCCCCCACTTCTCTCTGCACGTCAGTTTTCAATCATTTGGTTTCTCTTTCTCTCTCTCTCAAACCCCTCTCCTGCACGTCTGTTTTTTCCCTCTTCGCAATCCCTCTCTCCTCCATTCATGGCATGCACCAACACCTTCGGGCTTCTATTCAAGGTAATACACGAAGCTTCCATTCGATCCTCTTTCGTTTAACGATGAAGTCGGTGACGGAGAAATGGGTTTAACAGCCTGACTTAGACTAAGTAAGTTCTGAATCGTTTCGGACCACTTACTGTTTGTAACAGCAATAAACAGTATCGCCCTCTCCGTCTTCGATGTCTTCTAACAACTCTTTCTCCAGTTGATATAGCCGATTCATCATTTCAGTTCCGTTTTCGCCCCCAAATTGGCCAACGGGAGAGTGGAAAAATTATGACGGCCATTAAAATTGCCGTTACCGAGAGAAAAATTATGCTGACGGAACTATTGAAGAACGAGAAGCCCATAACGAGCACCAGACGCCGCTGACAAGTTAATCGAAATGGAGGAGACCTCCGACGAAATCGTAGAGGCGGAGAAATCCATGGGGGAGAGAGGCGATATCGGAGACGTCTGCTGGTACAACCTCGACTTCACGTTTCAGAGATAAAGCCACTGTTGGGAAGACTGGTCCGAAAGAATTTCGGCAATCGGTGACCTGTAAGCACCTTGTGGGTTAATACTATTGTTGTTGATATTGCTGCTGTTGTTCAGCATCATGGATCTCCCATTGCCGCCGGTTAAGAAGTCCGGTAACCCGAACCCGATTCATCAGATACCCGAGTTTAGTCGGATCAGCACATGGCAGCAAAAATAAAAACCCCAAAGACCGAGCACTAACCCGAAAACACATCCCGATGCCACCCCTACCAACAAACACATTGGGACCATTATAAATATTAATTAAAATATAATTATTTAAAGTCAATTAAAAAAAAGAAAAAAGATATAAAATTTTTAAAGATAATTATTTAGAATTGTACATTATCCCTTATAATTATTAGTGTTAGAGTGGGACTGTTATCACCACTTGGTTCCGAACTAATTAAGATTCATCAAACAAGAGCTACCTATAACAAAATGTGTTCAGAATTTTCTCTAAATTAGTTTTGTTTTGTTTCATTTTATTAGTTCTGTTATGTTTATTACTAATTATTTTGTTTTTATTAATCTTTGTTTTAAAGTCATTTAGGTAAAATATGGATACGTCAAATATAATAGAGCAAACACCTCAAGTAGACGATGTTTTTGTGGAAGATAATAAGGTAAATATTATATATTAAATAAATATTGTGTATTAACATTTATATATATGTTTTAACATTTTAAGATCTAATTAAAAACTTGTAATGAAAGGTGAGGAGCCCTACGATCGAGATAGATGATGATGGAGGTGATAATATAGAAGATGGAGGTAATGATATAGAAGAGAGATGTGATAATATAAAAGACGATGGTGAACATGAGGAAGATAAGGGCCAATTTGAAAGGAAAACGAGAAAGAAGAATTTGAAAGCTCATAGTGATTTCATTAAAGGGACTTCAGATGATGGAAGTACAAAATTTCAATATATACATTGTAAGAGTTTTCTTTCGAAGACAACTAGCGGTACAACAAGTCATATTTTGAATCACATGAAGAGGTGTTCGTAAAAGAAACTTCATACCCAAAAAACAAAAGACATTGCAATTTCAGCCTATCAAATTCAAGTTTGAGATGAATCCTTTATCAGATGGTCGTCGATATGATCATGCGAAGCAAAGAGAGACTGTTGTCAATTGGATTCTAATGAATGAGCAACCGTTTAATGATGTGGAAAACTTTAGATTTTCTTTCATGTTAAGTATTAATCAACCACAATTTGAGAAGATCTCCGTGTCATGGTAAGGAAAGATAACATTAGTGTTTATGACATAGAGAAGAAGAAGTTGCAGTTAATGTTGAAAGGAATCAATAAGATTTCATTGACCACTGATATTTGGTCAATGAGTTTGATGCCCTAACTTGGTGGAAATCTCAAGTATTGAAGTTCAAAATTTTATTCAAGTTGGCTCGTGATGTGTTAGTTATTCCTATTAGTAGTGTGGCATCAGAAGCCACATTTAGTGCAAGAATCCGAGTGTTAGATCCTTATCGTTCAAGGTTAACTTCTGATATGGTACAAGTTTTGATTTGTAGAGCATATTGGGTTCGCCAACTTCACGAGATTAAGAAGCTCATTATGTCACATGTGAGTTTTATTTTTTAAAATTCATTTGAGATATTTGCATATTTGCATGATTATGACAATAAAATTGATATCTAATTGATTTTATTTTTATTTAGGAGGAGGACGAGTTGATTCATGTTATATTGCGAACATGATGATTGGATGGCAAATGGTAGTCAAATTTTTATTCAGTGTTTTTTTGATTAATTTGACAATTGACATTTATTTATGTATTTGATAATTATTGTGGATGTTATGAATATTTGATCTTATGGATGTTATTGGTTTTTGTTATGGATATTTAATATTATGGGTTTTTGTTATGAATAATTGATGTAATTGATGTTTTATTCATACTAATTCATATTCAAAAAATTCAAAAACTCAAATCATTGATTGATAAATAACTTTTGTAAAAAAAAAAAAAATATAAAATCGAATACTCAAATCGAATTGAATAATTAAAATATTAATTTCGAATCGAATACGAATCAATTTTAATATTCGAATAATAAATGAATTAAACGAATATGAATACTCGAATAATTTCACAAATACGAATCGAATATTACAATATTCGATTTGATTCGATTCGTTTATACCCCTAACCGAGTGATCTCATGTTATTTATTGGAGTTTGATACAAGTGTGTGCTATAATTATTTTTTCAAACGGTAAAGATAAATAGTCAGAATATGGCTGGCCAGAAATGGTATTTAAAAATATTTTTGGTATTGACAAATATGAAAATGTCCAATATGCCCTTAATCAGTTTTGGGACTTACATATCCCCTCCCTCTACACGACCCTCGTTGTATGTAATTCTCAGCAAAAGTTTCCAAAATGTTATCGTACCCCCTTGTACCGCTGTCTCCGGCGATCCACAATCAGAAACAGCCGCGACTGTCGATAGGTCAATAGAACACGGGCGCTGCTGCCTTTTTTTGAGCTGCTTGGTCTGCTTCTCCTTAAACACCTCCCACCACTTACCCAAGCATTTAGTCGTCCGAACAGGAACTTCAGAGGTAATCTTCTTTCACTTATTGTCGTACTTGGCTTGGAACTCAGATGGGTCTATGTCTCCCCCTCTTTCTCTATCTCTCTCTTACTATTCTCGTTATCCCTCTCTGTTGATCTGTTGTCGAAGATTCTGAAAATCACCACCCTTCAAACCCAGATCTATTAATTGCAGAAATGGAACGCATATGGGATACACCTATCTCTTCGCCGGCAACCAGATGGGTTTCTCGTCTGGGTTGGACTATCCTCTCTCTTTCTCTCTCTACAAACCTTCTCTCTCTATTAGGTCATCAAAATTTATATTCTTTGATTTGGTATTATGGATCTTGCCATGGAAAATATTACAAAAAGGGATGAAAAAAATGGAGATTGAGATCCTGGATTCTGAAAATATTACAAACCCTTCTCTCTCTATTGGGTTTTGTTTGTTTATTACTCCCTCCATCCCTAAATAATCGTCCTAGTTGATCCGGCGCACAGTTTAAGAAAAAGTAATTGATTTGATTATTTATATTGGTTTAATGTGTAGTTTCCTTTAAAGCTCATGTGTATGTGGCCTATAATTAAAGTAGAGTGAAAAAGTAAGGATAAAGTGGTAAAAGTAATGTTCTAAAAAAGTAAGTTTTAAACTTGACAATTATTTTGGAACGGATGAAAAAGGAAAGGAGGACGATAATTTAGGGACGGAGGGAATACTTGATTTGGTACTACAGATCTTGCCGGTTGGGTTTTATCTAATTCCAATTTTCACTATCTTTTGAAATAAAAAAAATCAGTTGCAAATGTAAGCATTAACAATGGGGAAAAGAGGAGGAGAGAGAAAATCAGAAAGTTTCAAAGTGACAAGACTAGCTTCAAGGCATGCAATATGAACTCTTTTCCGTCCTTCTGGCAATTGAGTTTTCTCGTTCTTGATAGGAGATTGAGATGGATTTTGAGGATTTTAGTTTGGTGTTTTGGTATTTTGGTACCTTGGATTGAGATGGGGTTTTGGGCTTTGTTCGTTAAACTACCTTTGAGTTGTTTTGGGATAAAGATAAAAACTCAAAACTCATTATAAGGGCATAACTGTAACTTCATAAAGTAACATTAATCTTTATTTTATTTAAATCTGACTGACCAGATTCTGGCCACATAGCAAGGTCTTTCTTTCAAATTCATAAGTCTGACATAGTAAATACATGAATAAGTCCAGTATGGTAGACGAGTCTTTAGACTCATCTCAAAATTGAGTTAAGCTATAACTCATGCAAACTAAATATACTAGCTAGCTAATCCAAAAAAAAAAAAAAAAGAAAGAAAGAAAGAAAGAAAGAAAGAGTCTTAGCTCAAAACTCTTCTTTAGTATTGACACTAGACAATCCCTTACCGTTTTAGAATTTCTAATAATTGTCTTCGATAATCATTATCTATACCCTTATTTAATGGTATTGTAAATCAACAAAAAAAATCGATTACATTTGTCTAAAAATAAATGATATTTTGTAATTTGCACACATATTAAGAAAAGTTATAAAATGCTGATCTACTCCTCATTTAAGATAATTTATTAGAGTAGTTAATTTTCACTACTTATTTTTCTCTTTCTACTCAACAACTCTCTTTTAACATAGTTTAATTTGAGTTAGTAAATAAGAGAGTTTGGGAAAAATATGAATAAATATTTCTCGAAATCCTAAAACATTATTTATCTTTGGACAAAAAAACTTTGCTAAAACATCGTTTATCTTGGGACAATTTTTTTTTGCTAAAGCATCATTTATTTTGGGACGGTGGTAATTACACACTTAGTAAATATGCATTAGAATTGAAGTGACCAAAAAATTTGTGGCAGCTAACAAAGGGAAAATAGGATAAAAAAATTGAGATGGAGGGAGTATTTTTGTTCAATAATTTTGTTTTACAATATTTCATTCAAAGAGTCTAATCTTAGAAGTCAAACTTAATTTATCTTTTATTGCAGTTATATATACCATTCAAATTTTTGTATGAGACTCTCTTCATTTCAAAATAAATATTAAATACTTCTTCCGTTACATGCAAAGAGTTTATTATTTCATTTTAAGATATTTCATTTATAGAGTTTCTACTTTTTTAAAAAAATGAGAAACTATTTCCACTACGGTTTTGCTTATCCACTACATCATAAATAATAACATTAAATTAACAATTTTTTGGATGAAATTACCCTAAGATTACCTACCAATTATAATAACTTAATAAATTGTCCAATTTACCCTTCAAGTTTATTTTTTATTTTTATGGATGCTTATCCACTACATCATTAAAAATAATTTTTGATTAACTCTTTGTTTGAACAAAATTGCCCTAAAATTACATACCAGTTATAATAATAAAAGAGATTGCCCAAATTATCTTTCAAGCTTGTTTTTATTTTTATTTTTTATTAGAATAAAATACAGCTATGATTAGTGCAATTTTTATTAGTTTTTATTTTACTAAGTACAACGGATTTAACAAATGAAAATAAGAAACTAAGATAATTACTCTTACATATCTAAAAATAAACAATAAAATTCATTTAAAAGTATACGACTGCAAACATGACTACAATCATAAAAACAAAACAAATAATTGAAAGAAAAAAAAAGAGTTTCAAATTAAAAAAAGGGAAAAAATGTAGAAAAAAAAACAACGCTAACCAATAAAATTACATAAACATTCCAATAAGTCATGGTTATGAAACTCATCTATTAAAACAATGCATGTTATTAAAATCTCAAAATATGGTAAATCGATAGAAACAAAGTATTACAAGTTACACATATCTCGTAATGAAAAATATTACCTCGATCAACCTTTACGTTATTATTTTCCTTCAAACGTAAGGAAATATAGCCAATGATGACATTTCATCGGTAACAATAAAAGCTGAAAATAATCTTCTAGCAAGTCCTGATTTTAACATCATAAAAACTTAATAGAACAAGGTAAAAAATGAAAGAAAAAAAATATGTAAAAGGAATGGTCTTGCAATATAGCGAATCTCAAGGCCAAATGTAACCAGAAGCTCTCGCACATGATTTTTAATTATCTCTAGCTATCAACTAAAAATGAACACCAAAACAAATTAATAACAACCTAAAAATATAAATTATAACAAAAGAAAAGCACAAAAAGAAGCTGATATGTAATTTTATTTACATGTACGGTACATATAACAATGGTCGGTATGAAAATATTATTTTAAAATAACAATAATGAATGTTAAACTTACGAAAAATGTATTATATGTATCATTCTTGATTTACCTTGTCATAACAATGATAGGGGGAAGAAGACGACATTTAAAAAAATATTAATGAACTAAATAAAAAAACTCACTAATTAGTTACGTAGTAATTTAGTATTTGAGCCATCGAATGTTCGCGTCAATAATTTCTCACGAATTGTGAGAATTGATGTTAACGACAGTCTGTAGAAGGAGACGATGGAATGAGGCAAAATGTAATATGTTCTAGGGTTAGCGTTAATTTCTACACATGCATGTAATTATATTTGTATTGTATTTAATTATCACTAGTATACATGTCCGTGTCATAGGCACGGTGTCGATATGTAATCAGTTCAATGAATGGTCGGGATAGACAAAACTTATAACTGACGGGGTAATTAAAAAAAAACCCACAACTTAAGGTTTTATATATAATTTTAGAGGGGTAATTCAAACATAATTTATGACTCTGGGGTTCATTTGTAACTCATATAGTTACGACTAGATCGTGAGTTTTGTTTAGCATAATTCGATCAAGGCCACTAGTTAAACCATGAGCTCTTTTATAATATAGATTGATAATTAGTGTCAACTAAATGGTAATTTTGAAATAGTAAATGTGTGTTAGAGACTCCTTAAAATATCAAAGGATAAATTTGTATATTCACATTAAATGTAGTGGATAAACAAAAACCGTAGTGGAAATAGCTTCTCCCTAAAAAAACTAAGGTTAAAAATATCATTTTATTACTAATAAACCACTAAAAGTGTTAATTTTTACAACATTTAACTTTCAAACGGAGACTATTTGTCTGGAACGGAAGAAATATCATGTTAGAGTAAAGCACTATGTGGTTTGACAAAAAATACTGTTATTAATACAGTATCATTTTTCTAATGCTAAAAGTAGTTGAAAGAGAAATTTAAAAAAAATCATTGCTACAAAAATGTTTAATACGGATTTAATAATAAGATGATCAATTAGTTGTTTGAAATGAAAGAAGAAAAGTATAAATAAATTGCATGAAATAATGCTCACGCAGCTGGCCATTCATAAGCAAATCATGCAATTACATCAGTTTTGCAGTGGTTGAGACATGAGAAGTCGTCTTCTTGACGCGGTAACAAAAGTAAACAAAAGTTTCCCACCACTATTCATCTGGTTCTGGTTGAAGACTTTACACTTGTACCTTTTGCACCATTTTTTCATGGAAACTAATTTGGGATTTTTTTTTTTTTTTTCAGTTTTAGTTGTTTGCTAACCTTAAAAAATATAATCAACATAAAATCTTATATGATTAAACAGTAGATAAAACAATTATTTTTTTCTTTGAAAAAATGACTTACAAATTAATTCTCTACAAGTCATTTTCAAAAATTTATTCGACCTCTGTTTAAACACCCCACCATCCCCGCTCATTACATTATGTCTAGCATACTCATCACCCAATTGAGTTAATTTTAATATATTTACATATACACATAATTATACATTCAACGAATAAAAAAATTAGAAATATAAACTGTGTTGCTTATTGTACTCACTTTTTTTTGGTTCTTTCCATATTTTTTAAAAATAAGGGGCAAGAAGCAAGACCACATCGAATCTAATCATGAAACTAAACAACTTTCGAGTCCGTACGCTGTAAATATTTGATGTAGATTCCACTTTTTTTACACTAATTTCAAAACCGTCATTCCATTTGTTTTAATGTTCTTCGATACTCTTCCGTTCTAAAATTATTTCTAAAATAATTGTTTTTGTTGTAACTTTTCTTTTAAGAATAATATTTTTACTATTTTATCTTTATTTTTTTTTGTACTTTTAATCTTGTGCCATATGTATATTTTAAAAACTACACATTATATTAATATTTGTAATCGAATCAAAAAAAAATTATTCATGTGCCGAATCAAATATAATAATAATTTTAAGAATGGGGGAGTAAAATATATTACGATGATAATATGCAAGATAGTAACAAATTAACAGATTATACCATTACTGATTTTATCATATAATGTTATATCTTTGTATTACTTGGAGTCAAATTACTTTTTCTTTACTTTGATTAGACTTTTTTTATAATCAAATTAGTTATAGTGCCCGTGCTTCATACGAATTCTTTTGATAATAATACTCCTATAAATTTTAAATGTCATATATATTTCTTCTTTTAATAATAGTAATAATATAATTTTTAAAATTTTAGGCATTATAATTAAAATGTTGGAATATAAAACCAACATTATTTTCTAACCAATGTAAAATATATATGTATATTCTTTTGATAATAATAATGGAAGTTTTCTAACTAATGTATAATATTTGCCCGAAACGGAGGGAGTATAATATTTCATATTTATATATATCGATGTGTGCAGTGTGCACAACTCTGAGAGAAATCTGAGCAGGAAAGTTTCTAAAATTTAACTGTATTACCAAATGATAGCAATCTTTGGACAAGTGTAAAAATGTTAAGATGTGGGTCAAACTCACACCTATGTTCAAACTAAGTGCATGTGGGATGAATTATCAATCTGTATCCATTACACATGGTGAGATTTCATTATAAAGAGTTGAAGATATTCATGTGACCTTTCTTTTTAGTATTTTTCATTTTTATTCTCATTGATGTTAGCGAGTAATCAACGAGGGCAAGATTATTTTAAACAATAAATCTTAACTGAACAATTTGATCCGACTCAATTGAATAGTATTGTAAAATTTAAAATAATAAATAAATATTTAACAAAAATTACCCATTTCTATTAATTAAAAAAATCACGAGGAGATGAAAAGTTACTAACAATTACTAATGATCAATTTGAGCCAAAATATGTTTTTGTCAAATGATATAAGGAGTTTTAAATGTTTTGATCCGGATTAATTGTAGTCATTACCACAACTCTTTTTCTTTTCTCCCTCTTAATTTTATAATCATTACATTAAAACAAAATTCAAAACCAAGTATATAAGATATATGATAATATATATATATATATATATATATATATATATATATATATATATATATATATATATATATATATATATATATATATATATATATATATATCCATGGTCTGCAAATTGTCAGGGTTCATTTTGACATTTTAACAATTGTATGAGGTTTATATTGCATTCAAATTTATGAAAATCTGACAAAGATTGGGTGGTTTTTGAAATTTAAAAATATGACAATATTTATAACAAAATTGTTTTTTACGGGAAAAATGATGTAAACATGAGCTCTTCCCGTAAGGCTGCCACTAGGATGTCCAGTCACTTTCTCGTTACAAAAACTTATTAATTTTTAACGAAAAGTTTAAACTGAAGAAAAAAAAAGTTGAGTCGGATTTTACATGCTAAAAAATAAATATATGATTTAAAACAAAAAAATTAAAATATGTCCAGAGTTTTTTATGCAATTAACGCTAACAATAATAACGAAATAATTAGTGATGGAATGACTTTAACACGGTGTTTGCAAGTTGTTGAGTCAACATTTATGTAAATAATTTTATTTGAATTTCAAAATTCTTTTGTAAAAGGTGTACTCCACTTTTATAAATGTATTGAAGAGTATCATTCAAGATGTATGGTAGATCATAAGTATAAAGTAATAAATGCATTGTTAAATCTGTAGTTGTCGTACTAATAGATAACAAATTCATAAGGATTATGGAGTCATTTACTTCGAATCTGTACTTATATTGTTAGTTTTTATTCGAGGTGGTTTTTTTGTAAGACGGTTTTTCGAATCCTTATCCGTAAGATAAATCTATTCAAGCTTCATGAGTCAAAATTCAGAAATCTTAATGTAACCTCTTAGTTTTTGAAAATTACAGCACCACCCCTTATGTTTATATATACATAGTGTCACTTGTTATTATTAACAATGTCAATTTGTAATATAAAATGTGTCACTTTTGGCCTTAGAAGTGTCACTTTGCATTTTTAATAAAAATTATAATTTTTTCCTAAAAATGTTACTTTTTGGGCTTAAATGTGTCACTTTTAGTCTTAAATGTGTTACTTTCACTTTGAAAAGTGTCATTTTTTATAAATAAAAATCATTACATTTGACATTAAAGTGTTACTTTATAACATTAAAATTGTCACTTGTTAGAATTAAATGTGTTACTTTTGACCGTACAAGTGTTATTTTTTGCCTTATAAATAAAAATCGTCGTTATTGACCTTAAAAATGTCACTTTTTAGCATTGAACATGTCATGTTTTAGTATTAAATGTGTCACTTTTGACAGTCAACGTTAGTTTTAAAGTGACATTTTTTAGTATTAAGAGTGTCACTTTTAGTATTAAGAGTGTCATTTTTTTAGTATTAAGAGTGTTACTTTTTAGTATTAAATGTGTCACTTTTTAGTATTAAGAGTATTACTTTGTATTTTAATGAGAATTATAATAAATTTCCCTTTATAGTGTCACTTTCAACCTTAAAATATGTCACTTTTGTTTTTTCAATATGTCACGTTTGGCTTTAAATAAGTCATTTAGCATTTCGTTCAAATCCATTAGAGTCCGTCAAGTATCCCAAGGTAATTGATGCTAACGAATTACTAACGGAGGTTTTGAACATCGCTAGGAGGTTTTGAACCAAAGAACCAATACACTAAATTCTATTCTATCTATCTAACCTTAAGTGTTTGGTTTTGAATCATCTCCACTGATTCTTTTTTTATAAATTTTTATAACATATTATTTATTTATTATTATTCGTAAATTTTTAAATAATGGGGTTGATCTTTGCCATCCGATATTGTATCATAGAATGCGACAATGAAAAATTAGAATGCTAATATACCCACTCTCTAGCAAATTGAAGTTGCACAAACCAACCCATATATTCGAAAATGACGTCCAATTGGTGAGTACAACGGCTATTTCAAGTATCATCTTCCAATAAAAGTATAACCGTGGTCCGTGACTCCGTGTAACACATTAGTTATTTTTCTTTAATTTTTTTTTTGTCTATATCAACAAAGTTGTTGATGTTTCATATGATAAAGATTTAGGTAAGAAGATTTTACAAATATCTATAATATAATAGGTAGAAGATTAAATTATCTTTAAAGATTTTATGTATTAGTGTGATCAATGGTAATGAACTTCTCAATTATGAGTTTTAAAATTACACTTTCTATCATTGATAAAATCATATGGTAAGCTAGTTTTATATAAAATGAATCTTCTTGATTTTACATATCATTTGTTGGTAAGAAAATAAAACTCTATTTTATAAATTAAAATCCATAAAACGGTGTCGCATAAGACCTATTCATTTTCTAATGCCATTCGATGGCGATATCACATCAGCGATATCAGTGTTGCATTCAATATTTTCTTAATTTACTCCATCTGTTCCAAAATTTATTATTATTATTTTTTTTCGTTCGTCTCAAAATAATTATTTTTTAAAAGTTTTTATTTTTCAGGATATCACTTTTATCAATTTATCCTTTTTTGTTATTTTAATTTTAGGTCATATATCCACGAGCTTTAAAAAAACCACACTATTTTTATATTAATAATCAATCAATTATTTATTCTTAATTCATGTAAAAGAAAATAATTTAAGAACGAAATGAGTATCACATAATGCTATTGAATCATTGAATATTTTCTAGGTGAGTCGTGTCTCTTTCTAAAAAGAAAAGGAGAAAAGAAAGCATAAATAAATAATGCACGAATTTAAAAAATTAAATAACAAAGGGGAACGGGATAGAGATTCCACGAGAAAGTAACGGACGATAAACAGAATGGGCACGGTCAAACCTTAGCTTGACCATTTGTTTGCCTTCGCTAATACGACAACTTTGATTATCAAAAATAAGATTACAGATTTGGGAACCAACAACAAGCATCCAACATATTTACCACATTGCCCTTCAACTAATTAATACTACTTCTTAAAATGTCTTTTTTAAGTTGCTTGAAAATAAAAACACTTCTAATTTTTCAGTTTTATAGATGTTACTTTTATTAATTTATTTTAATTGATGAGTTTCACTCGATGAATATATATATATATATATATATATATATATATATATATATATATATATATATATTATTAAAAATATATGTTATATTTATATTTTTAGTAAATTAATTATTAATATTTCATAATTTGTGTGACGGATCAAAAGTCATTTTAAAATAAAAGAATTAAATAATAACCATAATTTTTTTTTAAAAAAAACCTTCCTTTACGTACGTGGGGCGCTCTAATAGCTTTTTGTGCTGTTTATTCAATCTTCCACCCCTTCTTCTACAGAGAATATAAAAGCTCCCCCCCTCCCCCTTAAGGTTCTCTCTATTACTCTCTAAGGTAGAGAGAGAAAGTTAAATACCGAGGAAACGAAAGAGGTGTGTGAATGAAACCGTTGTGTTCCCCGTAGGCACACCTCTCTATGTTCATATAATACACACACTGCGAGAGAGAATTTCATCAAATTAGACTAAGAAGACGAAAGAGGGATGTTGTTTAGCAAGAGGAAGAAACGGGTTACACATGAAAGATCCGATCTCTTTGATGGGTTACCCGATGATATTGTTATCTCCATACTTTGTAAACTCAGTGCGACCGCTTCTGCTCCTTCGGAATTCATCAGTGTCCTCATCACGTACGTATCTGTACATATACATGCATATGTATGTCAATTTGCGTATACAGTGTACTAATTGGGTATTAAAAAAAATTCTTTGAAAACAGATGCAAACGATTGAACCGCTTGGCTCTGCATCCTTTGGTGTTATCTAAAGCCGGTCCTAAAACGCTCGCCCTCAAAGCAAAGAACTGGTCGGATGACGCTCACCGGTTTTTGAAGTTGTGTGTTGCCGCCGGTAATACCGAGGCTTCTTATTTCCTTGGAATGGTTAGTGTTTTGTTTGTTACTGTTACTATTATATTTATTCGAATTGCTGTTTTTATGGAAATTAATTTGTTTAGCCATTTAATTAGATCTCGGTTTTTTTGATCGGCGCAGATCCGTTTTTATTGTTTAAAAAACCGTGGAAGCGGGGCGTCCCTTATGGCGAAGGCGGCGATTCGGTCGCACGCGCCCGCTCTCTACTCGCTGGCTCTGATTCAGTTTAATGGCAGCGGAGGCTTGAAAAACGACAAGGACCTGAGAGCCGGAGTGGCGCTTTGTGCCAGAGCCGCTTTTCTTGGCCACATCGATGCGCTTCGGGAGCTCGGGCACTGTCTCCAAGACGGTTACGGCGTACGGAAGAACGTCGTGGAAGGCCGCCGACTCCTAGTGCAGGCTAACGCGCGGGAGCTCGCGTCTGTTTTATGCACGCTCAAGTCATTTCCAATGCCTCTACCAATATCATCGTCCACGTGGCAGACTACGAACCAACCACCGCGGATTCTGTTTGCAATGGATTCGGTTTACTCCGGTTTGGAGTATGGGCTGTGGAGTGATTTCGGGTGTAACTTGCCTGTACGGGAGGTTCAGCCGGCGGACAAGTTTTTAGTAGAATGGTTCAGGTTAAAAGGAGGTGAACCGGGTAATGGGCTGAGGATGTGCTCACATGGGAGTTGTGGGAGACCCGAAACCCGGAGGAACGAGTATAGGAGGTGTTCGGGTTGTGGAAAGGTGAACTATTGCTCACGTGGTTGTCAGGCGCATGATTGGAGAATGCACCACAAGGTGGAGTGCGCACCCATGGAAGAATGGATGGATCAGGATCCAATGGAAGATGTTGAAGATCATGAAAATGGGGTTGAAGTAGTGGGCGATGATCGGACGGTGGAACTTGAAGATGACGTGGGTGTAGCGACTTAGAAGTGTTTATTTTTAAAGTCTGTACTGTTCTCTCAAGCTTTTAGTTTCCTCTTTTAGCTTTTACTACCTTTGGTATAAATTTCGTGAAGATTTTGAGGTGCACAAATGTGTAGCTAAAGAAAGACCAAATACAATTTAAGTTGCAACATTATTTTTCTTTTTTCATCTTTTTCACCAAGCTCCTCTTCCTATTCAAGCAAAGGAGAGTTACTTCCGATGTCACTCTCTATCCCAGGTCGGATTGAAATGAGTGATGGATCGAATCAGGTTGTGATTCATTATATGCCAAATATTAAATTGGTTGAACTATGTTGTGTCGAAGTGGGTAATGGATCGATCTATTTTAACTTGTTTTTTGTCAAAAAACATGATAATATATTGGAATAAATTGACGGGTTGAAATGGGGTACTGGGTATGACCCGTCACCCATTTTCAAGACAGATCAGGTGGATTAACGGGTTTTGGGCTGTAATTGGTAGACCTAATCTCAAGGGTCGGACTCCTATCACATGTAGGTCTGATAATTACAATTCAAAACCCGCTAACCCACTCAGACTGACTTGAAAATCACTTAACTCAACTCGACCCGTTATTTTTTTTGGTCGAAATGGGAAACTCGTTTCGACCAAAAAAAATTAATGGGTCGATTTGAATCGGGTTAAAATGGGTTGAACTCGTTATTTATTTATTTATTTATTTTTTTATATAAATGTAAGTTTTTTTGATGGAAAAGTATGGGTCAAAATGAGTCGACTCGTTCGAATTCATTACACATTTCTACCCGTTTAATTTTTTATTATAACGAATCAAGACGCATTTTGACCAGTTACATGTTTCGACTTAACTCATACATGACTCAACCCATCAAATCGCCGGCCCTAATCACATGCATATATATAAATATAATCCGTAGATTAATAAGTAAAGTAATTTTTAAATGTGATTTAATGAGTACTTTAATTTGTTATATAAAATGAAGTATTGAACTATTTTAGGATTATTCATTTATAAATGTGTATGCTATTCAAAGAATGTACACGCATTTGATTCTTCCAAGAAGGTGCGTCAAGTGGATGTGCATACCCAGCCATCTCGAATACACCACCATATTAATATTAATATTAAACAAATGATAATAAGGAAGAGCCCTTAAGTTACTTCCTCTTATCTTCTTCTTTTTTCAAAAAAGTCATGTTTGAGATGCTAGTCGAATAAGAGAAGATAATTAAGTGAAGGTGAAGGTGAGAGTGAGAGTGAGAGTGAGAGTTTTAAAGTTGTAATTAATGTATTGTATTGTTGAAGTCTTGAAGTGAAGGATAGGCAGCCCAAGGATGAAGAAGAAGAGCAACCTCAGTTGCTAACTTGACAACAACCATTTGGCCAGCCCGAGGAATGACACCCTATCATCCTCAAAACCCCGTACTTGTGGGTGTTGAACCATTTTACAACTAATTGTAATTTGCTCTTCACATCTTGTCATCTTTCCTTTTCTGATTGTGATGTGAAAAACACACAACATTGGATGGGACAAAAACGAGAAAGCTAGAACATTACTATTGCTAGTTAGGCTGGAAAAAAGCATGCAAATTAACATTATATCAACATTTTCTTGAAGAAAAACCGACAATTCTTGTCCCATTTTCTAACCTATTTCAGTGGTGATACTGATAGCCATAAGCCATGACCGACAGACACCCTATCTCCTCAATCCTCATTCCATCCAATCTTCTCTATTGCATTGTGTATTTGCCTTGGGGAGCTGAGATTCCTTTAATTGCTTCGATCAATATTTGCTTTGGCTCAATTAATGCGCGACCCTCTAAGTTTACTGATCATCACTTATTCTTAACCTGGGCTAATCAAGTATGTCACTGGTTGTATTCAGTAAGTGAGTTGTTGAGTCTGTCAATTGTCAACCTAAACTATCCATTATGCAGCTGCAATCTCTAAGGGCATTTGCATTTCATCTATAGAATCAGTATATTTGTACTCAGTCTCCACCCCTTTCGGCTTTCATAAACATAATACAGAAATACATTTTTGAATTCTTTCAATACCTCTAATCCACACATCCTTCCCTTCAATTCTCGATAATCATAAACACTTGGTTAGTTTCAATAAAGTTGTTAAGATCCGGATAACATGTATTAATTGCTAATTTCTTCTTCATTTTTAACCTGATAATTAATCTTGCCAATAGGGAGAGGTGTTATTTAGCCTCTAATTCTATGTTAATAAAAACTAAAGAATCCTGACAGTAGCAGAAATTTTATGAAGATTAAAATAACGAAAAAAGTTTGTATTTTTTTAATCCTAAAGAAACTTTTTTAATGACATCCCTTGGCAGTTGGCACGGGTTTTGGACTAGTTAGCATGATAAACTGAAATCTTCAAGTGCTAAAAATCAAAATTAGGCCTTTAAATAATTATGGGAGTCTTCACTGCATTAAATTGATGTATTTTTTTCTCTAGAAAACAATTATAGGAACAACTTTACCGAGGGAGAGGTTAGTAAAGCTTCTAATTTCTTTTGCTGCCTTTACTGCATCTTGGGGACGAAGCAATCTTTTCCGTCTTCAAATGCAGACTAGTTCAATTCACACATCTCCACAAAACAATAGTAAAGAGAAGAAAACTAGCTGGCAGACTTGAACATTTTGTTTTGAGTAAAAAATTTATGGGTGATAACGGGCCGGTTCCGTCTCATCAATTTCCAACCGTTATAGTACATGATGTTCAAAATGACGAGTTACCCTTAAGGAAATTGGATTACGAGTGCATTGCATCGCAGTCCCAAGTCGATGCATCACAATTTCTGTTTGTACATCAGGATTTACTAATTCCAAATTGTACATCGCAAATTCAAAATTATGCATCGTAAATTTATGTCTGGACAATTAAGTTTGTGCCTCATAAATCAAAATTGTGCATCGGGATCTACAAATTCCAAATTGTGCATCTGAATTTTCAGTTTTGATAAATCCAGTTTGTGCATCGAAAAATTAAAAGTATACATCAGATTTACTTTTGTATTATAATTCAAAATTGTGCATCTCAATTTCAAATAGTTGTATCGTGAATCCAAATCGATGCATTGAGATTCGAATCAATGCATCGTTATTCAAAATCGATGCATCACCAATCAATTCAAAAGTAATCCACCCCCAACACAACACATTTACTATACACTCTCTTCCCCTCCTTCACTAATTCAATTCATTAAAAAAAATCTTTCTCTGGCACCATTAGTGCTTTCCCTCTCTTCAAATTTTTTTCCTCCCTCCAACACATAACACATACACTGTTCATTCTTTTCTCCCTCCTTCACCAATTCATTAAAAAAAAAAAACTTCACACCATGAAGTGCGAAGATGAGGCAATTCAATGGGTGGGTTAATTATATGTCTACCCCTTTTGGGGATGAGGACAATTGGTACTGCAGACAATGCAATTGATAATCACCATACAAATTCTTACTAGATTGTTCCTTCCAACATTTCATCATAACAGGCGACAACAGCTCCAATGGAGCCAAAGAAAAGGTTTATTTTTGGATAAACCGGTTGATGTTTCAAACCCACCTTAGTGGGTGCTGAGTTGGCATCGGAGGATGATGTACCAGTTGGAATCCTCCAACCTGTTGAAGTTTGGTGATGTCACTTTGACCACTTGATTTCTCCATTTCAAAACAGCAAATTGGACAAAAACACAAAAGGTAACGATGACAATAATTAAAATGTTGCCATTTTAAAACGGCTTTATCTAAAAATAAAAAAATATATGATTTCTTTATTTTATAAATTGGCTCTCAAACCATTTTTCATTTCAATCAATTTAATATTTTATTTATGCAATTTATTTGGATTTTCGATATTGTATTGTGCCTCTTCTTTAAGTTAATTTTTAAAATGAGTATATCATTTTTATAGTGATATTGTTAAAGAATAAAATATATAAATTATTTTTTGGACGTATTATATTTGTTCTATAAATATTTATATTTTAAAACGATATATTTATTTTTGAAAATAAATATATATTGGGAAAAAATAAATTATTTAGTTGTGAATACATGCTATAAAGCTTTTATAGATTTATGTATAATAGAGAATATATTTATTAAAAAAAATTATATAATGATGACGTATCATAACATAGAAGGAGAAATAAACCTTTTAAAAATTTATGACCGTAAATGTCATAATAACGAACTCCACTCCCAATGAGCATTACTGACTAATCTATAATACAATACATTTCAATTTATATGTGTGCAATTGACTTGAGATAAAAAGTGACTGTGATTAATTTTTGTAATTTAATCTTACGGCTGTAATTCTCTCATACCCTCACATGTGCCTCACATGTGCGAAGGGCGGTTGGGAATTGTCTTTTATCTAACTCAATTTACCAACGTAACTAAATTTAACTCTCTCTCTCTCACTCAATTATTTTTAATTTATGTCTAACTCAATCTTTTACTGTAATTTACGGTCTTATTGTAATTACTTGAATCAATTTAATTTTTATAAAGCATGAATTTTATTTTTTATATATTCTTAATTAATGGTAGCACATGTTTAAATTATGAAGTATAAGTTAAAGTTATTGACGAATGTCAAATTTTTAAACGAAAAGTTATGTGCGGACATTCATTTCAATGTAATATTGATATATATGAAATATAAAGAATGTCTCTTTATAACGTTTAATCTCACAATCTCAACCATTTTTATCACATTTTTTTTGCCATCCTTATTTTATTACTGCAAAAATTATTGAGATATTACGGTTTTACAATTATTATTTTACATTTGCGAAAATTAGTTACTCTTTTACTGAGATATTACGGTTTTACAATTAATATTTTACGGTTTTACAGTTTTATGATTGCGAAAATTTGTTTTGTATTTTTGTATTTTTAATTGTTATCGTAATTAACTTAATCATTTTAATTTTTTTTCGACCCGTAATTTCATATACAAATTTAAAAATTTTAAAAAAATCGTAAGTTTTGTAATTTGAAATATTTGTTTTTTTTTTTTAACTGTTATCGTAATTAATTTAATCAATTTAATTTTTATCCGACCCGTTTTTTTCCGGCCCGTAATTTCGTATACAAATTAGTAATTAATCCCTTCGTTCCGGGTAAAAAGACCCCGTTTGAAAGTCAATTTTTTAAGAAAATAATATTTTTAATAATTCATTTCCATAATATCTACTTCATTTATTGATAAATTCTCAAACTGGTATCGAACCATCGATACGAGCAAAAGTACTAGTCCAATCACATAATGGGGCACTAACCTTTAGGAATAAAAAAAGAATTAATAAACTTACTTGAGAATTGGTGAGGCCGCTGTCAACGAGGAAGAAAAGAGGAACGACAAGGGTAGGCTAATGCGAAAAGATGGGCATTTTTTGGAGCAATTTTTAGAAAGTGTCTTTTATCGCTTATAAAAAAATATCGCGTCTTTTAACATGTTAAAAATGTAACAAAGGGGATTAGCTAGCAATTTATCAAATTTTTATCCACCAATCATATAATATTTTTTTTACTCATCTTAAAGGCCAATGTCCTGAGCCTTGGGCCCCATAAAATTTTGCTATTTTTAGGGCCTCGAAAATTTATACTTCCTTCATTCTAATTTTTTTGTGTTTGTTCTAAAATAATACTTCCTTCGTCCTAAATAATCGTTTTAGTTGACTCGGTGTATAGTTTAAGAAAAAACAATTAACTTAATTATTTATATTTATTTAATGTGTAGTTTCCTTTAATGTCCATGTGTATGTGGCTCATAATTAAAATAGAGTGAAAAAGTATGGATAAAGTGGTAAAAGTGATGTTCTAAAAAGGTAAGTTTCAAAATAAAAAATTATTTTGAAACGGACGAAAAAGGAAAGGAGGACGATAATTTAAGGACGGAAGGAGTAATTTTTTAAAATTTCCTTTTTAAAATACCTCTTTTACCATTTTCCCCTTATTTTTTTTCTTTCTTAATCTATGTATCGTGTTAAACAAGATAATAATTTTTAAACGAATGGAATATATTCCAATACACCATAAAATGAAAAATGCATTCTTTCATCCAAAAAATTCCAAATGGTCCAATGACCCCATCTATTTTGTCTTTCTCGGTATTATTAATATTTATTTTTTTCACAACAAAAATCATGTTTAGTTTACGTTGTAAAACATTTATGGCCATTAATAAACACTTATTTGCACGACATTTTCTTCTCTATTTTCCTACAGTAGATAGTAATTCTATTGCATCGCAGCACCAGCCTCACCGATGATTCTCCACCTCGTCAATTCTATTTCAGTGACTGATAAGCTTTCTTCTTTGTCTTTTCATATTTTATCAAATTTCTTTTAATTTCTTCTAAATTCTTGTTGTTTTAAGTCTGTAAATGTGCTACGCCTTTGATTGTATAATGAAGTGTTTTAGTTATCATCTTTTATATATTTGTTTGTTTATTAAAAAATTGGAAACAAATTTGTTACAAATTGAAATGCCCCCGTCTGACTTAACCGAACCGGTCTCAAATTTCATAGGATCTGCTCATACACAAGCGGCTCTTGGATTATAACATGTGTCAATCACAATCATAAGGTAGATTCAAAAGATAACCCAAGGATCAACTTCACTCCTAGTAATTTTATTTTACGTACATGTCAAATTAATCCACTTCTCCTAATAAGTTTAAAAATACATTCTTAAACTCAGAGTTTTAATTATTGATCGCATAATGTTTCAACATAACCCGTCTTAAACTCAGACTTTTAATTATTCATCTTTTTTCTTTTTTTTTTGTGGTGGATGAAATTAGGTAATTGAGATGACGATTGAATTTGATTTGAAAGGAGACGACCAGCACATAGCAGCCTCGAGGAATCCAAAGAAGAGAGTGGTTCGTCCGCTTGATTATACGCCCTCCCTCGATTCATTTAACAATTTAAACTTCTAAAAATATTGTTTTACGTGCTTAAACTTTCAAAATATTGTTTTCTTCAATTTTTTTTATATTTTTAATAATAAAGTTTATTTCTTTTAAGACAAAAAAAAAAAAAAGAAGAAGTGAGATCAGTTTTTTGAAACGTGAAGAGTAAAAGACATAATTATTTTTTAGTATTCGGGCGTCTATAGCTAATAATTACCTAATTTTGTACCCATGTAATATCCTATATGTCATTTTCTTTTAGATTTTATAGGCTCTCTTGGGTTAAAAAGGTAAAACTAATTAACACCACATTATTTTATATATAAAATTAGGTACTCATAATTCAAATATATATATATATATATATAAATTGATGTTAGTTTTAAATTACTATTATTACCAATAAAAGAGATAAATCTTACATTGATTAAAAAATGATTTTTATGTTAAGAGTCTTTGAATAAAAAGACTTTTACTTTCATCATCAATAAAAGAGAAGAGAATAAATGTACCTCATTATATAGAAAGAGATATTGGTTATATATATTTTTTTAATAAAAAACTTCTACTACTATTACCAAATGATGAAATGTATTTCATATTGGTTAAAGAGTGATGTAGGTATTAAAAGTCTTTTATAAAATGCTTAATACTAATAGAAAAAATATGTATTTCACACTGGTTAGGAAAATGTTATTGATTTAAAATATTTTTAGATAATATATCTCAAATTGGTTACAAAGAGATCCACATTATTTAAAAACATATATTGGTTATTAAATTCTTTAGATAAAAGAATTTTTATGTTATTATCAATACAATAAATGTATTACACGTTGTTTAAAAAGTGATGTTGATTTCAAAACTCTTTAATTAAAATAGTACTAATATTATTATTTTTATGTTATAACCAATAAAAGACATGTATTCCACATTGTTTAGAAAGAGATGTTGATTTCAAAAGTTTTTATATAAAATACTATTATTATTACTATAGAATAATGTATCTCACATTTGTTAGAAATTGGTGTTGGTTTTAAAAATATTATCATTACCAATAGAAAAATTGTATATCATATGGTTAGAAAGATATGTTTGTTTTAAAAGTCTTTAGATATAAGAGTTATATCATTATTGTCAATAGAAGATGTATATCTCACATTGGTTAGAAAATGAGGTTGATTTTAATTTTATATAAAAGACTTTTACTATTATTACTAATATAAGAGATATCCTACATTGGTTAAAAATGACGTTGGTTTTAAAAGTTTTTAGATAAAAGACTTTTAGTTTTATCATTAATATAATAGAAGAGATGTATCTTACATTATTTAGAAATAGATGTTGGTTATAATTTTTTTAAAATAAAAAACTTCTACTATTATTATCAACTCAGGATATATATCCTACATTGTTTAGAGAGTAATGCTGATTTTAAAAGTCTACCATTATTAAAATTAGAAGAGAAGTATTTCACATTAGCTAGAAAAAATAATATTAATTTAAAAACTTTTTAGATGATGGATCTCACATTTGTTACAAAGAATTGTATCTCACATTATTTAGAAATAAGTATTAGTTATAAAAGTCATTAGATAAAATCATTTTTATGTTATTACCAATAGAAAATATGTATTTCACATTGTTTACAAATGAATGTTGGTGATAGCCTTAAATAAAGTACAACATTTAATGTGATTTTGCACTATGATTTTAAGGGAAATGTTGTACTTTCACAGGTATTTTGTATCCTTGGTGTTCACAGGTCTTAAGCAAGATGGATGGAAGAAAAGATGGAGCAAAGGCAGATTTTGAGAAAAGTCAAATACCAAATGGGTATTTGCTAACCCAGAAAACACTGTAGCAGGAACAAAAAAAAAACAGAGTACGTCATGTTACAAGACTGTAGGAGTTAGTGGAGGGTATTTCAGACATTAATCACTTTTGGCGGTTCTGTAAATAAGAATATATTTTTATTTATTAGTTTCTTTTCCCAAATACATTGTAAATATTGGGAAAGATGACTTGGTCAGCAATTGCTCTGTTAATGGATGAGGAGCAAGGATCGTGTCTTCTATTTTTGGGGGAAATGGCTGGAGCAGTTAGGAAAGATAGCTATAAGAAAGGATGGATGGATCTCTCAAAGGGGGACACACAGATTCACCCGCACGCACATTCTCTCTCTTTCTCTCACTTGCACTATAACACAACAGCTTAAGATTGAATTGTAGATCAATAGGGCAGTTAATTTCTTCCTTTCATCACTTGCGAAGTTGTTTCTCTTCTCCATTTGTAAGTAAATTTTAGTCATGTTTTGTGGCTAAAAACTTCTGTTCCAGTTAATGAACCCGTAAGTATTTTTCAGAATTTGCTACTGTGAGATCCTAAGTGTACTGTTCAAAGTCTCAATTTGGGGCAAGTACTTAGTCATTCTCTATTTTTCTTGTTGCAAAGGAATTGTAACTTAGGATTAGTATGTTTAATTAATTTCTAGGGCCCAGATTTTGGTTATACATTTTAATTCATTGCTAGTTAAAAACCGTTGATCTGTAATTGTCTTCGGGTTCTAACGTAGTAGCGAGTAACACACCGTTTAGGTATCACAAGCATATTCGGTCCGTGTTGCGAGGATGATTACTCTAGGTTAAATGATATTACTTTAATATTGTTGTCTAGAACCATGTTTCTCTTATCTTAAAGCTTTCAAAACATTAAATCTTTCGAGCGTTTCGAGGGTTGTCTTTTGATTATAGTATAATTAGCGAGCTTCTCCTAATTATCGAATCCGTAAGGAGAAATTGGGTGTTAGGCGTTCGTCAACAACTATAACTGGTTTATTTGCAGTCAATTGAGTTGGTTTGGAATCGATGATCAGTAGCTAATTTTTGGAATTGCATCAGTTCATTAACTGAACCTTTATTAGCATTGAATTTAATTTATTTATTGTTTGTTTTCTTTAAGTTTACAAAATTCTTATTTTACTTCATTCGAGTTTAGTTAATTAGTTTAAGCAAAAATCTCGGTTTTGGTTACTATATAAATTTCTTAAGGATATAAATACAACATTCCCTGTGGATACAAACCTTACTACCCTATACGTGTATTTGGGAAAAAGGAAAAATTAATTTTGACGGTTTGACACCCGTCAGTTGGTTTAAAAGTTTTTTATCTACTACTATTATTACTAATAGAAAATATGTATACCACATGATTAGAATGTAGTGTTGGTTTTAAAAGTCTTTTGATAAAAGACTTAAACTTTCATTACCAATAGAAATCGAAAATAAGTGTCCCATATTGTTTAAAAATGAATTATGATTTTCTAAGTTTTTAAGACAAAAACTTCTAATAATATTACCAAGTTAGATGCTAATTTAAAAGTCTTTACATCAAAGATTTTACTATTATTACTAATACAAAATATGTATATCATGTTAGTTAGAAACTTATGTTAATTTTAAAAGTATTTTGGTAAGAAAAATCGTTTAATATTAGTAACAATAGAAAAAAATTATTATAGCCATGGAAGAGATTAACAATCTAATTATAATGTCCAAAAGTTATATTATTATTATAAATATATATATATATATATATATATCTCATATTGTACCCATGTGAAGCACATGCTAAATAACTAGTATGGTGAAAGACACGGTCGTAATTACCTGACTTGTCATTGGTCATGTCAATTCCGTAAAGTGATGCGGTTGATGGAATCATGGAAGCGGTATATTTAGCCCGTGCTTCTGGTAGAATGTGAGATACATTTTTTTAATAATAATATAATTTTTGGATATTATAATTAGATTATTAAACTCTTCCATGATTATAATATTTTTTTTTGTTTCTATTGCTACTAATATTAAACGTTTTTTTTACCTAAATATTTTTAAAATTTACGTAAGTTTCAAACTAACGTGAGATACATATTCTCTATTGGTAATAATAGTAAAAATATCTGATCTAAACACTTTTAAAACTAACACCTAACTTGATAATAATAGTAGAATTCGTTTTGTTAAAAACTTTTAAAATCATTATTCATTTTTAAACATATGAGATACTTATTTTAAATTTATATTGGTAATGAAAATTTAAGTCTTTTATCTAACGACTTTTATAACGACATCGCTTTCTAACCATATAGTATACACATTTTATATTAGTAATAATAGTAGTGGCTTATCTAAAGACTTTTTAACCAATATCAATTTCTAAACAAAGTGGGATACATCTTTTCTATTGGTAATAGCATTAAAATGTCTTTATCTAATGACTTTTATAACAAATATTCATTTCTAAATATTGTGAAATACATCTCTTTGTAACCAGTGTGAGATGCATCATCTAAAAACTTTTTAAACCAATATCACTTTACTAACCAATGTGAAATACTTTTCTTCTATTGGTAATAATAGTAGAGTTTTAAAATCAGCATCACTCTCTAATCAATATGAGATACATCTCCTCATTTGGTAATAATAATAGAAGTCTTTTATCTTAAAAAAATCTTAGCTTCGATCAGGGTTGAGTATTTGAAGAAGAGTTTGGATTTGTAGACAAGGCTTGGATTTTGGACATAGTTTGGTATAAGATGGGTCTTGGGATTTAAAAAGGTTTTTGGTGTAAGAGGAAAGCCTCAGCGTGCTATTTGATAGCTCGATCGCAATGGATAGAAGGTGAACCTAGTCAAGACGACTTGTCTGCTTTGATTTCTATGTGTTTTAATAGTTTGCGGGTTCATATCTTCTAGATGACTCATTATTAACTCATATAGATATATTTGTTTTAAGTGAGTTAATGTATCATATTTAAGAAAAAAAACTTGTCTAGGGATACTAAAAAATATGTGATCTTTATCAAAAGAAATGACATATATGAGAATCAAAACGGAAAATTTACGAAACTGACGCTGAGTTGATTTCAGATGAAGCAAAAAGTTACTTCTTAAAGATTTATTTAGAAAAAGAAGGTTCAAAGGTAAAAGGGATTATGATGGTATATACAAAAGGGCATTCTGAGGTTCTATGAGCCTCAAGGGCTTTCCATGTCCTTTCCTGAGTGACCAATAACTTCTCGTACTAACGTTCTGTCATATCTAAGTAGCCTTTTCAATGTTGTTTTTCGGGGCGACGCTCAACCACTGTTCATATGTTACTTCATGAGAGCAATTCGTAAAAAAATATTCTAAAATTTATAAAAGATTTTATTTATTTATTGTATTCTCTATTAATAATTTTACTTTTTCTTAATCGATGCATTATAATAATTTCATTTTATATACATCGAACTCACAATCTTTACGTTACAATTATTTGTTTATTTTATTTATTATCGTTAAAGTTTTTAATCATGATATTAGTTTTACAATTACAATTATATATATATATATATATATATATATATATATATATATATATATAAACAGCTCTCTTTAATTTATTCTTTTAATTTTATTTCTTTACTTCATGTTGCTTATGTACAATTTGATTGAAAAAGATATATGTCGCACGTTTAACGTACCAGTGTAAAGCTAGTTTTATATTAGTAATGATAGTAGTTTTTCATCTAAAGACTTTTTAACCAATATCTATTTCTAAGCATGCGAGATACATCTTTTATATTAATAATGACATAAAAATATTTTTATCTAATGACTTTTATAATAATATTCATTTCTAAATATTGTGAAATACATCTCTTTATAATCAGTGTGAGATACATCATCTAAAAACTTTTTAAACCAATATCACTTTTCTAATCAATGTAAAATACTACTATTCTATTGGTAATAATGGTAGACTTTAAAACCAACATCACTCTCTAACCAATATGAGATACATCTCCTCATTTGGTAATAATAGTATAAACATTTTATCTTAAAAAATTTATAACTAATATCTCTTTCTAAACAACATGAGATATATCTCTTCTCTTATATTGATGATAAAAGTAGAAGTCTTTTATCTAAAGAGTTTGAAAACCAACATCACTTTTTAACCAATGTAGGATATCTCTACTATTAGTAATAATAGTAAAGTCTTATATCTAAATATTTTGAAAATCAACATCACGCTCTAACCAATATATGATACATCTCTTCTATTGGTAATAATATTATTTTTAAAACCAGCATTACTAATATATGTGAGATACATCTCTTTTATTGGTAATAACAGTATAATACTTTGTAACCAATGCGAGATATATGCATCTATTCTATTTGTAATAAAAAGTTTTTAATCTAAAGACTTTTTAAACAAAATATTATTTTTAAGCAGTGTGAGATATATATATTTTATTGGTAATAAGAGTAAAAATCTTTAATATAAGACTTTTAAAACTAACATCTATTTCTAAACAATGTAAGATACACCTCTTCTATGGTGATAAAAGTATAAGTCTTTTATCAAAAGACTTTCAAAACTAATGTAAGATACATCTTTCAAAACATCAATTTATAACTAATGTAAGATACATCTTTCTTATTGGTAATATTAGTAGAGATGTATTTCATATTAGTTATAAATTGATTTTGGTTTTAAAAGTCATTAGATTCAAAATCTAATATTTTATTACCAATAGAAGAGTTGTGTCCCACATTAGTTTGAAAATAATGTTGGTTGTAAATTTTTTATATGTATAAGACTTCTACTGTTAATTAATAATAGAAGAGATTAATATCACATTATTATATTAATTATTGATACCTATTATTAATAAATAATGGTTGAGAAATAAAGAGTCATTCATCAATGCTTGAGAATAATAATCGTATTATTGTTATAATAATAATAATAATAATAATAATAATAATAATAATAATATAAATAGTAATAGTAATAATAAAAATAATCTATAATACAATATAGCTCATACTCACACATGTGCAATTGACTAAAGCTATCTAAATGTTGATATTTAATTTTTTTTACTGAAATCTTATAGTCACGATTAAAACTACCTTCACATGTGCAAAGGCGGTTGTGCAACTACCCGTCTCTCTCTCTCCAACTCCCCCACTCTTATTTCTCAATATTTTTGTTGGATTTTATTTAGGATACGTTAAACACGAGCCTCCAATAATCTGCTCCCGTACTAACGCCGTGCCATAGGCACGTGCACACAATCTAGTATTGTACAAATCTTATCATCATTGTCATAAATGAAAAGAAAAATTAATTTCCGTCAAAATGAAAACCTTTAACATAACTGCGTTAATAGACACCTTAAATTTTGGACGTAATGGTACTAAAATTTTTATTTTGAGACTTTTAAAATCATTATCCATTTTCTAATAATGTAAGATACTTATTTTATATTTCTATTAGTAATAAAATTTAAGACTTTTATCTAAAGATTTTTAAAACAAACATTTCTTTCTAACCATGTGGTATACATCTTTTCTATTGGTGTAATAGTATTTTTAAAATTAACGCTAATTTCTAACAAATGTAAGATACATTCTTCTATAGTAATTATAAGTATTTTCTATAAAAACTTTTGAAATCAACATCTCTTTCTTAACAATGTGGGATGCATCTATTCTATTGGTTATAATATAAAAAAATAATAGTAGTAGTATTTTATGTAAAGAGTTTTGAAACCAACATATCTTTCTAAACATTGTGTGATATATCTCTTATATTGATAATAACATAAAAAATCTTTTATCTAAAAGACTTTTATAACCAACATCTCTTTCTAAATAATGTGAGATACATCTCTTTGTAACCAATGTGAGATACATTATTTAAAAACATTTTAAACAAATATCACTTTCCTAACTAATGTGAAATACATCTTTTCTATTGACAGAAAGTCTTTTATTAAAAGACTTTTAATACATACATCTTTCTCTAACAATGTGGAATACATCTCATCATTTAGTAATAATAGTTAATGTTCTAATAATCGATAAGCGGACGCCATGCGCCAGACTGACGCCTAGCGTTAAAGGAGGTCCTAGAGTTAAGGCATAATTACCATTATTTTGATTTTCTTAATATAACATACTCCTTCCGTCTTAAAATTATTGTCATGTTCGGTTTGACACACAGAATAATAAAAAATAATTGTATTGATTATTAATATTAATATAAAGTGTAATTTAAAATTACAATTTCATCAATTGCTTTAGGAGCATATCTTTCCTTTATTTGGTGGGATAGGTGTGCAATATCATTAGATTAATAGAAAACTAAAAAGTCTTCCCGTCTACTACACACTCTGGCCAAAGTCCCCCCTCCCGTGTCGTTCCTTTTAAATCTCTCGCCCATCTCTCTCTCTCAAACCCATTCCCGTCTTCTCTCTTCACCTTTATTCCCCCCAACTTCTTCAACCCCAATTTATTCAAACCCCCATCTAGTCTGCGAGCCTAGCTTTGCCCCCGAAGAGATCGAGACGAAGAGCGATTAGTCAAAGCAGTCTTAATCGCCTCTTCAAAGTTTGATCATCTCTCTTCTACTTAACGATTCTTAGTTAGCGCTAGATCCCTAGATCGACTAGTCGACGATTAAGGCGCCTAGTCGGCGATTTGTTTCTCCGATGACTTTTTGTCCGATTTGTCATTAATCGCGGCGGAGGGTTGTGGCTGCCTAAGGTGAGTTTTAGAACATTAATAATAGTAAAAGTTTTTTATCTAAAAAATCTAAAACCAACATCTCTTTTTATATAATGGGATATATCACTTCTATTGATGATAAAAATATAAGTTTTTTTTATCTAAAGAATTTTAAAATCAATATCACTTTTTAACCAATGTAGGATATATCTCTTTTATTGTTAATGATAATAATTTAAAACCAATATCAATTTATAACAAATGTGTGATATATCTCTTCTATTGCTAATAATAGTAAAAGTCTAAAATAATTTAAAATCAATATCATTTTCTAACCAATGTGAGATATGCGTCTTCTATTGGTAATGATGTATCCAAATTAAGTGGATACGCTGGGCTTGATTAACTAGATATTTGGCTTTCAATCTATCATTGTCTTGAGGCCTAAAACCTATCAAGTAAACCAAGAACAACCGTGAACTAAGCAGGGTCTTTCCCTGCAAATGCTTTCCGGTATGAGAATTAGCTAACACACAGTTGAGATATCAATTTGGCAAAGTTTCAGCCTATAAAAATGAGCGTACCTCTCATTTTTTCTGGAAAAGGGTTTATATAGGTTTAGCTTTGAAGGCTGGGAGCTAAATATTGAATGCACGAGTGTGAAAGGCAGGCACGTTCATGGCCATGTCCGGAATGTTAGGGTGGATCTCCCAGCATTAACTCCCCACATTTTGGACGACCATTACCGTGTAACCGAACGGGTTGGCTATGATCGCCAAGACCTCTACCTGCTCGCTATACTCTTGGCCCCCAGACAACGAACATGAGGCTGCTTGTTTGGTATATCCGGTCGGCCAGAGATCTATCCCTGCTCACTTATGACTTGAACTCGCACCATAATGCATGCATGTGATCTGTTCGTGACAATGGTGATGATGTGCTTGGCACGTGACCGATGCTTGGACCTTATGGGACAGGTAGTTCAGTGGCCCCCTGCTTCTTGTCTGGCGAGCACACGTGTTTGAAGCAAGGAGCATAATATTTTATCCGTGAAGGATGCATGGTTTGGCCGTTGCAAGACTTAATCATTCTTGGTCTAGGTAAGACTTGGAGAAAAAGATGGATCATGGGTGTATAAGGGATCACTTCAACAATTGAGAAGGCAGGCTGGCGCCAGGCGTGTGTTGACATGACATGCTAAAGTGTAACCGTCGTATGAGGGGTGAAGTTGCATATATCTTTCCCGAGGCAGCATTAAATGCGATGCCTCGTTTCCAGTACCGTGTGTCCAAGAAGTCACATCTAGAAATTTTTCTTTCTATTCTTCCCCTCACTTGATCTATAAAAGCAAAAGCTCCCTTCGTTTAACTCTTTTACAACCTTTCATTATTCACAAACCCCTTTTGCCTTCTCTGCCTTCCCGACTGCTTCTTTGAATCACAGATGTTCCTCGAAGTTAAAGCCAACTGGACAGCCTGAATCGTTAGACTCAGAAAACCATCAACTCCACAGGTAACCTTCTGCTCTTAATTATTTTTATGTTTTCATTGTGTCCCTGCTAGAACCTTAACCTTAGGATTCGATGATGCCCATTGGATGTTTCGATGTCCAACTACTGAAACCTCTTGATTTATACTTTCATTCTTGATTTCTGTTTGTCGTTGTTTTCCTAGAAAATCTTCATATCCTTTATGGGTTCGTCTTAGTAGTCATTTCTAACTTTGGCACCAACGCGAGCACACATATAGGTAGGAATCGAGGAAATTGAGAACTGATGCCCTATTCATTGGTTTGAAATATAAACCTTAACCGAGGTTTTGCTTGCTCATTCATGCCTGTTTTCACGAGCATGAATTAATGTATATTCCTTGATTCCTGTAGGATATATTCTTGTGACAGGAGTGATTCAGAAATCGAAGGATGTAGTTACGATCATGGACCTTCAAGCATGCACAAGGAAAGTTTTGACGTTGAATCGAGTAGCTCAGAGGGGATCGAGTTGGATGGGACCTCAACGGCCCTTGGAGAAGTTCCTGAAAATTTCGAGCAAGGTGAAAATGTTAAGGAAGAGCAAGAGGAAGATCATAATGCCCATGTTGGGGACGAGCAAGACGGGGACCATAATGCCAATGTTGAGAACGAACGAGTGTCTGACGAGAAGGGCAGACGCTCTAGGTCTGAGTCTCCAAGCACAAGCGCTCCTCAGGAAAGGAAGAGAAGGGCTGCTCGCCGAAAGGGCAAAAAACCCGTGGTCGATATGTGTCCGCCTGGTTCTATTCCATGTGCATTGACCTGAAAAACTACCGAGTGAGAGCCTTCAACTTGAATATCAAGAAAAACAGCCACAACTACCAAGGGGACCATATGGTCTTTTACTTTGACTTCTTCCTGATCGTACTAAGGCTTCCCCTGGACCCCTTCATAGTCGAGTTGCTCCACTATAACAATACCCTTCCCTGCGATCTGACCCTTACCACAATGAGGTGTCTAGTAGCATATACGGTAGCCTGCAGGCTGCTCGAGTTTGAGCGTGATATGACCTTGTTCCGTAAATTGTTCCTATTCTCGCTTGACAAAAAGAACAGACGCATCACGGGCCGCTCCAATCAAAATTACTTCAAGCTTCTGAGCGACAATCCCAATAAAGTTGAAGCATGGGACGGAAAAGCCTTGCTTGTTGAATCTCGAGTAGGATGGCCCTTTGCCCCATACTTTCGTGGACATGGAGATCCCCAAATATGATAGAAACGTTTTCCAAGCTAGTGAACCAAAAATAGCCAAGGCATTCAGGACTCTGCTCGGCGTGAAAGAAGACATAGGCTTACAGAATTGGGTACTTGACTGAGAGTCCCTTACATCTGACCCCACCCTCATTCGCTTGGCTGGAGTACTGAGTTAGCTCGTGGAGGGGGTAGAGCCTCGGGTAACTATTGAGGCCGAAGAGCCCCACTCGTATTGGGGTAGCTGTCATGGGGGGAGGTTCCCCAGTGAGGTCCCTGGCTGTGAGCGGGCTGGGACCAGTTGTATTCCTGCCTTCTCGCTAACTGGTCTGCCTGTTTTTGTCTTGTTTTTTTTGCACATTATTTCTGCTTAAATTTTCCCTGACTGTTTCTTCTTTTGAAATTCATTACAGACATAAGGCAGCTCGAGGATACCTCTAGATTTCTACAGGCCTCGAAGAGGGGGGCCACGACGAGGAATATCAGCCTCTCTTCCCACGGTTCCTGCTGCAACATCCGGGTGAGGAACGAGTCGAGGCCGCCCTGAGACTAGCAGGGTGGAACCAACTCTCATCGTTCCTCTTCCTACCACAACTCATACTGTCATTGTTCGAAGTCATCCTGCTCCCATCACTGAGCTACCCTCGAACAAGAGTCTTGCCGTTAACCTTCCAACCGACAGGAGAACCAGGTCGCGGACAAAGGGAGATCATGGGACAACATCTGGTTCTCGAATGCCTACATGGCATAAAGACGATTTCCAAATGCCCGAATCCCGTGGGGGTGTTGGAAAACTGATCGCTGAAATAGCGGATGTGCCCGACCTTGAGAAGCTCAATGTGTATAAACGCGGTGGTCATCCTACCACAGTCAGGCTCGGGATGATGAAAAGACTTTGCCATGGTGGCCTCCGAAGAAGGAGCTGCGAGCATTTCATCTTAGTTTTGGTCGAGGAGATCGGGTTGTGCATGGCCGAGGTAATGACTGCCTTCTTAGTTCATAAAAATAAATGAGCCTTGCATGTTTTGTCCGTACTTGTATTTTTCATTTTCAGATGGTCACAAAGACCGAGCTACTTTACGACCAAAAGACTTCTAATATTATTATCAAGCTAGATGTTAATTTTAAAAGTCTTTAGATCAAATAGTTTTACTATTATTACTAATACAAAATATGTATCTCACGTTAGTTAGAAACTTATGTTAATTTTAAAAGGATTTAGGTAAAAAATCGCTTAATATTAGTAACAACTAGTCTTTGTGCCCGTGCCCATGGCACAGCGCGAGTAGGAAGAATAAATCAATATATATTTTAATCATGTTTTAAAAAGAGTCTAAAATTGTGTTTTATATATTTTTCATTAAATAATTAAAAATATATTAAATAATAAAAAAAATGGTCTTAACAACATTCTTGAATATATCGACATTTATTTGAATACTGACACGTCCCATAATTGAGAACGATGTATTAAAAAATATATTAAAAATTAATATAAAAACAGTAATAAAAACAATTTTTTCTTTTAAAGTGGTTTTAACAAAATAAAAAAACGAACATATTTTGTAAGAAAAACTCAATAAGGGATTAAAGGTTGTGCGGGGAATAAGTTACGCCTGTGCCCGTACCCGTACCCGTGCCCATGGCACGGCGCGAATAAGAAGAATAATTCAATATATATTTTAATCATATTTCAAAAAAAATCTAAAATTGTGTTTTATATATTACAGCCCGTGCCCGTGCCCCAATAGATTAACTTGGGTGCTCCTCGAGAAGGTGCTAACAATATCATGTACCACTCTTTTGTATCTTTTCACGCATTACTAATTAGAATGAGACATGTGGCTTATTTTCATGATAGATTTTTAACGCCTTTAAATTAATGAGTTTGGAAAAAAAAAACAAATTAATTTAGATTTTGATTACAAAAAAAAAAAGCTTTTGCTTGTTGATGAATTTACAATAATTTTTTAATTAGTACTCCTAATATTTTCGAAATCAAATCTAAATAATTTTTTTATTTTTTTTCTTCACCTCTGCAAGAATCTTCTTACCAAAAAAATCATATACATATCTTAATTTTAAACTGTAAAAGGAGAAGAAACCCATTAAATTGGAAGACGCAAACTGCCGGAAAAACACTCGGAAAGGAAAGAGGAGTTGGAGTTGTATAGGGAGAGGGGGACGCAGAGGGACCGTTTGATATAAAGTAAAATAATCAATCTCAGCCGTTTGATATAAAGTAAAATAATCAATCTAAGCCGTTTGATATAAAATAAAATAATCAATCTCAGTCGTTCTTTATCCCACTGAGCTCTATTGTATAATAGACTAGTACTCTTGTCCGTGCCGATGGCACGCGCCAATTTGAAAATTTATCAATAAATGAAGCAGATATTGTGGAAATGAACTACTAAAAATATTATTTTCTTAAAAAAATTGACTTTCAAACGGGACCTCTTTGCCTGGAACAGAGGGATTAATTAAAAATTTGTATACGAAATTGCGGCCGGACAAAACTAGCCGACAAAAATATACTGTGGAAATGAACTACTAAAAATATTATTTTCTTAAAAAATTTGACTTTCAAACAGGTCCTCTTTGTCCGGAACAAAGGGATTAATTAAAAGTTTGTATACGAAATTGCGGCCGGACAAAATGGGTCGGAAAAAAATTAAATTGCTTAAATTAATTACAATAATAGTTAAAAAAATTAAAATTACAAAACCTACGTTTTTTTAAAAAAAATTTAATTTGTATATGAAATTACGGGTCAGAAAAAAATTTAATTGATTAAGTTAATTACGATAACAATTAAAAAGAAAAAAAATACAAATACAAACTTTTGCAATCATAAAACTGTAAAACTATAAAAACGTAAAAATTACGGGTCGGAAAAAATTTAATTGATTAAGTTAATTACGATAGCAATTAAAAAGAAAAAAAAATACAAATACAAACTTTTGCAATCATAAAACTGTAAAACTATAAAAACGTAAAATATTAACTGTAAAACCGTAAAATCTCAGTAAAAGAGTAAATGTAAAATAATAATGTAGTCATTCGCACATGTAAGAGCTGAGGGAAATAAGGGCCGTTGGATCACCGTAAAACAGTAAACACTGAGCTGTATTGTATTATAGATATCTACAAAACTGTCTTATCTAAATTTTTGTCTTTTATTTTATTTATTTATCGTCAAATGATCTCGTTACGTAATTTCTCTTATCAAAATTTTATTCAAAAGAGAATGAAGGACTTAACTTATTCATCTATCTTGGACTCTGTTAAGTAAGATCTCAAGGCACTTATCAAGCGTTAGATTGAAATTCAACTATCCAATAAGTCGATTTAATAAGTCGTAAATTAAATAGAGACCTATTTAAAATCAGTTATATGAGATAAAAAACAGATTTAGATGAGATTTATATATGAGATAAAAACTTCTTAGTTTAGATTAGATTAGAATCTTCTTGATTTCAATGTCGAGGCGGAATAAATTATATAAAGTAAAATAAATATGCAATCTCAGTTTGATATAAAGTAAAATAATCAATCTCAGCCGTTTGATATAAAGTAAAATAATCAATCTTAGCCATTCTTTATAAGACTGAGCTGTATTGTATAATAGATATGAAAAAAAAATTATAACCATGAAACAGATTAACAATCTAATCATAATGTCCAAAAGTTATATTATTATTACAAAAAATATATATATATTCCATATTATACCCATGCAGAGCACGAGCTAAATAACTAATTAAATGTTGAAGAGAAGGAGATAAATGACATGCAGAGGCGGCTCTACCTATATTGGGGCCTAATGCAAGAGTGTATAAAGAGTAAAAGTAAGGCCAAATTTTGTAATTTAAGTAGCTATATATATACTTATTCATTATTTTATTTATTTAAAGTGTACTATTCTAGCCTTTTGAGATGCAAACTTATTGATTAAGTCTTCATATTTTAATTTTTCTACTATTCCTATTTCAATTGATAACATCACTAATCCATTTAAATTTAAAATTTTCATATTTGAGAATTGAAATTTCTCTATTTGTTTGGTGGAAGGAGGATAAAGATTGAAGAACCAAGAATTATCAAGTATGTGGAAGGAACTGAAGAAGAGAAGACGGAAGTCACAAAAGAGCCGAAGAGGTCGACAAATTGTAAGATGCTTGGATTTGGTATAGGTATAACTTAAACACATGAATAATTTTAATCAAAAGTCAATTTGTTTTGAAGTTGAAAAGTTTTTTTTCCCTAATTTCCAAATCCCAAAATATGGAAACTTTTCAATTTTACTAGTTGTTTTACTTAATGAAGGAAAAATTTGTTTCCCTTTTTTAAGGCCTAATTAATGAGTCCAGATCTCCTGTACCACTTGTGTGTGCCACTGGTGTACCACTTTTCATCTTCACCATTGCATCCCAATCATTGTATCTCAATCAATGGTTGAGATGAAAAGTGGTACACCGGTGGCACACACAAGTGGTACAGGAGATCTGGACTCCTAATTAATGGGGTGAATACATAATTAACAAAAAAATTATAAAATTATTATATACACAATCCCTAAAATTATGTGGTCTAAGATAATGGAAGGCCTAAGAGCATCTCCAATGATGTCACTCTATATCTCCCCCTAGTTACCTCATTTTTTGTTCCTTTTACACTTTTTCAACACTCTAAAAATATTTCACTCCAATAATCACCCTCTATACAATCCCTTAGGGCATCCACAATCGTTCACATTTCCCAACAAATTCTTAGCTGGGTCCTACTGCCAACTATACATTTTCATAATTTATATCTTTTAAGAATTTTCTTCTACAATGATTTTGATTCTTCAACAATTCTTACATGGGTCCCACTACCACATCATTCACTTTATTTACACTACTTTTTTATTTTTATACTTTGCAAATAAATTAATTAATATGTATATGCAATATAAATAAATTAATTCATTTATAATTTTTATTAATATATTGAATATTCAAATATGCAATATAAATAAATTAATTCGTTTATAATTTTTATTAATATATTGAATATTCAAATATGCAATATAAATAAATTATTTCGTTTATAATTTTTATTAATATAGTGATTTGTTCCATAAATTATTTTTATTTTACTAACCTTTTATATTTTTGTTTTCTTGACTTTGGAAATATTATTTTTGTTTTAGTTACTATTTTTTATGTTTAAAGAAAGAAAAATATTTGAACATAATTAAAAGAGAGGAGATGGTGGTGATGAGAGATAAAATAGGGAGTAGAAGGGGGAGAGAAAGAGAAATACCCAAATGGTCATAATGTCAAAAATCAAAAAAGAACAAAGAACAAAGAAAAAGGTAGTGGCAGAAATCACATGGCCCACCGAACAGTCCATTCCACACCCTCGCGCGTGTGAGCCATGCCCGCTCCTTCTAGCCATGCGGTGACCTTCACCCTCTGCCATGCAAGTCTCTCTCTCTCTCTCTCCTCCTTTCTCCAATTATTAATCAGGAATTTTTGGGAGGAATTCTCAAATAAGAATTGTCCACAATGGTGAACAATTCTTAAACAATTTGGGAATTGTCTAAGAATTGCCCATTGTGGATACTCTTAAAACCTCAAATCTATTTCATCACAACTAACAAACCTAACTACCACCATATTTTTCATCTTTTTTATTTCTATTTTTCCAACACAATTGGAATTAAATATTTATATTTTATATTATATATTCTATGAAAAAAATATTGTATTTTTTAATTATTTCGATTACTTTCATCTAAAAATATATGTCATTTTAATGGTCAATTTATGTTTATAATACATTATTATTATTATTATTATTATTATTATTATTATTATTATTATTATTATTATTATTATTATTATTATTATTATTATTATTATTATTTTATCCTCTCATATATTAAGAACACAAGACAAATGATTTCTTTTGGTTGAAAAGAATTCACAATTAATACAAAAATTTCATTAAAAAAATAGACATCTTTCAATTTGATCAATAGAACAAGTTTACGATAATAATGTAATACGATAATAATGTAAAAAAAAGAATATACATATATCAGAAGCTTGCAACGGTAGGAAAATTTAAGATGACAAAGTTAGTATAATTAAAGGAAACCACACATTATACTACTAATATTTATTTTACAATCAATTACTTTTTCTTAAACTATGTGACATGTCAAAGAGAACGATTATTTGAAAATGGAAGAAATATATGTTTTAATAAGTTTTAAAATTACTTTTATCTCAAAATATATATCAATCTAAAGGGAGATTTATGTTTAAAATATAGTTTTATTATTATCTAAAAATAACTCCTACCGAAGAAAAGAAAATAATTTTTAGCACCAAATAAAACATATTAAATTAATAATAATTTTTCCCGGAATGGAGGAAGTATTTTTTACATTTTATATTCTATTGAAATAATTTTATGTTTTAAGAAATTCAATTACTTTTATCTTAAAAAATATATGTTTACAAAACTAATTATTTTGCTATAATCTCAATTAAATCTCTCCATTAAAAAATATATATGTAAACAACAAACATGGGTATCATGCACATGAGAGGGTTGGAGACAAAAAAAATGTTACTATTCCTTCTAAGAGTCTCTCTAAATTTAGAGGAATGTTTAGTTGGTTTTAGAGGTAGATGGTGTGGTAAAGTATCCATTGTGGAATCAAAGGTGGCTTAAAAACTCTAAAAATTGTTAAAAGTGTTGATAAAAGTCATTCATTGTGGATGCTCTAAGGTAGTTACCTAAGCGGCCTTGCATTGAAGCCGCCCATGATGACATGTAATCAAAAAATTTAAGAAGATCTTTTTTAATCAGGGGAATTATATATATATATATATATATATATATATATATATATATATATATATATATATATATATATATAATATTTCACTTAGCAAACACTTTGACTTAGTCTAAAGAATAGTATCAACGAACAGAAAATGAATGAAAGAATGAAATATATAAACATAAAGAGGAAGAAGAAGAGGATATATATTGTCAAAATGAAAAATAAGAGAAAAATTATCTTTATTAATTATTTAATTAAATTTTTTTATTGTGCCATGAATACAATAAAGAAAAAAATAGGGAAGAAAATAAAAATGTTAAATTAGAATAAACGCAATTAGTTAACTAACCTCTAAAAGATTAATCCATAAAATCTAGCTACCAACACTCAACTATAAAATATCTATTGTAGTATATATTAAAGTTGGTGAAGACAACTCACAAACTAATAATTCGTGCCATTTTAGTTAAATTTGAACCCTCAAGCTTCCAACTCAGTGTGAGTTTTGATTTTTCAGGACTTTTTATCTCCAAGTCATTAGCTAATACTCCCTCCATACCAAAATAAATGACATTTTAACAAATAAAAATTGTCCCAAAATAAATAATATTTTAGGATTTCAAGACAAATTATCCATATTTTTTCCAAAATTGTAATTATTAATTACTCACTAATTAAATGTTGTATTGAGAATACACTAATGCATTAAGAATATGAAAAGTTTTTTTTTAAAAAATAAAGGTATATCAATCTTTTTTTAACCTTCCTTAATTTGTGTGCAAATCTCTAAAAAGTAATTTATTTTGGGATGGAGGAAGTAATAATCATTAACATATACAATATTTAAAATAATATGAGATATTAATCCCTATTATTAATTTATTTTATTGTTAATAATAGTAGAAGCCTTTATCTATCTAAGGCTCCGTTTGTTTAATGGAAATTGATTTCTAGAAATTGATTTCCAGAAAATGATTTCTAGAAAATGAAAAAGATTTCATTTTCAGGTGTTTGATAAATCTTTTGAAAATATGCCGGAAAACATTCTCGGGTATTTGGCAAACGCACGGAAAATGTTACCGAAAATAATATATGAATAAAAACAAAAAAAATTCTAATATTAATAATGCCTATATTGAATATAAGATAATGTTGTACTTTAAGTTATTTTCCTTTAATAACCCTCAATTTATTATTAGTGGTGTCAAATCAATAAGATCCATCTTTTTTTTTCAATCTTATAAATATAAATGAAAAAAAAAGATAATTGACATGAAAAAAAACGTTTAAAAAATGGACAATGTTTGAGATGTCTCTAAATATTAAATAATATAGTTGACATTAATTTTAGGATATAGTGAGTATTTATGAAAATTGTAATTTATAAATAGTGGGCGCAAACTCAATTTATATTTATAAATAATTTATTTGTTGAGTGAAATATTTTACGTATATGTAAATATGTGTAATTGTGGAAGGGGGCGGATGAGTGTTCGATCATTTGGAAAATGAATCCGCAAGCCATTTTTCGGAAAAGAATGTTTCATTTTCCGTTGACTCGGAAACACTTTTACGTTGACTACATTTTCCTAAGGTTATCAAATACTAGAAAATGCGGAAAACGTTTTCCGGAAGTCATTTTTCGCGAAACAAAGGGAGCCTAAATCCAACATTAATTTCAAACCAATGTGCTATACAATTCTTCTCTTGGCAATAATAGATGACATTTTTAATCTAATGACTTTTAAAATCAACATCAATTTTATCTAATGTAGGATGCTTCTCTACCAACACTCAAACAAAGTGATGTATTACACATTGATTATAAATAGATGTTAATTTTAAAATTCAATAAATAAAAAACATATACTATTATTATCAATATAAGATATGTATCTCTTATTGGATATAAAATGATGTTTGTTTTAAGAGTATTTATGTAAAAAAAATTATACTATTATTACCAATAAAAGATAATTATTCTACATTATTTAGAAATTGATAAAAAAAGACTGCTACTATTATTACCAATAGAATATGTATCGCACATTAGTTAGAAAGTGATGTTGATTTTATAAGTCTTTAGATAAAAGACTTATATTTTTTTACCAACACATGAGATGTATCCTACAATTTGCGTAAAAATGGATGTTGGTTTCGAAAGTTAAATAAAAAACTTGTACAATTATTATCAATCGAAAAAATGTATTCCATATTAGTTATAAAGTGTTCTACTACTATTATCAATAGAAGAGATAACTCTCACATTTGTTATAAATTGATGTAAAATTATTATTATTATCAATAAATGAGGCATATCTCATATTGGTTAGAAAAAGATGATAGTTTTAAAAAGTCTTTAGATACATATTTATACTTTTATTACCAATAGAAAATATGTATATCACATTGTTTAGAAATGAATGTTGGTTTTTAAAAACTTTAGATTAAAGATTTGTACTATTATTAGCAATAGAATAAATGAATCATACATTGGTTATCTAATGTTTTACTATTATTACCAATTGAAGATACATATCTCATATTAATTATAATTATAATTAAATTTATGTTGGTTTTAAAAATACTATTAATACCAATTAAAAATTATCGTATCCCACATTGATTAGAAAATGATATTAAATTTAAAGATCTTTAAATAAAAGATGTCTACTTTTATTACTAATATAAGATGTGTATCCCACATTGTTTTAGAAATAGGTGTTTGTTTTAAAATTATTTAGATAAAATATTTATGTCATTATTACTAATTGAAAAAAATATATCTCACATTTGTTTAAAAGTAATGTTAGTTTTAAAAATCTCAAATAGCAATGTATCTCATATTAGTTATAAAATGATGTTGGTTTTAAAAATCTGTAGGTGAAAGACTCTTTGTTATTATTACCAATATAGAAGATTAAATTAATGTAATCGTTGAAAAGTGTAGAGTTAAACAATAATGATAATACTAATAGATAATTAGTATAATAATTGACGAAACGACTGCTAGATGCCGAAAGATGAATTTGGGCACAGTGAACTTGTTGGAAAGGATTGTTAAGATGCATCAATCAATACTTAAATTGCATACACACAAATCAAGGAGGGAATCAAAGTATGAAATATGAAGTTGTTGTTGTTGTGTGACGCATTGATCGAAACTAGGAGAAAGAAGGGGCGGCATACTATTGATTTATTTAGGGTAAAAACCTATTATCTCTCTTTTATTAGAAAATCTTAATGACACACATATTTATAATACATAAATAAATCATTTATCTAATTGAGCTTGGACTAGATTAAAAACTAATACATAAATAAATAAATTATTTATCTAATTGGACTTGGTTTAGGACCTAACATTGCCTCCCTTAAACCAAGTCTTCAAACTTGATCATGCCCAACATAGTCTTCAACTTCCAAAATAATTCGGTCTTCAATGGCTTCGTAAAAATATTTGTAACTTGATCTTCAGTTAGACAATATTCAATCACGATTTTTTTTATCTCGAACCAAATCACGAATGAAGTGAAACTTGATGTCGATATGCTTGCTTCGACCATGAAAAATTGGATTCATCAATAATGCAATCGCCGACTTGTTACCACATAAAATCTTTGTCGGACCATCTTGATTAAATTGTAAAACATTGAGCAATCTATGCAACCACACCGCTTGAGTAGTACTACTCGTTACTGCCATGTATTCTACATCAGCTGTAGAGAGAACGACAACCTGTTGTTTCTTTGAAGACCACGAAAACACGCTCGAACCAAAGATAAAATGCATAACCCGAAGTACTTTTCATATTCTCAGTATCACCAGCCCAATCGCTATATATATATATAACCAACTAGCTTCCCATCATTAGAACTTGAATAAAAAATGTCATCACTACACGTACTTCGGATATAACCCAAAATTCGCTTTGGAACTTACAAATGAGATTAATGTGGAGACTCCATAAAACTGCTAATAAATCCAGCACCATAAACAATATTTGGCCTTGTTGAAGTTAAATATCTTAAACTCCCAACCAATCTTCTAAAATAAGTAGGATCAACGAAACCATCATTACCATCACTCATTAACTTCAACTTCGCCTCAAGTGGAGTCAAAATTGGTTTAGCCTTATCCATCTTAAACTTTTCCAAAATATTACTAGCATACTTTTTCTGCAAAATAAAAATTCCACCATCTACTTGAACAATTTCAATTCCAAGAAAGTAAGACATAAGCCCCAAATAAGTTATCTCAAATTGATTTATTATAGCCTCCCTAAATTGTGTCACCAACCTCGAATTATTGTCAATGAAAATCAAATCATCAACGTACAAACAAACAATAAGAATATCACCATGCAACGATTTGACATATAAAGTATGCTCATACAGACATCTCTGAAAACCATTCTCCACAAAATAAGAATCAATACGAGTATACCAAGCTTTAGGAGCTTGCTTCAAACTATATAAAACCTTTTTTCAACCAATAAACTTTATCTTCATTATCTCTTTTAACATACCCTGTAGGTTGCTCAACATATATCTGAAGAATTCCATTCAAGAAAGCCGACTTAACATCCATTTGATAAATTTTCAAACTATTTTGTGCAGCTAGAGAAATAATCATACGGACACTATCAAGTCTAGTAGCTGGTGCAAATACTTCAAAATAATCAATACATGGCTTTTACTTGTAACCTTTTGTAACTAACCTTGCCTTGTAACGATCAACTTCACCACTTGGTTTGTATTTTGTCTTGTAAACCTATTTCACACCAATTGCTTTCTTACTACTTGGCAGAGTAGTGAGCTCCCATGTATTATTATTCTCTATCGCATGAATCTCATCATCCATTGCTTGAAGCCAATGATCTTTACTAGATGCCTCATTAAAGTTAACTAGATCACAATATGCAAATAAGGCAAAATTTACCATATCTTCATCGGATATCTCATTATTATTACCCACAACATAATCATGCAACCTAACTGGTAAGTTACACTGTCTTTGCGGATGCCATGAACTTTCTTCATGTGCAACTGTAGGAGTAGGAACATCACCTTGATCATTAACATCTTCATCTTGAGCAAAAACATTAGGAGAATCAAAGCTTGAATTTTCCTTTTCTTTAGAAGACCAATCTCAAACACCAACCTTATCAAAAGTCACATCTCTACTAACAATAACCTTATTTGTCACTGGATTGAACAATTTATAAGTTTTTGACACATCATCATAGCCAATAAAAATACATTTTTCATTTTTGTCATCAAGTTTCTTTCTCAAATGATCAGGCACATGAGAATAAGTAATACAACCAAACACCCTAAGATGTCCAATAAAAGGTCTTCGACCACTCCAGGCCTCCTTTGGAGTTCTATCATACACATTTTTTGTTGAGCACTTGTTCAAAACATTAATTGCACACGCAACTGCTTCGGTCCAAAAACTCTTGGGCAATTTCTTGAAATTCAACATGCACCTCATGCACCTAATCATATCTATAATTGTTTTATTTTTTTCTCTTAGCTACACAATTTTGTTGCGAAGTATATCTAGCAGTCAAGTCAACTGATGTTCAATATCATGCTTCTCAAGAAAATCATCACAAACAAGATACTCGGTGCCCCTATCAGTTCTCAAAGTTTTAATTTTATTCTCACTTTGTTTCTCTACAAAATATTTAAACTTTTTAAACATATCACAAGCCTCAGATTTTTCTTTCAAAAAATACACTCATGTTTTTCTACTAAAATCATCAATAAACGTGACAAAATACCTGCAACCTCTATTAGCAACTTCAACCGAGCATAAATCTGAATGAATCAACTCTAACGTTCTCTTCGCCCTCCAAGATTTTCCCGTAGGAAAAGCATATCTATGTTTCTTGCCTAAAACACATGTTTCACAAACTCCATTAGGAACATCAAACGCATGCAATCCATTAACCATTTGTTTACGAGTAAGATAATTAAGACTTCCAAAATTAACGTGCCCAAAACGCATGTGCCACAATCAATTATCATCACGAATCACAGAACTAAAGCAAGATAAATTTCCACAATCTAACGTCAAAATGAATAAACGATTAGGAGACATATTTATCTTTGATGTTAGTTCTTTTTGCACATCACCAATACTACAAACTCCATTAAAAATTCTCATATCATAACCTTTTTTTGAAAGATGCCTCATACTCAATAAATTTTTCTGAAAACTTAGAACATAATAAACATCAGAGATAAATTTTTTAGAACCATATTTCAATGAAATTGAGATCCTTCATTTTCTCATAATTGGTACTTTCACATTATTACTAAATTTTACCTCAAATCTAACAGACTCATCAAAATCTAAAAATAATTCTTTGCTCCCACACATATGATTGCTACACCCCGAATCCAAATACCATGTATTTTTATCACTCGAATTCTCACTACTACTAACCAACAGTAAATTTTCCGAATTTTTAACATTATTTTCAACATAATTATTGACATGATAGTTTCTATTATTTTCCTTTTTATATCTGTAATCAACGATTTTATTACCCGATTTTCCACAATTATAACAAAAATTAGTATTGTTACATTCGTAATTATTATCTCCACCTAATCTGTCATGCTAATAATTATTTCCTCCTTATCTGCCACCAGAGTTGTAATTGTCTCTGCCTCGATTGTTGTAACCACGACTACCACCATTGTTGTAACCACGATTACCATTATTGTTGTAACTTCGACCACCGCCATTATTGTAGCCACAACCACTACTGTTGTTGAAGCTACGACCACCTTTATTATTGTTACCGCGAACACCTCTATTGTTGTAACCACGACCTCTGTTGTTGTACCCATGACCTCTACCACCATGGTTTTGACTTCCATGAGTTGATCCATTATTATCCTTTGATCCATCATTTACGTTTTTCAAATTCACTTTACTTTGCAATGCAGCTTCTTTTGGTTTCTCCGACCTTTCACCAAATAGTAACTCATGATTAATAAGGGCGGATTCTAATTCTGCTACCATTAACGTCTTCAAACCTTTAGTCGCCATATTTATTTCTGCAGCACTTTGAAAAGCTTTTGTCATTGAACGAAGAATTTTCGAACAAATTCTTTCATCCGAAACATCATCTCCGTTTGCCTTCATATCTGAAGCAAGATCACTCACATGAGAGATATACTCTGAAACTTTCTCCATATTTATATTTTCAAAATTCTTCGTCAAAACTTGTAAATAATTTCTCTTAATTTTATCATTACCTCCGTATGTCTTTGTCAAAACATCGAACGCATCATGAGCTGATTTAAAACCAATAGTTTTTTCTGAACACCATCTTCAACTCCATTAAAAATATAATCAAATGTTTCAGCAGACTTGATTTTCTCCCCTTTAGCTGCATTCTCCGTAAGTTTCTCATCAACGTATTTTTCTAAATCACAGACCACCAAAAAATTATACATCTACCATCTCCAATCAGGAAAATTAATTTTTCCAAGGACCCATATAAACCTTGTTACAAACCATCTTGATCACAAATTAGCTCTGATACCAAATATAGAATTAAACAATAATGATAATACTAATAGATAATTAGTATAATAATTGACGAAACGACTGCTAGATGCCGAAGGATGAATTTGGGTACAGTGAACTTGTTGGAAATAATTGTTAAGATGCACCAATTAATACTTAGGGCATCCACAGTCATGGACCTGTCAAAAGGTTTATTCCCACTGCCACGTCATGCCATGTCATCAGCTTATAAACCTTTTCTCAATAAACCTATTCTCCACTATACATAAACCCATAAAAGCTTTATAGCATGGACCCACAACTAAATATTTTATTCTTTCCCAATATACATTTATTTTCAAAAATAAATATATAGTTTTAAAACATAAATATTTATAGAACAAATATAATACGTCTAAAAAATAATTTATATATTTTTAAATTTTATCTTTGAAAAAAATATTTTTATTCATAAATATTTATTAGTAATTCAAAATACCGATGTAATAATATAGATTTTATTGAAATAAACCAACATAAAATCATACAAATTATAATTAAAGTTACATAATACAATGAGAAAACAAAGTAATTAAATACTAATAAAAAATATCCAACCGTTACAACTTAATTTTCATTGTTGCTGTCTCCAAAGCGTTCCCAAATATGTTCGACCAAATCAGATCGAAGTTTTTGATGTACTTCCCGATCACGTAGTTCTGCATGCCTTTGGAGGTATTGTTGAAATTCTTGAATAAATCCTTGTGATGCGGTTACCGGTGGATCTACTTCTTCATCGCTCCAGTTACTTATTGCATTACCTTCATTTTCCACAATCATATTGTGTAAAATGATGCACGCGTACATTATATCTTTCAAAGCCTCCTTGTGCCAAAATCGAGCCGCACCTCGTACTATTGCCCAACGAGACCGGAGGACTCGAACGCCGCTCAACGCCCTTTCTTGCAGCCTCTTGCATTTGTTTGAACTTTATCCTTTTAGGATCTTCGGATATGTAAAACTTTTGACAAATGAAGCCCACTCCTGTAGATACCATCTCGCTAGATAATATCCTTTCGTATTGTGTGCCATTTACCGTGAACCGAACTTGAGGAGAGTGTCCTTTCAATACATCGTTGAACAATGGAGATTGGTTGAGTACATTAATATCATTGTTAGAACCTCGCAACGCCGAAGAATGCATGCCATATCCAAAGGTCTTGAGAAGCGACCGCTTCTAGCATTATTGTTGGAACCCTCGATCTCCTCGGGTAAATTGACCTTTCCATGCAATCGGACAATTTTTCCATGGCCAATGCATGCAAATAATGCTTCCTAACATACCAGAAAACCATGGACCTCGAATGTAGTTGAAGTAAGCGTTGGATGTCGTGAGCATTGGGTCTTCTCAAGTATATGCTTCCAAATACCTCAATCACGATCGACAAAATTTCATTAGACAATCGATTGCGGTGGTTTCACCAATTGCACATACTCGCCATAATGATCGGCGGTGTGCCATATGCCAAGCCGACGAATAGAAGGCGATGCATTTTTGCAAGGGGGAAAGTCCCTTTCTACCGGCCATAACCCTCATCCGAAAATATTACGTATGATTTGAAAGAGCTTCGAAGAAATAACTCCTTACTCATTCGATACCTTCTTCTCGAAAATTTGATCCGTGTAAACCGGCTCATTGGAGAAATAGTCGTTGAAAAGTCTTTCATGTCCAACCACGTTCTCGATTTATGTACTTTCGATCGCGTTTATCGTGGGAGGCTTCGCTTCTTCTTCCTTCATTTTCATTTCCATAATCATCATCATCATTTTTCACTTGAATCGTCATCAATTCATCGTGCACCTAATTGTAGAAGTGTATTTTTATAGGAGTGATTGGGATCTTGAGACATTTTTTAGTGTGGAAATTGGTGTATCTGTAGGTATATGTGTAAGAGGTTGTGGTTGGAGAAAATATAGAGTCTCAAGCCTCTTATATATAGATCTCTTATAACGGCTAGTGTTTGTGCAACGGCTAGTTTTTACAACGGCTAGTTTTTGCAACGGCTAGTTTTTACAACGGCTAGTTTTTGCAACGGCTAGTTTTTAGTTTTTGCAACGACTAGTTTTTACAACGGCAAGTTTTTGTAATGACTAGTTTCCTTCACACAATTAAAAATTACATAACATAAAATATTACACATGAGTTACATGAAGAAAAGAAATACATTAATTAAAATATTACATAAACTTAGAAACTTCATAAATTAAAATTACAAAACATAAATTAGGGAATACAATAATTAGAAGCTTTATAAATTAAAATTACAAAACATAAATTAGGGAATATTATATTTGGCCTTGATCGAGTCACAAATGTGTTGATGCATTTTTAGTTGCTCATTCGTCATGCCACTAGTATCCTTAAAGAGAATTTCATAATTCAATGCAGTTGTCACTCCCTCGAGTGCTAAAATCTTTCTTTCTTCAATTTCACGATGCTTATCCCATAAATCGACACTTTTGACTTCATTTTTCTCGGCGATTTTTGCTTTCCCTTTCCTCTTTGCCGCCTTTTGACCAATCGGGCGGACTTCGACTTCATTATCTTCGATGTTGATGCTCGTATGTGCATCGGATGATGAAGTGAATGTTCCCGATTCGATATCTTTGTCCTTTTAGAGGACTGCTCACTAGATTTTCCACCTTTCCACTTTGGCTCATCTTTCACCATTAGCCACACATGCTCATATTTGAAATGTTTTTACGTATAGAGTGATAAAGACCACGTGCGCTTCCTTCACTTGGTCGTCGACCACCCACTACGATGTTGATCTCTAACTTGGATGAAAAATTGATTAAATTCATTAACCCGTGGACAAATTATGCACCAATGCGACTTCAAGACGCTCGACTTTCTTTGAATTCCGCTTTTCTGGTTGTTGTTGTAGTACTCGGTGATTCGCTTCCAAAACTCCTTATCATTTTGAGAGTTTCCTTTCACGCTATCTCGTTGAAATAACGAGCCAAGCACTTACAAGCATTTTATCTTCATCAATGCTCCACTTTGTTTTTTGCTTGTCTTTTGTTTGGTTGTCTTCTTCATTATCAAGAACAATGGTTTCCAACCCCTCTTGGGTGGAAAATGGTGGAATTGCAGACTCACCGACACTATCCCTTCTTGTATGAGTTGGTGTTGTTGATTTCCAATACCGGTGTACATTGGTTTGCCATAGTTGAATTAAAATATTGCGAATACATAGGAAATTGATAATTTGGATAAGGAAAATTTGGAACACTTGAAATACCTTGATAATTTGGATAAGAAAAATTTGGCGAACTTGAAAATTTGGCGGAGCTTGAAAATTTGGCGAGCTTGAAAATTTGACTGAGCTTGAAAATTTGGCGGAACTTGAAAATATGGTGGAACTTGAAAATTCGGCGAAGCTCGAATATTTGGCGGACCTTGAATATTCGACGGAGCTGAAAAATTCGGAGTAGTTTCGACATTCGCAGAATCGTCGACGTCGACATTATAGTTCAATAAATTTGTAAAAAAATTGTTATCCATAACAAAAGAAGTGTAAATAAGAATTTGTGTAGAGAATGAAAAAGTGTAGAGAATGAAAAAGGATAGATGAATTTGTGAAAAAAAAAAAGTTTTGAAAATCAATTTATAGAAAAAAATTTTATGAACGTTACTTTTTTACCGTTGTTGTAGATTTAAATTTTTGGTTGTATAATTTTTTTTTTTTAAAAACCTACCGTTGTAGTTGTCGCTGCCGCTCGACAATTTATCGCAAAATGCAGAAATTGCTTACCCGTCAATGCTATAAACTTTTGGAAAAATTGCGGTTCATGCAAGAAAAGCTTTTGGACGTGTAAATTGCTAATAGCTTACGTGTACCACTCCAATAGTCAAAAACTTGTGAAGCTTTTCATTAACCTTTCCAACAACTCCCATTGGAGTTGCTCTTATAACATATACACACAAATCAAGGAGGGAATCAAAGTATGGATTATTAAGTTGTTGTTGTTGTGTGACGCACAAACCGAAACGAGGAGAAAGAAGGGGCGGCACACTATTGATTTATTTAGGGTAAAAACTTATTATCTCTCCTATATTAGAAAATCTCAATGACACATATATTTATAGTGCATAAATAAATTCTTTATCTAATTGGACTTGGACTAGGTTAAAAACTAATACATAAATAAATAAATCATTTATCTAATTAGACTTGGTTTAGGACCCAATAAAAAGTTTAACATTTAAATCATAATGTCTAAAATTCCAAAAAATATCTTATTATTAACAAAAAAATATGTATTTCACATTATATCAATGCAGAGCATTGACTATATAACTAGTACGTTTCAAATCATGGAAGGAGAATGGACAATAAATTATAAACTAGTTTTTGTATTAATGTTGTTTAGAAATCGTCTTTAGTTGAAATTATAAATTAAGCTTATAAGATTTTTTTTCTTTCTAATTCACTATGTAATAGCAAACATAAATATTATCAGGCTTTAAAATATTATCTTTCATGAACAATTTTCTATTTTATAAGAATTAATATTTTATAATTATCTACTTTAAATTTATTATTTAATACCTTATGTCAATACTAGTTTAAAGTGAATAAACTCCATCAATAATTTAATGAAACATACATTTTTTAATAACCTTAACTTAAAATATGTTAATTCTAACTCTAATTACCACTAAGAATATTCCAATTTATTTGAAAATCAAGGCAATTAAAATTAATTTGATTAAGAACTACACGATGGACAATAATGATAAAATTTCAACTTTATTTAAAAGTTAAAACTACAAGAACAATTTTACAAAAATAAATAAAAATAGAATACAAAATGGACACAAAGAATGAAGAGAAATTCGTATGACTTGGCACTTAGAGCATCCCCATTATGTAAATTTAAGTTTCTTAACATTGCTTTTTAATGAAGAAGATGGAATACACATTGAGGATACCTTCGTAGAGCTACCAGTAGGAAAGAGACAAATTTTTCTTCTTCACCAAGAAGAAAGCAACCGGCTAAGAAGAAGTGCGCTGGGGTGAGGAGGTGTGGTGCACGTCTGCCTCAAACATGGCGCGTGCACCACACACGCAAAGAGGGAGCATAAGAGAGGGAAATAGGTGAGCCCCAAGTCTGTTTTGATGTTTGATTTATTCAATTTTTGATTTTTTTTAAAGTCTTACATTTTTGAATATTTAGCCGTTGGGTGAGGGGCTTTAACGATTGGGTGGGTTTTATTTATTTATTTTTTTTAAAGATTTTTTATTCATTTTTTCTTACTTCTTCCTTATAAATATATCACCTTAATCTTCTTTATAAATAATTTATTAATTAAATTATAAATTATAATTTATATGTAATACTCCCTCCGTCCCTAATTTATTGTCCTGGTTGACCCGGCGCACCGTTTAAGAAAACCTATTTGACTGGATTATTAATATTGGTTTAATGTGTAGTTTCCTTTAAAGCCCATGTGTATGTGGCCCATAATTAAAGTAGAGTGAAAAAGTAAGGGTAAAGTGGTAAAAGTGATGTTCTAAAAAGATAAGTTTCAAAGTGGACAATTATTTTGGGACGGACGAAAAAGGAAAGGAGGACGATAATTTAGGGACAGAGGGAGTATTTAAATATGAAATATACTCTCTCCGTTCCGGGCAAATAGTCAATTATTCTATTTTGACATGTTTAACTTAAAGAGTCAATTTTTTAAAATTATAACATAAAAATATCATTTTATTACTAGTTAGCTACTAAAAGTGTCATTTTCTTAAAAATTTGACTTTTTGAACGTGGACTCTTTGCTCGAAATGGAGAGAGTATTAAATAAAGTTAAATAAATTTATTTATTGATAAGTATAAAAATAAGATTGAAGTGTAAAGTTAATGAGACCCAGCTAAAAAGATGTGTAAAAAAAAATTAAGAATGAGTAGATATATAGTATATTAGAATAATGATATGGGTACATGTGAGTGCCCCGGTTTTTCGATTCCAACTCCCCCACTGATGAAAAACGGGTGGTTTCAAAATAAACCTTTAAGCGCGTGGAATACGCTTGGCCTCATTATAAACTCAAAATATTAAAACAGAGTCAACATCTTTATTTTAAGGAAAAATAAAGAAAAACCAAATGTAATCAGATTTGCAGAGGGTTCGGAGGCTAATTTACGAGGTGAGAAGGTGTTAGACACTCAACTCGCCCTTTCGGTCTCAAAATAGTTTTTTTTACTAAAATATGTTTTTGTTATATTTATTTAACAAATGAAATAAAGCATTTAAATATACATATATCTATACATATATTATTACAATACTTGCCGCAGCCTCCTTTCGGGAGTTACAAATATATTATAAAATTTTGGCCATAATAATGGTTCTTTTTAGTGCTATTTCCTTATAGAGATTCGGGAAGCACAACTGCTTATATTGCTTACTTTTTGCTAATCTAAATAACACTTTTATATAATAAACTTTTAAATGACCTACCTCTTGAAGCGTGAGGGCTTTATCCCGTACCAATTAGCTTCTGGCAGGCTTAAGGTGCGCTCGCTTTGTCCTTTAGGGAGATGAAATCTTTTTTTTGCTGCTGTGTTGTTGCGGGGATTTGGGCAGAATGGTTGCTTCCGAAAGTTGCTTTCAGGCCTCGGGAACTGGATGGAGCAACTGCTTGCTTTTTTGCTATTGTTTGTTTGCTGGCGACGGAAATTGGGCAGAACAACTGCTTGTTTTTTGCTGATTTGATGTCTGGATTTAGGCAGAGCAACTGCTTGCTTTGGGATTTTTGGACTGGAGGAATAGGGCGGAATCCTAGCAGTGTCGCTAGGTTTCCCTTTGATCGGCTGGTTTTAGTGTTTGGGGGAGATTTGGCGGAGCTTCGGGGCTTAGAGGAAATAAATCTCTCAGCGCTCTGGAGAACTCACTGCGTAACTGCGTGAACAGTGTGTGAACTGTGTGTGCTCATTGCTTCTGAATTCTGAAGCCAGGGCCTCGTATTTAAAGGCAGGGAGAGGCCTTCCTTCGCGATTAAGATTTCTCTTTTCTGTGCTTCATCAGCTTGTACCACGCACTTGAAAGATTGCACCTTAGGCAAACTGCTACAGTGCTGGAAGCACTGTTGGGCGCCACCCATAATGGAGGCTGGCGCGGCGCCCAGAGGGAGTATGGGCGACGCCAGGGGGTCTTTTTGGTCCTGTTTTTGGCACTTAGGCCCCCTGCATTTCACTGTTTATGCATCATGCTTTTTCTTTTGCACTTTTACCCCTGTAACTTAACATTTGTTAGTTTTTTAACATGTCTTGATATCTCATGTCAATGTTACATACCAGAGATACAAAATTGGGGTGTCTACAGTACCTAATGAGTACCTAAAATAATACACCTAATGATGTGGAAGATGAGGTGGCGTTGATGGACCCCATTTTTTTACTTAATTACTAACTCAATGTTTAACCCTAATTTCAATTCTAAAAGATTTCTAAATTTCAATCATAAAAGTTTTTTAACGCATCGATGATGACATCTCGTTTTTCTACTTCTTCACCAGTGCCGACAAGCGACAATGACAATGGCATCTCTTTCGACATATCTCCAGGCCTTTATTTCTCTCCCCCACCCTCCCTCTATAGCAATACAACTCTTATCATTTGTAAAACACTTAATGGATGTTATGACATCTCTTTCGACAATCATATTTACTAACCCTAAACACGCGATTGATGGGAAACACCCACGAGTATAGCCACAAAAAAAAAAGGAGTCTGGATTGGTGGGCTACCAGGCTTGTAGTTCTCTATCACTCACTTTGAAAGTACCAAAACTAGGGGTGCAAATCGGAATCACCAAACCACAGAACCGAACCGAACTGAAACAAACCATTCGGTTTGGTTTAGTTTCGGTCGAAGACGGTTCGATTTCGATTTCAAAAATTGGAAAACCGTCCGGTTCGGTTCGCTTCACAGTTTTTGGTATCGAACCAAACCAAACAAATCGAACCAAACCAACATATATATTTTTATTTATTTATTATAATATATATATATATATATATATATATATATATATATATATATATATATATTAGACAGATACTAAACAAAACAAAATCTTAATTGTTGGAGAACTATTATTTCTTCCATTGTTTGTGTTTATTTTATAATTTGTATTATTTTCTTTATGATAATTTGTTGTTAGTAGGTTATTTCCTAATTTTGATGTTAATTCCAAATAAAAAATTATTTTTATTGTTATTTTTAATGTTGGTTAATTTGATTAAAATAATTTATATAAACTACAAAACCGAATCAAACAAAACAAAACCGAGTGGTTCGGTTAAGTTTCAAACCTTACTCGATTCGGTTCAGTTTGAGATTTTTGAAACCAATAAGAGACAATTCGATTTATAATTTTAGTATAAACCAAACCAAACCAAACCAGTTAGACCCCTAACCAAAACAATCACAACACAACAATATATAACCAAGTCTTAGTTGGCCAATTTGGTCATGTGTGCTGAGGAATGAATATGACCTTCAACTATCTACTCTTTTTTCTTTTTCTGAGAAGCTTTCTCAAACTGTTTGACTCTATTGGTGGACTTTCTTGAGTGATTTCAAGTTAAATGTATCATGCCCTCAACTAGTTGCTGCCCAAGGCTTTTTTATTTTGACGGGATCCTTGTTCTAGTTTTAGTACATACACGTCACATTGGCGTCCTGGGTTAAAACTTTTATTGTCGGTTGCCGATGTCGATGAAGAAGTAGAAGCAAAATGGCAACTCGTGTTTGGACGAAAATTCACAGGCCTAGCACCCATTGTTTTGTAGATAATAGGTGACAATAGGAGCTGTATTGCGATGGAAAGAGAGAAAGAGATCTGGAGATTCGCAGAATGGGATGTCATCTTCAGTTATCGACACCGATTGAGAAATAGAAACAGAACGACAACTCGTGTTTGGACGGAAATTCGCAGCCTAGCTTTTACTGTTTTAGTTTTTTTTTCTTTTTTTAGAAAAAATATTTTAAAATTGAAATTTAATTAATGTTAATTAAACATTGAGTTAGTAATTAAGTAAATAATAGATTCCAACACCGCCTTAACTTTTAAATTATTTGTTAGGCTAGGTACTCATTAAATAACCATACGATTACTAAATATATTATAATTATAAGTTGAGAAAAATGTGCCGCTTACGTGATAACGGCAAAGAAGATTTATAAGAATTTATCACACCGGGAGAGATGCAAAACTTACGAGCGCAACAGAGATTCATCACACTAGAATGTCGAACTCGGTTAACCCCCAAATCGAAACCCCAGAAACCCAATCCGTCCAGCAAAATCACAGCCCAGAAACACAGGAATGGGAAACTATGGCTCGATCATGGCTCTCTACGCTTCCCAAGGATAAAACCCTAGACACCTCCGACGTCGAAGCTTGGCTCGAATCAAACCACTCATTTTTACCGGACCAGGTCAAATCAATGCCTCTAACGGAGCTACGCAAACGATTGACTTCAGTATGGAGCAACATAGTCCTGTCCAACGAGGTACAGGACTTTGCCTTTGTCTTAATTCCTCGAGGTCGGCTAAGTGATTCCTTTTTCGTCGTTCGGTTCAGTCCATTGCCAGTGTTCTTTGTCTCTTATTGCAATCTATGTAATGCCTGCCCCTAATGAGTGTCTCTTTCGAATTCTCGTTTCTTTTCGTTCATGTTTACGTTTAGGATGAATTGATTGATATGACTCCATTTGCTAGGGTGTAAATTGACTCATTGAGCAATTCAGAGCAAAGTGACAGTTATTTTGTTATGGAAGTATGGATATTCAATATAATAGTCCCTTATTATTTATTTATTTGGGTGGCAGGGAAAATATGGTAATCAACTTGATCATTCACAAGCTCGATTTCAACGCACTGATCAATGGTTGCCAATTTATACCTGGTTAGAATCGTTAAAAACAGATGAGGTTATTAAGTCGAAAGATATTTTGGACTGGCTCGCTGAGAACTCAGAGGTCAGAGAAGATTTGTATTCAAGACATTCCCGTTATCATTTGATGCACTACATTAAGAAATGCCATGTGAAAATACTGAAGCGAAAGGAGAGGAAGAAGGTATCAGCCACTTTTCCCCCTTTTATTCATTTTCCTGGAAGTTTACTCTTGATTGTTGTATGTCTCATTTGTCCAGCTTTCTATTATGTGGTTTAACTGGGAATAATTGTTTTCTTGAGTGAATTGACGTTCTTTAGGTTTGACAGAATTGGTAGTTGAGATATTTAAGATACGGTTCTGTTTCTTTGACAGCATTTTCGTGTGTGGGGTTTGTTTAAGATAAATTGAAGATATTAATTTAAGAACAAATAGAAACAAACGAATCAATCTTAAGATACGGTTCTGTTTCTTTCACTATTTTCATGAGAACTTGTGCTTTGAGAGAAGCCTGAATGCTTCTTTCATTACTTTAATTCCAAAGAAGAAAGGGGCGAAGGATTTGAGTGATTTTAGACTTATCAGCTTAGTGGGTGGAGTTTACAAATTAATTGCTAAGGTGCTTTCGTTGAGATTAAAGAAGGTGCCGAGCAAACTTTTCTTTGTGAACCAACATGCTTTTGTGGGGGATCGACAAATAGTGGATGCATCTTTTATAGCTAATAAGGTTGTGGAGGCTAGGCTTAAAAGTGGAGATCCGGGTTTGATATGCAAGTTAGACATTGTGAAGGCTTATGATGATGTCAACTGGGAGTTTCTTTTAAATTTACTGGAGAGGATGGGGTTCAGTCTTAAGTGGGGAAAGTGGATCCTTTTTTGTATCTCGACAGTTCGATTTTCGGTGTTGGTGAATGGTGAGCCTGCCAGCTTTTTTGCTAGTTCGAGGGGGTTGAGGCAAGGAGATCCTCTTTCTCCATTTTTATTCATCATTGTGATGGAGGCTTTGAGCAAGATGTTTGATAGAGCTGTGGGGGGTGGCTTTTTGAAGGGGTTCAGTGCGGGTAGAGGTGGTAGAGAGGAGGTGACAGTGCCCCATCTTTTATTTGCGGATGACACTTGTATTTTGTGGGGCTAACACTGATTATCTTTGGCTCGTGCTTTTATTCTTTCAAGCGGTCTTGGGTTTGAGTATTAACATCACAAAGAGCGAGATTATTTTGGTTGGCGTGGTGCCTAATTTACTTCCATTGGCCAATTTTTTTGGTTGCAAGGTTGGGAGTCTTCCAACGGTGTATCTTGGTTTGCCTTTAGGAGCAAAGCATAAAAGTAAGGAAATGTGGACCTCGATCATCGAGAGGTTCGAGCGGAGATTGGTAGGCTGGAAAAAACAGTATCTTTCAAAGGGGGAAGGCTAACTCTAGTGAAAAATACTCTCTCTAGCCTTCCTACATATTTTATGTCTCTTTTTGTGCTTCCAGTTTCGGTTCGGAGCTGACTTGAAAAATTGGAGAGAGATTTTTTGTGGGATGGGTCTACGGAGGTGCGCAAGTTTCATTTGGTTAGGTGGGAGAAAGTTTGTGATAGCGTAAAAAAATGGAGGTTTGGGTATCAAAAATCTGAAGTTTTTCAATTTGGCTCTTTTGGGGAAGTGGCTTTGGAGATATGTGGTGGATAGGAATGCTTGGTGGAGGAGAGTGGTGGTGAGCTTGTATGGTGAGGGTGAGCATTTGTGGTTTTCGAAGGATGTTTCTACATGTTATGGGGTGGGGGTTTGGAAATGTGTCAGGAAGGGTTGGTCTCAGTTTGAGAGACATATATCTTTTGAGGTTGGTAATGGATCCAAAGTTAGATTTTGGAAGGATAAATGGTGTGATGACCTCGAGTTATGGAGATCCTTCCCGGCTTTGTTTAACTTAGCAAGTGAGAAAGATTGCTTAGGTAATTCGATTATTAATATAGAGGATGGGAAAGTTTCTTGGAGTCCCATATTTCAGAGAGATCTTCAAGATTGGGAGATGAATTCTTGTGTTCAGTTTTTTGCCAAGTTATACTCTTACTCGGTGGGTCACCCGGAGGATAGGGTGGTGTGGGTGGGCTCGAAGAGGACTTTTTCTGTTAGATACTATTATCATATTATTTCTAACAGAGAGAGGATTGTGTTCCCATGGAGAAGTATTTGGAGAGTGAAAGCTCCGAGTAGAGTTTTGTTTTTTGCGTGGGAAGTTGCTAGAGAAGCCATTCTTACAGGTGATAATTTGCGGAGACGTCAAGTGACCTATGTTAATTGGTGTTTCATGTGCAAAGGATGTGATGAAAGTGTGAATCACTTGTTGCTACATTACCCGATTGTGATGATGCTTTGGAATTCAATGCTTAGTCTCCTCTCTGTTGCTTGGGTGATGTCGAGATCTGTTAAAGATCTCCTTTTGAGCTGGTGTTTGTACAAGCAGAGAAGAAGAAGGAATAGCTTTTGGCACGCAGTCCCTCTGGGTATTTGGTGGACTATATGGACGGAAAGGAATAGAAGGGTGTTTGAGGATGAGGAGAGGACGGTGGACAGGTTGAAGGATGAGCTGCTTCGCATGTTGTTGTTTTGGGGGGTTGAGGATACTAATTCTTCCAATATTCATAACATCTCATGTATTGATTTTGTTAATAGTCTTACTATAGATTAGTCCGACTTTGTATGCTTATAGTTTGTAAAAAGGACGCGTCTCCTGCTTAGACACTTTGATATATAATACTTTACTTATAAAAAAAAGAGTATAAAATAACCACGGGTCCATGGTGATTTCGGACTAGTCGGTTTCCCTAAATATCCAAGATTGAAGGAATTAGCAATGGCTTTCTCTCAAATCACACTAGGAAAATCTGATTACACAGTCCCACACACGTACATTCACATTCACATTCGTGCATGTAGGTATAGGCACATTAAATTCACCCATCTGAAGTATTTCCTCTTACTGTTTGCCCAACTTCTCTATCAATTTATTGAGTAGTAAGGAAACTACAATGTGTGTTAGGTCTTCAGGGATTTGAGGTTCTTGGGAGTGACGGTAACAGACAAGGTAACAACAAACATTATAGAGACGCACTTGCACTTTTTTCGAATTGTATGAGGACTTTGGTTATCAAATCATTTGTCATAATATGATGAGATCATGATCTCATGGACAAACAGTCAAGCTGGTGGGCTGGGAACAAAGCTAGATATTTCTCTGAAACAATGACAACCAGAGTGGATTAAGTACTTTGATTAAATTCTAGCAGAGGTCAGTATGTCATGCAGGGTGTGATAAGACATCTTATAGATGAAAGAGGGACTAAGAAGGAGAAAATGGTGGAAGACGCTGCCCACCTTCCCAACGGATCAACCATGACTGAGGGTTGCAATGCCAATATTTAAATTTGATAGCATCACTTAGTCAAATATTTCTTAACACTAAAGCCAAATACTAACACACCTCGATGGGTTCTCTAATGTTCCTCATTACGTCTACTAACTTAATTCCGACTAATTTTTCCATAAATGAGAACAAACGGCTCAATACTAAATACATGTGATGTCTGTTACTCCTGAGCTTATATTTTGCATCAATATGATCTACATATTTTGACGTAGTCTAACTTTCGTTCATTGTCTATCCTATATATTATCTCTACAAGGCCTCAGAAGTTAGGTGGGGATCTAGTTTTCTTGCCCTACCTGTTTTTCTTTCATAACTTTTGTGTTTCACATGTGCAATGAAAGATCTCTATTGTTCCCTTCTGTTCCAAATTCAATCCATTTTGTTAGGTAAAAATTGGGCTTCAACCAGAATCTGGTTTGATCTGATGGACTGGTTGTATATCATTATTAGACATTTAGAAATTTTATCTTGATAAACATAGCAATATGCTTCCCCTTCTGGTTGGCATTATGTATGTCCTTCTGGTCATTGATGGTGCTCTGCGGTGATTCTTGGACCAAGTTACACAAGCTTATTTATGAGATTTTTGTTCAACATAATCAAAGTATGTTTAATTGTGCTTAACCCTAGGGGTTGGGAGAGATGACAAGGGTACTCATGGCAAAGGTGTTGAGGTCCTTGGTTCCAATCTTCATACCGAGGGGCCATACTTACCTATCAGAAAAATAATAAAAATAAAAATTGTGCTTCTGTTTCAACTGGTGCCTAAACTAGGACATCTATGATATCACATATATATAATAACACCAGACTCATAACCTTGAGAGTTACTATAAAGTTGGGATCATATGATCGTTTAATATAGTAATTTTCCCCGTGAGAAGTACGATTTTGTGAAAAAATGAAGAACAATTTACAAAACGTGTAGAGGAGATTGCTGTATGCAGTGCATGTAGTGTATGCATTTGGTATTCTAGTTTGACGGAAGTGCTACGTGTCAATGGTACTCTGATTTGATGGAAGTGCTATGTGTAATTAAAATTGAGTTTCACTAATTTTGTATCCAGTCCATGTGATGTATGTACTAGATATATATGGTAAAGCTGTTGTTGTCTTGATGATTTGTTTTCTTCAGACTTGTCTCCATTATAGTGATAATTGCCTTATAGGTCATATTTCTCTGCAAATCTTGGACAGTAGGTCGTCGTTTACTGATTTACTTCATCCTTGTGATTAAGGTTTCACTTGAATGTTATGCATATGTTATATGCTTTGTACTGATTGCATCAAGCATCAGAGTTCTGACTAGTTGTCAATCCTGATTCCTGACCAAAGAATGAAAACATGGGAATTTAAATGTTTATTTCACTTCTGCAGGGGTTGCCGGCAACTAACAAAACAACTACTCTAACAATAGTTCACGAGAACGTGGAGACAAAACCACCAACTTCGCTTCCATGTATGCAACTTTTCACTTAATTTGCTTTAAATTGTGTATAGCATCCCACTGAATTGTCATGATTTTGTTGCACTCACACAAGAGTTGTTAGATCATGTTAAATGGGTGGACTACGTCATGTGATACAGATGTTTATACTTAAGAGGCTACTTTTGACATTCTATTTGGCTGTTTTTTGAATGAATCTTTACCACACTTATTTGCCTTTCTGAAATCATTTAATTGGTGGTACACACTAATTCTTTAGAAGTTTGTAGATGCGTTTTATTCTCCACAGTAATTCTTTAGAAATCATTTAATCTCGATTTATACGGTCAAAGTTGACTTTGAAAGTCAACCTAGGGCTCTTAGTTTTAAACAGAGAAATAATACAGTATATATTGTATACAAATCATTATTGTACCATCTCTACCCAATACCTGTCCATCTGTTGGCTGAATTGCAAAGGTCTTATTTTAGTGTAAATTGAATCGTTTGCTGTCAATTGTAAGCTTAGCATTTAACGATCATGCGTTAGTAGTTATGTTGTTTTTGTTACTGGCTTACTACTCTTTTAACCAAAGGCACATATTTTCTTAATTTAGCAGCAAGTAGGGTGAGCAATCTTCCTACAGATAGTGAGATGTATTTGGCGAAACGAACAGAAGCTTTCCAAAAATTTGAGATGTAAGTCCACCATTGAATTGACTTTTGTTTACTAAATTTGAAATTGCGCTGCTACTTCTTGTCCGTTTAATGAGCCCCATGTCTGAAAGGCAACATTCTAAGGATTGGGATAAAACCCTTGAGGGGAAAGGAGGGAATATTAATTGCTTATGTAGTCAACTCACTAATCCTGTCAATTGTGTTTTCAGTTTAGTTGAATTAGAGAAACAGCTTTCCACTCTCTTCCCAAAGCGTGATGTTGCCACTATGTTGGAGGGGACTTGATCAGCAGCTTTCATGCGTAGATAAGAATGCAGATTAACTTGAAGATGCAAGAGCAATTTTATTGCTTTTGTCAGCTAACACCACTACTCCCCGCCCCCCAAACAGAAAAAAAGAAGAGAAGAAAGAAAGAAAGATAAAATGAGTTTGAAGTATATCCTCATGAGTCTATTGGTTAATTCTTTCTTCTATCATTTAATCCTTCTCAGGGAGAAATGTAATGACTTACTGCTTTGGTGCATGAGTTTGGTGCCAAACTTTTGTCAAGGAAGAGCATAATTCTAGGTACCATCTCCAGTTCAATCTCTGTTGATACTAGTGGCAATACAAGAATTGTATTAAGATAGACTGACTCCCATTGTCCACTTAGCTGATTACATGGGTTAAGCTCATTTTCAGCGATTCAGCATAAGATTACTGAATTTTCTTTTTTGTCAACATGTACGTCCTAAATGGGTGGGTCTATATAGACCCCCAATTGCTTTAAGTTGACCCCTATTTTCGTTTTTTTCTTAATAACGGAAATACCCTAAATAAAAAAATACAAAAAATGCCCTTTATGTTTTTAAGTAGACATTCATTGCCTTTTCTTCAAACTAAAATCCTTTTACTAAACCCCCACTCCCAATGACAAATATACTCAATTCTTTCCAACTCATTCTTCTTCCTAAAAATGTTCCTATCATTCAACATTGGAGCGAAAAATATCAAGCATAAAGCAAAAAACGTCAATGTGATTGAAGTGACAAACATTTCTAATTTTTTTATACTTCAAATTGTATAAACAATTGATATTTTTTTTTTTTGAAAAAATTGAGTTACTCGTGAAATCTTCGGATATGATCGAATGAACATTGCTCAAATGTTCCGTTGTCTTCAACTTAACATTTGAGTAACGTTCGGTTCGTGTTGGCACAACAGTTGACAATATGTTTGGCCGAACATTTGATCAATGTTCTAATATCTCTGGCCGAATAGTTTGAAAAAGTGTCATCAACTTGGGTTTTTGATTTTTTGTTAACATGGTTTAAACACGTTTTCTACGGATTCTAGTGTTGTTAGTCTTCCTGATAATGAGATCGCTCCTATTCAAAATTGTTGAGTACAACGGAAGACTTTACAAACAAATTAACAAAGTATAATAAAATCAATAGTAGAGAAGAGAGAGAAAGATTAGGGCCAACGGATTGTCAAAATTTTATTGGCTCCAACTTAACATTTGAGTAACGTCCGGTTCCTGTTGACGAAACAGTTGACAATATGTCTGGCCAAACATTTGATCAATGTTCTAACATCTCTGGTCGAATAGTTTGAAAAAGTGCCATCAGCTTGAGTTTTTGATGTATTGTTGTTTTTGTTAACAGGGTTCAAACACGTTGTCTACGGATCCTAGTATTATTGGTCTTCCTAATAATGAGATCGCTCCTATTCAAAATTGTTGTACACAACGGAAGACTTTACAAACAAATTAACAAAGTATAACAAAATCAATAGCAGAGAAGAGAGAGAGATTGAAGTCAACGGACTGTCAAAATTTTATTAGTGCCAACCTTGAAAACGTTATAGGGATACAACTATTTATATGGATACAATAGAAACCTTAAAACCCTTAAAACAAGTAAAACCAGACAAAGCAGAAAAACTGAAACAACGGGACTAGGCGGTCGCCTAGTCCATGACACTAGGCGACCGCTTAAATTCCAATAGCGTGCTGAAAACCAACAACGAGTAGACGGTTGCCTAATCCATGACACTAAGCGATCACTTTGTTTCTAGTAGCTCGGTCCGAAGGAATCATGACTAAGTGGTCGCCTAGTCCTTAACACTAAACGACCGCCTTATCCAAACTTTGACAATCCGTACCACGGGGAATTGACATGTTGCTTGGGTAATCGAGTCATCTCATTCTCAATAAAAATAATGTGATCGTTCATGTTGAACATAATCAGATTGTTTCTATTCAAGATATTGCGGTGGATTACACTGATGTATTTATGACGCATGAATAGTTTTCATCTTGTGAAATGTTGATTGAATGTATGCGTGTTAGGGAGAATGAATATGACATGGTAATAAAGTTAAGAGGTCAAACAGTGGTACAACTAAGAAAAAACCTAGAAAATTATTGACTTGTGAAAGTGTTGGGCAATACGGTGGGCGCAAGAAAGATGAGACATCATTACAAGAAAATGATCAAGATGAAAATGTTGAGAAATTATGAGGTGAGTAAATGAAAAGACACGAAAGAAACCATGTCTAAGAAGGTTTGTTGTCCATTTAATTTCAGGGATAAACATGTATCAATTGGAGAATGGTCATTAGTTGTTCATTGTAGTGTTGAAAATCATCCAATTGGACTATACGCAAAAAGCTATTCATATGTCGAACGATTATTAAGGGTTGAGAAGGAATATGTTGTCGATATGACACATGTCAATAATAAACCGAAGGACATTTGAAATGTTTGAAAGATAAATTTCAAGAAAATATGTCTACAATAATGACTATTTACAATGCTCGTTCAAAGAATAAAGTTATCTAGCATGATGGTCAATCAAAAATGCAGCAACTTATGTGTATGTTAGAGAAGAATGGATATGTCCATCATCATCGGCATATCGAGAAAGACGGACAATGTGAAAGATTTGTTCTTCGCTCATCCTTGAGCGTTGATTTATTATTTACATTTTCAAAAGTCATATTACGGATTGTACATACAAGACAAATATGCATAAGATACATTGAGATTGTTGGTGTGATGTCTACACATATTACATTCTTAATTACATCCGTTTATTTAGAGAAGGAGAAAACAAACAACTATACGTGGGTGTGCACATGCTTGAAATTATTGTTGGACCAATCCTCCATATCTAATGTGATTATTACTGATAAAGAAATAACTTTAATGAATGCAGTTGAGAGAATATTTCTTACCTCGAGACATTTCCATTATCGATGACATATCTATAAGAATATTACAACTTGTAGGAAAATGTTAAAGACAAAGGAGAAGTGAGATTTGTTTAATATGTATTGGAATCTGTTGGTGATCTCTGATACTGAGTCATTGTATAATGACTCACCGGAAAGACTGCAATTAAAATTCAAAGAATTTCCAAATGCTATTAAATATGTCATAGAAAATGGATTGAGCTCTATAGATTTATGTCATGTTGAATAAATATTCGTCATGCATTATGACAATTAACAACAAATATGTATCAATTGCTTCGATATTTTGTTATATACATATGGACTTAATGCTCATTTGTTGCAGCTTATTTGGAGTGACTTTTGACTTTTGGTTTTTAAAAAGCTATATTTAGAGTGTTTGTTTCAGCTTATAAGCCAAAAGTCAATAAATAAGGTACAACACCTTTTATGCATTGAAAAGCCAAATTTTTAAAGTTTTTTGGTTTTTTTAAACCTGAAGATAGTTATTCATTAATAAATATTTGATTATCCTCATTTCATCTTTTTATGAAATATACATAAAAATATGAATACTAATTTTCAAAATTTTGTTTAACAAATAATTATAACAACTCATAAACAACTTTTTAACAGTTGTAACAAATAGTCTATCATACAATCAGTCACAAGCTTAAATTATTAGCCATAAGTTATAAGCTATCGTCACAACAATTGAGGCCTAAATGTTTGACGTAACTTGGGGACTTAGCTAAGCTAGGTTTACTAGGCTAGTGGGGTTTGAATAGCTCTGATACATTTAAAAATTTTGAGTTAAGAGTCTGTTGTATTTACCGACAACTTATGTAATTAAGTTGTAATAGTGGAAATAATACACAAGGAAGTGTATGTAAAGTAGGCAAAAACTATAGGCAGACTTGGAGGCTTAGGGATCTGAGGTTCTGGTTGGAGACGAAGTAGATGCATCAACGGTATTTGTAGTAGGTGCAAGGGCACCAGTAGACTTGTGCCTCTGTTTGATTACCTCTTTCTTGAAGGCAATCCACTCGTCGACTTCAACGTCAATGCTGAGTTACTTCTTCCGTTCAAATGCAAGTGGTTCAGTTTGGTTTGGTTTATGCCAAAATTATAAATCAAACCGCCTTTTAGTGGTTCCAAAAATCTCAAAATGAACCGAGTAAGACTTAGAACCGAACCGAATTGAACCACTCGGTTTAGTTCGATTTTGTGGTTTATATAAATTATTTTTAATGAAATTAACCAACATTAAAAATAATAATAAAAATAAGATTTTAATTTGGAATTAACATCAAAATTAGGAAATAACCTACTAACAACAAATTATCATAAATAAAATAATACAAATTCTAAAATAAACATAAACAATGAAAGAAATAATAGTTCTCCAACAATCAAGAATTTTTTTAGTTTAGTATCCGTCTATATATAATAAATCAAAGACTCAAAATAGTTAATAAATGTAATATAATATATATTGTATAATAAATAAATAAAAATATATATGCTGGTTTGGTTTGATTCGGTTTAGCTTTGTTTGATACCAAAAACCGTGAACCGAGTGATTTTCTAATTTTTAAAATCGAAACCGAATCATCTTCAACCAAAACCGAACCAAACCGATTGATTTGATTTGATTCGGTGGTTCTGATTTAAACCCAGCAACTAGCAAAGGTCGTAAGGACTTCACCTCACGAACCTCATCCATCAGAGCTTTTGCTCTGGTCTCCAGATCCACCGGAACGGTTTCAACAACTGCGTCACCAGTAGTGCTGGCGGCGCTGGTGCGACAGGACTCTTTCTCTACTCTACAGTCTAAACGCAGCAGAGTGTACAGCTGAGTCGAATTTTTGCACTTCAGGAAGAGCAGCCATAACTGGTAGAATGGGAGGCTGATTCCTAAGAACACGCTTGCCATTTATTGCTCGATCGGCATAGATTTATTTACTCACAAAGTTTACAAGTTTTCTTCCACTTTCTTAAAGAAACAACTGTACAAAAGTTGGTATTTTTCTCATAACCATGATAACCATCCACTCAAATTTCAAATAATATGAATGATGTTGGAGGGAGTAAGACAGACTTGAACACTCTGAAAGAGAGTTATGGTTAATGGTTATACTGATGTGATGGACGAGCTAGCTAGGTTAGTACTAGTAGTCTACTAGTTTACTAGTCTTGTAGCTTGGCCTGAGCTACTTGGTTCTTTGACTTTTCCTTTTCACAGGTTACCTCTTAAAACTTTTAATCATTAAAATATATAATTTTAATTTTTAATTAAAAAAAGGATATTTTTATAACAAAATGACTACGATACTCTTAATAAACCGTAGGCACGTTATGAAGGTCATTATTTTTGTACCGCGATTCATCAATTTTATTGCATTATATTTTGCAATGCGGTTTAATAGTGTAACTGCTAGTCTATTTTTGAACCGCGATTCATCAATTTTTATTAAATTAATTTTGCATCGCGGTTCAATAGTATAACTAATAGTCTATTTTCGAATCGCGATTCATCAATTTTTATTGAATTAGTTTTGCATCGTAGTTCAATAGTGTAACTTCTAGTCTATTTTTGTATCGCGATTCATCAAAACGAGGTTGCCCTCCATAATGGAAACCTCGGTGGTCGCTGCCTGGCCTTTTGATATGTGGGGAATCGATTTGATCGGTCTATTTCCCCTAGCACAATACAAGTACAAGTACGTCGTGGTCACCCTCGATTATTTCACAAAGTGGATCGAAGTGAAACCTTGGCTACTATTTCGGAGGCGAATATCATCAAATTCATCCACGATCAAGTGTGGTGTCGATTCAGTCTCCCACGGGCAATCATCTCCGACCACGGTACTCAATTCTCGGACAAATTCATAGAAGAGTGTGTGCGCTTAGGCATCAAGCATTGGCAGTTATCCGTAGCTTACCCACAAGACAACGACCAAGCAGAGGCCAGGAACAAGCAAGTTTTGCACGCACTCAAAAGAAACTTAGAGGGGCGAGCATGAAAATGGGCGGAAGAGCTACCATCGACCTTATGGGCGGTTAGGACTACTGTTCGGGGTCCTACAAGGGAAACACCTTTCGCACTCACCTATGGATCCAAAGCTATGATCCCAGTTGAGATGGCCTTGCCAAGCTACAAAATTTCCCACTATAGCGAGGGAAACAATGAACTCGCCCGGGCAATAAACCTCGACCTGCTTGAAGAAAGAAGACTAGATGTGTGACTAAGGATGGTCAATTACAAGCAGCGAGCAAAGGCTCACAACGACAAGCGAGTCCGGGGAAGAGCATTCATGATCGGGGATTGGGTACTCAGAAAAATCGAGGTCACCGGTCACCGAGAAGAAAGGGGAAAGCTCTCGTCGAACTGGGAAGGGCCTTTTCAAGTTATTGGAATAATTAGAGAAGGCACATATACACTGCAAGCATAGGACGACAAAGATTTAAAGCATCCATGACACGCAGATGACTTGAAAAAGTACTACCATTGAACAAGTCTCATTGTACAAATGGGCAAGACCCTCAGCCCTGCTGAGGGTCACCATCATTCTATCAATATAAAAGGCAAGTTATTTATATTTATTAATTCATATTATTTATTTGTCATCTATAAACTGTACTTCGGATTGCTTGATAAGATCCGCTCGCAAGCCGAGCAGGTTGGGCCTTGCCCGGTCAACCTTTTACTATACCCGAGTATTTGGGAACATAACTTATCCTCTCAGCGAGCAAGGTAGGGCCATGCCCGATTCACGTATTGGGAAGCCCGTAAGTCGGTAGGGGCCATGCCCATAAGGTAGCGGCTAACTACCTAGGATCTATAGTGACCGAGCAACACTGTTAGTCGTATATCTCTATACCCAGTGGATATACTAGCAACAGCTTCGACGTACAAACGTCGAACATGGCTAAGCCCGGTTTGCTGGTCGCCGCTTAGAGTTGGGCCATGCCGCTAGGCATTCTTCAGGATGCTCGCCCCAGGGCGATAGGGGCCATGCCCGCTCAAAGCCTTGGCTAGAACCAAACACTCAATCTGGGTAAGAGCGCTTTCTCAGACACTCAAACTTAAAGTAATATGTCAACTAAAATAGCCTTATTATTTTAATGTCTTTTATGCACAAGTTTGCATGCTCGAATAGTACTGTTCATATTATGCTAGTTAACCTCCCTGGAGCAGCACATACATACATGTTAGTACTAATAAATTGCAGGGAAAACAGAGGTAAAGAAATAATTATCGAGCAAAACGCATTCTCCATTCAAAATTTGGAAAGTATTACAAGTAGAAATAAAAAATATTAGCGCGCAGGCCGGACAGAGATACTTCTGATCTAAGCTTGGTCTGGGGGAGGAGGTAGATTCTTAGCCGTGGCTCTGTACTGCATCTCGCATTGAGCATTCAGCTCCTTGCGAGCGGCCTTTTTCTCTGCACCCTTGGCAGCGTCCTCCTCAAGCATCTGCTCGGCCTTTCCAGACTCCAAAGCATCGATCATTGGGCAAACATTCACGTCCAGGGGTGTTGACGGGACCCAAGGCTCGCGACTAGCTTCACCATCGCCCTTTGCCAGAGTCTCCAGCTACTTCTGGGTGTAAGGAACCAAGTTATGGAATTGGCGGGCAGCATCTGAGTAGGGGTCGAGCACGGCCCATTCGACCATTGTCTGCATGTCCACTACTCCATGACCAGCGAGTATCCTCAGAATATGGTTGGCGTCATGAGAATAATAGGGAATGATAACCTCATCCACGGTAGCCTCGAAGTCCGATGAGCTCTTGTAGTCCTCCACATCCTTCTCTTTGGCCGCGGACAGGTTCTGCACGAGACCGCGTCCTTGACCACTTGCATCTTAAGAGCATCCGCTCGACCTGCAGCTGCTCCCTTTGCTTGGTCACCGCATCTACCATGTTCTGCTCTTTTTTCAACTGACCGATACCCCCCAGCATTGGGATATCACCTGTTATTTCCTTTACATGCGCCCGGGCAGCGCTGGAGGTAGGAGGCATTTCGAAGCCCGGTTGTCTCCATGTGGCAGTCCGGCCTTGAGTCAGGGGAGTAGCAAAAACGGGCTCAGAGCCCGAACCGCATTGACGCATGGTCCGAGTAGGGGGAGGAGTTGCATCTCTTTTTCTTTTACCCACTGCTTTGGCGTCCTTGGCAGTAGGAGCATCAGTAGTCACTGGAGCTGAAATCTTGGCGGCCTTTTTAGCCACGGTCTTGATGACCTCCCTGTGTTCGTGGGCAGGAGCTTTTGAAGCTATAGTTCTTTCAATCGGGCTAGGCACTTTGCTCGATGTAGCAACTTTTTTGGCCTGTGGGCTGAAAGGAAACTTGGGCAGGGCTTGGGGTTCCTCGTCTTTCAGATCAGCCATTCGCTGACTAGCATGTTTCTTCCTTTGCTTCAGCATGGCAAGGCTCTTCATTCCTGAAACAAAACAGAGGGGGTCAGTACAATTACCATAACCAAGGATTGACTAAAGCAAGGAAAAAGTAACAACAGTCAGCGAGCAACAATTCTCGTCCTCAAATATTGGTCGACAGCTCACCCTGGCACCAAGTCGTTGACATTCAGCACACTCCCTTTTGAATTTCTGTCCGTGGTAGTCACCCCAGTATGGATGAATCTTTTCGAGCTCGTGTTCTAAAAGGGGAACCACCCCGGGCACTTCTGCTCGGACCACGGCGGCCAGACGAAGATTACGAGGATTACAGACCAGCTCCTTCCAATCGAGCAGGAATTCTTGGCCTACTCACTTCTTTTTTTCTTCGCGGACCCTGAGAGCAGCCTTTAGTGCTCGCAATCGAGCACCCTCCTTGGAGTTGAAGTCCCGCTTGGAGACTTTGGGGACCTTCAATTCACTGCTGGTTGTCAGCTTCAGCAGCCACCCAACTCGGGAATCTATTATAAGGACTCTCTTGTCCTAGGCCTCGACCTTACCCAGAACATCGCTCAGGAGTCTAAAAAATTTGGAGTTGGATCTGACTCCAATCCGCCTCCAGTACTAGGTGCAAAAATGAAGAGCTTCCGGAAAAGATACATATCCGGCTCAAAGCACATCAAACGACAAGCCATCGTGAAGGCCATAATCGCCCGGACAGTATTTAACATCAGGGCACAAGGCAGAGTGTTGACTTCGAGCAAAAAGTCCACAAAAAACAGCTCCAGTGGAAGACGCAGCCCCACCCGAAAAAAGTCGGCAAAAATAAAAGGCCATCACTGAGCTCGCGGGACAGCTCAACGCTCGCGGGCAGATCCATCTTGTCCGCTTGGTAATCTTTGGAATTTATACCAAGGGAAGTAAGCCAGGCGGTCACCTTGTCCGTGGTGTCCTGAGAGGCCCAGTGAGTGGCATAGCGACTTTCATTGACGTTCATATGCCAGTCGGGCTCGTCATCTTCACCCTTGACCTCAACTTGGGAATGACTAGTCTTCTTCATGCACCAAGTAAGGGGCATGTCATCTACCTCATCTGGTTCAGAGGCTCCTTCAACCGTCTCCCTTTGTTCGGGGAGCACTTCCTTAGCCACGGGCTCCGCCCCATCAACTAGCTGTTCGGGGCCCTGTCCGCCAGCATATTCTCCACCCTCAACACTCTCCACTCCAAAGGGGCCATGCCCATTGGAGGAGTCAACCAGATCAACTACTGGAGCGGGCATGCGCCCATCTACAACCTTTCTGGCCATGGATTCATCTCCTTCTTCTAATATATAGTCTATAGAAGGAGTTTTCTCTCTGCTCAGAGGGTCGTTCTGCCCGCTATAGCTGAAGGCTTCCCTGTCATTATTTGAGTCACCAAACATATTTACAAAAGAGATCGAGGAAGAAAAGTCAAAATTTTGCCCGGATAACTGGCAAAGTAAAAGGGGAAAACTCCTAAGTCTAGGTACACCAAGGGGCCCTACCCGCCTAGTGAACAGGACCACCTGGTTTTTTCCTCAATCTCTATCTAAGGTCAGGTTCTAGCTTAAGAATCTTACCCAGGAAACACATGAGGATAAAGAGGATAAACCCATAATCTTTATTAAACCCAAAAAATCGTCATCAAACCTAGAAAGGAGAAGAGCAAAACCAGAAAAAAGGAAGAGTAAACTTACTGTCAAAAAGTGAATGGAAGGTTTCCTCAAAAATTCAGGAACATGGAACCAAAGGAATCAAAAGCGAAGGAAGACCACAAACTTCGGAATCAAACACCGATCGAAACCTGGGAATGAAGATGCCAAAATCAAAGAAACGCAAGGCAGCAACATCAGCAAGAACGCAAAGAAAGTTTGAAAATCTTCTATAGAAAACTCAAAAATTGTAAATAGAGAAAAGAGGGAGAAAGGTTTGCCTTTTATAGGAGGGATTTCAGGTTTTTGGGGGGAAAACAGACGCCCAAATGGCACTCATGAGGCCAGTTGATGTCATCCCAGATTCCCAGCATACGCGCATTTAATGCGCCGATTCGGAAACCACGCCCCCTCAAGTCACGACGTTCTTTGATGGCTCACACGCCTTCTCGCCCTACTGCACTCCCAACGACAAGCTTCCTCAGTATGCTCCAGCTGTCTTTCACCAAGGTTCCAGAATCTTTTACCTGCCTTCCATACAGGCCATGAACTTTCCAAAAAAATCACAAGTGTTGAAGATCAATACAAAAGCATCCACGAGCATAAACGCTCCCTGCTCCGAGCATGAATACTTACTAGACAATGAGCTAGGGGCCATTGATGTGCCCGGCCCAAATCCGGTCACGATCAAAGCACGAGTGCCCATCACGTGCTAGTCACGAGCTAATTAGCATGAGACCTACCTACCTAGCGGGTAGAGTTAGAGGGCACCGAGCAGAGAGCACTAGAGTACCCGTCAAAGCCTAGTCGAGCATAAGCCTTTCCTGCCTGACCATGCCTGGGATCTACACTTGCCTTCACTAGACCCGTATCATATAGCTGGGCAGAGCCTTGCTCCCCCGGGCAAGCATCGAGCAAGGAGCCTCGGAAACTTGCTATCCAAGACAAGTCAAAGGTTTCCTTATCCGAGCAGGACACTTACTATATCTGCTCCTAGATTTACGCGGCCAGCCGCCTATCACGCCTATAATTTAGGGATTTCCGCCTAAATTGACTAGGTAACTATGGAAACCAAATCCCATGAGGATTCTACATCATTGAGGGCCTATAAATACCCCTCCTCAAACCACAAACGAGGTACACACTCTTTTTTGAGCCTCGAACCTTAGTCAAATTCTCTTTTGACTTCTCACACGATACTCACTCTCACGCCGGAGTGGTTTCACGAGGCCAAGCCTTGCACTCCCACTAAGGTGTTTTCGTGATCTTAATCAGGTTCAAGGAAGCATATCAAGCCCAGATATCCTACCTCTCACATGAACCGCCCAATCTGTATTTTTGCCAAGTGAGTGTGTTTGTGTGTGTGTGAACATATTTCTTATGTTGTTCTTTGATTTAGATCCTTCAAAGTTACATACTGTTCCCAATTTCTCGGATGTCTTGATCACTTCATGCCTGTTGTTTATGAATTGGGAGTTCGATGGTGTTTATCTTTTTTATTAATTGAAAGCAATATGGTTGTAAATATTTGAGGAAATCTGATAGATTTTAAAAATATTTTGTACCTAGAACAGTTCCTGGTACGTAGAAGCATTCAATATCAGACTCTAATCCCTCCAATACCGCGTTCTTTTTATCAACCGCAAAAGATTGTTTTTCAAAATATTGTTTCAAAAATATCATCGTCTCCTTAAAAAATTAAATCATCCCAGTCTATAAAAGTTGGTACTGCGGTGCAATTAAACTAGACAATTAAACTATTGAACCGCAATACAAAAATTAATGCAATAAATTTGATGAATCGCGGTTCAATAGTCAATGCACCGTGAATCATTTCTGTAACGTGCCTCATGATCATTAAGGGCATTGTAGTCTTTTTGTTCTTAAAAATGTCATTTTTCGGTTTGAAAAAAAACACGAGACTGTAACAATTGAAAATTTTGAAAAGTGGACCGACCCCTAATTTTTCCTATTATTTTAGGGTAAATTCTGCCCGGTCCCTTTTTCAAGCTTTCTAACCCATCCAATACCCTGGGGTTTTTTTTCAAGTGTAAAAGATCATTTTTTGAAATATTGTTCTAAAAATATCACCGTCTTCTTCAATAGCTCTAGAAAACACATTGGATTAAAAAATTACCTTTGGTGAGAAACAAAACGGGGATCCGGTCAGGTTGCGGGGGTCGAGAGGGTTTGGTAAACAATTTTTTTTTATGAAAAGACTTGTGTAGGATGATTTTATGGATCCTAAATCCATAAGACTGAGCCCCATTTAGAAATTAGTAGGTCATAATAAACACAAAACATGTTATTAAAAATCATATAACTGGATCAGCCGAGATGGTACGTGGCTGTAGCTTTAATCTTGGTGAGGTCATGGCTTGAATCCCTTAAGCCTTATAGTTTATTTTCATTGAGTGTGGCTCGCCACGTGTCAACTCGGTGGCTTGCCACCGCATTAATGAGAAGTTTCTCATTTTGCTCCGGTGCCCCTGCACTTTTAAGGTTTGTCACCAAAATTCTTTTGTTTCACACCTCTTGCAGTTTAATCCTTTGTCAACTCTGTTATCCCTCCGTTAGCGTCATTTGTCTTGGGATGCTTGATGGACCATAACGGATTTTGACGAAATGTGAAGTGACACATTTAAAGCCAAACATGACACATTTAAAAGACAAAATAATATATTTTAAGGTCAAAAGTGCCAATATAAAGGGAAATTTATTATAGTTTTTATTAAAATATAAAGTAACATTCTTAATACTAAAAATGATACTCTTAATAGTAAAAAGTGACACATTTAATACTAAAAGTGACACTTTAAAACTACCAATGACTGCCAAAAGTGACACATTTAATAATAAAATATGATACTTTCAATACTATAAAGTGACACTTTCATCGTTTCATCCAAAAAAATAAAGGTGATACATTTAAAATTACAAGTAACACATTTAAAGCTAAAAAGTAACATCTTTTAATGGAAAAAATGATATTTTTTAATTAAAAACGCAAAGTGACACATTTTTTGCTGAAAAGTGACACATTGTATATTAAAAAGTGATGCTTTTAATACTAAAATGTGACACTCATCATTATCCACGTGAGGGGTGGCACGGTAATTTTCAAAGTCGAAGGGTTGCACTGAGATTATTGAATTTTAGTCCATTTAATATGGATAGGTCTGTGTTACGGATTAGGATTAGTAAGACCGTCCTACATGAGACTACCTTTTTATTATTATTCATGAGTAGATATGTGTTGTGTTGAAAGATTTTTCAGTAAGGACAAAGGCGGTGGAGGAGAGGGAGGAAGAAGAAGCCTTAAGGCAGAGGAGATGAAAGAAGAAGGTGGAGGACATGGTCTGGTATATTATGATTTTGTATCGTGGTGCAAAAATGGATTAGATAATATTTTATGTATCGCGGTTCAATAATTAGTTTATCGTGGTGCAAATTTGGATTAGGTAATTAAAACTTATGTATCGCGGTTCAAAAATTGTTTCATCGCGGTTCAAAAATAATTTCATTGCGGTGCAAAAATAATGACCTTCGTAGCGCGCATATAATTTATTAAGGGTGTTGTAGTCATTTTTCCACCAAAAGTGATTTTTTTCGGTGAAAAAAAAGGGGTGAAATTTGGGCAGGTCTACTTTTTGAAGTTTCTAACCTCTCTAGTCCAGTGTTTTATTTTTCAACTGGAAAAGATCGCCTTTTGAAATATTGTTTAAAAATGATGTTGTCTCCTTCAACAACTTTAACAACACACTTTAGATTCAAAAATCACTATTGTTAGGCAATGAAATGGGGGATCGACCTGCTTGGTCAGGTAGCGGGGTTCGAGGGGGCAGCGCCCCTTAGTTGGGGTTCAGTGGAAACGCCCCCGAAAGGTAAACGAGTTTTCTAAATCATTAATTACGAAACTTTAATGAAAATGTATTGATACCGCGGTGCAACTTGTATTAGCTATACATATCACGGTTCAAAATTAATTTATCGCAGTACATAAAAGTTGGTACAACGATGCAATTAGATTAGACAATTAAACTATTGAACCACGGTGCAAAAATTAATGTAATAAAATTGATGAATTGCAATGCAATAGGACTAGACAATTAAATTATTGAACCATAGAGCAAAAATTAATGCAATAAAAGTGATGAATCGCGACGCAATTAGACTAGACAATTAAACTATTGAAACACAGTACAATAATTAATGCAATGAAATTAATGAATCGCGGTTCAATAGTCAACGCACTGCGATTCATTTCTATATCGCGCCTCGTGCTCATTAAGAGCATCGTAGTTTTTTTGACCTCAAAAGTGTTCTTTTTCGGTTTGAAAATAAAAACACACGGAACTGTAACGATTAGAAACTTTGAAAATTTGACCCGCCCACAATTTTTCCTATTATTTTAGGTAAATTCTGGCCGGTCTTTTTTCAAACTTTGTAACCTCAAAAGTTCAACGTTTTTTTTTCAACCGCAAAAGACTATTTTTCGAAATATTGTTGCGAAAATGTCATCGTCCTTCAACAGCTTCGGAAAATATTTTGTGTCGCGGTTCAAAATTGGATTATGTAATTAAGACTTATGTATCACGGTTCAAAAAAAAATTTCATCGTAGTGTAAATTTAGATTAGGTAATTAAGACTTTTGTATTGCGGTTCAAAAATTGTTTCATCATAATTCAAAAATTGTTTTATCCCGGTGTAAAAAATGTTTCATCGCGGTACAAATTTAGATTAGATAATTAAGACTTATGTATTATAGTTCAAAAATTGTTTCGTTGTGGTACAAAAAGTATTTCATGGGGGTGCAAAAAATGATATAATAAAATTAATGTATAGGGGTGCAAAATTTAATTTTCGTAACGGTTAATTAAGGGTATCGTAATCATTTTATCCCTAAAAATAACTTTTTCAAATCGAAAAAAAATACTTTAATAATTAAAAATTTCAAAAAATGAACCGCCCCATAATTTTTCCCATATTATTTTTGCGCATTGAGATGGGTGACATGGGTCTTTCATCATGACCCATGCCAATTTTGCGGGTTAGGACGGGTTGAACTCATCACTTGTTTCAACTTAGGCCGAGCTAGGCAAATGTGGAGTTTGTCAAATATATCGACGGCAGATGAATACCAAGTTGAGCTGAATCCTGGAGTGTCATCGCCGTATATTGCCTACGGCGTAACTCTAATTCGCCACCATTTACATCACTGGATCTGAACTTCGAAGAAACCCTTGCCTTCAGGCTTCAGGCTTCAGGTTTCTTCGTCTTTCCTCCTTCGTCTCATATAATTCATAGATGTGTATATGTTCTCTGCTGTTGTTATCTCCCTAGTAATCTGTTGCAATCGTGTTTGCCAGGCTTTGATTTTGTTAGCTTTAAAAGGATATATATATATATATATATATATATATCCATCTTTGGGATTTTAAAATCTGTGATGCCGAAGGTGAATTTGAGATGATTCATTTACAAAGCACGAATCTCACTTTATTTCCTAAATTACTCCATGTGCTTAATATTCCATAGAATTGAGATGGTGATGGTAGGTTGATTGGTTGAAGGAGGTGTAAGATCGTAGACCAATGAAATATGGGTAAAATTGTGAAGTTGTCTCAAAGCAATTTACAGCTCCTTGAAGTGATACATTTTTTCTTGAACTTTGAATATCTTTGTAGGAATTCTTGTTTATTCATGAGTTTGTATTGTCGGTTGTCTTTCATAGAATTTGGGGATTTTGATTTCTTGTTTTGTGAGATTCTGAAGTTGCAAAATTATTTTCTGGTTAATCTTATTGTTAAGTTTTTAAAATAAATAGTTCGTGCAATATGCTTCAATTACTTTTGTTGGCTCTTCAGATCAGTTTGTTTTTCATACGATGGTTTAGTTTTTGGTCCGGTATAATATAAAGGAAATACTTATTTGCTGCTTCTACAGCTTAGTTGTGTAAAACTGTAAATTTGTTGGCAAATTTACCAATTGACGCATGGCCAAGTGGTACTGAGGGTTGGCCTCGGGGTGGATGAGTTTGATCCTGCGATCATAGTCTTTGAACAAAAAAAGTTGTTGACAAATTTCAGTCTGAATTCTGTGTCTCTGAGTTACTAACTTGATATTTACAATATTTAATATTGGATATGTATCCTGCCTGGAGGTGGCCGTACCTAATATTTTATAGCCTGGATGCTTATCTTCATTTTAGGATGTACTGGAGATGATGCTGCTCCTGGAAATTGCATCAAATCTTTTTATTTAGACCCGTGAACAGTAACATATCTTTAAAGCTTGGAGAATTCTCTGGGTGAAACGATTAGGCATCTTATTTTCTTGAATTATATGTTCTTTGGTCTCCAAGTTTTCAGTTATTTCCTTTGCTTGTCTTGTTTGTAGTTTCACTTCTCTAAGTCTTATCGTCTCTGATGCTAACTTATCTGTCTTAACTATTTTAACTGGTCATATTTTTCCAACTTTTGAGTATTAAAATGTAAATTTTTTTAGTCAGCGTATGAATCAAGAATTCCAAAAACATGTTCATGCTTCTTTGTCTTTTTATTCCCATGTGGCCTGCCATTTCTTTTTATTTGTTTAGTTTTTGTTCTGTTAATATGTATCATTGAGGACCTCAAGATTTATGTTGATTCTTTGCAGTAAAAGGGGGGGTGGAGAGCAAAGTAATCCTTTTATTTCAACTGTTGATGAACCAGAGTCCGTAGCAAAGTCCAATTGACTAGTCTGCAATTGACTTGAGTTGACATGGACATCCAGATCCAACCAGAAACATCCTCCAATGCTCAACTGGAAGTTTCAGACGGGTTGAAGCCGAACAAGTTGAATCATATAGCTCAGGTCAAAAAGTTGTTGTTTTGTCGAATGCTTGTGGGGGTAAATGATGGACGGGTTTTCTTGGGCACATTTTACTGCATGGACAAGCAAGGGAACATCATTCTTCAAGATTCAATTGAGTACAGGAGCACGCGTCGCACCCCGGCTTCACCAATGGAACAGCGGGGTCTTGGTCTCATCCTCATCCCTTTCTCTTGTAGAACATCTTGTCATGTGGATTGTTCAATTAATGAGCAGTTAACAGCACTGTCTCTTCAGGAACAAAAGTAATGTTTGGTTGAAGATGAACAGAAGGAATCATAAATTATGTTTTGAATTTGGAATGAGGATTCATTCATATTTGTTCATGGTGGATATACAGCGTCCTCTCCTGGTTAAGTTAATGACTGTCCATGTTTCAGTTCACTAAGATGAATCGTTTTTTGTTTCCAATTGAATTGAATGGAAATCCTTAACTCCCAACTCTTTTCTATTTCCGGAAATTTATCTAGCAGTTAAGCTGTATTATATTGAATAAACTGAAGGGTGCGAATACTGAATCTCCTCCTGCGGCTGCATATTCTATGCTTCGGACGTGTGTTTACTGTTTAGCCCCTAACGTTAATTGATTTACTATTTAGCTCAGTTGGTTAAGAGCTAGTAGATTTAGAACTAGATCAAGGATCGAGTCCTAGCAACTGCAGTATGGGAGTTTCATCCTCTTGTGGGGTGGCTCCTTGTAGGTACTAGAGCACGGGTCCTCCTAGCTACTTAATCGCTGAGTCACTGTGACTTTCTTTCTCACATTTTTATGGGATTGGGGGTGTGGGGGCTCTCAAGGAAGAGTTTTCCCCTTTTTGGAACACGAAATGACCTTGGAAAATTTAATCTCAAAATCGTGTTAATATATATAGTTCAATTTGGCAAGTCTAAGATCATAGATTTACTCGCTTGTATTTATAGCGACTAGAGGCTAGAGAGTAACACTTTTCTAGAATCCATATACAAAGTTTGTAAGAAGGCTGGGTTCCAATCTACAAGAATTGAAAATTGAATTGTTCCCATTTTGATGAATCGTGGAAACCCACGATATTACAACTTTTCTTACATGTAAGCTTTGAATAAGGATAAAGTTGTTTTACACCAAAACAATTTTATCCTCCTCAAGGCTAGTTGTGACATTGAGTTGTATGGAATATGGATAGCATTTTCCTTTTAACTTTTCATTTGGTGACGATTTTAATTTCTAAACGAAATGAGAGAATTATTTAAGATAATTTGGACAAATACAATATAGAGTCACTGTCTCACTAATGCACCTGTTAGAAAGTGAGATAATATAAACATCAACCCGATGGACTAGAATTGCATTGAGTCGATCTCTCGGTCCAATCTATATAGAGTCACTGTTGAACTTTTGAACTGCGGAGGGGGAAGGTGAAACTTCTCTTTCCTTCCCTCATAAGTGACGGGAAATGGAAAGCAGAAGCTTCAGCTTCTTCATTTTCTTCTTCGTCATTTCTTCTGCCTCCATTGCTGCCGACGAAGCTTTCTTCGTCATTTCTTCTCATTTTCTCGATTTTCTTCCACCAATTTGCATGTTTTGCTTGATTGATGGCATCCTCCTCAAGATCTCGAAAGGAAAAGACACCGATGTACCCAGATTCGGGCAAAGAAAGGAAAGAACTTCCTCCCTTGATCCGAAATCACGTCAAATATTATTATTCGAAGGATGACTAGAGCAACCTTCTTCGCGATCGGAACACACGTGTCTAATCTTCCGATTCTCACTGTAAGCTCCTTTTTCATCAACCCATTTGGATGAATTTTCAGATCTGCTAGATTTCTCTGTTGTTTTGTGCTTTTGGAGTATACATGTTCTTGCTTATGATGCTTATGCATGCAATTTATGTGCTAGAATGATGCAATTTGGTAATTTATTCATAGAAAAATATGAAATTCATGCTATTTATTTTTGCGATGCATATTTTGAATAGTTGGCACTATTTGACTCTGCGATGTATATTTTATATCATTGATGCAATTTGACTACATGATGCATGTTTTAGGCTTAAAAATATTTTTCATATGATGCATGCCTATAAAATAGACTTTTGGAAACATGAAGCATTTTTTTTGGATACATTTTTGGGCATATTTTCGGATGCATGCAAAATGTAACATGAATATTTTATGCAATAATATTCATTTTTACGAATGCATATGTTGTAGAGATATGAATGCCAAATGCAATGGAAATATTTTTCTTTTCAAATATTTGCAACATTTTATTTTTACGAATGCTAAAATGCAATTATTTGGAAAATGAAATGCAAATGCTAAATGGTTAATGCATGCTTATATCATTTTTATTAGATTCATACATGGGAATGCAAATGCTACCTAGAAAATTTTAGATGCTTGCTAAAATGTTGCATGTGCATTATTCAATATGTGCAAAAATGCAACATGTGTTTATTCTTAAATGCAAAACACACATTTTTTTTTTTCTTTTTGAAAAACATTTTTTTTATGCCGGAATGCCAAAATATTTTTTTCTTTTCGAATGCAAAAGTATTGCACATTTTTTTTAATGCAAAGATGCAATATATATTTTATTTTTGAATGCGGATATTCGTCTCTCTTTTTTTATTCATGCAAGAATGCAACACACATTTTTTTATATCATGCAAAATGCAAAATTTTCATGATGATTATTTACAAAATGCGATATATGTAACATGCTTAATTTAATTATATATGCAGGAGGTTTAAATAAAAGATAAGAATTTTACCGATATGCTGTTGTTCTTTTTTTCTCTCTTTTTTTTTTAGATGCGCAGGACCCTGACCCGGATTCGGGCAAGCTTTGCCAATGTTTCGAACATATATAACTTAATGCTCGAGGCGGCATGAGTTTTAGTAGAGTCTTCCGGCTTCAGCGCATTTCTGCGAGCTTTCTGTCCCTTCCGCAGTTTTTTGCCCATTTTCGATGTTTTGAGGGACTATTGGTGGGACATCACCCATAGCTTTCATTTTAGCTGGGGGGAGGCGACTTTGACCCCGTGCGATTTTGCTGCTATCACGGGTATCCCTACCAGCATCGGCAGGACTCTGGAGCCAGACTATACCTTCCGTCACCACCACGACGTGGTGGAAGATCTCCTGGGCTTTGTGCGCGAATATAAATCTACTGATGAGATCTTTATTGACAGTGTAAGGAAATGACTTTTAGCGAATGCCGGACAGGTTGCAGAAGATGATAGCGAGGTCGTAGCTCGCGTCGCAAGGGCATTCTGATTCTTTTTCCTTGGGTCGTCGCTTTTTGCCAATTCGTCCACTTCTTTGAGGGTCTCCCTCCTGGGATGTTTGAAGGATTTGGACCATGTCATTGATTATGACTGGGGGCAGGCAGGCCTGACCAAACTGTATGCTTCTATATATGGATAGGGCTAGCCGCAACGATTCCCCGACTCTCAATGGCTTTGCTCCGGGTTGGGAGGTATTCTTTCCTTTTCATGCTTTTGTCTTTTTCCAGCATTTTTTCATCATTTAGATTTTTTTGCAGCATTTTTTTCTTTTTTTTACTGATTCTTTTTTTTTCTTTCTGCAGGTCTGGGTCTTTCATTTCACGTCGAGTCCATTGCATCATCGCGTTCACGAGCCACCTTATTTAGGCTGAGTTTGTGAATGCTAACCGAGTTAGGCCAGATCAAGATGGTGGTTGCTTGGATGCGGTGAGGTTGCGGGAGAGAATAGCTAGCTCGAGCGCAGGCACGGTGCATTTTCTTCCCTGGTAGGGCCTGGTGGGGCATTATATGATTACTTTGGAGATGAGCAGATGCTGGATACTGATGGTGTCTATCATGGTTGATTCGTTATATATGGGCGAACGGGTCAACCGCCAGCATTCTGTGCTCCCGACATTTCCAGTGATGCCTCCTATGCCTCCCACTTGGATGGTTGCTCCAGATTTCTTGCCGAACAGGTATCAGTACCTGTCGAGATTTTTTATGCCTCAGAATGATTTTCCAGTCATAGCATACGAGGATTTTCTGAGGACTATGCTCCATCCTGCCCCTCATGTCCCTATGGTAGCCAGGCGTGCTTCCGATGCTTCTGACAGGCCGAGGCCCTCTTTTCCGGCCCTTGATATGCAGCTAGAGTTTTCTGTGCCTGCCGATGCTTTTTCCACCTTCCGATATTATCGTGACGGAAGAATCGTGGAGGAAGTTCTTCCTGATGTAGACATTCCCGAGGAGTATCATGTCTCAGAGCAGGCTCATACGCTAAACATTTTCTTGCCTTCCTTTTTCTTTTTTCTCTTTTGCATCATTTCATTTTTTTTTCTATTCATTTTTTTTGGAGACTGATATATTTTTTTTCTTTTGACGTCTCAACATCTTTTCCCAGGCTAATGTGTCAACGTATAAGAGGCTGCTGCAGGGCTTTTTCAGCATCAACAAGCTTTATCAGCGGCTTGTGAATGAGTTTTCATGTCGGGGAATGATGCGGCAGTGATGATGATGATGATGATGATGATGTGGCCGGCAGATCGAGTCGTGGTTAGGCGAGAGGACGAGGATATATGATTTGAGGATCTGGCCCTCGAGTCATGGGTGGCAACCTTGAACGGAGCAGATCTTCTCACACTCATTAGCTCCATTTGTATGCACTTATTAGCTTTTCTTTTTTCTTGTACCAGATTCTGTACATATATATTTTTATGGAGTGCAACATGATTTTATATGATGCAAGGATTTAAAATATAGACTCAATATTTCATGCATTAAAGAAAGCTAGACCATTATCTAGGGGTAACGGCACACTGCAACTCATGAATGGAAATTTAGGAAGATACCCCTTTAGATTCAAAGCGGGCTTTTATGATATTCTGTGGGGAAGAAGAGGCAGCCGCCTCTTCCTGTGCTTGATATTCCAAAATTCGGCAAGGCTATTTGTGTAGCCTCTGCATTTTCTCGTGATCAAACAGAGCCAGCAGTGAGTGGTCGGAGCCCGAAACCAGGATACCAGGCAGGATTGGAGGATCAATGGTGGAAATCCTGGCGCCACCCATATGAGAAGTGGGCGCCACGGCAGGAAGGAGTATGGGTGGTGCCCAGGCCTCTTCGTGTGCAGTCCCTGTTCATGCAATGTTCACGTACTGTGCTCAGAATTCGTCCACTTCTTCGATATTTCAGTATAAATGGAAGGTCGGGGCAGCGTTCACTTCATCACTAGCTTGCTTTCTTTCCTTTTGCTCAGCCTTTTGAGTTCTCTTTTGCCCAATCCCTCTTTCTTTTTGTCAGATAAAATTTCATTTATCGAGAGATGACTGCACCAGCTCTTACAACTTTGGAGATAGAAGTTTACGAGAATGCCTTGGACTTTTGGGTCCTTTATTTGCGGCAGATGAGGGGGAATGGTTTGAGCATATAAACGGGTACCGGTGCCTGCTGTCATGGCGGACTCTTTATATTAACTGGGATATGCTGCGGGGAGCTCCAGGTTCTAGTCGCCTCAGAGCCATCTTTTTCATTTTGGCATGAATGAAATGTGTCCCACTTTCGAGGAATTTTGTGCCATGGTGGGGATGCCAGCCATTGGACCTATCGATGTGCCTTCTGCACGGAGGCGTCCTTATATGGCAATAAGGGAGTTGTTTGGCACAACCTGCGAGGCTACTCCGGTTTTCACAACGGAGTAAATTTTAATTTGACCGTCCTTCCGCTTATACGTATCACGTGAGGATGACCTAATTTATTTTGCGCGCTTATCTTTTCTTGGCCTCGTGGGGCGGTACCTCCTGGTGGGTCGACCCGGATATATAGATGTGCGGGTGGTAGACCTGGTGTTGCAGGCTCGGGACCGCCGGGTAAATATTATCCCAGTGATTTTGGCTGAAACCTTGTCTGGTATGGATGCCTTTGCGACTGGTGATGAGCTGTTTCCTTCCGGTAGCCCTCTTTTGATTCATATATGGCTAGAAGAACATTTTAACTGGGTGATGGGCCCAGTGCCGATGGGAGCAAGGTACGATCCGGGGCTCTATGGCTCTCATGGCCATTATCACCAAAGCGAATTTTTCGGAGTCTGATTGGACTGAGTATTTCTTGCTCATAGGCTCCATGGAAATCATATGGGTTGTCAGCCACTGGCAGATCCGTAGCTTCTTTATGTATACCGGGGTCTATGCCCAGGTTATTCTGTTGGGTATCGAGCGCACCTCATTTTATCTGGCGTACATGGTTTTTCGCCAGTTCAAAGAAAGAGGTCATTCCAGTATGTGAGCCGCCCTTCCGGTCAAGAGAGATAGATAGGGACGTAGACACCCTTATCCGCAACATATGTCAACTTGATTTTGACTCGCGGGAGGCAGCTTATGCCTATTCTGAATATATGCTCCTGTCCCATGAATATCTGTCATGGGTGCTAGTGGTTGCTGAGGGTCATTCCCGCGTTATTAGGCATGCATTGAGGCAGATGCTGGGCCGACGAATAAGCAACGGCTTGGATGCTCGCCTGATCAAGATAGGCGAGGATTTGGAAAGCTCAGGGTTGGTAGTCCCTCAGGCCCTACAGGAGGATTTTAGGAGGGTGCATGGCCTTGGTGCTCGGATGGCTCCTGATCCAAATGAGACAGGTCCCAGTAATGCGCCTCCTCGTCTGAGTAATGCAAGTCGGCGGAGCAATCCCCGGCAAGCTGGTGAGGCTGTTCCCCCTCAAGCTGGCAGACGAAGCACTGCCCATAGGGATGACGGTGCATGCCCAAGTCGTTCGGCTATTTAGGATAATGGGGACGCTGATGATGAAGAAGACGAGGAAACTTTTGAGGGTTCTCACGCTGGTGAGACTGGAGCCTCTTATGTGCCTCGCAAAAGTATATGGTCCCGGCTGGGCAAACGTCGTAGACGCTGATGGACCGCTTCGGGCCTAAGCTGCAATAAAAGGATGGTTGGGGGGAAACATGGGAGATATAGGTTGCAAGTAGTAATTAGACAGAAATGTACAGGCATAAATGCACAATCTTAAATATCTTAGGCAATTATTCCTAGGTTGCTCCATATGACCTGTTTCATATTATATTTTGATATTTTTTGTGAGTTCTGGCGTGGTTTTTTTTTTCTTAGTCAGTCAAGACTCTACATATGCTGAAGACTTTGGCAGGCTGAAAGTCAGATGCTGAGGATTCAAAATTGCATTCCCTCCCCCTTTTCTCCAATTGCTTTTTTTTATTTTTTATTTTGCTCTAATTTTTGCCTAGGTTGCCCTTTCGGGTTTTTAACCTAGCGAGCCCTTATTTATCATTTTTGTTGTTTTTTTATATGCTCTAATTTTTGCCTAGGCCACCCTTTCGGGTTTTCAACCTAGCGAGCTGGAGAGAGAAGCAATTGCTAGATATATCTTTGGCTCACGCATAGTACCTTTTAAGCTTGTCGAGGTTAAAGGGCTGAACCAGATCCTCCCCGTCTTTGATTTGTGAGGAGTACTACACCTCCTGACCGGATCTCTTTGACAATGTATGGTCCCATCCAGGGACACTTCCATTTCCCTCTAGTATCAACATAACTAGGGGTTTTTCGCGAAGCACCAGGTCTCCGACTTGGATGTCACGACCTTTGACTTTCTTGTTGAACGCTCGAGCTTATTCGCCTTTGATATGCTCGAGTGTGTTCTAGGGCTAGCAGCCGTTGTTCATCGATTAGGGCTAATTCTTCGTATCGCCCTTTGACCTAATCAATTTCTGATATGTCTGATTCCATCATTACTCTTAATGATGAGATTTCAACTTTGATGGGCAGCATCGCCTCCATGCCGTAGGCTAAACCATAGGGGGTAGCCCAAGTGGGTGTGCAAACTGAAGTGCGATAGCCCCAAAGGACTAGTGGTAATTTTTCTGGCCAGTCTTTTCCCGTATCAACATCTTTCTAATAATATTTTCCAGTGCTTTGTTGGCTGCTTCAACGACACCATTGGCTTGTGGTCGGTATGGGGAGAATTTATGCCTTTGAATTCTGAATTCGCCGAGTAGATGATTCACGTCCCCTTCAAAGTGTGTGCCGTTGTTGAAGATAATTTCGAAAGGTACTCCATATCGGTATATGATATTGGTCCGGATGAATTCAGACACCTTTCGAGCATTTAGAATTTTATAGGAAGAGGCTTCCACCCACTTTGTAAAGTAATCAACGACTACTAAGACATATTCGTGGCCATTAGATCCATTCGGGTGGATTTGACCTATGACGTCGATTCCCCAAGTTAAGAAAGGCCAGGGGGTTGTGGAGTTATATAAGATATGCGGGGGCACGTGCTGCAGATTTGCGAATCGCTGACATTTATCACAATGACGTACCCATCGGGTACAGTCGGTTTCTAGTGTGCTCCAATAGTACCCCTGCCGGATGACTTTTTTGGAGAGCATATACCCGTTCTTAGTGTGGCCCGCAGGTACCGCCATGAAGCTGGTTCATGATTTACTCGGCTTTTGCTTGATCGACGCATAATAAATTTAGGCCCTGATAATGCCTTTTTGTACAGGCTGCCAACGCTGACTACAAATTGTGATGCCCATTTCCGTAGGGAGACTTTCCCCTCTTTTGTCTAGACTGTGAGGATAGACTTCTTTCTGAAGCAGATTCACAATGTCTGAGTACCAAGGCTCGTGGTCTTTTTCAGAAGCAGCATTGATCTTGAAGCAGTAAGCCGGAATAATCTTCTTCCCAACTATAAATGGTTGGACTTTGGTTTCTGTGGTAATTTGGACCAATGATGCTAGAGTGGCCAAGGCATCGGCGAATTGATTTCTATCTCGTGGCAAGTAATGAAACGAGATATTATCAAATTCTGTGGCTAGCACTGTCAATTTGGCGTGATAAAGCTGCAGCCGGGGATCCTGGGTCTTCCATTTCCCTTCGACTTGGTTTATGATTAAGGAGGAGTCATCGTAGACTTCCAAGTCCTTGGCTCCTTTTCGGAGGGCTTCTTCTAGATCGGCAATACAAGCCTCGTATTCAGTTGTGTTGTTCGAGCATTCGAACTCCAACCTTATGGCCAATGGAGTGTGGGAATCTGTCGGGTCAATTAATAAGATTCCTATGCCAAAGCCCCTTTTGTTGGCGGTCCCGTCAAAGAACATTTGCCAGCTGGTGTCTTGATTGGCAATTTCCAGGACACCTTCATCTGAGAAACTGGGCACAACTGCATCTTCTGCTTCTAGGGGCAGATCAACTAAATGGTCTGCAATTATGCTGCCTTTAATAGATTTGAGCGTGACTAAGGTGATGTCAACTCGTTGAGGAGGAATGACCATTTAGCTAGTCGCCTAGAAAGTGATGGCTTGCCGAAGATGTATTTTATAGGATCCATCCTGGAGATGAGTTTGATGGATCTAGCTTGCAGATAGGTTTTTAGCCTTTGCAATGCCCAGACTAGGCCGGTGCAGCTTTTCTCCAACGCTGAATAATTAAGCTCACTTCCTTGCAGCTTCCTACTTATGAAGTAGATGACATTTTCAATGTAGGAATTTTTTTTTCTTGGGCGAGCATAGCCCCTACTGACATAGCTGTGACGGTTAAATATAGCAGGAGAGGTTTATTTGTATGGGGAGGAGCTAGCATTGGTGGATTGGTAAGGTAGGCTTTTATTTTCTCAAAGGCTAGCTGACATTTCTCGTCCCAGACCTGATCAGTATTTTTCTTTAAGAGTTTGAATTGGAGCTCATATATGGATGTCAGGTGTCTGATAAAGCGACTGATATATTGCAATCGGCCCAGGAAGCCCTTGACTTCTGTTGGAGTTTTTGGCTACGACATATTTATGATAGCTTTGATTTTGGCCGGTTCGATCTCCAATGCCTTGCTCGGTCACCATGAATCCCAGGACCTTGCCTTTGGTAACCCCAAATGTGCATTTGGTGGGGTTAAGCTTCATCTGGTGCTTTCTTAACCTTTCGAAGAATTTTAGAAGGTCTTTGATATGAGCACCGTCGACATCGCTGGAGTGCACGATTATGTCATCAACATACACTTCGACCTCTTTATGAATCACGTCGTGGAAGAGGGCGGTGGCAGCTCTTTGATATGTAGCCCTGGCATTCTTTAGCCCAAATGGCATGACATTATAGCAGTAGTTTCCCCAGGGGGTGGTGAATGATGTTTTTTCTTGGTCTTCAGCTGCCATTTTGATTTGATTATAGCCTAGCATGCCGTCGACGAATGATCTTATTTTGTGATAAGCGACGGTGTCTACAATGATATCAATATTGGGTAGAGGGAAGTTATCTTTGGGTGATGCCTTGTTGAGGTCGCAGAAATCTACGCAGATTCGAACCTTTCCGTTGGGCTTTGAAACGGTCACTATATTTGACAGCCAGATCGGGTATTCTACTACCCGAATAAACTTGACATGTAGCTGCTTCATGATTTCTTCTTTCACTTGTAGTGACCATTATGGCTTGATTCTGCGGAGCTTTTGCTTGACTGGCCGAACATCCGGATAAGTGGGGATCCGGTGTTCAACAATGGCTGGGTCCAACCTAGGCATATCTTCGTAAGACCATGCAAAAATGTCCACGAATTCTTTGAGGAGGTCAATAAGTGCCACCCTTTCAGATCCTTGTAGGTAGCTGCCGATTTTGACTTCTTTGGTTTTATTGTTCAGCCTCAGATTGATGGTAGATAAGTCTTCATCTATTGTTGATGATTGATGCTTTTCTTGATGCTTGACTGACTTTGCGAGCTCAAGCAAGTAATTTTTATCTTTTGAGTCCATTTCATCAAATGACTCATTATTATAATTATTTAATGCGTCTTTTAATGAAGGTGCAACTAAGGAATAAGCAAATACATTTAGATTATCATTATTAGCAAACTGTACAGGGTTATTTACATTATTGAGGACCTGGGGTTTGAGATCCTCACTTTTAGGGAGCAGATCAATAGATGACTAATCCATAAGGCTATAGCCTAAGGATGAGGAATAGTGTATCCGAAGCGATCCACCAGATCTGCGGTTGTCAAGAGCGGGCCGGTCATCGTATACCAATTCTGCAGAGGCTTATCGGCAATAGACTCAAACTAAGCAGGGGGTTTTCGTAGCTAGTGCCTCCATCTATCATACCCAGGAAACTGTCTTCCAGACATTCGTTAGAAACTCCTTTTATTGAAGGGGATATTTACAGCACCTTTATTCTGGCTAAATAGGTTTACTTGCCCTTTAAACTTCCTTTGCTTGATTGGTCTAAAAAATTCTTGTACATGCCATCGTAATTATCTCGTTGTCGATAAGATCATGAATGGCATTTTTGAGTGTGTAACACTTGTTGGTGAGATGACCACTGCAGCGATGGTATTCACAATACTGGGTATGATTCCACGTACTAGGTAATGGATTGGGAGGTTGATAATTAGCGACGGGTTTAAGTATCTCATGGGCCCATAGTGTTTGGAATATTTCGGATCTTGGGGCAGGTAGATCATCATAGTGCCTTGGAATTAGTTCTTTTCTTCCTTTTGGTTTGGGTAGAATACCGGGCTGAGGTTTGATCAGATAACTGGGCTGGGTTTTTTCTCTTGGGTAATATTGTACTGGGATTTGATTGTCTGGGCCCCTATTTAAGGGAGGTTCTTTTCCTTGTGCACAAATTATTCCCATTAGGGTCCCATGAGCCATTTGCTGAGAATAAATATTTGAAGGATCGAGGGGAAGGTGGTTTTTTTGGTTATGGTAACAGGCATTTAGGTGAAGGAGTTCATGGTTGATTTCTAAAGGAGGTAGATTGAAGTTATAAGCGTTCGGAAGAATACCACCTTGGGAAATGGGGTTGATATCTGGTTGAAGGCTAGTACTTGGTTGTTTTTTGGAGGGTTGAAAAATGATATTTTCTATGGTATCAGGACAGTTTATTTCAGGAAGGCAAGAAATATCAAGAGCGAACTTTGGGCTTTCAACTTTTTGAGAGATAGTGGCAAGAGTTTCTGCAAAACTTGCTAAAAGATCGCCAACAACCTGGTTTAGTATTCTTTCTGCATGGGCATCCAATTCCTTCTTTAGCCAGATTTCAAATCCTGAAGGAGGTGCATACTCAAGAGTTCCCTTTTCTGGTTCCCGACTGTTCTGATCATTGCTGGTTCCAGTCGCAATTTGTTTATTTTTATTGGCTATATTACTCAGATTTGTATCTTCTGAACGGGTTTTGCCCTTTTCTGATCTGACCCTGGTACTTTCTGATCTGATTTCTATGCATGTATCCCGTATCAATCGACCAGTACTATCTATGCCTTTCCAAATTCGGGCCAGATTTTTGAGGAAAAGGGTTTGAAGGTATCAGGAAGGGTTGGCTGAAGGCTTTCTGGGTTTGAAGTACAGTGTGCCTTTATTAGTATTTTTTTATTATTAATTATTTTTCCTACAATTGACCGGACAAGCACCCGCTTTGTTTTGACAGTCTCAGGACTATTCCTATAACAGTGGATTCTTTCTCCAGAGTATAGGACCTTCGTATTCCACCTACCTTTCGACTCCCCAAGATTGAACTGATCTCAGGCGAAGGGCCTATACTCTTTCCGGGATCCACTATTCAAAATGGTCTAAGTCGAACATCAGAAAATAATCAGTCAGCCTCTGTGTATTATTATTTACATTTTTTTGCCTTTTATTTTCTTTCTTTTCCATTTTTAATTTTTTTTTTTGCACATGGGCCGACCAATGATTCAAAGATGCAAAAACCGATCGATCTATGAAGTGTATGAGAATCTATATGCAATTTAGCGTTGGCTGATGTAGGGGGTAGGCTGGCCATGGTGTAGGGTAACAGTTCATAATATATCTACATGCATGCGCATGCGTGCGATATCTAGAAAGCAATAATTTTTTTTTCCAGATATAAAGCAGTAAATAAAGTAGATATGACATGTCTTGCTGTTTTTTGTGGATTTTCTCGGTTTTTTTAGTTTGAGCGCGAGCAAGCAACCAATCACATCAAGAAATAAAAAGAAAAAGTAGGGAATCTATCGATTCCTATTAATTACATATTAGTCATAATCCCCAAAATAAAATGACAGAATGAAAGAAAATGAAGTGCACCAGAATATCAGGCCCGAACAGGTAACCCAAGAGTGTATTCCGAAATTGTACTTAGAAGATTGGGCCAAGCCCGTACCCGGAAGAAGGGCCCAAGTCCAATCACATACTAAAAAGCCCAGTATGGAAAAACCACTTTTCTATAAATAGCAGGAGACATTTCAAATAGAAGGCTAGACCACTTTTTCCCTCTCTCCTGATTATATACAACATATACTGATTATCACACCGGAGGGGTTGTGGGGACACCCCCACCCACTCAAGGTGCTTTATTTTGCAGATAAAAACATGCCAGATATCCCACCGCAACGACCACCGTCGGACGACGACGCCAACAATCCCGAGCTCACGATACTTTCGGCACCCCGGACACAACACGACAAGATCACCACATTTTTGGCGTGATCAGAAAATATGTACATATTTTGCGTGATAAAAATAAAGCAAGCAGAAATAAATAAATAAATAATATATAGCAGAATAAAGCAATAATAAAATAAAGCTCCAGCCCTTTGGTTATGCTGCCTGGAGATATATTTTTATTCTCTTTTTTTTTTGCTTTTTTTTTGAAAATATATCTGTAATGGTGACTTGAACGAAACTGCTGCAAGATGGAGGATCATATCCACAAATATATATACAGATATATAAGAACGCAATATTTAAAATGCTAAAGAAATATAACAAGCACATTTTAGCCAGAAACTAATAAAACTGCTTTTTTTTTTTTCATTTTTTTTTTGTGAAAACTGAGCCTAGCCCTCTTTTTTTATTTTCTTTAAAATAAAAACGACGTCCCCAACAGAGTCGTCACTGTGGGTACCCCGGAAGGTAATCTCCGATCGCGCACTCCCTTTTTTAGGGGAACACGTCTTTTTTTGGCTAAAATATGCTTTTATTATATTTATCTAACAAATGAAATAAAGCATTAAAAACAGATAGATCTGTATCTATATTATTTACAGACTTGCAGCCGTCTCCTTCCAATAATTACAAATACATTTAGAAATATTTGGCCATAATAATGACTCTTTTTAATGCTATTTTCTACATAGATCCGAGCAACATAACAATTTATATTTTTTTACATTTGACCGGATGAAAATAGCATTTTTAATATAAAGGCCTTTAAAGGTTTACCTTTAAGAGCGTGAGGTGTGTTCGCTCTGTCCTTCCGGGAGAGGGAATCTTTTTGCTGCTGCTGCGGTTCGGGCAGAATAACTGTTTCCGAAAGTTGTTTTCAGGCACCGTCAAATGGGTGGAGCAACCGCCATGCTTTTGCCGTTGTTTGCTTGAAATCGCGTAACAACAACGCTTGTTTCTCATGATTTGGCCTTTGGATTCGGGCAAAGCAACTGCTTTTTTTTGTGATTTTTGGACCGAGGGAATAGGGTGGAATCCTAGCTGGGGGGGGGGGCTAAGGCTCACTTTGACCGGTTGGTTTTGAGTTTGGAAGAGATTTGGCAGAGCTTCGAGGTTTTATAGGAGGAGGGAACTCTCTCTATCTCATGATCGCTCTCTACGGTGTAACAACAACACTAAACAGTATATGAGTAAGAATTTTCTCGGCCCCAAAAACTAAAGCCGGACACCTCTATTTGTAGGTGAGAAGAAGGACATCGCTGTCTTTAAAATTTATTCTTTGTGTTTCATCAACTTGTACCGCGCGCTTAAGAGCTTGTACTAATTCTCAAATCGTAATCACAGTTTGGGCTCTGGGCGCCGAACCCTAAGTCTCTGGGCGCTGCGCCTGGTTCTTTTGGTGGTGGCGCATGGACCTTTTTTTAGCCTCTTTTTTGATACTCTGGCCCCTGCACTTCACTGTTTTACGCATCCTACTTTGTCATTTACATTTTTAAACCCTGTAACTTGACATTTGTTAAGCTTCAATAGGTCTTGATATCGCATGTCATATTACATGCCAAAGGGTACGAAATTGGGGTGTCTACATCTATTTCAGTAAGTGCGACCATCATAGCATTTTATTGCATATCTGCTTAAAAACTACGATAACATGTAATAACCGACTAAATATGTCTAGGGTATGTGAGATTTGAAGTTCACCCTATAAACTGCAGCATATTGCATCTCTCCCCATTATAATTTCCACGAAATTTGGGAGACTATTTCTTATCAATGATGTTCGTTTACTTGGTAAGTTTCGGTTTACCCGTAAACTCCATCGTTGAGGGGCTTTGTAGGCACCCCAATTTCGTACCTCTGGTATGTAACATGACATGAAATATCAAGACATATTAAAAAACTAATGAATGTTAAGTTACAGGGTCGAAAATGCAAAAACAAAAGCAGGATGCGTAAACAGTGAAATGCAGGGGCCTAAGTGCCAAAAAGAGGCTGAAAAGGACCCCCTAGCACCGGCCATAATGACTCTGGGCGCCGCGCCAGCTCCACCATGGGTGCCGCCCAACAGTTCCTTGTTCCCTGTAGCAGTTTGCCTTCGGTGCAATTTCTCAAGCGTGCGGTACAAGCCGATGAAGCACAGAAAGAGAAATCTTAATCACGAAGGAAAGCCTCTCCCATCCTATAAATAAGAGGCCCCTGGCTTGTTGAATTAACAGTTAGCGCACACAGTTAAACACACACTTCACGCAGTGAGAAAGCCTCCAAAGTGAGTTCTGAGAGAACGCCTTGAGAGATTTACTTCTCTAGCCTCGAAGCTCCATCAAATCTCCCCCAAACACACAACCAACCAGTCAAAGTGAAACCTAGTTACCCTGCAAGGATTCCGCCCTATTCTACCGATCCAAAAATCCCAAAAGAGCAGCTGCCCTGCCCGAATCCAGACGCCAAATCCGCAAAAAACAAGCAGTTGCTCTGCCTGATTTTCGCCGTCATCAAGCAAACAACAGCAAAAAAAGCAAGCAGTTGCTCCGCCCAGTTCCTGAGGCCAGAAAACAACTTTCGGAAGCAGTTACTTTGCTCGAATCTCCGCAACAGCAAAAAGACTCCTCTCCCAGAAGGACATAGCGAGTGCATCCTAAAATTTACTAGAAGCTAGTTGGTAGGGGATAAAACCCCCACGCTTCAAAAGGTAGGCTATTTAAAGTTTTATTTTTTTAAAAGTGCTATTTAGACCTACCCAATGTAATAAAAATAAGCAGTTATGCTGCCCGAATTTCTACAGGAAATAGCACTAAAAAGAGCCATTAGTATGACCAAATATTTATAAATGTATTTGTAACTCCCGAAAGGAGACTGTAGCAAGTGTTGTAATAATATATGTACATATATATATTTTAAATGTTTTATTTCATCTGCTAAATAAATATAATAAAAACATATTTTAGCCAAAAAAACTTTTTTGAGACCGAAAGGGCGAGTTGGGTGCCTAACACCTTCCCACCTCGTAACTTAGTGTCCGAACCCTTTACAAATCTGGTTACATTTGGGTTTTCTTGTTTTTCCTTAAAATAAAGATGGTGACTCTGTTGATCATATTTTGAGTCCACAATGAGGCCAGGCGTATTCCACGCGCCTTAAAACAGTTTTGATTTTTGTTTTCCTTTAATGGAAAACAAAGATACAGAAAAACCGGGGCACTCGCAACAACTTTCGGTGACTTAACTACTCTAGTAAACAACTAATCTAAACACCTGATACATTTCTAAAAGTAAAAAAATGTTACAAGGAGATGTCTATGAAGAGCATGGACCTAAAACAGTTTAACCGGTTGGCAAACGGAATATAGGTCTAGATATAGGGACTCAACTTTGAGCTAACCGAATCTGCTGAGCCTATGGGCACGAGATTATTGGTCAGGGTCAAGTAGCTAAGCTGAAAGATACAGCCAAACTGGATCTCTGTTCAAGGTCCTATCTGCTACTCTTTCTTCTCTTTATAGCAGCCTCTCCACCAAGGTGACTTTCACCAGATGTACTTTTCTTTCGAAAGTTGGCTGGGATGAAGTCACTTCTCATCGAAACTTGTAAGAAAGAAATTTCGAGAGAACTGCGTTTGGATGAGGAAGTGAAGGAAAGGGAAGTACAGCCAAACACGAGATTCGTCTCTGAAAAACAGAGAGAGTCGTGCTAAGTGGTTGTTGAGGTAAATCTTCATACAAGAGGAATCCTCAAAACTAACCAAACAACTTTCGGTGGATAGGAAAGGTAATACTAAGTTGTTGAGAGAGAAACTTGATCTAAGGCTAAGAATACTCCTAAGTAACATTTTGAAACAAGGGAATAATGTATCAGTGTCTATCATAGTGTTAGGGAAGTAGTTTGCGAGTGATAGAGATGAGGGAAGGGATATCTCTAAATACTCGTTGAGGCAAGACGAATGACCGGTTAATGGGATAATTCATTAAGTTCGAAGAGTCCTTTCAACCACTCTCATTAAAGTCATATAGGGTAGTGTGAGAGATGGTTATAATTTCTAGATATCCGGTAAAGTTTCACCTTGGAAAGCTAAAGGATTTTGAAAAGACAAAACAACTTTCTTGAGAAGATAAAAAGGTTTTCAATAAGACAAAACAATTTTTTAGTAAAATTTTGACAAAACAACTTTTTCAGAAAAGGGTTTGATTTTGACAAAAGTGACTTTTTAGAAAAATATTTTGAAGAATATGTTTCCCTTTTTAAAGATATTTTACCTTTACCGAGAATCTAAGAAATTTGTCTTTTACTTTAAGAAGTAGTCAATTTCGAAAAGTTTAACCTCAACCTTTGTAGAAATTGCAAAGATACCCATGTACATTGCATATTATCTACTAAGGTGATAACTCCTACAAGTCAGCAAACAGAACTGAGCTTATGAAGTACTGCGTAACAAGAACGTTCGTCAAAGAAGAGGGTTTGAAGATAATACAGTCAAGGCAGATCAAATATAATCTAAAATTACTTTGATAAGAAGACATCAAACCAGTTGAGTAAAGTAAATCATACTTAATAGATAAGATAAGGAACATTAACGCTAAGTATGATAAGCAGTAGTTACTCATGCGTTATATTTGCAGGGATAAACAGAGAAGAACAGAGCATGGAAATATAAGGCTATGCAGTGATGATATATTCATAATCTTGATTATCAGTGAATCATAAAGACAGAGCAGAGATTAATCATATATCATAACCTAGAGAGAAAAAGATTCGACTGAAGCAAGTGAATAGAGTCTTGCACGTCAGTCAAGCATAACATTTTATGCTGTTAGAGAGATAATAAATTTTGCTTGTTGATCTTGAGAAAATTTGTATTCCTAAATGAAAATCAAGAAGATCATTAGCAACATTTTATGAGCTTTAGAAAGCTCCAGAAAAATCTAGATACTGGAATAAGTATTTCAAGAAAATCCATGAGATAGGAAGGAAAGAAGAATTTGGATCATGAATGTCTTATTCTCCTTTGGTCTTATGTGCTCAGAAAAATAATAAAATGATGGATTGAACACTAGACATGGGATGTACCTTTAACGATAGTTATCTTCGGATCGAGATAGATGTTCTTCAGACTGTGCCTTTTAGAATCTGAGCTAATGTGTCAGTAGTAGATGTTTTCTAAAGTGTAGATTTCCTTTGCAACAACTTATGAGATCTTTGATTCATATTTCTTAGAAATTGATTTCAAATAATTCTTTGAAATATAGATCAAGTTCCTAGAAACTAAATATCATATAACAAAGGGATCAATCAATGTTTCATGATATAGAGTTTTTAACTCTTAACCTTTTTCATAAGAATAGATAAGAATCATTCAAAATTCTTTCACTATAAAGTTGCAGAATTTTTAATTAAGAAATTTCTCTCGAGAGGGTGTTGGATTAATGATAACAATCGTTAGCCTTATTATGTCAAGAGAATTTGAATAAAAATCCTTTTAAGTGAAGCATCCATCTGAGTGTTATACATCTGAGGAAAAGTTATTCATAGTGCCAATTGAGATATACATCTGTCATATGAATAATTTTCCTACAACCATTATGGTAATTGTCTATCTCAAGAAATTTTTGAAAACAAAATAAATTTTCAAAATAAGTAAGTTTTTCAAAAATTTATCTCAAATGAAATCCTTGTCAAAAGTTTTTGAAGTTAAAACGAGTTTTTCTTTTGATATGCATTTGGATTTTGGGATGAGCATTTGAGGATCAAACTCTCAGGTGGTTAGACCTGACATATAGCTTAAAGAGCTTGGCTCTGATACCAATTGTTGGTCCACAATGATGTTCAAATAGGCTAGAGGGGGGGGGGTGAATAGCCTATGTTGCCTTTTAAAACTTTTCTTATGTTTACAGTTAAAGCGTAGGTTTTAATGGCGTAGGCAGTTAACATCTTGAGCATGTCTGCTGGTAAAACTGAACAGCAGACTTGCTCTCAGCAGAGTTTTTAAATCTACTGGTGAACTGCCTGTAAATCAAAAGCTTGTGTAGTTAGGCATAGATTTAGGGAAGTCTTAAGTGGCTGTACACGAATATATGATCAGAACAACAACACGTTTAATCCTTCTTTCAATGCAATTTTAGGAAATCATTAGAGAATAACTTTTCAAAGGATAAATCAGTTTATGAAAGCTCATAGAGAGGAACAGACTGAAAGATAAATTATTTGAAAGAACATCTGAATTTATTTAAAGATAAATTACAGATTACATCAGCCTAGACACTCTATGTAAAGTTTTTGTCCTCGTCTTTTCAAGCCTTAATCTTTACTTAATCATTCATAGACAAATTCTTAAGTAAAGAGGGCAATAGGAGACGAGAACGAGAAACAGATATGAGAAGACATTTTTGAAGGTCGTTCAGATAAAAATTATCTGAACGATTGAGTGTATAGCACTCGGCCTTCTATGATGATTAATTATTGCACAATCGACAACATTTGTATGTGAATACAAATATGAAGATATAAATGCAATATTCCTTGGGCACCATCTGAAATCTATCTTCAAATCGATCCAAGAGCTTGACCTCTAACTTTAGGAATAAAGTCCTGAAGCTTCAGCTAAAGGCTGAGTTCTTCGAAGAAGAGTGAAGAACTCAAATCAAGAACTGGGTTCTTAACCAAGACACTGAATTCTATCTATTGAAGTTCCTGATCTCTCTCTCTTCTTCTTCAATGTTTTTCTTCCTAGCAATCCACAAAGAGTGTTTTGCTAAGGTCTAGGTAAGCTTACTGCAATCTACTGTGAAGATCTGAGATGCGTTGGTGAAGACGATCTCTTGTAGATCTTTCAGCTTCTTTGAGGTTCTTGTTGCAGATGTGTCGCTCTCAATGATTCATAATTCACGCTGTTGAAGGAGAGTAAATATTTCTTTTATAGACCGGGGTCAATTTGATCGTTTAGAGATAAAGATTGATTTTCAATCCGTTAGAGATAATGTCGTTGTTGAAGTCCGTCGGATAGAGATGTTGTTCATCGGATCTTTGACTGTTGGATAAAAGTTTTGTCTTGCAGATCCTGAACTGGTTGTCTACCAGACTGTATTGATTGGTCTCTGAAAAGCGAGTCTGGCGTTTGATGCACTATCAGGTGGTCTGTCTAATAAAGTAGATTTTTTTAACTTTTACAGACCACGTGAGTGAGTGAGAGTTTTGCAGTGTCTGAGATGTCAGGCTTCATAAGGATTTGAATAGCTGGAAGCTTGAACCTTTTGTCTTGTTTCGATCTGTTGCAATCTTGTCTCTCCGTAGCACGTGCAGAGCCAAGTCTGCTGGTAACAGGTCTTCAAGGTATTTCCGTGATGCACTTGATAAGTCTGCTGGTGACGAATCTTTTGAGAAACTACTACAACACGTCTGTTGGTGACGAGTCTTCAAAGTGTCCTTTAGTGCATATGACAAGTTTGTCGGTGACAAGTCTTGCGAAAACCTTGATGCTACTGCAAGTTTGCTTGTGCTAGTGCATATGAAGTGCTGGCAACTTTGCTAGGTTTTCCATCAGGATTACCACTATAATGACAACTATGCTTTGAAGATGCACATGCACTTCACATGCACTTTGCCTTCAAGGCAAAGTTGTCACCAGAGTGGTAATTCTGGTGGTAAACTTAGTATTTTCCAACAAGTTGTCACTACACATCCTTCTTAGCCACTTGTTATGACACACAGTAATGAGAACAAGCAAATCAAAATATTCAGAATATGCAAGGTGATAAGTTAATTATCAAAAACCATATTCCAACACTTTCATTAAGGGTATCTTCGTCATTTCTCCAAAAAAATTGCAGCGGTTTAAAAAAATTATCGTGAATTTTTGGGGTTATATTTTTTCTATAGGATATCGGCCGACACAGTTATCTCCCCGTTATTATTATTATTTTTATGAAAAGGTGTGGTTTTTGTTACAGTTATTGATTTCAGTCACACTCAAATACGTTCCCCTGGCTTTAAGATAAGGGTCAGCACTCAAAAAATTACTTTCCCCTTGCTTCAAGATAAGTGTTGGCATTCAAAAAAGTGTTGTTTTAGACGTCGCCTGAGAGATTCGAACTCTCGCGGGGAAACCCCATGTACTTAGCAGGCACACGCCTTAACCACTCGGCCAAAGCGACGCTTGTAATTGTTACTGTATTTTATATGTAATTATCATGTTATATACAAACTAGGTGATACATCAAAATCATAACTGACAAGGACAACTTACAATTCTAGGTCGAACAATAAGTATTTATTTGGAAATTGGCAGACGTGATTATGGCATGGTTCAATTTAGTTTTTGTCAAAAATTAAGAACCAAAATCATACCAATATTCCGGTTCTTAAAAAAGTCAAAACCAAAATATACAAAAACCAATATTTTGGTCTGGTCCAGAACTAATAAAAAATATATGAGAACCAAAACTAGAAAGATACTTGGATTTTTAACTATTTAATACAAATATGTAATAAAATCTAATACTTTAAACAAATATTAAAAAACATTCAACAATAGTACAACGTTAAAAATACAAACTAGTTCACAAAAGAAAAAGAAATAAAGGTAGTATATCAACAACTAAAAAGTTTTGAAGCATCTATAATACAATAGAGGTCAGTGTGACATGCTTACAATTGATTTGTGATAAAAATGAGTCGGGATTTACTGTTTTACAGTGATCCAACGGCCCTTATTTCCCTCAACTCTCGCATGTGCGAATGACGGTTTTCACAGCGAGTATTCTTTCCCTCTTTCTTGCAATTCCCCGACTCTTTCTCTTCCCCATTACAAATAGTGTCCATCCCCTCCCTCACTTCTCAACGCTCCTTCGAGCCTTCGAGCCCCCCTCAAGCCGCCGCCGCCTTCTATCCATCGGCGTCGGAGCACTGCCATTTCTCGCTCGCTCACTCTCCACTCTTCTCTTTCCTTCTGCCCTTCCCTCACTCAAGCCCTGAAGACGGCAATTGAAATTCATCGCAACCTGAGAATGAAAGCGAAGCAAAAGGGCTGGATCTTTTGGTGCCCTAACCACTCTGGCCTCTGCCGCTGACGGCAAAACTCTGCATCGCCATTAGAGTTATAGCAATCTGAAAGCTTTCTATCTCATAATCTTTCTCTAAAATATGTGTAAATATTTGAAATCCCTCGCTCATTAAATAGTTGAAATCTCTCGCTCATTCAATAGTTGAAATCTCTCTGTTCTTCATGGCAAAGCATTAAAAATTGAATCATGAATGGACAGATTTAAATAAAATGAAGCTATCCCCATAATTCTTTTTAGGTCTTAGCTGCCCCTCTGATATTATTTAGTCTTGACGTAGTGGAGTTAATTAAGTGTAGTTATATAATTAATGTGATTTTTAAGAGGTAAATTTGAATTGAGTTTTATTTGCTTCTTAATTTCAGTAATCTTCTTCCATGATAAAATTAAATCGTTGTCAACGGATCTGGATTTCAATTGAAATTGGCCTATTATTTAGGGTTTTGAAACTTTATTCAATTGAGTTTCTTGGATTTCTGATAAATAACCGCTTTTGAGTGAACCCATTAATTGATAAAAGAAATTGGGTTGCATCCAATGTGTTTGATGTTTTGATAGGGTTTCTTGGATTTTAATTGATACCTGATATCCCCCTTTTGGGATACCAACTTACCATTAATTGTTGTTGATTTTTTCTTTGTATTCTGGGTTTCTAATTCTGGCTTTTCCTTTTCCTGTCCTTTTTTTTTTTTCTATTGTTACAATACAGGTTGCAATCTGAATTGATGGCTTTGATGGTGAGAACCAAATTTTCAATTTGTTCCTTCTATTTTTGATGAGTTTTTCTTAACGGTTTTCTTTGAGAATTTTCATGTTTTTGTTAACTATATTGATGTGGGGTTTTCTTTTTGCCACATAGATGAGTGGAGATTCGGGGATATCGGTTTTTCCTGAAGAAGACAACATATTATGCTGGAAACGAACAATTTCTGGGAGGAAAGATACAGTATTTGAAGAAACATAATATAAGCTATCCCTTTCCTTCCCTACCGACTACCCATTCAAGTCCCCAAAGGTGAAATTCGAGACTGGCTGCTTCCATCCAAACAAGGATGTGTTCGAAAACATCTGTATCCACGTTTTTCTTCGTCTCTCTCTACTTCCTCTCCCCCTCTCTTCTTCTCTTTTCTTCTAAAAGAGAGCCCCAACATGCATTCAGTCTCCAACCGTAGCCGGCGTCCTCCTCCCTCTCTCCCCTATCCTGGCGAATCCCTTCATCCCTTCATCCTCTATTATGGCCCCAAGCGCGTCCTCCTCCCTCTCTCCTCTGTCCTGGCGAAGGCGTCCTCCTCCCTTCATCCTTTGTTCCGGCCCCAAGCTTCCTGTTTAGACAGACCCATCTCCATCTCCATCTCCAAACGCAGCCGACATCCTCCCCCCTCTCTCCTCTGTTCAAACAGACCCGACGAATCCCTTCATCTCTTTCTTCCGCCTCGCCATCTCCCTCTCTCTCTGTCTCTCTCTCAATAATTTCTCGGGTGATCTCTCTGTGTAAGTTCTTATTTCGTTTGAGTTTGTATAATTGATTTTTGGTTTTTATAATTGATTTTTGACATATCAGAAATCAGCAAATGAGTTGGGCAATAACTATATTCCAAAGATGTCGTTTGATGTTTTTCCATCTTGCTTAATTTTGAAGAAGTCACATAATTTCCTAGAATGAACTGTAAAAGAAATAAGAAACACAAATTTGGTTGTTTTGTATTCATTGCTTCCAAAAAATTGGGTTGGGTCGCAACCCGTTATAACCCAAATGTAAGTTTATAATTTGAATCAGTTCAATCGAAAAATAAATTTTCAACTTTCTTTTTTTCTTAATCACAGAAAAAATAAAATTTGAATTTTGTTTTCTGTGATTATTTGGAGAAGTCACATAATTTTATAGAATGAACGGTAGAAGAAATAAGAAACACAAATTGAGTTGTTTTGTTTTCATTGCTTCCAAAAAATTGGGTCAGGTTGCAAGCCGTTATAAACAAAAAGTAGGTTCAATCGAAATAGTCTATGCTAAAAAAATTGGGTTTAGAATTTAGTTTTAACTTTTTGAGGTTTTGTAGAAAGGAATCTTAGGACAATTTTGTTCCGTTTGGATATTGTAAAACAATTCAGCACTTCAACCTTCCTCTATTTTAATATTAATTAGTCATTAATATAATATAGATTATATATTAAATTGACAATCTTGGGCAAATTAAGCATAATAATTTCGAATGAATAAGTTTCATTGTTTTTTGATCAGAGTACTTTTCGAGTTATTAATTAAAGTATACTCCTTCCGTCTTAATAAGAGTGTCTTTTTTTAGTTTTTGCAAAGACAAAGGAAATTGACCTTTAGGTCATTTTTATACATGAATACCCTTGGTGTCTATGTTAAAAAAAAAGTTTGTATTTTAACAAAAGATTATTAATTGTATAAGGGTAAGGCTGGTTGTCCCATCAAATTTGTAATTTCATTTCTATTAATAAAATCTAATAAGGTATCGCCTCTATTTCCTTAAAAAAATTACAAATAAAAGTTTTAATTTTTTTCTCCACTGTTGAATGATCATAATGTTTTAATTGATTACCGATAGGTCTTTACTAGATCTTCGTGTCTGTGTCTTTACTAGATTTCGTCAATTGAAACGCCAACGTCCAAATAGAAGGTGTAATTAAAAAAAATGTTATAGTTGAGGGGTACAATATTTCAAGTAGTAGTTGAGGGGCGCTATTCGAACTCGACTCATAGTTGAGGGAGATTATTTGTAAGGAGTTATATGTAACTGACCTATGAACGTTTGATTTTACGGCGGAATCAACCCGCATGCCCAGATAGTCTCAGTCAATCAATTGAGCTCTATTGTGAGATTATATTAATGTAAGGTTGATGTTTTGTAAGGGGTAATGGTTTAGAAGATTAATCTCATGGTGTGACTGCTTATAATATTAATTGTAGGGGGTGACTTTGTAACAGGGTAAGAGAAAATAAAGATTTAAAAGTGGATAACTACTCTCACACATGTGAATGTAAGAGTGAATCTCAACCATTAAATTTTTTAAGATAATTAAATCTCATCCTCTAAATAGCTTTAGTCAATTGCACATGTGCGAGAATGAACTTTATTGTAATATATATTTTCAATTTGTTATTTTCGACTCTTTTTAAAATATGATTAAAATATATATTGATTTATTTAAATATTGTGTGGCACCCAACAACGCAGAGAGAGAGAGATCCAATATCTTGACGGGATCAACCTTTGGAATCGTTTTGGCTTTACCGTTTGATATAAGTAAAAATAATCATGTCTTATTGTATAGGATCGATTAACATATATATTGATTTATTTAAATATTGACATAAAGACTCCTTCTTTACTTCGTTGTGGATATAGACTAGTAATATTACAATCTAGTTCACAAAAGTGGAAAAAAAACGAACACATTAGTTTAGCTCTTCATGGTATGAAAAGAGATTGACAATAAAAACATGTAAAACTCCAATTTTTTTTGTATTGTATACATTGGAAAAAAAAACTCAAAAAGTCAATATGAGTTAATTCGTTTAAAAACTATCAAACAACAAAAGAAGAACTAATAGTTGAAGATCAATCAATTAGGATAAAAATAATGACCGAACCAATGATATATATATATATATATATATATATATTCATTGGTCTGATTCAGACCTAAAACCAATTTATAAGTGACCGAACCAATTGGTCGGTTCTACTAAAATTCACAATTGGAATCAAACCAATATATTGATTTGGTCCGTTCTATTTGTTCGATCCACTTTCGAAAAAAATCATGCGCATACCTAGAAACTAGGGCGTTTCATTACCACATACTTACCTACCAGGCTACCACTCAAAATTTAAGTATCCAAAAATTTCATAAATTCATGAACAAACAAGATGTGCCTTCCTTTCTTGATCTAGGTGATCCTATAATATATATATATATATATATATATAATAGATCTTTGTGTTCGTGCCTATGACACGATGTCAGTATATATGATTTCGTCAATTGAAACGACAATGTCTAAATAAAAAGTACGATTTTAAAAAAATGTTATAGTTGAAGGGGTACATTATTTCAAGTGGTAGTTGAAAGGCGCAATTCGAACTCGACCCATAATTGATATGAGTTATTTGTAAGGAGTTATATCTAACTGACCCATAACCGTTTGATTTTGCTGCTGGAATCAATTCCCACTGCCAGATAGGAACTGAGCTCTATTGTGAAATTACTAGATTCTGAGACCGTGCCTATGGCACGGTACCAGTTTGGGACTTGATCAATACATGGAGCAGACAATGTTAGAATGAATTAATATTTACTTACGATTTTGTAGGAGTTGGATATATGTACACTACACAACAAAAAGAAAAAAAAACTCAAATACCTAACAAAATAAAACATTTTACTTGGGCATTTATTTCATAAGAGAACCATGAATTAAATAATTTAATTGTAATTATAAAAAAATAGACATGTAAAATGAACATTTTATTGTTTTCTCAATAACAAAAACTTAGTCTTCTTGGGGCTCTTGCTTCACAACAGTGGTTGGTTTAGAAACATGAGATGCAATAACTTTGTCCATAATTTCCACATACACATGAGACAAATAAAATTCAAACACATTAAGTTAACCATATTTTATGTATTGAAGTCGTTTAATTAAAATATATAAAAAAACATATTGTTTCATCTACAAAACTCGAATCCTCTCACATATCATCATACAATATTATGGACGATACAAAAAATTATTGAAGGCGGAAGGAACTAAAATTCAACAAAAAAGCCGAAGGTAGAGGGAACTACCAGAAGATGCAAAAAAAATAATAATTAAATTTATATGATGATTAAACAGTTGAGAATAAGAAAAAATTGAAGGCAAATGGAACTACCAGAAGATGCAAAAAGTGTCAAAGTGATAGGAGCAGTGGAAGCAAAAAATGATAAAATTTGCATGAGATAACATTGTCGAAAGTACCCCTATGTTTTCCAGTATATAAGTCCTCTTTAAAATAGCAGAAGACATTGTCGAGAAATGTCCTATGTTTTCCGGTATTAAAACCCAAAATATAAAGAAAAACATAATGGGATAGGATTAAGAATTCAAAATTAGTTTATTTATTTCTCTCCACAAATTAACTCAACATGTGCGTATGTCTCTTACTCTAATATATATATATATATAACAATGGTGAATGTGCTTGTGTCACACACAAAAAGATTCTGAGAGAGAGAGAGAGAGAGAGAGGGGGATGAAAGACACACAAAAAGATAAACTTGCAATTCCTTTCAAAGAGACACGTTTGAAGGTTAAACAAAAGATACAAAAAATTATAATTCAAAACCACCAAACTGCACATAGCTAAAAGTGTCACTTTTAGGAGGTCAAAACAAAAAAAAGGCAAATTCCAGCCCAAGGCAAACATACACCAACCTTTTATGATTATTATCATTAAGAATTTTCAAATGCATCAACTCTAATTGGACTCCCACCATTTAATCCATTCATAAAGATTTCCCGACAAATAACTGATTGATGTAAACTGTAAGTCAAAAAATGATGAAGATGAACTTCAAGTCGACTAAACCCAAGCTTTGTCCAATCAGTTAGGATCAGCCACTCGAAGTTTTTCTGTTTGTTAGCCATGCAAAGACACTGACTTGTAGTTTGATATCAGTGTTATATTAGTGTTCTTTGTAACTTATAATGTTAAATTAGAGAATTTTTCTCTTTCAAAAGTATTTATGCAACTAAGGCACATATAAAATCTAGTAATGAGATTTGAATTATCAGATATGGATAATGGTAGCATATTCAGTTGGAAGTGTTGTTTCAGTTATCATCCATCAGAATCTCAAGCATAAGTTTTTACTTGTCCAATGGATTTCTTGATTCCACAAGACTTCTTTAGTTTTCTTGTGAGATCCTAGATTCTTTTGTTAAGTAAAGAAGATTATGTTAAAAAGAATGATAGAAAAGACGAATGAGAGTTTCATCAAAGAAATACAAATACGATGTTAAATGCTCAAAAACAAAAAAAAAATGTTAGATTGCTCTGACTATGTTAATTGCGTAGCCCAAGTAACCACTGCCGGCATCAAAAGATGAAAGCATTCTTATGATATTGCATGTTGGCAATTCAAAAAATTTCATTTAGTTAGGGTTGAGGTAGTCAGGTCTAATATGGAATATGAGAGCAACATTTGGGTTTGTGAAAGTAGCAGATCACATAAAAACAAAAAATAATAAAGAAAGAGCTTAAGGGTTGCGGATAGTTGCAGTCGGAGGAAGGAGTCACAGTAGGCAGCAAGGTTCATTGAGGCATAAAATCAAACAGTTACAAAGTACCTATGCAACTAAGGCACATATTAAAAGAACACTAAAATCTGTTAGGATCACACTCAGTTACAAAGAACACTAAAAATTTCATCCAATGCAGGGTCATTGTTAGTCACACTCTTTAATAGCCATTTTTATGTTTCTTTAAAAAAAAAAAAGAAAGATTCTTAAATGATATGCAATCAAAAAACAAGGTGGGGGGGGGGGGGAAACAACATATCTGTGGAAAATAAATCTAATCAAATGCATATGATTATATAAAAGAATCTTTTAAAAAGAGCATAGTTTGCGATGCAAATGTGGTGGTGTGCGACTGGTAGCTTGCAGAGAGTGGCGAAAAAGTATAGAAAATCGTGATTGTCTCGGCTTCAACCTCTCTACAGTTTCGAAAATCAAATATTGTGAGACAAAACTGAATTGGTAAGTTCCAAATGAGCAGTGAAGATGTTTCTGATATCCCTAGATCACATTTATCAAAGTAGAATATTCAAACTGAGATGGAATGAAAGATAAAAGAAGCTTTAAATATTAGAACCACATACATAAGGAATACCAACTCATTTGCAAGCTGACTCAAACAGATACATAAATTTATAATCTTGACCTTTAATCATAAGTTTTTTCTCACAGTTTTATTCATTATAAATTTCAAGGTTAGAACCACATACATAAGGAATACCAACTCATTTGCAAGCTGACTTAAACCACCTTAACCAAGCCCAAAAAAAATACAAAACAAAACAAATACTCATTTACACCTGACCCCAAAATGAATTCTGAAGAAAATAAAAAGAATCTTTTTCAAGAACTTCATGCACATAGAGAAGCATTTGAGTTCTGATTTCTTATGCTTAAATTTTAGCTGTACACAGATGAATATCAATTAACCATATAAATTCAAATTAACATAATTTCGTAAGTGAAAAGGCTGGAATTTCACAAAAAATTATTTCACATTGGACCAAACATAAAAGGATGACTCACAGAGACAAAGTCAAGTGATCAACATAAAATTCCTAGCTAGGACAAATGCATGTTGAGCTTGAGCAAATTTATTAAAGCTAATTCTTTGAGCAAAGATCTAAAAAGTAAACGGTTGATGTGTAAAAAAAAATTGTTATTATTTGTACAATTTCTGTAATGATTCTTTGGAAAAAAAATGAACAAAAATACAGAAAGGAGGGAGAAATTAATTTAACAGAAACGTACATATTTTGGAAGAAAGAGAACGCCGGCTGGAGGCAAACTGGTGTGTGGCAATAGAGCTAAAAGGGGAAAAATTTTGAGCTGAAAAATAGATACAAGATAGTCACTTAAACAAAAGAAAACAGTTTTTCCATGGTCGATAGGTCATCAAAAGTCAAATTAACAAAAAAAGGAATTCTCAGAAATATTTAGAACAATCTTTTTGTGAAAAATGGAAAGAAGTGGGTTTAACCAAGTAACTGTGGCCAAACTAAAGAGACCCACATCACTATACACTCTCTTCTTCTTGAAGGAGCAATTTCGTACCCTTCCCAGCCCCAAATACAAAATAGGACCAATTTCATACGGTTGTTTCTCATTGTATCTTGATTTGCATTTGTTTATTCATTACATTAGGTTTTATACTTAGTTGATAAATGGGATGCATACCCGTTAGCGTGACAACTGTGTATAGAACTTTGCCTTAGAATAGTTTTCTAGACTTCACAGGTTTCAGCTGAAGGCTTCACCAACATACTTCAAGCAGCCTCTAGCGGCAGACCTTTTCTGCACTCGGACATTATGACGTGTCCAGCGCTTCCAGACTTCAAGCTGAAATGAATTATTTAATTCATCCTAAATCAATTTGAATTTGAATTTAAATCATCTCCAAATCAACGTTGACTTCTTAGACACGTCCCTCCAGCTTTTCCGAAAAAGCATGAAGACTTTCGCCTCCTGAAAAGTGACAGAGCAGGTACACAGACTGACACATACAGACTGTAACAACTACTACAGGTCTGCAACTCTGACTTTCGCCCACCTGCTAGTTGCTGCAATAACTCTTCACCATTCCCTTCTCAGTATCAGTTGAAGAAGAAGTCAACGAAACAGCTCCAGACATTTAATGCATTCAACCTAATAGAGTTGTTACTCACTTCGTCTTCTCCAACGATCTCAAGAATGCCCAACTATAAATACTGCCATTAAAGACTGAAAAAAAAGCTCTGAAACTATCCAACAACATCAAGCTTTATACTCAGTGCATTCAAGAGATCATTAACTGATCATAGAAGTCCTCAACAACAACAAGAAGATCTGCATCAACCATTAATCTTTCGCTTCTTATTGTTGTTCTTTCTACTATTCTTCTGCACATTGAATATTATGTTTTTCCAGATATTCAATTTCCCCAACCTCAAACACAAGTCAAATATTTTATACATGATCCATTGGATAATTCTGTAATAGAACTAGTGGAAAATATAATGCACATTTAAATCCAAGGTTGACTGCCTTGGTGGTGGACGTAGCACTCTTTATAGTGCGAACCATCTCAAAATACATGTGTTCCTTACTTACTGTTTTATACTGTCTTTCATTTCCTTAACTTATTCCTTTAGCAACAAACTTTAGTAAATAGCTAAGTCTCTTGGTAGTTGAGGCTTCTTGATATGTCTTCCTTTTCAAGAAACTTCCGCTACTTCAATCTTTTTAATAGATTGCAAGTGCTTGATCTAGGAACTATTATGAAAAGTCTTAAGCGTATAATAAGCTATTCAACCCCCCCCCCCCCATCTAGCTAATTATTGTGCCATTTGGGACTAACAATTGGTATCAAAGCTTAACTCTTCGAAAACTAGTTTTTCCAAGATTAATCTCTTGAGAGATAAGATCCAATGGTACAAACACATTACATGCTACCTACGTCAAATGCGAACTACGTCCCAATATTGGACGAAGGCCATTTCGATGTATGAAAGGACAAGATAATGTGTTTTATGAATTTTATTGACAATAGGTTATGGAAGTGTGTACTAATAGGACGTCATGTACCAATGAAGCCAAACCTTCTGGCAACCGTTGGTGGAAATCCTCCTGAGATTCCAAAAGAAGAATAAGAATGGACTGAGGACGAAAGAAAGCTAGTGGAGCTAGATAGTAAAGCCATCAACATCATAACAAGCTCACTAGACACCAGTACTTACCAACAAGTGATCAGGTGTACTACTACCAATGAAATGTGGGAAGCTCTTGTTGAATACTTGGAAGAAGACTAAGATACAAGAGACAATAGGAAGTACACCTTCATTCAACAATTCGACTCCTTCAAAAAGGATCCCCATGGAAACCTTGAGACAAGCATATCATCACTTCAGCGAGGTAATAAATAGTTGTTTTTCTCTTGGTAAAACTTATGACAAGAAAGAAATGAACATGAGATTTCTAGGCTCTCTAGGTAGTCTATGGTATGTTAAGACTACCGCTATGAAAGAATCTAAGAACTTAAATGAAATGACTCTCCATAGTCTTTATGCAAGTTTAAAGGTTTACGAGCTCGAAGTTAATCAAGCTCTAGAGCAGGACAAGCAGTTCAAAACTCTGTCATTTCCAACCATGGTACAAGAAGAAACCCCAGTTGAAGACAAACCTTCTACTTCCTCCAGTGAAAACGATTTTCTTTCAGATGAACGATTCGTTATGTTTGTAAAACGTTTCAAAGAATTTGCAAAATATGGAAGGAAGGACACACACCAGCAGCCTTTTTGAAAGACTGCTGAAAGCCCATCTAACAATGAGCTAGTGTGTTATAACTGCAGAAAACCTGGTCATTTTGCATCTAAATGTCCAAAGCCAAAATTCGAAGCATACTGAAAGCCTCTTTATAAGAAATTTCAAAAACAAAAGGGTATGCTGGCTGAAGACATTGAAGAGAAACAGGTTGCTACATGGTTTGAGACAGATTCAGAAGAGAATGAGGACGATTGTGAGCAAGCCAATATATGCTTAATAGCTCATGAATCATGTCCCACCTATGACTATGAATATGAAGTCGAAATCTCACCTAGTCCCTTCGTAAAAAGTGAGATCAACTGTGAAAACTTCAGTAAGGAAGAACTGCTCAAGGATAATCAAGAAATGCTTGAGAAGTTCAACTCTTTCAAAGTAGCCTATGTAAAACTCACAAAGAACTTTGAAAAGCTTGCTGCTAAGAAATCTATGCTGGCAGCTGAGATTCAAACTCTCAATAGCTGTCAATAAGAGAGTATCAAGCTAAAAGGAGAAAAGAAATTCCTTTGTGACAAAGTTGATTGCCTAACTGAGCACATCAATTTGGAGCACGGAAAATTGCCTTCTGAAAAGAGGTGACTCCTGAAACTCTAAGGAAACCTTTGAAGGAATCCTCTTTAGTCAAAAGCCAAGTGGACATAAATCAGGCTTAGGCTATAATGATGAGCCCAGCATTGCATGTTCTTCTGTAAAAGGTGAATCCTCCGAGACTGCTTATGATACTTCATTCTCCAAACAGACCTTCGGGAACAAGGGTAAAAATGGACTTGGCTACACAAGTGTACCATATGTTTACCCCCAAGGCTCTCAAAGGAAAAGCCAAAGAGACTGCTTCTAATGAGAAGCTTGTAAAAGGAACGGTAGAGAAATCAGTTTACGAATCCTTTGTTAAAGTAAAGCTCATCGGCAGAGACTACGAAATTCCACAGACTGCCAAGTTTGTCTATGAAATGACTAAGGCACCCTGTTAATTGACAATAAACTTATGGAATTTTGCCGAATCCTCCTAAATCGCTAACAACATCATCAGCCAAGGCCAAGTCTTCTGGTAATATATCAAGGAAGATTCAACAGAAACCAATTAAGCCTACTGTCAACAAGCTAGCTAAACCCAAGACTGCTGTTGGGAAGAAGGAAAGTCACAAACTCTCTACGGCAAAAGTTGATCACAGCTTTGCATGGAACTTTCATCTCTGTCATTCTTGCAATTGTTTAGGCCATCTGGCCCCAGAATGCATGTTAAGGTTCATACCAAAAATCCGAGAGACCTAGTCCTCCTGTTAGCAGGCTGGGTCCCAAAAGGTTGCTAATCCTCTGACCCAAAAGAAAATAAAGGGACCTTGTTCCTTTGACTTTTTCGTGTCTCTGCTTCATGGCTATAGATTCAAGATATGACATCCGGTACCTCGATAGTGGCTATTCAAGGCACGTGACATGGAACAGAAGTCTACTCTCAAATATAGCTGAAGCTAAAGGTCCTATGGTAATTTTTCGCGACAATACAAGAGGGAAAACGATTGGGTATGGCTCAATCACTAAAGGAAGTCTCAATCAAGAAAGTTTCTAGTGAATGGCTTAAAGCATAACCTTCTCGGGCATATCCTACCTCTGTGACAAAGGTCTTATCCGCCATTCTCCTCCAACCAATGTCTCATCAAAGATCGTGAATCTCGCCTCAACATTGTTGACCGCATAGACAAGGAAACGCCTATGTCGTGGACTTAAACCTTCTAGGGAGATCATCCTCCACTTTGCCTAGTTTGCTAACAACATTCGGACAACATTGGCTTTGGCACAAGCTGCCTCACCACCTCAACTTCAAGTACCTCCAAGCCTCCAAAGATGGGCTTGTCAAAGGTCTACCTACGGTTTCGCCGACTACAAATGTAGTTGCAAAGCTTTCCAACTAGGAAAACTTTCCAAGTCTTCCTTCAAGAGCAAGTCACTATGTCAACTTCCGCACTTCTTCAACTTCTTCACATGGATCTCGGGACCAATCACTACGCCAAGATCTCCTGAGACAAGTATGCACTCAGTAGTAGTTGATGACTACTCTAGATTCACATGGATCGAAACAATGACCTCAAAAGATGAGACATATGATCTAGTCACCGTTTTTTCGTAAGACTTCAAACTCAAAAGCTTGAAGACATAGTGACATCGACGACAATCCACATCAATTAAAAAACAACGGTTGGAAAGATATCAGGATGACCACTGATCACCA
>CM028378.1:26036413-26066744 GCA_013146195.2 Codonopsis lanceolata | reverse complement strand
AACAAAAGCATCTCTATTAGAGAATGAAAACATTTTAAGGAAAATCTTGCCTTTTAAAACTCACCCAATTCAATTTGACACCTTGTTTCGCAATCTTACACTGCTTATTATTCACATACCCATATCCACTTGCATTTTAAAGCTTACAAGATTAGTACCTTAATTTGATATAAGGAACATCTTTGAAAATTCAAAAACATGCAAAGGATGGAGGACTAGTTTTTCAGAAATCAGAATTCCTACTCAAGAGATGACATAGTTTCTAGTTTTATGCATGTTGACCGAAGGAACAACTGGATTTCGTGATCTATTGGTTGAATATATCTTCCAAAGGCCAAGAATTAAAATTTCTCGAATGACAAATAAATAAAACTGAGCACCGATGCATTTATCGAAGTACAAACAAGTACAATCATAAGCTAACACCCTCTACTCCTATACTAAAAGGTTAATGTCAAAACAAGGTCAAGATGGAGCAAAGAAATCTTAAACCCAAAATTTCCTTGGTTGTGAACTATCGCAACTCATTTCCAACTTTAGATATAGGCTTATACAAGTCTTAAACCCAAAAGGATTTGGATCCCTAACTATAAACTAATTATATATGACTACACCACCTATAGAAAATTCAAATTCAAGTTCACAAATAACTATCATGTCCAAACTAATCAAGTTTCGAAAATTCAAGAAAAATCACCCGAATTCAAGTTCACAACCCCGAGCCCCAACTCCCTCCCTTTCAAATCCTTGTATAAATACCCAAGCCACTATGCGGACCACCTCCTCCTCACTGGCCATCCTATGAACATTGTCTCCCCTAATAAATATGTCGCTCGCAAACTATTGAAGAGGAAGATTCTGATAACGATCACACCCAATTTGATGCCCTTTGATCTTGACACCCCAAGTCTCGTATTGTCAGGGCCGCATTTAAGAGTCATTATCGTAATTATTAGATTTCTTTCTTTGTATTATCTAGGTTTAATTTCTTTTGTCGCTTTTTTCTCCAAGTAAGACTCCTTTGTCCTCCCTTTTTAAGGGTAAGGTTGGTTGTCCCCCTTTTAGCTTGTTTTCCTTTTTTCTCCCATTTATAAAAATCTAGCTTTTTATTAAAAAAAAATTCAAGTTCACAAATAACTATCCCGTCCGAACTTATTAAAGTAGCTCCACTAGATTCAAATCTACTTCTAAGAAACCACATTACTGCATAAGTAACACACCAAAATCCTTGCAATTAAGAGCCCTTACGCATACTGATCGCCAATTCTAGCTAAAATAAACCATCAAAACATCTTAAAATAGTAAAAACATAGCTACCGCCTACAAAAAAATCTCTAACTTTCCAAAGCTAACAATCACTACCAGCCAAATTCAACCATTCATTTAACAACAACACATAGATATAAGAAACGAATAAACAATAGCTTCGATTTACTAAAATTCGACTTCCCAAAATGTAATATGTGACATAAAAATCAACAACCAAGAAAGAGAGGGTCAAATGAATCATGATCAATTGCGTAAATGAATCATCACAAGGCATGTAAGACACACACATATAGGTGAAGAGTAAACCCTGGAGAGTCGTTGAAAAACGAGTCGAAGTTTGAGAGGAAAGTGGGGACAAAGGGATCGGAAGCAGTGGACGGCGAAGATCATGTAGGCTACGTGGTACGCAAGTATACGTCATGGAGAGTGGAGGTCATCTTCTTCGATCCCGGTGAGTGAGACGAACGACGATGAGAAGACGAGGCCGAGAGTCTTCTACTCTTCTTCGTTCTTTAGTCTTCACCGCTGGTGCCGTATTGGTGGCGGCGGCGATGAGGTAGAGAGAGAGAGATGAGAGATCGATTGAGTTTTTAGGTTTTTTGGGGAAAGGAAAGTGGAGTTTGGAGAAGAGGAGCTGAAACGCACACATGCTAGCTGATGGCGCATTTTGCGGCGATGGATCTTAGAGGTTGTCTGCCTGAGATGGTAGGATGGAGGAGAGCGAAGGGCCACCGCTAGAGAAAGGGATTGTTTGAGATTAGAGGGAGGGAGTGTTTGAGATTAGGTAATCGCCGGTCTGCTTGAATAGGGAGATGAGAGGTGGACGCCTGATGGAAGAAGATGAAGGGATTCGCTGACAAGGGTGATGTGGTGCTGGCTTGCGAGAGGTCGATGCGAGAGAGGACAGGGAGTGAGTGCCGTGAGTTTAGAAAGAGATGGTGTTTGCAATTTTGGGAAAACCTATATATGTGAGGGAATTTGGGGAAAACCCGTGTGGGCTGGACAGAGAGCTGAGAGTGAAAATAACATGTTTTCAAAAAAGTGTATTTGAATATATTTGTTTTACTTGAATTTATTTTATTAAATAGACAAAATAATTTTATTTGAATATTTTCTAAATTTATACTTTCAATTTATAGTTTTTATTTTGCTTGAATTTAATTTAATAAAATAAAAGTGTGAGCTGTTTCTACGCATCTAAGCGTAAAACTAGTTAAATATTATTATATTTTTATAATATATATATTATTAAATTACCAAATCCATTTATTAAAAAATCAAAAGATTAACTACCACAATTATTTTTAAGTAAAAAAATAAAAAAAAAATTATTCAAAATTATTTTTAAGTGAATATTTTATATAACTTCCACAATATTATACCGAAGTTTTTTTATGAAAATATTGTAGCTTTTAGTTACGCATGTTAAGTTACATTATGTTAAGTTACGTTAAGCATCTTACATTACGTTAAGTTACGTTACGTTAAGTTACTATGGTCCATCGCACTCCATTATAACATTTCAGCCAATAGGCGTAGCGGTTTTCATATTATAATGGTCCATCGTAGTCCATTATACCATTTCGCTAATAGGCTTAGACATGCCATGTTATAATGGTCCAACGTAGTCCATTATACCATTTCGTCAATAGATCTAGCGTGTTTTCATGTTATAATGGTCCATCACTGTACCCATGTTGGTCCTTAGTAAGGCACAATAATAAGCTAGAAGGGGGGTTGAATAGCTTATTATACACTTAAAATTTTCTTAAGTTTGTTCCTTAAACAAGCACTTGCAATCTATCAAGGAGATTGAAGTAGCGGAAGTCTTGGAAGGAAAACAGTTTAAGTCTACCGATAAAGAGTTACCGGTAGTCCTAACTGAGAAACTCAAGTATGTTGTTTTGAAGATAAGTAAAGGAAATAAGAAACAGTAAGGAAGAACACAAGTTTGAGATGGTTCACACTTTAAAGAGTGCTACGCCCACCACCAAGGCAAGAACCTTGGATTTAAAATGTGCACTATGTTTTCCAGTAGTTCTATTACAAAGAATATATCTAATGGATCGTGTACAAAATATTTGACTTGTGTTTGGGGTTTGGGAATTGAATATCTAGGTAAACAAGATATTCAATTCGTGCTGAAGAATAGTTTACAGAAGACAACAAGAAGAAGCTTAAAAATAAATGTTGAAGTATCTCTTCTAATTGTTGTCGAGGACTTCTTGATCAGTTGATGATCTCTTGAAAGCGCTGAGAGTAAAGACTTAGAGTTTGTAGAGTTTCAGCATAGCATTTCAGACGATAGTGTTTTCTTCGCCTTTTCGGCCAATGGAAGTATTTATAGCAAGAGCATTTCAGAGATCCGTTGGAGACGATGAAGAGTAACAGCTCTATTAGGTTGGAAGCATTAAATGCATGGAGCCGTTTTGATGACTTCGTCCTCACTGATCTTGAACAGGGAGTGGTGCAGAGTTGTTTTGCAGGAGTTGGTAGCCGAAAAATCAGAATATCAGACCTGCAAGTGTCAGTCTGTTCCATCTGCTTTTGTCACTGTTCAGAGGGCGGAAAAGTCTTCCAGTCTTTTCGGAAAGCTGTCCAAGCGTATCTGAGAAGCTTTGGGGAAGTTTGAATTTAAATTCAAGATAAAATAATATTTGAATTAATTCACTAAATCTAGATATGCTGGACACGTCATGTATTTGAGCGCTTCAGACAAAGTCTACTGAGCATTATCAAGTCTTCCACGGAAGGCTAAAGTCTTCCGCTGAACCAAGAAGCCTTGTAAACTATTTTAGCAATGTTTTATACATAGTTGCCACGCTAATCGATACGCAACCCAATTAGCCACTATAGTATAAAACAGATGTAATGTATGAACAGATGTAAATCAAAATGTAATCAACAATCTCCTCCTATTTGCATCTGATCATCATTACTTACAAGTGAGGGCTATAAACAACTATGGATACTAGTATGTCAAAAGGAATTTTAATTTTTAAGTGTAGACATGCTTTTATCAAACAGAAGTATACCTCAGGTGTAACAAACTAATCTAAGTGTTTTCGAGAGAGGAGAAGTAAAGAGTAACACAGTGATTAGTAGAAAACAGTTCAATTATAGATCTAACAGTGAATGTTTAAATTCTAAGCAGATATTGAAATAGCAAAAATTGAACTGAGGACAAGTTTTTGAAAGATAATTTTCCTTCTGTATTTCTACGAGAAGTTTAATATAACAGAGTTTTTCAAAAAGATATTGATACAAAGGTTTAAGGGAGAGAAGGATACATAACTACCATGGTCTTTTCCCTTTACCTTTGTCAGCTGCTTCCTTTTCTTTCCGCTGCTGTTCTAGCTCTTCAGCTCGTCTGACATATTCTTCATCAGCAGAGGTAGATGGTCTGGTGGAGCGAGAACGATAGTCTAGTTCTTCACGTAGACGGTTGTTCTCTTCCATAAGTATCTTGTTAATAGACCTCAGTTGTCTCTCCTCCGTGATGGCCAGATCACGATCACGCTGAGCATCCATAGATTCCTCAGCTGAAGCGTGAGCTACGTTGTTGAGCTCAAGAATAGGTGGGCGTTTGTTGGCTAGATGTGTAGTGATGTCATGGAATAGGTCATGAAAAATAGATGAGATAATTCGTACACATTCATTTCGTTGAGTTTCGACGTTGATCTTGACGTCAGTAAACTCGTATTTCATCTGACCAAAACGGGTCCACACATCATCCTGGAATTGGAGTAGTCGAGCAGCAGTTCTATCATTTACCATGGACGCGGCAGTGGCAACTTTGGCGGCAGCAGTGGAGATACTGGTTAGTTCTCCCAGTCTGGCGTATATGGCGTCCAGGCGAGACAGTATTTCAGAGTTGGCCGGTAGAGATGGAGATGTGTCCAGGCCAATGTGGAGCTGGTCTTTGTCGGCAGCAGTAGGAATTTCGACAGAGGCTGATGGTTGAAAGGGTTGTTGAGGTCGTGGACTGGTTGAGCCGGTAGAGGTCGAATCGCGAGATGGGAAGGTATGAGTGGAGGAGGAAACGGGGATAGGGGAGGGAGGAGGGGTTGGAGGTTTGTCAATTTCAATGTCAGTGTCCGAGTTGTCACTGACAATTGAAGTTTCTGGTAGAGGGTCGGTAGAGAACCAGAAAGAGGGAGCTGGGTAGAAAAGGGATTTCGGCTTAAGTGGTGTAGGTGGGGAAGAAGGTTGAGGAAGGAGTTCTGCTATAGAGGAAATTTCAAAGAGAAATTTGGAGGAAGCAGAATCCAGGGGTTTAATGGGTGTGGGTTGGATGGTTGGGGTGTGAGATGGTAGACGGGTAGGTGTTGACGGATTTGCAGAATAATGAAGGGTGAAGGAGGAGGAAAAGAGGAGAGGGTGTTCGGAGTGGCTCCTGAGTGATTGGCTCCTCGAATTGGCTCCTCCTGAGGGATAGACTCCTCCGGAGTGGGTGAAGTCCTCTGACTTGATGGCTTAGTAGGCATGGGTTGGCTTGGGATAGAAGAGTGAGTGCCGGCAGACTTCTTTGTCTGCCTTGGCAACTGACTAGAAGGTTCAGCTGCGGCAATGATAGTGACTGGAATGTCTGTTTGGGCAGGCTTGGTATAGCTTTTCGGAGTCTTCGGCGTTTGGGTTGGGGTGAAGGTGATGGTTGTTTAGGAAAAGGGTTTTCGTTTGAGTTGGGGGAAAGGTTGTGCTTGTGAAGTTGGTGGATCTGGGATAGTAGGTGGAGTAGATGAAGTCGCATCGCGCAAGCGAGGTGCCAGTAGACTTGGCATGTACGATCCTTATCTCCTTTCCGTATCCATTTGGCTTGTTCTTTTCATCCATTCGGCCTTTTGGCCTTTTTTTGCTCGACTCATCAGCCAGATCTTTTGCTACATGGTGGATGTCTTTAGCGAGTTGGGATTTGAATTTTTCAGCTGCCTTTTTGTGTGTTTTGCTTGTAGCATCATAAGCTTCCATGTTGAAGCGTGTAACAACTGGTGGCTTTGGCTTGGCAATTTTCTCAAGAGAGACATTGGGAAGTCCTCTTTGTTGTCGTCGCTTATTCTCGTGTTCAACATATTTGTTGAAGAAGGTGGCCGTTAGCTGCTTGTCTTTGGACACCTGAATGAGTTCATCTTCTTTAATAGAAGGAGTTAATTTGAGAGGAGGCTCTAAGAAGGGCATTGATCAGCCTCACAAAGGGTCGTCTGATGTTTGGATTGTCCTTGACTTTCTCAACATGTTGTCTCAGCTCATTGTATATTATAGCACCGTAGTTGAGTTGAGTATGAAGGAATACTGCACTGGTGAGATTCAGCTGTTGGGTTGTGAACATATCGTGTGCCCCGCTTTTGAAAAGAAGACCTTTATCGAGCAGGTGGCTTGAGCAGTAGACATCTAAAGGAAATAAATTCCTCAGCATCTTGCCCTGTGGTTCCCTTGGAACATTGATTCCCCTCATTGCTTCCAGGCATGAGTAGCCTCAGCAATGGTTATTTCAGATTCACCACCGTAGTGCACGCCTATGATTTGAGAAATTGACTTGGCCGTGACGGAGACTGGTCTGCCTCGAATCCATCCTCGCATGGTAGACGGATATTTAGGGTCGATGACCATTCTTTGGTAGAATTCCTCAGCGAGAAGCGTATGTTGTATTTCGTTGAGGCAGAGAGGTAGAATTCCTGAAGCATTCAGGTCATCACATGCTTTTACACCGGCAGCGAAGTGCTAATAGATTTGAGGTCAATACACATGCCAGGTACATATAATTTCAGATCCAGAGAGACAATGATGTCGTGTTCAGCAGGATATCGAGGGTATCCTGGTAAATTGATGTTTAGACCAGGAGGAATGGCCGTCTCTGGGTCGAAATCTTTTCTGTTAACGGTTTTTGATTTTGTAGATGGTAGCACCTGATACATGTTCATAAATTAGGGCTTTTTAAATATTCATATAAGACAGTCAAGGATTTCGTTTTTGATAAAAATAATCGAAATTTTTGATGAATTTTTGAAACCCTTGAGTGCTTTGAACAAATTAAACCATTGAAACGTGTAACAAAGGATTTTCAAGAGTAATGTGAATACATAGCTCGAAGAAGACTGTAGTTTCAAGGTTTTGGAGGTAAAAATGGCAAAAATAGGTTAGATGCGTAAAATCGTCCTTTTGTATTCCGTAAGAAATCACGCAAAAGAGGAAGTACTAAACAAAAATTAATGAATAGTAATCCAGAGAGTTGTGAAATACTTACCATTGTTGCTGTAGGGTAGAAGATGTGTGAAGATTTTTGAAATGATGGAATAGTTACAAAGAGAGAGAGTGAGGGTTTGAGAAGAGAGAGAAATCTTTAGAGAGAAAGGGGAATTTTGTAAAGAGTCGAAAAGGGCGGTTTCAGAGTCAAAATAGTTCCTTTTTAACGAATAAGTTGTGACTTAAGATATTTTTAAGTACTAGCGCCTTTTTGACTTTCAGCCCCCTTTTTCTATTAGGAAACTTTCCCGCTTTAATAGACTGAGTAGAAATACCAACCTGGTACTTGTCTGCCGATATATGGTAAATAAGGTCTGCCGGTTAGTAGAAGTCTAAGTCTACCGATAAAATATATTAATGATAGACTTTAAGCTGTAGGATCAATCATACCAAGATTTCTCCTTAAATAAGCAAACCTGGTTGCATCCAGTGGTTTCGTGAGAATGTCAGCCAATTGATGTTCAGTTGGAACATATTCCAAACTGATGTTACCTTTTTCCACATGATCTTTGAGGAAATGATAACGGATATCAATGTGCTTCGTTTTTGAGTGCATCACTGGATTCTTGGAGACTGAAATCGCTGAAGTGTTGTCACACATGATTGGACAATTGTCAGTCTTGATGTTGTAGTCTACTATTTCTTGCTTCATCCATAAGAGTTGAGAACACATTCTTTGGCCGGCGATATATTACGCTCGTGGTTGAATTTGCAACTGATCCTTGCTTTTTGCATGACCATGAGACGAGTCTATTTCCTAGGAATTGACAGGTTCCACTGGTACTTCTTCTACTAACTTTGCATGCTGCATAATCTGCATCTGAGTATCCAACTAGATTGAAGTTGTTGCATTTAGAATACCAGATACCCAGATTTGTAGTTGTTGAAACATATCTGATGATACGTTTGGCAGCAAGCAAGTGTGATTCCTTTGGATCTGCCTGAAATCTAGCACAAACACAAACAGCAAACATAATATCAGGTCTACTGGCTGTAAGGTAAAGAAGTGAACCTATGATTCCTCGATATTTGGTCACGTTCTCTTGCTTTCCCTTTTCATCTTTATCAAGATGGCAGTCAGTAGACATTGGAGTTTCAAATCCTTTTGCTGAGTCAAGACCAAATTTCTTGATGAGATCCTTTGCATATTTGGTTTGGCTGATGAAGATTCCTTCAGAAGTTTGTTGAATTTGTAGTCCGAGAAAGTAGGTGAGTTCTCCCATCATGCTCATCTCGAACTTGCTTTGCATTAGCTTCTCGAATCTCTTGCACAGGTTTTGGTTTGTGGATCCAAAAATAATGTCGTCCACATAGATTTGTACCAGAAGAGAATGACCTTTATGTTTGAGGATGAACAGAGTAGTATCTATTCTTCCTCTTATGAATCCTTGTTCAATTAAGAACTTGGATAGAGTTGCATACCAAGCTCTTGGAGCTTGTTTCAGGCAGTAGAGTGCTTTCTTGAGTCGGTAGACATGATCTGGTTTGTCTTGAATGACAAAGCCTGGAGGTTGTTCTACATATACCGTTTCTTGAAGATCTCCATTCAGAAAAGCACTCTTCACATCCATCTGATACACTTTAAAGTCCATGAACGAAGCATAGGCTAGAAAGAGTCTGATTGCCTCTAATCTAGCAACATGAGCAAATGTTTCATCAAAGTCAATGCCTTCTTCCTGTCGGTATCCTTGGGCAACCAATCTAGCTTTATTTCTGGTGACGTTTCCATCTTCATCTCTCTTGTTTCTGAATACCCATTTGGTGCCAATGACTGGATGGTCAGTTGGTCTTTGCACTAGGCTCCACACTTTGCATCTTTCAAACTGATTTAGCTCTTCTTGCATAGCTTCAATCCAGTGGTGGTCTTCGATGGCTTCATCAATCTTCTTTGGTTCTATTTCTGACACGAATGCAAATGCAAACATAGTCTCATTTCGAACTTTATTCCTTGTACGAACTCCTGAGTTGAGATCACCAATGATTTGAGAAATGGGATGATCTCTAGCTTCAATAACGGCTTGGGGAAGATCACTTCTGATGTGTTCTTCCCTTAAGGATTCTGGAGTTGGTTCAGAAGAAGAGTCACCGAAATCTGGTTCAGAAGAGATTGGATTTTGGAATCCTTCAGATTCTGATGGACAAGAAGGGTGAGTGATCTGCAAAGGTGCTTGGGGTAAAACAGAAGAGATTGGTTCAGGGTCAACGGAAGAGTTGTTGTTTGCGTCGGTAGAGTTGAAATCTTTTGGTGCAGGGTTATAAGAGCTGGTTGAGTCTGCAGTTGGTGGATTCTGAACAATCATCAGAATCTTTAGCAACATTCGGAGCCTTTCGAGGCTCTAATAAATCATATTCATCAAAAGTGACATGTATGGATTCTACAATTTTTAAAGAAGTTTTGTTGAATATTCGAAATGCTTTTGAGTGTTTGGAATAGCCCAGAAAAATTCCTTCGTCTGATTTTGAGTCAAATTTTCCTCTATATTCTTTTCCATTGTAAAGAATAAAGCATTTGCAGCCGAAGATTTTGAAAAATCCTATGTTTGGGGCTCTTCCTCTCCATACTTCATATGGAGTTTTGTTATGAAACTTGTTTACCAGGGATCTATTCTGAGTAAAACATGCAGAGTTGACGGCTTCTGCCCATAAATATTTTGGAAGTTTTGCTTCTGCCAACATAGTTCTTGCTGCTTCAATTAGTGTCATGTTCTTTCGTTCAGCTACACCATTTTGTTGAGGAGTTCCGGCAGCAGAGAAGTTGTGGCCGATCCCGTGGTCATCACAATATTTTTCGACACCATTGTTTTTGAACTCGGTGCGTTGTCTGATCTGATGTCACTAATATCTTCAAGTTTTTGAGTTTGAAGTCTTCTGAAAAGACCGGTGACCAGATCATATGTCTCATCTTTTGATGTCATTGTTTCGATCCAGGTGAATCTAGAGTAGTCGTCAACTACTACAAGAGTGTACTTGTCTCCTAAAATACTGACAGTAGTGATTGGTCCAAAGAGATCCATATGCAGAAGTTGAAGAGGTCTGGTCGTAGACATGACAGACTTTCTTTTGAAGGAAGACTTAGAAAGTTTTCCTAATTGGCAAGCTTTGCAACTTCTTTTGTGGTCGGCAGACACCATAGGTAGACCTTTGACGAGCCCATCTTTGGAGAGCTTGGAGAGTACTTGTAGGTTGAGACGCTTGTGCCAAAGCCAACTGTTGTTGCTGACATTGTCTGTAACTAGGCAAAGGCCGGAGAATCTCCCGATAAAATTTAAATCTACGACATAGACGTTTCTTTGTCTATTTTCGGTCAGTATTGTTGAGTTTGATTCACGATCTTTGATGAGACATCGGTTGGAGGAGAATTGGCAGATTAGTCCTTTGTCGCAGAATTGGGATATGCTCAGAAGATTATGCTTTAAGCCGATTACTAGAGAAACTATGTCGATGGAGAGACTTCCTCTAGAGATTGAGTCATACCCAATTGTTTTTCCTCTTGCATTGTCGCCGAAAATTACTGTGGGACCTTCTGCTTCAGCTATATCTGTGAGTAGGCTTTTGTTACTTGTCATGTGTCTGGAACAACCACTATCAAGGTACCAGATGTCTTTATCTTTTGAATCTATAGCCATGAAGCAGACCTGAAAGATATTTGAAGAAAACAAGGTCCCCTTTATTTTCTTATGGGTCCTGAGGATTAGCAACCTTTAGGAACCCAAACCTGTCTAATCTTAGGAGAACTGAATCTCCTAGATTTTGGAGTGAACCTTAGTAGGCATTCCTTTGCCAGATGGCCTAAACAATAGCAAGAATGACAAAGATGAAAGTTCCATGGGGGACTGTCAGTCGTCTTGGCTGAAGAGTGCTTGTGAATCTCTTTGTTCTTAACAGCAGTCCTTGGTTCAGTTGTCTTGTTGACGGTAGACTTAATAGGTTTCTGTTGAACCTTCCTAGGTATGTTATCAATAGACTTAGCCTTGACTGGTCTGTTGATAATCCTTCTAGGAGGATTGGGTAGAATACCTTTAAGTTTACTTTCAACAGTTTTAGGTGCCTTGCCTATTTCATAGACAAACTTGATAGGTACCGGTAGAGATTTCTTAGGTCTACCGCCAGAAGATTTTGCCTTGGCATAGTTTTTGTCGGTAGACTTTGGATTCTTTACCGTTCCTTTCTCAAGCTTCTCATTAGAAGCAGTTAATTTGGCTTTACCTTTCTGAGCCTTGAGGTAAACATAAGGTACACTTGTATAACCAAGTCCTTGTTTGCCCTCATTTCCGAACTTTTGTTTGGAGAAAGAAATATCAAAAGCAGTCTTGGAGGTTTCACCTTTTCGGTGTAAGAGTGTGTCAGACTGGATTCATCAATAAATCCTAAGCCAGTTTTATCTGTACTGGACTTTTGTTTTGACAGGATTTCTTCAAAAGTATCCTTGGAACTATTCCAGGTGTCAATTGTCTTTTGCAAGGCAATTTTCTCCAGGTCGAGTCCTTTGATGTGCTCAGTGAGACATTCGACTTTGTCACAGAGAAATTTGTTTTCTCCTTTAAGCTTGATACTTTCTTGTTGACAGCTATTGAGAGTTTGAATCTCAGTTGCCAACAGAGATTTCTCAGCAGCCAGCTTCTCACAGTGCTTGGCGAGTTTTACATAGGCTACTCTAAAGGAATTGAATTCTTCAAGCATATCTTGATTATCTTTAAGAAGTTCTTCCTTGCTAAGATTCTCACAGTTGGTCTCACCTTTGTCGAATGGACTAGGTGAGGTTTCGACTTCATGTTCAGAGTCATAGGTGGGACCTGAATCATGAGCTATTAAGCATAGGTTAGCTTGCTCACAATCATCCTCATCCTCTTCTGAATCAGTCTCAAACCATGTAGCAACCTGGCTTTCTTCTATGTCTTCAGCTAGCATACCTTTATGTTTTTGAAATTTCTTGTTTTGAGGTTTTCGGTATGCTTCAAATTTTGGCTTTGGACATTTGGAGTAGAAGTGCCCAGGTTTTCTACAGTTATAACACACTAGTTCTTCAATAGATGAACTCTCATTAGTTCTTCTAAATGGTTGTTGGTGTGTATCCTTCCTACCATATTTTGAAAATTTTTTAAAACGTTTTACGAACATAGCAAATTGTTCGTCTGAAAGAAAATCATTTTCATTTGAGGAGGTGGAAGGTTTATTTTCAACTGTGGATTCTTCTTGTGCCATGGCAGGCAAGGATACAGTTATGAACTGTTTGTCTTGCTCTAGAGCTTGATTTACTTCGAGCTCATAAACCTTCAAACTTGCGTAAAGACTACGAAGAGTCATTTCGTTTAAGTTTTTAGATTCTTTCATGGCAGTGGTCTTAACATGCCACAAGCTACCTAGAGAGCCTAGAAATCTCATATTCATTTCCTTTTTATCATAGACTTTACCAAGAGAAAAGCAACTATTAATTACCTCACTGAAGCGATCGTAAGCTTGTCTCAAGGTTTCCTTGGGATCCTTTTTGAAGGAGTCAAACTGCTGGATGAATGTGTACTTTCTGTTGTCTCTTGTGTCTTGGTCTCCTTCCAAGTATTCTACAAGAGCTTCCCACATTTCTTTAGCAGTGGTACACCGAATCACTTGTTGATAAGTGCTGGTGTCTAGAGAGCTAGTTATAATATTGATTGCTTTGCTGTCTAGCTCTACTAGTTTTCTGTCGTCCTCTGTCCATTCTGATTCTTCTTTCGGTACTTCGGCAGGATTTCCAGCAACAGATGCTAGAAGGTTGGCCTTCATTGGTACGTGTCTTCCATCATGTACACACTTCCATAACCTGTTGTCAATAGAATTCATAAAACACATTATCTTATCTTTCCAGACATCAAAATGACCTTCGTCCAATATAGGGACGTGGTTCGCATTTGACGTGGGCAGCATATAGTGTGTTTGTGCCATTGGATCAAATCTCTCAAGAGTTTAATCTTGGAAAAACTAGTTTTCAAAGAGTTAAGCTCTGATACCAATTGTTGGTCCCAGAAGGCACAATAATAAGCTAGAAGGGGGGTTGAATAGCTTATTATACACTTAAAATTTTCTTAAGTTTGTTCCTTAAACAAGCACTTGCAATCTATCAAGGAGATTGAAGTAGCGGAAGTCTTGGAAGGAAAACAGTTTAAGTCTACCGATAAAGAGTTACCGGTAGTCCTAACTAAGAAACTCAAGTATGTTGTTTTGAAGATAAGTAAAGGAAATAAGAAACAGTAAGGAAGAACACAAGTGTTTGAGATGGTTCACACTTTAAAGAGTGCTACGTCCACCACCAAGGCAGTCAACCTTGGATTTAAAATGTGCACTATGTTTTCCAGTAGTTCTATTACAAAGAATATATCTAATGGATCGTGTACAAAATATTTGACTTGTGTTTGGGGTTTGGGAATTGAATATCTAGGTAAACAAGATATTCAATTCGTGCTGAAGAATAGTTTACATAAGACAACAAGAAGAAGCTTAAAAATAAATGTTGAAGTATCTCTTCTAATTGTTGTCGAGGACTTCTTGATCAGTTGATGATCTCTTGAAAGCGCTGAGAGTAAAGACTTAGAGTTTGTAAAGTTTCAGAGCATTTCAGGACAGACAGTGGTTTTCTTCTGTCTTTAATGGAAGTATTTATAGCAAGAGCATTTCAGAGATCCGTTGGAGACGATGAAGTGTAACAGCTCTATTAGGTTGGAAGCATTAAATGCATGGAGCCGTTTTGAGGACTTCGTCCTTACTGATCTTGAACAGGGAGTGGTGCAGAGTTGTTTTGCAGGAGTTGGTAGCCGAAAAATCAGAATATCAGACCTGCAAGTGTCAGTCTGTTCCATCTGCTTTAGTCATTTGTTCGGAGGCGGAAAAGTCTTCCAGTCTTTTCGGAAAGCTGTCCAAGCGTATCTGAGAAGCTTTGGGGAAGTTTGAATTTAAATTCAAGATAAAATAATATTTGAATTAATTCACTAAATCTTGATATGCGGACACGCCATGTATATGAGCGTAGACAAAGTCTACTGAGCATTACGAAGTCTTCCGAAGGAAGGCTCAAGTCTTCCACTGAACCAAGAAGCCTTGTAAACTATTTTAGCAATGTTTTATACATAGTTGCCACGCTAATCGATACGCAACCCAATTAGCCACTATAGTATAAAACAGATGTAATGTATGAACAGATGTAAATCAAAATGTAATCAATAGTACGCACTTAACCAACAACTGCTCGCCTTGGGCCATGCCCCGGTTCCAGTTGCAGATTTGGTGCTGCCCGCTCTTAGTAACCCAACACTTGTTGGCGATGGCCATGCCTCCCAACATTTGCCCGCTCCGAGCAGATGGATCCCCTCTGTCATTCATGTACCGTCCGAAAGGGCTGAGGTGGTGAAGCAAGCAGATGACCAGGCTGAGAGTAGATACAGCCGTCAGAATCTCTCCCACAGACAACATCATCGGCAATAACATTGTACTCCGGAGGTAAGTCATGGCCGCCGTAGGGTCCGCGAATGCGTGGTAGCAGAGGCACAGCGGCCAAGATATAAAGCGCGTGTCGAGCAAGAAGCTGAAGCTTCTTATGAGCCCACTTTTTGTCCGCGGGTGCGTAGCGACCAATCCGACCCTGCTCATTCCTCCAGACTTACAATAGACGCGGAGAGGCGGCTGTCTGAGAAAATGGAAGCCATGAAAAAAGACATGGCCAAACAAATGGCCAATCTACCTGTGGCCAAGCCCGGCCATGGGGCCACCAAGCGGCTGGAGGGCAGCCCATTCACTCCAGAGATCGAGAACGCACCACCCGCGCAAGGGGTTATCTTCCCGCAATTCGAGAAATACTTCGGGAAGACGCGGGCAAGTGATTGGCTCAGGTCATTCGAGGCACAGATTCGGATGGTCACAGATGTGGAAGCCCTAAAAATGCGGGCATTTGAGGGAGCTCTTCAGGGAAAGGCACAGACCTGGTTGGGCAGAGTTCCCCGGGGATCGATTGATAGTTGGGCAACGCTCCGGGAAAAGTTCTTAGAGGAATTCGGAACGGTAGGCCCAACCCCCAAGAATCGCTTCGACCTTTCCAAGATTAAGCAAGGTGACAACGAATCTTATGGCAGCTACTTGAAGAGATTCGAGGAGATGCTCGACCAAGTGACCCCCACCAGCGACCCAGAGATCACTTTCTGCTACCTCAACAACATGAGGGCAGGGCCGCTGAAGACAATGCTAGCGATGAACCCGAGGGCTTCCAAGGCAGAGCTGCTAGCAAGTTCACATCTCTTCTGTTAGTATGAGAGCGTTAAGGTCGACAAAGCCAAAAATAAAGACAAGGCTCAGGGAAGCTCGTACCGCCACTGACGGCCCGAGCCGCTGCACCACCGCTCGAACAGAGACAGGAAGAGAACAACGACCCCTGGGCAAAGATTCAGGGAGGCTCAGTTCACCCCGCTAAACACTACGCGGGAAGAGATCATGTTCCAGGTAGGGGACGCGCTGCCTGTCCCTTACCCGCTCGATCCCGAGCTCGCTCACACCCGAGACAACACAAAGTATTGCGATTACCATCATGGTAATGGCCACACCACTGAAGAATGCATTGTGTTGAAACGGGAAATTCAAAAGTTGATTACTTGGGCAAGCCTGGACCACTTTACGAGACAGGCGCGAGGAAATAATGCCAACAACGACCAAGGAAGACCCCCGAGAGGAAGAGGCGGCCAGGCCTCTCAGATTCGAGGGGTAGTAAATATGATTCAGGAAGAGCTTCTATCTAGTACCCAGCTCGGGAAACACATCTATTCCTTGTCCAAGGCTGTTAACACACCAGCGATACAGCGGGCAGTAGAACAGAACATCTGTTTTGCCCGCAGCGAGTTGGCAAGCACCCCCTTGGCATTCGAGCAACCGCTGGTTATTTCCTGTTTGGTGAACAATTGGCAAGTTTACAGGGTTCTACTCGACACTGGGGAATGCATAGACATCATGTACTATTCTTGCTTTAAGGGATTGGAACTGCCAGACGCCAGCCTCAAGCCTTATCTGGGAAAGCTTGAATGGTTCACTAATCACCAGGTGAGCGTCAAGGGTACCATCGAGCTGGAAGTATTCATGGGAGATGGGGCTCAAACCCGGATAGAGATGATCACGTTCTTAGTGATCGACCAAAATCAAAGATACAAGCGTATTTTGGGCCAAATGCGGCCAAATTCGGATGGTAACCTCCATTCCCCACCAGAAGGCTAAATTCTATACCGAGAATGGAGTGGGCATCCTCAACAATAAGCCCCGGGCAATGTGGGAGTATGTTCGGGAATCAATGAGAAGAAACAAAAGCGATCGTGGACATTCCCACGACCAGGTATGGCGGCTCTGAAGCGATCGTGGACCTTCCTTCGGGCTGGCGGCCGTGAAATAGGGTTTCCACCATCTTTCAGTCGCCTCTGTCTCCATAAACAACATCGAGCTCGGGGAAACTTCTGAAGCCACTGATCCAATGGAAATAGAGGTCACCAAGCAAGCCCCGGTACCAGAGCCCTCCAGGCGTAAGGCTAAGCGCCTCGAGTCACAAAATATTGAGATGGACACCCTACAAGTCCGCGATGAGCCTGACATTCAACCAGAGGGCGAGCTGGAAGAGGTTGTTATCAATCCTGTCTACCTCGAGCAGAAAATCAAAATCGGGAAGGCCATGCCTCCCGAAGCTCGGGAAAGATTGATTGAGCTGTTGAAAAACAGTCTGGATGTGTTCGCCTAGACAGTCGAGGACATGCAGGGTATCAGCGAGAATATTGCACGCCACGACCTGAACGTCGATCCTACTTTTCGGCTTATCCAGCAGCAGCCAAGGTAATATTCCCCCGAAAAGAATGCGGCTATCAGCGAGAGGTCGAGCTCCTAAGCATCAGGAGATTCGATGCAGAGCTGGAAAATGTGGTAATGGTCAAGAAGGCCAACGATAAATGGCGGATGTGCGTGGACTTCACAAGCCTCAACAAAGCCTGCCCGAAAGACTGCTACCCATTGCCCCGCATAGATGTGTTTGTCGACTCCATAGCCGGGTTTGAAATGCTGGTTTCTGGGCCGCATACTCGGATATCACCAGTCGGAATGAGCGAGGCAAGACAAGGCAAAGACAACCTTCCAGGCGGTGGGGGCCTCTTGTTACAAAATGATGCCCTTGGTGAAGAATCTGAGAACCACTTATCAACGCATGGTCAACAAAGTCTTCGGCTCTCAGCTTGATAGAAACATGGAGGCCTACATAGATGACATGGTCATGAAGACAAAGGGCCGTGACCACACTCTTGACTTGGCAGAAACGTTTGCCAATCTGCGCCAAACATGAATGAGCGAACCCGAGCAAGTGTGCCTGGGGTTAAAGCGGAGAAAGTTTCTTGGGTTCATGGTCAACCAAAGCGGTATAGAGGCTAACTCGGAGAAGATACATGCCTTACTCGACATGGAGCAACCTTACTGCATCAAACACATCCAGCAGTTAAACGGCAGGGTAATTGCCTTGGGTCGCTTCATCTCCCGGTCAGCGGAAAAGTGTCTCCCTTTCTTTAAGGTTCTGCGCGACAACAAGGGTTTTGAGTTGAATCACGGTGTCTATGGCCCTCGAGCAGCTCACGGAATATCTTGGCAAACCACCTCTCCTCAGCAGCCCCGTGCCCGGTGAGCCTTTATATGTATATCTAGCGACCCACGGACCAAGCCGTTTTTAGTTGAGAGGAATTAGATATTCAAAAACACATTGTACTATGTATCTAAGGCCCCAGTCTGTTGAGGGTCGTTATTTTAATGTAGAAAAATTAGCTACTCGCTTTCATAGTTGCTGAAAATTAAGGGCTTATTTTTCTGCACATGTAATCATAGTATACACAGACACACCACTACGCAAAGTCCTACACAAGCCTAACACATCAGGCAGACTGCTCAACTGGTCAATCGAGCTCACAGAGTTCCACATAGACTACTTGCCCAGGCGAGCAATCAAAGCTCAGGCTCTAGCTGATTTCTTGGTTGAAACAAGCTTCACTCAGCGGGAAGATCCTGAGACCCAGCGGCAAACAGAGCCCGAGCAAAGACAGTTGCCACAACCTCGGCCAGCCTAATGTTGGGATCTTTACGAGGATGGGGCAGCGAGCAAAGTCGGGAGCGGAGCTGGCATCCTTCTCATAGCTCCCGACGAGATCACAGAATTCAAGCTAGAACTTCGGTTCAAATTCCCTGCCTCAAACAACGTTGCCGAGTATGAAGCGATGATCGCTGGTCTTGAGCTACTTAACCCGACATGGGCGTAGAAGAGGTCACAGTGTACTCGGATTCACAACTAGTAGTGAACCAAGTCCAGGGGGAATATATGGTGCATCACCCTACCCTGGTCAAATACTGCGAGCTGGTCAAGAAAATCTTGAAGAATTTCAAGTTTTGGGAGATCATCAGAATTGATCGAGCAGACAACATGCGAGCAAACTACTTGTCCAAGATCGCTGAGGCAAACCTGGCACTGCTAAATCCCTCAATGATTGAGCACTGGAAACCCCAGCCCATCGCAAATAGGTCAAGCCAGTCATGGAAATCGAGCCGAATTTAAGTTGGATTGATGACTCACGAAGACTATATTGAGTAGGAATTCTCGCCCCACGAAGACAAAGTCAAAGCCACAACCGCTCTGGGAGAAGCCCGGGCTTTATGCGTTACTCCTAAGTGGTAGGGGAATCCTGCATGTAAGTGATCTAAGGTCGACCTATGCTTCATGCTTGTGTGTACCCCAGCACTAACCGGCGTGCCTTAGATGAAGTGCATGAAGGGGAGTATGGTGGCCACCCGGGCACACGAGCTCGGCAGAGGGTTTTGCGACGCAGATAACCGATAACCCTCAAACGGATATTGAAAAAATAAGTCCGTGAATGTGACAAGTGCCAAAGATACACGGACATACCAAGGCTTCCATCAACCCTTCCAAACTCCACTGCGTCTAGCCCTTCGACATGTTGGGATCGATTTGATTGCCCATTCCTCGCTAGCGCAAGGCAATACAAATATGCAAGTGGTCACTATAGACTACTTTACTAAGTGGATAGAAGCAAAGCCTTTAGCTAAAATTTCAGAAGCCAATGTCATCAAGTTTGTCCACGATCAAGTATGGTGCGTGATTGGGCTCCCGAGAAATCATCTCGATCACACCACACCCGCCTCGGAAAAATTCACTGCAGAGTGTGCCCACTTGGGTGTCAAACACTGGCAGTCATCTGTGGCTTATCCACAGGGTAATGGCAAGCAGGCGAGGAAACAAGCAAATCGCACGCTCAAAAGAAATTTAGAAGGGCGAGCGGGGAAAATGGGCGAGAAGAACTACCATCGACCACTAGGGATCGAACACCGTCAAGCACCAAGCCAGGAAACTCCTTTTGTACTTACATACGGATCTGAAGTTATGAACCCGGTAGAAATGGCCTTCCCTATCTATCGTGTATCACATTACAGCGAGCAGAACAATCAACTTGCCCGATCCATAGACCTGGATCTACTCGAGGAAAGGAGGCTGGATGCTCGACTCAAGATGGTCAACTACAAGCAGAGAGCAAAGGCTCATCATGACAAAAGGGTTCGAGGTAGAGCTTTCTCAATCGGAGACTAGGTACTCAGGAAAGTTGAGGTAACAGGTCACCGGGAAGAATGGGGAAAGCTATCACCTAACTGGGAGGGACCTTTCCAAGTCACTGGTATAGTCAGAGAGGGCACCTACACACTTCAAACTTAGGAAGGAAAACACCTGAAGCATCCTTGGCATGCAGACCACCTGAAAAAATATTATCCTTAAGTCAAGGCACAAATGGGCAAGACCTCAGTCCTGTTGAGGGTCACTAATTATTGATCAATAAAAGGCAAGTTTCTTCATATTTGTCGATTCAGATTTTTCAGTTGTTCAGTTGTCTATCATCTACTGTTTTTCGGATTTGTTCGGCAAAATCTGCTCGCCTGGCGAGCAGATAGGGCCATGCCCGGTCAACAATCCTCAAACGCCCTAGTATTAGTGAACTTATCCTCTCTGTGGGTGAGATGCGACCATGCCCACTTCACGTACTAGGATGCTCGCCCAGGGCGATAGAGGCCATGCCTACAAGATAGCAGCTAACTACCTCGGATTCCTATAGTGACCGAGCAACACTGTTAGTTGTATATCTCCACACCGAGTTGATATACTAACAATCGCTTCGAGATACCCACATCGAACAAGGGTCATGCCCGGTTGTTGGTTGCCGCTCAGAGTCTGGCCTTGCCCGCTAGGCAGTCTTCTGGAAGCTCGCCCAAGGCGATAGGGGCCCGGCCCACTCAGAGCCTTGGCCAAAACCAAGCATTCATACCCGGTATCTGTTCGGGTAACCTCTAAACTTAGGTAATAAGCATGCTTCTTTAGCCTTATTATTTTTAAGTAGATAATCACGAGTTCTCATGCTCGATTAATTTCGTTTACTTCTTTATTTATGCTCGACATGTACTAATTTATGGCAGGAGTAACACAAGTGAGGAAACAGTTATCGAGCAAAATCAAAAAGGAAGGGAAAGTCAATATGAGCAAGCAGTCATTAAATCACAGTGGCTCTATATTTCATAAAAAATAAGGAGTTACAAGCGGAAATCAAAAATAGTGGCACGCATGCCAAACAAAAAAAGATAAACCCTAGGCTAAGCTTGATCTGGAGTCGGCTCTGGAGGAGGTGGAGGATCTTGAGTTGAAGCCCGGAATTGGTTGGCATATTCAAAGTTCAAAGATTTGCGGGCAGCTTCCTGCTCAGCCTTTTTAGCGTCATCCTCTGCCATCAGTCGTGCAGCTTTCTCACCCTCCAATGTGTCAATCAGGGAGCACACATTTTTGGCCGGAGGCGTAAGGGGCACCCAAGGCTCGCGGCCAGCTTCCTTATCAACCTTAGCCAAGGCCTCCAGCTCCGAATCGGTGTAGGGGACTAAGTGATGGGACTGACGAGCTGCATCAGAGTAGACATCGAGCACAGCCCACTCAGCCATGGTCTTCATATCTACAACCCCGCGGCCAGCAAGCAGTCGTAGAATATGGTTGGTACCATGTGCAAAGTAGGGCACAATGGCCTCATCCACAGCATCATCGAAGGAAGTGGTGCTCTTGAAGTCATCCTCGAAGGCCTGGGATTTCTTGTAGTCCTCCACAGCGGCCTCCTTAGCATCCTTCAGTTTTGGGCGGCTCCTATCCTCTTCCCATCCTTGATGGCTGCATTCGTGAGTCCCGCTCCACTGCAGTTTCTCCTCTCGGGTAACCAGCGGCGAGCCGGTCTTACTGTTCTCCACCTCGGCCTGGTTCTTCTTCACCTGGCCAACCAACTCGGATTTTTCAGCAGCCAGAGTGTCGTTCTGGGCGACCAACTTCAAATTTCGCTCAAGCATTTCAGCCTCTTTCTTTTTGGCTGCCGCAGAGTTAGCTTCTAGTTGATCGGCCAGACGAGCCACATGCTCAACCTTCTCCTTCACCATGCTCTCTCGAGCCTTATGGTCGGCCTCTGCTTTCTTGCGAGCTTCCTTTTCTTCATTATACCGATCGTAAAGATTGGTACAAGTGGAAGCGATCTGCGAATAAAGACAGATGGTCAGAATTAGCAACAAAGAAGAAGAAGGAAAAGAAAACTACAGGATAATACTTTACCTCGTTCAAGCAGAGCCCCACATTCCCGACCAGGATGTGGCGGGCGGTATCACAGTCACTGGCAAGGTCATCGTGCAGCGCCCTCTCGATGACGCCTTTGCCCACCAGACCTCCAGGGCTTCCCCGGGCAAGCAGATCTATGTCCCCTAGCAGAGGGGCATCCCCAGATATTTTTCACCGGCGCTTGGGGTAGCGGTGGTGGAAGAGCATCCAAAGCCTGTCGCCTCCACGTAGCTTCCCGCTCCGAGCAGGCGGTGAAGCAGGGGACTAGGGCTCGAGCCCCGACGGCGGACATCCTGATCAGGAGGAGGAGAAAGGCTTTTCTTCCTTTTCCCCTTTGCCTTTGCATCCTTGGCAGGGGGCACTATGGAGGTGTTGGTAGCAGGCTGCTCGGCGACATCATCAACAATCCAGCGGCCTCTTTCGGGCTTTTCGGGCTTGGATGATGACTTTTCTCGGGCATGATGATGACACTTTTACCTTTGGGCTTGTGGCCTTGCCCAAGCCGGTGCTTCTTAGCGGGGAGGACCGAATGGCACCTTAAAGCGAGGCTACTCTGGCTTGTTAGCCTTCGGCCTTTGCTCAGCTAGTCGACTACGGAGCTTCCTCATCTTCAACGCGGCCAGATTCTTCATCCCTGAAATGAGAAAAAGAAAGACAGAATCAGTGCTACTACAGGCAAAAGATGATTAAGGCAGAAACGAAAACATATTTTTAGCAAACAACCATCCCGATCTTCGTAGACTGACTGGCAATCTGCACTCGGGCCCAACCATTGACATTCAATGCATTTGCGCTTGAACATCTTTCCGTGGCAGTCATCCCAGTACGGATGTGGACTCTCGGGCACGTGAATCAAAAGGGGCTCCACCTTAGGGACTTCTGCCTGCATCAGCCCAGCCAAGCATAAGTTTCGTGGAATACAAACCAGCTCTTTCCAATCGAGCAGAAATTGCTGGCCGACGAGTCTCTCATTTTCTTCAATGACTCAAACAGCAGCCTTCAACGCCACCAGCCGGGCAATCTCCCCCGAGCTGAAGTCCTGTTTAGAGGCCTTAGGGATCTTTATTTCGCTGGTCGCTGTGGGCGCGAATAGCCAACCGACCCGGGACTCGATAAATAGGACTCCCCGGTCCCAAGACTCCACCTTCCCGGGGACATCAGACAGCAACCTCAAGAAGTTTGAGTTGGCCCTCACTCCGATTCTCCCGCCGGTACTCGGGGCAACGATGAACAACTTGCGAAGCAAATACATATCTGGTTCGGACCCCAGCAGTCGGCTCGCCACTGTGAAGGCCGTGATGGCTCGGACAATATTCAACATCAGGTCACACGGCACGACCTTCGTCTCAAGCAAAAAGTCTACCAGGAAGGGCTCCAACGGAAGGCGAAGTCCAACCCTGAAGAAGTCAGCAAAGAATAGAAGCTCGTTCCCTTCCTCGCGGGAAAGCTTGACCCCAGTGGGCAAGTCCATCTTGCTGGCCCGATAGTAGGCAGAGTCGATACCGAGAGATGTGAGCCACGCAGTTACTTTGTCCGCTGTGTCTAGCGTAGCCCAGTGAGCGGCATACCGGCTCTCATCCGCATTAACATACCAGTTGAGCTCTTCCTCTTTTTCCTCCTCAACAACTTGATCGAGTGTGACCTCCACTCGAGAGCCACCGACCATGCTATAGCAACGAGCAAGGGGAATATGGTCCCAGTCATTTGCTCCTTCCTCAGGAGTGGCTTCCACCTGAGTACGGCCCATTTTCTTAAAATGCCGGGCAAGTGGCATGTCATCTGCCTCGTCGGCATCCGAAGCCTCTCCGGCCACTTCTCCTTGCTCTGCCGTCACTTGTCCGGCCGTAGTATCAACATTGGCTGCCTGCTGGTTGAGGCCCTGCCCAACAGCAAAGCCACCGGTCACACTCTCATCTTCGGAGTCTTCCTCACTGGAGGAATCAACTAAGTCAACAACGGGGGCAGTTACACGCCTTTGAACCGTTAGCCCGGCCACGGATCTGGCTCCCTTATCGGACTCGCAGCCAATAGGTGGGGTCTTCTCGCTGCTTAGGGAGTCATTCTTCACGCCGTAGCTAAAGGCCTCGCGTCATTTTCGGAGATATCAGACGAGAGAGAGAGAGAGAGAGAGAGAGAGAGAGAGAGAGAGAAAACGAAAGGATAACAAAACGAAGGAAGAGCATGAGAAATGAAGATGGCTAAAATCGGACGAGGAATAGAGGGGAAGAGGCTTTATTATGCTAAATCTAAGATGGATCCACAACAGGGAGCTTAAAAACATTTATGAATATCAATGTTTAATGGGGATATATAAACCTTAAAATGATTCAGTCCTCTATAATGGCAAAATTTGAAAATTAGGTATTAGATTGTGGGCATTTGGTTTTTTTGCATTTTTCAAGTAAATTAAATTACTTTTGACATTTTTAACATTGGTTTTCCTATTTTACCCCTGAAGTTAACGTCCTGATCTAACGTCATCCAAAAAATGGGCTCGCTTGCAACATGACTAAAGTTGGATGCAGGCCAAAATAGATATTTCAAACTTTCGGTGGCCGAATTGCAAAAAGTGGGAAAGTTGGGTGGCCTATTTGTGTGTTTTGCCTTCAAAAAAATTGTCAAAAAGATTTTGGGCAGAAGCCTTAAATATAACTTGCCACATTGGCAATAGAGTTTTCTTGAGGCCAGGTAGCACAATGACTTCCTATGAAATTTTGTTAGGAAAGAAACTCACTCTGAAATACTTTTATATCTTTGGGTGTGTGTGCCACTTAGTAAATGATAGGGATCACTTGTCCAAATTTGATTCAAGGAGTGACAAGTGTATATTTGTGGGGTACTCAACTAGTCATGCATACTGGGTATTTAATCTTAGAACTAAGACTATCATGGAATCCATGGATGTTGTGTTTGATGATCTAACATACCTTGGCCACAAAAGTGTCGAAGATGATGTTTTAGGTTTGCTTGATTTTGGTGATCTCAACACTACTCCACAAGTTGGAGAACCTATAGAAGGAGGATAGTCAGACATTGTTCCAAACTCATAGAATTCAGAAGCTAAAAGTTTAGAGAACTCTGGAAATTTGGTTTCTGATGCAACTGCATCACAAGATGCATTGGTCAGACTTGTTGGTGAAGCTGATCCTACTGTGACTGATAGAGGATGTTCCCAGTAGATTATAGAAGGACCATCCAATCTCACAAGTTATATGTAATGTTCATGATGGTATGTCTACAAGGAGGAAAGGTAAGATTGATTGTCGTCTTAGAGGTTTTGGTATTTGGTTAGTTTTCACTATTTTCATTGTAAGACTATGCTTGTAGATCATCTGATATATTTAAGTGTTTTATTACTACTTTATTATAATAAAGTCTTCCGTTGTTTATTTGATAGTTTATTCTTTGGAATCCTAGCTATTATTGCACTTTCAATTTCCTGTATAAACACATCAGCTTTAGAATATGTAATTGTTGGGTAGAACCCTATACAATCTTACAGAATATATTGGAAAAATAATATTAAATAATGAAAACAAAACCGTTGTGCAATTGGTTGCTTCGAACCAAGTCTTCTGGTGACTTATTGGGAAGTCTGCTGGTGAAGGTCTTCTGGTGACTTACTAAGTCTATCGGTGAAGGTCTTCTGGTGACTTACTAAGTCTACTGGTGAAGGTCTTCTGGTGGAAGTCTTCTAGTAAAGGTCTTCTGGTGAAACACTGAAGGTCTACCGATGGAAGGACTGATGTCTTCTGGTGAAGCACTGAAGGTCTACCGGTGGAAGGACTGCTGTCTTCTGGTGGCAGTACCTGATGTCTGCTGGCAGAGGACTGATGTCTACCGGTGAAAGGAAAATGTATTGAGGCCTGTGTAATACACAGTTTCCTTGAAACGTTATTCATCCCACACCCTGTAAGTGCCTGGAGTTTTATGCAGGACGATCGTCTCCCAGGATACAACGGTACATGCAGGATCACTATGCCTTTGTAGGTCCGTGAATCGAATAGATGCACAGTAGACTATCACCAAACAGGAGGCCAAGAAAGATGATGATCAAGATGCAATGCTAATGCAAGTGTATCAGAGGAAGGGAATTTCGTGTTTTCTGTGTGTCAAATGGTTTCTTAAGAAAAATGTGCAAAAGGCGGGTTTGTCTAAGTAGCACAATTTGGTCCGACATTCGTGTCCGCATGTGTAGGCACACGAGTACGCCAGTCCAAGCCAAATTGGACCTTGATTTGCACCCCCCCCTCCTGCGGGCACGGGAGGGATAGTACTTTCTATACAAGCTTACCCAACACCAAGGAAGCCTTTGTATATAAACCCTTCAAGCTTTTCACATTTTCCCAATGTGGGATAACCCACTTCCAACATTTCAAATGTCCTACTTTAAACCTCTATAACTTATTCATCCGATATCTGAATTGGACAAATAAATATAGTATTCTTATGTACTCACAGAGAAGAATTAATTCCACAATTATCATAGTCATTACATAAATGACTCACAAATAAATTAGTGCCTCAAAGCCCCAATTTACTTCACTTAAAAACACTAGTTTTCCAACATTAATATTATAATTTAGGATGGAGGGATTATGGCGGAAAGTAATTTGATATGTTGTATAAATAACAAGGCTATTTATGAATATATATCTTCTAATGTTATAAACAGTTGTATTGGCGGCCTTTCTATTTGTGTATTAATTTTTATAAGTAGAAATTGAATGAAAAAAAAATGTAACAATTATTTTTCCAGTTCTATAATAATAAATGTACTTATCTAACCATCAAACAATTGCTAACTCTTCCCCAATTAGCAATCTTGAAATGTTCATCTCCAAAGATTTTTAATCTGCCAACATATTAAAACATATAGTTGTGTTTATATGGATATGAATCATTATACTTCCTCATGTGACAGTTATCTTCTAATTATAAATTTATGTTAAAGCTTACCACATGAGATAGTTATATGCTAATCTTACCGTTTTTTAAGTATTTAATCATTAAAATAAACTCAAAAACACAAATGTTTCTAGATTAAAAATTGCATCAACAAATACTACATCCGTTCCACCCAAAAAGTCCCCATTTAAAAAGTCTAATTATTAAGGGATATATTAATGCAATTAAAATACGCCTCTTCAGCCAAGTGTATAGGCAAGTGTTTCATTATATCAATGAAGGATGGTGGAAAAATCTTTTCAAGATGGCAAAGTGTAAGTGCAATATGATCTTGAAGATACTCTAGATCATATTTTGAATTAACTTTTGAGCATAGTATCCTAAAAAAGTTTGACAACTCAATCAAGGCTTCAACAACGTGTTTTGGCAATATTTTACAAACAAGGGGAAGTAGCTGCTGTAAAATAATATGATTGTCATGACTCTTTAAACCCCAAATGGTATGCTCTTTGAGATTGATGCATCGTGAAATATTGGAAACATAACCATCGGGCACTTTCATAACCTTCAATAATTTCAAAAACATGTCTTTCTCATCTTTTTCGAGTATGAAGCATGCAGGGGGAAGTATCTTTTTACCAGAACCATTATCTTGAGGGTGTAATGGCTCCTTAATTTTGATTTCTTTAAGATCAAGTCGAACATTTAAGTGATCTTTGGTTTTTTCGAGAGTTCCCAAGAGTATATGCAATACATTATCACACACATTTTTTTCTATGTGCATGACATCGAGAATGTGACGTATTGGTAAAGACTCCCAATAAGGCAATTTGAAAAAGATACTCTTTTTCTTCCAACTATCTTCTTTTGCATTTCCAGCATTCTCACTTTCTTGCATTTTTCCTTTTCTTCCATTTCTTTCTTTTCCTTTTAGATTATTTTTCTCTTTCTCTTTGCATTTCTCTTTTCTTATATTAGCGTTTATCTCCTTCTCCTTCTCTTTTTCCAATTGTTCTATTTTTCTCTTTCCAAGGACATCTTCCTTTTTATATATAGTCTCGACATCTTTCAACTGTTCTTGATTTCGAACCAGACAATAACTTTGGTGTCGGTTCTAACTTTGGCTCTCCATGAAAAGCAACTTTATCTCTTCGTAATTTATGAATTTCTTTTAGCCAATGCCTATGTCCCATATAACATCACTTACGACCATGTTTTAGCCGAAAATATTTAGTTTTCTTGTTACAACAAGGACACACAAATTTACCTTTTGTATTCCAACCTAACAAATTAACATATGTTGGGAAGTCATTGATTGTCCACATGAGTGATGCACATAACTTGACCATACTTTTGGTAGATGCATCATACGTATTCACACCATCGTAGCATAATTCATTCATCTCCTCAATAAGTGGCTGCAAATATACATCAATCTTGTCCCCGGGTGCTTTTGGGCCATCAATTAGCACAGAAAGAATAAAGGATGGTTGTTTCATGCACAACCATGGTGGTAGGTTGTATGGAATAAGAACAACTGGCCAAGTGATATGTGAAATGTTCATAGACCTAAAAGGATTGACTCCATCAGATACTAATGCAAGTCGAACATTACGACACTCACAAGCAAAGCCCGGGTACAACTTGTCAAAAGTTTTCCAAATATGACTATTAGCCGGATGACACATCACACCATCATCAACACGCTCTTGAGAATGTCATATCATTAGTGATGCAGTGTAAGGTGACATAAACAACCTTTTCAGCCTTAGCTTTAATGGAAAATAGCATACTTGTTTATCAGCAATTTTTTTCCTCTTTATCACACTATCATCAACGGTTTACTCGTCATTGCCAAACTTCTTATATGTAGAAGCCCCACAAATATCACAATTTTCAAAAGACTTTGCATTCCCTCGAAACAACATGCAATCGTTTGGGCATGCATCCCACATCTCGTAAGTAAAACCCAAGGGAGACACTATCTTGTCCGCTTCATAATAAGATTTAGACAAGGCAGCATCCCCTATTTCTTCAAGTACCTCATGAAATAATTCTAGAGCCATTGTGCATGATTTATTTGACCAACCACCAAGTACTTTTATGTGCAAAAGCCAAGTAATGAATGAAAGCGAAGTGAACTTTTTGCTACCCCTAAATAAAGGTCGTTGCCCTTCTTCTAGCATCTTATAGATTTTTTCCATTTCATCATCTATTGTTTCTGTGTTTGGATCCAAAGTTTGTCCTTCATTCAAATTGTCTCTTACATTTGGAACTCCGGTTGGAATTCCCATGACATCATGTATCATGCTAACAATGTCATCTCCCACACTACGAAAAAACTCGGGATTAGCCAGGACAATTTACCAAGGAAATATAATTCCATGGTAATTCCCGTTGAATTTACTTAGGAATTTTATTGCCCGAATATACCAAGGAACTTACCAAGGAAAATATTTTCCATGATGAATGCCGAGGAATTCAGAGAGGAGTTGTGTTCCTAGAGAAATTAGCAATGATTTTACCAAGGAAAATATTTTCCACAGCAATTACAGAAGAATTTAATGAGGAAAATTTTTCCTATGGGAAATTGCAAGGAATTTACCAAGGAATTTATTTCCTAGGGAAAAGTCCATCTTAAATTCCTTGGGAAGTATTGGTCCAAATATAGCTAGGAAACTACCAAGGGAATAATTCTTCTAAAACTACCTAGGAAAAATTTTCATTGAGAAATTATGTGGATCCAATTTTTTTTGGCACTAAACTTCCCTCCAAAACTACCAAGGAATATATTCCTAGGCAATTATGAAAATTCTTGGAAAAAGTTTGAGGGAAAAAATCCGCCATAATCACCAAGGAAATTTCGGAGGAATAAATGCCAAGGAAATATCTCCTTGGTCAAATCCTTGGGGCTTTGTGATCTATTACACACACATTATAATTGTTTCTCAATAGAAAATTATTTTTTTTATAAAATATATTTATCATTAGATATCTTTAAACAAAGTACTATTATATAAAATATACACTTAAATCTTAATTACTCAGTTAATATTTACATATCTAACCACCAACATAATTACAATAATGAGAATACTCATCTATGTATAATTATTTTTTAAAATGGTACCCAAAATCTAATTTTAATAATCTATGATATACGCATGCAATTCTCAAGCTCGCTTCAAAACTTTTATAATAAAAATATTAACAAAAAATAAGCGAGTCGGTTGCATTTGTATATGTGTCATA
>CM028378.1:26005909-26036313 GCA_013146195.2 Codonopsis lanceolata | reverse complement strand
GCGAGACCGAGAACACAGGCGCTCCTCCATGTCAGTTGATCACGATATTTCTCGAAAGGCACGACCAAAAAGATGATCGAGGCGCTTCGTCGGCTCGGAGGGCAAGAATCCATAGGTCAGGGGCATCTTCATAAATCCCAATTCTAGAGGTATGGTAGTGCAGGCGCCATTAGAGCGAAATATAAAACTTCTCGAAGGCGAACAATTGAAAAAAGAAGCGAGAAAAGATGAAAGCAGGCTGAGAAAAAGATGAAGCAAGCGTGAAGAATTCATGTTCGCCGAGTCCCCTTTTATAGCAGAAAATCAGAGAGTCGACAAATTAGACAAACAATGGTGAATAGAGAAAAAAAAAATTCCCAGGAGAGGCCAGTTTAGGTGCCCCCCTTATGAAGTTTGGGCATGGCGCCTAAACCTCTTATAGGCCATGCCCAAACTTGCTCCTTTATTGTCATGTTGTGCTGTTTTCTATCCAAATCACCCATTAATCCTTCGTCGATCGCGAGAAAGCCTAGCGGATATTAAGGAGAGACTAAATGGTCACAATTATGCTTCTTCGCACGAGGAAGAGGCGGTGCCTCTTCCTCTACCACAGAATCGCCAGGAAAAGCCCCTCGAAAAAAAAAGGTGTATTCTTTCTAAACTCATTTCTAAAAAAAAAAAAAAAACAACAACAACAGCGTGCCATTACCATTAGAAGTCGATATAGTTTATTTTTCGCATGTATTTTGAGTGTGCATTTTATTTTATCATGCTATTTAAAATTATGTTGCATTTCATCCTTCATGTTTATACAGATACTAACTACTAATTACAGACAAAAGGAAGAAAAAAAAAAGCTGACATGCGCAGGAAAGGACACTAATAATCAAATGATACTCTGCCTCTGCTCAAGCTACCTCCCCTGACTCGGGGGCCCAGCGTGCCATCGGTCGCGCGCGCCGTCCCCAGGCGGCTCGATCCTATGTCGCATCATCATCATCATCAACTGCTGCGGCAGTACGCGCATAGCCTCATTGCTCCAACAAGAAAAGTCATCCATCAGACGCTGATAGAGCTTGTTGGTGCCAACGAAGCCCCGCAAGAGTCTCTTGTATGTGGACACTTTGACCTGAAAATGAAAACATCAGTCAAATAAAAAAAGGAGAGAGGGGAAGCATCAAAATAAAAAAATCAGAAGTGAGCATCAGTCAGTCAATAAAAAAAAAAGGGGAGGAAAATAAAGGTAAGTCTCTCACAAACCCTCTTCTTCTTGCACATTCAATACATTAAATTTTTCAAAATATATATATATATATATATATATATATATATATATATATATATATATATATATATATATTATGTATGTATATTTTTTTACATTAAAACAAAAAAAAACAAAAACAAAAAAATATATAATATATATATTTTTGTACATAAAAATTTTTCTTTGCACATAAAAATACGCATTATCATTTTTAGATGTCATAATAACATATACAAATATACTTTGCATAAATGTACATGTCAACATATTAGAAAAAAAAAAAGAGATAAAATATATACTTTGCATTTAAATATGTATGTCACATTTTCTTTATTTTCACATTAAAAAAAAAAGAAAGAAGGGATTCAAAAAAAAAAAACATCTCATTGTATATTTAGCATCATATTTGCATTAAATAAAGTAGTCCATGCATCCATAACTTGCATTTATTAGTCAATAAGCAGTATTGGGAATGCGCGAAAAAGAAATTTAAAATGCCACCTGCCATGGAAAAATAGTATATGCTTGGCGTTTCTTATATCCCTATACCATCAGCATGTATAAAAAATCCGTTCTAGTACATAAAATATATCTGTTTTGTCTTGTATATATCCGAAAATATATCCGAAAAATGTATCCGGAAAAATTCGCATTTCATTCGAAAATTCCATCCTGTGAATATATGCCATGTAAAAATATTTTTAGAGCCAAAACATGCATCATATAGCCTTAATTGCATTAACATTGTAAATCATGCATAGTAGAGTCAAATAGTAACTACTATTTCAATTTGGGCGTCGCAAAAATAAATTGTTCAAATTTCATGCATTATTACCATAATTGCATCATTTTAGTTCATAAATCACATGCATAAATATCATAAGCAGCATATATATATATATTCCAAAAGTCCAGAACAACACAGAAAATGAGCAGATCTGAAAAAAATCAACCAAATGGGTGGAAGGAAGTTATACTCACATTGGGACCAGGAAAGATTCGAAATATGTTTGTACCAATCTCGCACCAGATTGCCCCAGTCATGTTTCGAATAATAATATCCGACATGGTTCCGAACCAAAGGAGGAAGTTCTTTCTTTTCCTCACCAGATTTCGAGTCCATTGGTGCTTTTCCTTTCCTAGATCTAGAGGAAGAAGCCATCTGCGCAGAGAAACAAAAATTTTGGCGGAAAAAAAATTAAGAAAAGGAGAAAAAAAAAAAAAAAAATAGAAAACTTACCTCGTCGGCTATGGAAGGAACTGAAGCTGAAGCAGAGAAAAGGAAATGAAATTTCCTTTCTCCCGTAAGAAGAAAGGGAGGAAAAAGTGAAACTTTCACTTTTCCCCCTCCAAACAGTTCAGCATCAGCACTCAAGTCCTCAAAGTTTCAGAATTGCAAAGTGGCCCCTAAGACTTAACGGAAAGTTAACAGAAGCAATTTTGTTAACCACATTCAACGGCCTTTCACCCAAAAAGCAAGGAAAGCTCATATCCCCAGCAAGTCAGCCGCCAGACAAGCAGAAAAGTCAGAAAATTCAGCGGCAAAGGTAAGCCCCTTTCCTAAAAAAAAAAAAAAAACAGAGGGAGAGAAAAATATAGAAAAAAAAAAAGAAAAGAAAAATCAATCAAAGAAAAGAAAAATCAATCAAAGAAAAAAAGTTCAAAAGCTTTCCCTATGCTGGGGAAAGCCTATTTTCAAAGGTTCTAAAGCTTTCCCTATGCTGGGGAAAGCCCATTTTCAAAAAAAAGTTCAAAAGCTTTCCCTGTCTTTGGGAAAATTCCAAAAGAAAGCCCATTTCAAAGTTCGCTTTCCCGTGGAAAGCCAATTTTCAAAAAGTTCGGGAAAGCCCATTTTCAAAAAGTTCAAAAGCTTTCCACGTGGGAAAGCCCATTTAAAAGGATTCTTTCCACATCTTGGGGAAAGCCCATTTTCAAAAAAAAGTTCAAAAGCTTTCCCGCAATGTCTTTGGGGAAAGCCCATTTCAAAAGTTCGAAAGCTTTCCACGTCTTTGGGGAAAGCCCATTTTCAAAAAAAAAAAAAAAAAAAAAAAAAAAAAAAAAAAACGAGGTTCGAAAGCTTTCCACTGTTGGGAAAGCCCATTTTCAAAAGTTCAAAAGCTTTCCACTGTGGCTGGGGAAAAGCCCATGTTCAAAAAGTTCAAAAAAGTTTTGTCTTTAAGGAAAGCCATTTTCAAAAAAAAAAGTTCAGCTTTCTTTGAGGAAAGCCCATTTTTTCAAAAGTTTCCATTTGGGGAAAGCCCATTTCAAAAAATGTCGGAAAGCCCGTTTCCAAAAGTTCAGCTTTCCACGTCTTTGGGAAAGCCCATTTCAAAAGTAGAAAGCTTTCCCGTCTTTGGGGGAAAGCCCATTTTCAAAGGTTCCAAAGTTTTCTGTCTTTCTTTGTCTTCAGGGAAAAAAAAAAAAAGTCCCATTGTTTTCCCTAAAAAACATCAGGATACTTGCATCATCCATCCCACCGGTTGTTGTTTGTTTGCTTGAGGCCGAACTACGTTTGATACGATTCCTTTATTAAAAAGGGATAGGCAACCTACATTAGTAGGTCCGACCATCGAGCATTTAATTTGCGAGATCGCTTAAAGCTGCGATAACACTGCTATAATCCGACTAAAAATGTCTAGGATATGGAGGTTTGATAAATTGCTGCATTATAAGCTGCTACCACCATGCATATTCTCCCTCGTTTTGAAATGAAACGAAATTGGAGAGTCTATTCTATCATCACGATGTTCGTTACTCGATGGTGCGTAGACTCCATCGTTGAGGGGCTGTAGACACCCAATTTCGTACCCGGATACATGACATGACAAAAATATCAAGAACTGTTAAAACATTAACAAATGTCAAGTTCTGGGTCAAAATTGCAAAAGGACAAAGCGGATGCCAAAAGGACAAAGCAGGGACCAAAGTGTCAAAAAAAGGAGGAGGTTTGAGGTTTAGGCTCCACCTACCAGGGTTTGGGGGTGGGGGTGGCGCCCAAACCTTCAATAGGTGGCGCCCAAACCTCTTTCTTCGCCTGTTCTCTCACAATTTGCCGCATTGCACAATTGGTCGAGCGCGATGTACAACCCTCGATGCGGAGAGAGAAATCTCAAAATTCGGCGATGTCCCGCCTCCTCCTATAAATAGAGGTGTCCGGCTCCTTCATTCAGCTCAATTCATCCGTAAAATTTCTCTGCGTCTCGTTACGAAGAAATAAAATAATGATAGATCACCACAAAGCCTCGAAACCCCGCCAAACCTCCGCCAAACACAAATCCAACCGGTAGAAGTGTACCTTAGCCCCCGACTAGGTATCCATCCCTTTCCCGGTCCAAAAATCGTGGATAGAGCGCTTGCTCGCCCGATTTAAAAGGCGAAATAGCCGCAGTAAGCCATTACTCGCCCAAATTCACACAACACACAACTTCAACCGGACTGCACTGGACCGAGAAAAAAAAAGACTCTCTCCCGAGGGACGAGGCGAGCACACCCCCTACCGCTTGTAAGCTTTTATTGTTAAAGTCATTTATTTCTATGTAATAGTATTATTTCGATCCGGCCTAATGTAGATATATAGCGGTTGTCTTTGCCTGGATTTTATTAGGAAATAATACTAAATATAGACGTTATTATGGCAAAATGTTTTTAGATAAGTTTGTATTTATTTAATTCATTTATTCAATAAAGTCTTTATTTGTAATAGTATTATTTCCGGTCCGGTTCAATATCAATATATAAGCAGTTATGCTGCCCGGATTTTGTTAGGAAATAATACTAAATAAGAGCCGTTATAATGGCCAAATATTTTTAAATGTGTATGTAATAATTGGAAAGAGACAGCTGTGAGTCCGTAAATAATGTGGCCACGAATGTATTTGTTTAAATTTCCCTTGTCATTATAATACCTTATTTATTTGCTAAGTAAATGTGACAATAAGCATACTTGACCAAAAACGCTTTCGAGACGAAAGGGCGAGTTGGGTGCCTAGCACCTTCCCAACTCAGTAACTTAGCCTCCGAACCCATTTCTAAAAATCTCGGTTTTTTTTACGGTTTTCCTTTATTTTGCCTTAAAATAAAGGTGGCGACTCTAAAACATTTTGGATCCAGTGGGACCTCGCAACATCTTTCTTTGCACTTTCACGTTCTCCCCTAAACAAGGGAGAATGGGAATGGAAAGGTGATGTATTCCTATGTCCTGGTATCCCCTAAACAAGGGATAACTTGACGTAGAAAAACCAAAGCACTCATAGTGATCCGAAATAGGCCATAAGGCTATTTTCATAAAAGCCATAGTGGGGGCGTCGCAATATTCTTTCTTGCACTTCTCTATTTTCCCTGAAAGATAAAGGGGAGGATGGGAATGGAAGAGTAATGCATTCTCATATCCTGTTATCCACGAAATAAGGGATAACTTGATATCGAAAACCATAAGTTCCCATATTGGATACAAAATCTACTCAGGGCAACCGAGGCACATTCCAACGTGCTACTATAGACAGCACTCCTCTCGCACTTTGGATTTCGTCTTCCCCTAAACAAGGGAGGGTGGAACGAGAGCAGTGGTGTCCCGCATCCGCACGTACGCGCACCCCTATCCAAGGGCGCGCGGGGCACGGGAGCAAATCCCGGGAACCTCACACATGCCAAAGTAGAATCATCAACATCCAAGTTCATGATATAGTTCTAAGTCACATAGGGCATAATTGTGACCTAGATTTGATCACTATAACTCACACAGTGATGAAGCAGGGATCATTCAATCACTTTCTTAAGTCGCATTATAGTCACATACAGTATGAAGTGTATGTTATGACGGAACTCCCACACTTAGTAGGCATGTCATGCTCAAACGTCATACGAACCTTAGTCTAGCCGCCCTTCTGGCGTCTAACTTGAGTACTTAAAAGCAGTCACTCCTCTAGTGTTTCTCTTTTAAGATCTCACATTCGGACTTTTCCTTGGGATATAAAGTCGACCTCATAAAAGGTCTCATCTTGACCGTATGCCAAGGCGATAAATGTAATGTCATTTGTGTACCCCCCTTCGTAGATACCAAAGAATTTTACTATCTCAACTTGCTCGCCCACCTAGCGACAGGTGAATTACCCGTGTGAGAGGGCCAATTCAATATCCACGACATCTTTTTAATCAAAACATATATGCTACGCAATTTCATATTGAAACATCCAATTAACATATAAAAGGAATAAAATGAAATTGTAATTTATTCAAACGATAATGAAAAATAATAATCAAATGTCAACATAAGTGTTCTCAGAATAAAAGTCAAATCCTACGAAGCCCTAGACCCAACATATGATCCTGAAAGATCTCTCTAGCTAGAGGCTTAGTCATAGGGTCAGCCAACATGTTTCTAGTAGGAATGTATTCTAGAACAACTTTCTTTTCTGCAACCATATCTCTAGTGAAATGATACTTGATGTTATGTGTTTCATGTTCGCATGATACTTGGGATCTTTAGTGTAACCTAAAGCAGTCATGCTATCACAAGCAATGACTACAGTACGATCCACATGCGTCGCAACATCAAGATGTTGAAGAAAACTCCTCAACCACACAGCTTCTTGAACCGCAGCTGAGCAAGCCATGTACTCTGACTCCATCGTAGATAGGGCGGTGCTAGTCTGTTGCTTGCTACTCCAAGAGATAGCTCCACCACCAAGGAGGAAAGCGTAGCCCGAAGTAGATTTGTAACCAACTACATCTCCACCCCAATCCGCATCAGTGAAACTTTTCAAGCTCAAATCCCCACCTTGGTAACATAGGGTTAAATTTGTGGTTCCCACCAAGTAACGCAAAACCCTCTTCACTGTCATCCAGTGTTGAGGTCCAGGATTACTTTGGAATCAACTCAACATCCCAACTGCAAAGCATAGGTCAGGCCGAGTACACACCATAGCATACATCAAGCTTCCTACTGCATTCGCTTATGGAGTCGTAGACATTCTCTTCTTCTCTTCTTCATTCTTAGGGCATTGGTTTGTACTAACGACACATCCTTTTTCCATTGGAGTGACAACGGGTTTTGCGTTAGTCATGCCAAATCGTTCGATAACTTTCTTAATGTAAGTCTCTTGAGACAAACCGAGAAATCTTTTCGAACGATCTCCAATGACTTTTACTCCAAGCACATAGCTTGTTTCACCCATGTCTGTCATATTGAAAAGCGCAGATAGCCACTCTTTAGTGGCATTTATCATCTCTATATCATTCCCAACTAGTAGGATGTCATCAACATATAATGACAGAATCAAGACCTTTTTCTTGGATCGTTTAACATACACACAGTGGTCTTCCTCAATCATCACAAAGCCAATTGAGGTTATCGCTTGGTGAAAGCGAATGTACCACTGTCTAGATGATTGTTTGAGACCATAGATGGAACATTTGAGTCGGCACACTTTGCGCTCTTGTCCCTTGACTTCAAAACCCTATGGTTGAGTCATATAGATCTCTTCATCTAGTTCTCCATTGAGAAAAGCAGTTTTAACATCCATTTGATAAAGTTCTAGATCCATGTGTGCTACTATCGCTAGGATTAGGCGAACAGAATAAAATCTCACCACAGGGGAGAATGTATCCTCATAGTCTAAACCCTCTCTTTGGGTAAAGCCTTTTGCCACAAGACGTGCCTTATATTTGTCAATTGATCCATCTGCCTTTCGCTTGACTTTGAAAACCCCATTTGTTTCCAATAGTCTTACGACTTTGCGAAAGATCAACTAACTCCCAAACCTGATTCTTTTTCATAGAGGAAATTTCATCTCATTGCAGTCATCCATTCACTGTTTGTAGGTAAAGAAAGGGCTTCTTTGAACGATGTAGGCTCACTAAAATTGAAAGAAGTAGTTAGAAAAGATTCCTCTTCGATCGCGAATCAACAACGAGGTATATTTCTACGTTTACTTCTTCATTCTAGTATCGGACTCCCACTCGGATGAAGATCACCTTGACTCTCATTGGCGACTTCCATAGGTTTAACCTCATGTTGTACCGTAGGATTAGGTTGAGGCAATTCCCCACCTTCGCCAAAATATGTCATGTGTTCTTCTTCCATCTCAAAATGTTCAAAGTCTTTCCTAACTTCACCTATCTGTGGGAAATCATTCTCAATGAAATCAACATTGCGCAACTTTGATTCAGTCATTCCTACATCAGGTTTTCCACTATACATAACATAACCCTTTGAGGTATCTGAATACCTTATGAAAACACATTTGTTTCCTCTAGGGCCTAGTTTTCCAAACGTATTGGAGCTACTATGGACATAAACTGCACAACCCCAAGGATGGAGATGCCCCAATTTAGTCTTCTCACATTTCCAAAGTTCATAAGGGGTTGTGGGAACTGACTTAGAAGGCACTCGGTTAAGTATGTAGGCGGCAATCATTAGCGCATCCCCCCAAAACGAAATTGGGAGGTTGGCCTGTGCCATCATCGACCTAACCATTTCCAACAATGTTCGATTCCTTCGTTCTGCAACACCATTTTGTTGCGGAGTTCTAGGAATTGTCAATTGTCGGCGTATTCCCTTTTTCTCACACAATTCTTTAAATTGATAAGATAAATACTCACGGCCACGGTCAGTTCTACAGTTTTTAAGCTTTTATCCTTTTGATTCTCAACCTCTGCGAAAAAGCGCTCAAAACACTTGAGAGCTTCATCGCGGTGAGAAATAAGGTAAACATAACCATAGCATGTGTAGTCATCGATAAAAGTGAGAAAATAGGAAGCTCCATGACGTGCCTTAACATTCATTGGTCCGCAAATGGCTGAATGGACTAACTCTAATGGATGTGTGGCTCTTTTTGCCTTACCAAAATGCTTTCGGCAAGCTTTTCCTGCCAAACAAGATTCACACAAGGGTAGGTTGACTTTGGTGAGAGACCCCAATAGACCTTCTCTAGCCAATCTAGTCATCCTATCTTTTCCTATATGTCCAAGTCTAGCATGCCATAACTCAGAATTAGAATCATCATAAACCATGCAAGAAGAAGAATTAACAGAAGAATTATGGGAATCCAAAAAATCTAATTTAAAGAAATTATCTAACAAAGAACCATGTCCCAAAGTCTCATCACCAAAACAAATATCCAAGTGATCATTACTAAAATTAAAAGAATATCCATGTCCTAGCAATTGTACTACTGATAGTAGATTATGTCAATTCAGTGCATAAAGAACTTCATGAAGAGTCGATGTGCGTCCACTCCGCAATTGAAGTTGGTATGAACCAACTCCTTTGACTTCAACAGACGAACTGTTTCTCATGAAAATTCTTCTTGTACCCGCAGGACCTTTTCGATAATCTATAAATCCTTCTCGATCCCTCGTCACATGTTTGGTTGAGCCTGAGTCTACAATCTACACAGAGAGAGAGTCAGCCAATAAAACATGAGAGCAAAAACAACTTTGCATGGAGATAGGATTAACTGACACCTTCTTGGGCTCAGGACAAGTCCGAGCAAAATGACCCAAGGCACCACAGTTGTAGCACTTCTGCTTAGCAATATTCTTTTTGCCTCTTCGGCGTTTAGTAATCTTGTCACTTTTGGGCCCCAAATTCTGAATCTTCTTGCCTTTAGCTTGTTTCTTGCGTTGCCTGTATGGTTTGCGCGGACCCCAAGGGAAACAAGAGCAAGATCACAAGTCGCAGCACTTATCGCGTGATTCGCTTCATGACACTCAGCCTCAAGCTCAACATGGCGAGATACATCCGCAAAAAGTCCGAATGGAGTCTGTGATGAGTCAAGATACGCCTCAAACCACTCCAAGAGTCGCAAAGGCGGTGAACGAATCACCGCTTGAACGTGTTCATCGATAAAATAGAACCAACGTTTTAAGATCTCGAATCATTCGGACATCTCAATGTAGTTGTTCAAGAATGTTTCGTTTCTGGTCAATCTTATAGCTTTCAAACTTGTAAGTCAAAGTCCTTAACTTTGTAGCAGAAGTATTCCCATAAATTCGCTTAATGTCGTCCCACATTTGTTTAGCAGTCAGGCAATCCTCAAACTCGTCAATTAGATCATTATGCATGCTATTCAACATAGTAAAGCGTGCACATCGATCTTTCTTTTTCCAATCAAGGAATTCCTGCATTTTCTGGCGATGCTGGGCGATGGTCAAATTGCCCATCTCTGGTTCTATCATCACAATATCTAGGTTGTCAAGAACCTCTTGCTCATTTAGCAAATATGTGATTTTCCTTTGCCAAACACTATAGTTTGTGCCATCCAATTTCTCACCCTTATTAAGGTCATCGATTACATTCTGAGAAGTCATTTCACTACAATTTATTGCAAAAATAAGACATAAGCATATATATATATATATATATAGATTTACTTTTGTTCTAAAAAATCAATTACTAAATATAATCACATCATACACGTAAGGAGGAAAAATCCGCGAGGCTCGTAATCATAACCAAAGTATGCACAATGTGAAAATATTGATGATTTAAACAAAAGAAATAAGATAGAACAAATCCATCAAGCACATATCATGTACATAAATATTTTCACTACTGAAAATAAATTTATTGGGTCTCGTATAGTCCCAATCGGAAGTTTAGAGCCCAAAACGACAATTAAATAGGCTAAAATGACTTTAAAATAGTTTAAAATTCCCAAAGAATTTTAAAAAATTCCAGAACAGTCCCAAACAGCCCTAAACAATTACAGAATGACAAAACAGACCCTGGATATTATTTTTGAGATTTTAAAAAATTAGAAAACATGTTTTTATACACTGAAAAAACAAAAACAAATATTTACAGGCTGAATTGATCAAAACAGAGGCCACCATTGGACTCAGAAGGGCGAAATTAGTCCAGACGCACTGGCCGTTTTTCAAAATTCATCATAGAACCGCCGCACGTGCCACCTGCGCGTGTGGGCTTCTGAGGCGGACCTAGGGCCGACGTGGCGGGGTGATCGACGCACCGATGACGCCAGCAAAATGACTTTCTAAAGTGGGCCCCGCTGATGACGTGGTGGTAACGCATTAACCGTTGACCAGTCAACGGTTGACTGGTCATTCCTTTACGCCTTCTCCACGTGCCTGGCCGGAGATTGAGCTCCACGCGCCACCTTCTGGTGGTCCGATGATCTCACGAACGGCGGCGTTGGACTCGTCTCATCGAGTACTTTCCAGTGGTGTACTTTTACATCGAAAGGAGTGCCACAAAAGGCATGTACATCGAGGCCGAGAGTGGGGTTCGTTTTTGACATCAATTTTTAACCCAAAAAATTGATTCGCGAAGAGCCAACTTCGCAAGGCCATAAAACGTTCATTTTAAGTCCAAATTAAGCATATAATATGTCATTGGAAAGCCTTCGCAGAGTACTAAAAGTACAGTCCATAAAATCACGATCTTACAAAACATAAACATGTCATAACAGCATGCAAAGTTTCGGAAAAATAAATTTTCAATAAAACTTGGGTATGCGATATTTCGAAAAATACCCAACATAATTCAACGAGAATTTAGTATGTTGTTCGCCTCGTCGTAAGGAACTCAGACATATATATTTTTCTCGAAAATAAAAAAATTTTACACATAAAATAATAAAACTCATTTGTTTTGTTATCGAGTAAAACTTTTAAACAAACCCACAAACAAAAGCATGCGATTCATGGCATAACGATACGAGCAATCAAACATATAGGCTCTGATACCAATTAAGGATATATCTAAACATATATCATAGAAGTTCGTTATCAAGACAATAATAATGAATTACCTTGTGCGAACTTGAACCTTGTGCGAAACGGAAGAATTTCGCTTGAGCTACGATCTTCGTATATGTAACGATCTACAAACCTGCAAGTCTCTCTCGTCGGATTGATATCACGGGGCACGGATATTGATCGATGTCATATTTTAATTATTTTCCTTGCAAGTGGACAAGACTATTATAGAATAGCTTTGGAAGCAAGGGTCGAACACACATTGACAAAAGATCACAGATAGTGCAATTTATTGATAGCAAATTATTAATCTAAGAGGGTTTTTATAATTATTCTACTCTAAATTATTATTATTATTTAGGTGTTTAACTAATTAGCAGCAATTATAGGTTATGAAGATCTTATGGTGGATGGCAATCTAGGATTCGGGTTTCACTTGTATCTCCTCTATGTTTAATTCAAAATAATTATCATTCAATTTCTTGGGTTCGTTCACAAAAGATAGATATAGTCTGTTGAATTATTGGTTCAGCCTCCATCCCCGTAGCATTCATCCATTCTATATCCTAAACACAAGAACATATGATCTATCTGTCACCTAGGTCATGTATGAACTTGACCCTAACTTATCACTCTCGTGCATCGATAGGTCCAATTTATTGTGATGGTGAGCCAGTGTACGACATATGCACATTGGTCATGCAGTTATCCGCACCTCTAGGCCTTTATTATTTGTGATTACATTTATTTGTTTAAAGCGGAATAATATAGGGATTGATAAACACCACAATCAACAAGAATTGAATGAACATAAATATGAATTAAAACATAAATTCGATACAAGTTACCTCCCACCACCTAGATTCGTGATGATTTAGTTCATCATAGACAATGAACAGCACATGGAGATGAATGGAGACATGATTTGATCTTCAATACTTGTAATTACACAATCTAAATATGTTATACTACCTAAAATCTATCCTAAAGCTATACAAAACTGTTTCCAGCCATCTCTAGATTGCCTAGGCTTTGGCTACCGACTCCTATTTATACGGAAGAGTTGTATTGCAATCGAATCTCCAGTGAAAGTACGACTTTTTCGCATTACACCTTGCGGGTATGGAGCACCTTGGCACCGCAAGGTCCTCTCACTCTGGCTTCGATTTCTTCAAGTTACTGTCCACCTTGCGGGGGCAAGGTCTGGAACCCCTTGCGACCACAAGGTCTCCAGCATGGAATTTCTTCTTTTCTTCTTCAATTTTCATCTTGGACCCTTCTTGGAATTTGCATATAAAGGCATTGTGCTTTGCATATTTTCACTAAAAACCCTGAAACTCACAAAACTCACTGAAAACACATATCAGTAGCCAAAAGCCTCGCGAATTAGCATAATTTAAGTCTTAGAAGCATATAAAATCGACGTATAAAATATATCGATCATATATCAATACTGGTTCACACCGCAAATCCAAGCCTCTTGATGGTTAGGCTAGAGGGAGTATTTTGGTGAGATAGTTTTTAGGGAGAGAGGGGGGCGGCACCTTTATGCTAGAGGACGTGTTCCTCAATATGTTTGTATTAGGGTTTTATCCCTTTAGTTGCCTTATTTATATTATTACCAAGAAACCTATTTCTTGTAGGTTAAGTCAATCCTAAACCCATTTTGATTAGGAAACTAATTAACCAATTAATAATAATATAAATATATTTTCCATGTGGGCGGGACTAAATAATCGGGCCACAAGCCCAATTACTAACTGTTACTTAAAAGAATTGGATATTTCACACAACAAATTCAGGGGGATGTTACCAAATTCTTTGGGGAATTTTTCTGCCTACTTGGATACGCTGGGGCTCAGCAATAATTCTTTTTATGGAACAGTCCCTTCATCAATAGGTAACCTTTTCAACTTAACTATCTTGATGTTGGATGAAAACCAATTCACATGCACTATCCCCACTAGCATTGGAAATCTTAGACAGTTAAGAAGATTGCTATTACATTCTAATAATTTTGTTGGGAATATTCCTGATTCTATAGGAAACCTAACATTCTTAATGTATCTATCGATATCCAACAACAAGTTAGAGAGCACCATACCCTCAAGTCTTGGAAACTGCCGTAACCTACTGTTATTGACCCTTTCTCAAAATAACTTGAGTGGGAGTATACCCACACAAAATTTTGAACTTTCATCACTTTCAATTGTTTTCGCCCTGAATGGGAACCATCTGTCTGGACTCTTTCCAGTTGAGGTTGGCAGCCTAAAACACTTGGGGCAACTTGATGTGTCTGAGAATAACTTGTCAGGTGAATTGCCAAATAGTCTTGGTAGCTGCACCAGCCTTGAACTCCTCAAATTGGGTAGCAACTCTTCGTGGATCCATTCCTACATCACTGGATTCCATAAAAGCTCTTCGAAACCTTGACTTATCACATAACAACTTCTCTGGACCGATTCCAAGATTTTTCGGGGAAATTCATTTGGAGTCGCTGGATATCTCTTTTAACGACTTTGAGGGTGAAGTGCCCGTGAAAGGAGTTTTTGCCAATTCAAGTGCAATATCCGTCATAGGGAACCATCAACTTTGTGGGGACATATCTATACTTCAATTGAATAAATGCAGAGGGCAACGAAAATTTTCTATCACACTCTTGGTAGTCATCATCGCAATGGCGTCAACACTTGTGGTTGTAGCAAGTGTGTCCTTTTTCTGGTTTTGTTGGTGCATAAAGAAAAGAAAAGATCAAATATCAGAATTGGAGTTCAAAGAATCATTCTTGAAGGTTTCTTATGAAAGGCTCCTCAAAGCAACAGATGGGTTCTCCTCAGAAAATTTTATTAGTGTAGGTGCCTTCGCATTTGTTTATAAAGGAATCCTTGATGAAGATGGTGTTATTGTTGCTGTTAAAGTGCTAAACCTTCAGCATCCAGAGGGTTTCAAAACTTTCATCACAGAGTGTGATGCCTTGAGACATGTCCGACATAAGAATCTTGTTAAGGCCATAACTTGTTGCTCAAGTGTTGATTTTCAAGGCAATGATTTCAAAGCTCTAGTTTACGAGTTCATGCCAAATAGGAGTTTGGATGAAGAAATGGCTCACTCGAACTAAAATAGTTACAAAATTTGTAAAGTCAGCTGCATGAAGAAATCCAAGACTCAAGTAAGACAACTAAAAAGAATTCCACACGTCAATATATTTCACATTCAAAACCCTAAACCTAACTCTTACACCTAAACCCTAACCCTTAACCATAAACCTAAACCTAAACCATAACACTAAAACATAACCCCAACCCCACCCCCAACCCCAACCCAAAACCTAACCCCCAACCCTAAAAACCAAAACCTAACCCAAAACCTAAACCCTAACCCCAAAACCTAACCCTAAACCCTAAACCCTAACCTTAAGAAACAAGATTTGTTCCTCTCTCACTTGATGGTTAAACTGAGTTAGATGGAGTCAAATGTACATTTAAAGGTGGGGTAGAGCCTACCTAACTATTATAAGTAACTAGAATTTGAAGTGAATATGATTCGCTGGATTGGTTCCTGCATCATGTTCCTCTTGTGATGTTAGTTATTGGGTTCATCAATGAATGGACCCTACCGCTGTGCATTTGTACTAATAGTCAATCACGAGGCAAGTTATCGAAGATAACTTTTTTTGTCGTTCTCTTGTACTAATAGTCATTTGTGTTCAGACTATTTTGTTGGTGATGATTTGTTGTAAGGTCATGCTCACTTGGTTGGAGATTCCCTGGTTTCATAAAGGGTGTAGCTTTACTTGAAGGCCCTCTAAAGTGTATCTATGAGTTATTTAGTTTTTTTTTGTTTATATTGGTGAATTATATTTGATTTTTACATTAGTAGCAATGTTGGATTTTTGGTAGCTTCTTCTTATTATTAATAAAGTTATTGCTTCTTTCATGATACTTGTACGTAAAAAAGAAACCTTTTGTGTAGAAAGATCGCGCATTTGTTTGGTTGTAAACTTCTTCAAATTGTTTGCCATTCATTGCGAGTTTTTTTTTTTTTTTTTTGTATTCTTAATGATAGAGGTAGCATTTGGTTATTTCATTCGAACTATGCAGCTTCATAGTATAAGATGAATAGAAGGCCCGATGCTCGCAGATTTCGAGGATAGAGACTTTGGAAGCACGCTATGAGCAAAGAACGTTTGTGTTTATGGAATATCGAGAGCAAACAGAGCAACGATTTGCGAAGTGAGGGCGACGATGCAAAGCATGGCACACCGATGCATGGGTCTTGAAACAAGATTCTCTAGCAAGATTGGGTCCCCTTTTCATCCCGTAAATCTCTTCCAAGATCGCCTCCCCCTTCCCCACTTTGATTATTGGTACTGCTTGAAGTTGAAACATTGATGTTTGATATTGTTTGATTTTGTATGTATATATTTGGTACTTCAATGTAATAACATTTAGAGTTCGATGTAATAACATTTAGAGTTTTATATTATTGTTTTATTTTGTATTTTTATGTTTGTATTAATTGTTATATTATCAGGTACAAAAAATTATAATGATAGTATTTTTGTGTATTTTTTTAAAAAAAATTTCCATTATTAGCGACGGAATTTCCGTCGCTGAAATTCAAATTAAATTATTTTTTAAAAGCCTTTAGCGACGGAAATTTCCGTCGCTGAAATTCAAATTAAATTATTTTTTAAAGCCTTTAGCGACGGAATTTTTCGTCGCTGAAATTCAAATTTAATTAATTTTTCAAAGCCTTTAGCGACGGAATTTTCCGTCGAAATTCAAATTTAATTAATTTTTAAAGCCTTTAGCGTGCAATTTTCCGTCGAAATTCAAATTTAATTAATTTAGCGACGGAATTTTCCGTCGCTGAAATTCAATTTTAATTAATTTTTAAAAGCCTATAGCGACGGAATTTTCCGTCGCTAAATGTTGAATTTCAATGACGGAAAATTTCCGTCGCTGAAAATCAACCTTTAGCGACGGAAATTTCTGTCGCTAAAGGCGGCCTTTAGCGATGGAAATCGGTCCGTCGGACATCAGCGACGACGGATTAGCGACGGAAAAATTCCGTCGCTGGGGGCCATTAGCGACGGAATTTTGCCTTTAGCGACGGAAAATTCTGTCACTAAAGGTCTTTTTTCTAGTAGTGCTAGTACACCAAAAGAATTTCTGCAACTTTGCCTTCTACAAAGAATTAGCATTGCCATTGATGTGGCTTGTGCTATTGAGTATCTTCACAATAACTGTGACCATCCTATCGTACATTGTGATCTAAAGCCGAGCAATATTCTACTGGATCAGGATATGGTTGCTCGTGTTGGAGATTTTGGGCTAGCAAGGTTTCTTCTCCCAGAACTATCAAATGCAAACACAAGTAGCACATCTGCAATTCGAGGAACTGCTGGGTATGCACCTCCGTGTATCGAATATTATTCTCGTGATTCCGCATATGTCAAGGATCAAATAGTTTTTTCCTACAGAATAATAGATCAAAAGGTATCATTCCAATGGCTAATTGAGATAGCATTGAAAGAAACTACAGGCTCGGATTTGTTATGTTCTTGTTGATTTGAGGCTTTCCTATAGAAAAATTAGCACTACATTCAGCATTAGTCATTATCCAAAGCTCGTGTTTTCTTTCAATGCTATTGTTGAAGATATAGGCCCAAGAGGTCCAAACCTTGTAAGCACAATAGGGCATTAGTCTTTAGATATATAGTGATGTAATAATAAGTTAGGAATTAATCCAATTCATTAATCAATAATATCAATTTCTCTTCTCTTTCTCCTATTAATGCTATCTTCCTCTCCTCTCACCTCCGTCCACCACCATTAATGGTGGTGGCCCGGCACCCTTCAATCTTCATTCACATATATGAATTTTATCATGGTATCAGAGCCATCAATCCTTCTTCCGCAATTCATCTCTGCTTCAAAAGGGCAAGAAAGAAAGAGAGAGAGGTGAAGGCCGCCAGAGAATCAAGACCGCCGCCAAAAGCTCTCAGATCTATAACTCCGTCTGATCCTGGTCGGTTATCCGTCTAAATACGGTGTCGGACCATTGCCCACTCTAATTTATCATCATCATTTCCTCTCTCCATTCTTGTGGGTTTTTCTCTTTCTAGATAGCTCGACAGGTTTAGCAATCAAAAGTTCCGTATCTGGGCCCCTGTTAGCAATGGTGATTCACAATGGGTGAAGCATCTCCTCCCTTTAATCGCGAACATAAGGCGACCTGAGTCTCTTGATCCAAAAAAAATATTCCATATGTTTTCTGAATAAATAGATCCAAACTCCTGTACCCTTTAGAACTTGGAGAGATTCATCCATAAGCTATCTAGATATTGTAGTTCTTGGATGTCCTTATCATCATCAGGCGGAGGCCAGCCAGAACTCTAAACAGTTTTGGAAGGCTAGTGATTTCGATTGAGCTATATGTCATGTTTGGGATACGCCTTCAGTCCACACCATCATCGGTATCGGGCTTATTATAGTTCAAGATCGTTTCCGATTTCTTACCCAATCGGCAAGATCGATCTTTTCTGTTGCTGCCATGCTCGTACCAAACTACCATGAAAGCGACTCAATTTTCTCAACCGAATCCTAATGGGTAATCTCTCTTTCTTTCTCTAAATGGTGGAACCCACACGTAGGCCCCTATTCCCAGGAAACACGTGCACTCTGCAAATTCCTATCCATGGGTGTTTGATTTCTTGTTGGGTTTTGTGAGTGCTCTTTGGGGAAGTAGGTTTAGTCATTTCTTGATTTGATCCATACCCTTCTCCACAAATTTCTTCGTTTTCTTTTGGGAATTTTCGTGGGTTTTGCAAGAAATTGAAATGGAAGGGTTAAGGATTTCAGTCTGGCCCATCTTCTTGGGTTCTAATTCCATCTTAATGCTCGGCATCACAGTCGGTATCATTTTCAATATTTCATTCATGTGGGCGCAAATGTTGGATATTCAGTCAGGGAAGCCTTCATCTCTACTAGGAGTCCGTTTTACAGAATTTCTGAGTGAAGATGAAATGGTTTTTTGATAACCTTTACTGTGTGGCATTCAAAATGATGGATGCTCAGTGGCTTGCAATGTGTACTTCATACATGGAGTGTTTTTTTTTTTTTTTTAAGGAAACAGGGACGGCACCCTGCAGGAATTTATTAAAATAAAAAGAAATACAAACTTGAGGGGGACAACCAGCCTGACCCTTATAAATGGGAGGACAAAGGAGCCTAACCTCGAAAAGGAAATACAAGCAAAAAATCTAACATCAAGCTAGAAACTCTATATAAAAAGAAAAAGGCCTAAAAGAACTAGCCTCTACAAAAATTGTGATACCCATAAGAATCCATCATAAAAGCCTTCTTGACTGCCGCCGGAAGATCCAAGAAAGAGTAAAATAATTTGTGACCACCGATGCTATGAGCCTCAGCAGCTAGCCGATCAGCGACTGAATTCTATTCTCTGAAAACATGGTGTAAAGAAAAGGAAGAGCACTACTGCTTACATTCAAGGAGAGCATAAGTATATTGCCAAGGAGCCGAATGATTATTAACAATAACATCAATAGCAACCTGAGAATCTGATTCAACAATCACACGAGACAAGCCCATATTACGGCATAAAACCAAACCATCACGCAAAGCCACAATCTCAGCCTTCATATTAGTGCCAAGATGAAAGTGAGACGAAAAGGCTCTAACAAAACCTCCCTTGTGATCCCTAATGATACCACCACCAGTGCATTGCCCATTAACGGAAGAACCATCCGTGTTAAGCTTTACATATCCAAAATCTGGGGGGTGCCAACGAAGCCACAAACCTTTACGAACTGGAGGAGACAATAAGGATAAACCAATACTCTACAAAGCATTACATGCTCGAGGGCCACAAGAAGCCTTTGGCTTATATACATAAAACATATCCCGGAGATGATGAAGAACCTTGTGAAAAATAGAATCCATCCGCATTGAGCCATTATCATACAACGAATCACAACGAGCTTTCCAAATTTCCCAACAAGAGAACATGAAAATCCCAAGTTGACAAGCCCCAAGCTGACTATGCAAAGATGCACTAGACCAAATATCAAATAAATGGGATAAATTGTGATATACAGAAACTTTATGAAACAGATTAGCAAACCTCAACCAAATTCCCGTGGCCACTTCTGAAAAAAGGAAAAGGTGAAGCAGAGATTCTTCCTGGTGTTGAGAGAAGCAACATACGCATTTAGATGCCAACTGAATTCTCTTACAATGGAGATTCACATCGACCGGCAAAGCATTATGAAAAAGCCGCCACACAAAAGCACAAACCTTCAATGGTATCCAAGGTTGCCATATTTTTTGAGCCCATGGTAAAACAGGATGCTTCACTCGATGATGATTCCAGAAGGCTGAAGCACTAAACTGACCACTGGCTGTCAAAACACATACAGGTCTATCGGGATCCTCACTCAACTGCAGCTGACGAATGTCCAGATGAAGAGAAGCTGGCACCAATGCACACAAATCTTCAAGAATTGGAAGAGCAGACCGGACAGACAAATTTCGATCTACAGGCAGCGGACCACCCAGCCGAGTACCGCACCAGTTAACATCCCAAAAAGATAACTCTCCCCTCCCTACAATCCAACGAGTGCAATCCTGAATATGACCCATTTGCTCCATGATAGATCTCCAAGGAAGGGACCACTTAATACGCGAGATTGAAGGCTGAGAGACCCCATACTTGTGACGACAAAACTGAGCCCATAAAGACTGACCATGCATAGCATTCCATGCCAGTTTTGCATGCATCGAAGCCATAACTTGAGGAAGAGAACGGATGCCCAAACCACCTTCCTTCAGAGGCCTACAAACCATATGCAATCCCACCCAATGAGTCCTATGATCCCCTTTGGCACACCATAAAAACTCCGCAATTGCTCTTTCTATATGAGCAATAACTGTTTTCGGGACCGAAGTCGAGGCTAACGAATAAATAAGGATACTACCAAACACGGACTTGACCAAAGTAATTTTAGCTCCGAAAGATAACAAACGGGACCGCCAACCACTAATCTTTGAAAGCACCCGGGGGATAAGATTTTCGAAATAACATCGTTTCATTCGACCTTCAAAAGAGGGATTCCAAGATAACTCATAGGCTTTGCTAACAAAGAAACCACTTTTTTGAATATTAATCAGTTGACCAGAGGAGCCCTCATAAGAAGAGAAAATTTTCCGCAAACCTAAAACAGATCGTTTAGAAGCGTTGCAGAAAACCAACATACCATCCGCATACAAAAGATGTGAAACCAGAACACCCCCACGACCATGATGATATGGAATAACCTGACCCCTTTGGATAGCACGGTTGATGTTAAAAGATAAGACTTCCTGAGCCAAAATAAAAAGCAGAGGAGAAAGAGGATCACCCTGTCTAACCCCTCGAGTCGAATGAAATAATCCACAAGACTCCCCATTAACTCGAACAGAATACCAGATGTTAGATAAAAGCCGATGAACCATAGCACAATTCTCCGAATTAAACCCCATAGCCGACAAGGTTCGGAGCAAAAAATCCCATTCCATTCTATCGTAGGCTTTAGACATGTCGAATTTGAATACCACATTACCCCCTCGGACTTTTGTATCAATGTGACAGACAAGTTCATGGGACAAAAGGATATTCTCCTGGATATTCCGATTACGCACAAAACCAGAATGTTCCATGGACACTAACTTGGGCAGAAGTCTCGAAAGGCGAGAAGCAAACACACTAGTGATAATTTTGCAAACAAAGTTACATAAACTTATCAGTCTAAGATCACCCAACACCTCTGGATTATCAACTTTGGGAAGTAAAACGAGAGACGTAGATGTGATGCCTCTAGGAAGAAGGATACCCATAAAAGCCTCCCTAACCGCTGCAATAACATCACCTTTCACAATCTCCCAACACCCTTGGAAAAACCAACCAATATAACCATCTGGACCCAGGGCACTATTAGGATTTAGGGACTTAACTGCATTCCAAACTTCATCATCCGTGGGCACACTCTTAAGCAATAAATTGTCTGCATCGCTTACTTTAACAGGAAAATCTGAAAACAGCTCATTATTAACAGTATGCGGCTTAGAGGCAAACATATCGCTGAAGTGATTCGTAGCTAATTGGCCAACCATAATTGCATCATCACAAAGCGTACTATCCGTCAAACGAAGACTAACCCTGTTGCGACGCCATCTATCCTTTATACTAGCATGAAAGTAAGCGCTATTTCTATCGCCCTCTACCAGCCAGCATTGTCTAGCTTTCATCTGAAGCATCTCAGTATCCCAATTGACAAGTTGATTATATACATATCTGGCCTCTATCAACAGACTTTCCGTATCAACCCCCCGCCTTACTGCATCTCATGTTCCAGGAAAATGATCGTGTCCTTTTGAGCTGCCAACTTACGTTGAACGTGACCAAATATATTCAAGTTCCAAGATTTAAGAGCAGGTCTAAGCATCTGCAATTTACGAAAAAGAACATTCATAGGAACCCCATCCACCGATCGAGACCATTGAGAATGAACAAAATTCAGGAAGTCGGGATGATCCAACCACATACGCTGAAAGTGAAACCCCCCTCGACGATTAATTTCCTTCTGAAAGCCAACTAGTAAAGGCACATGATCTGAAGCAGTCGACATTAGATGTTGAACACGAAGGTTAGGGTAGACTGCTTTATAATTACCATTAGTAAGAACTCTATCAAGACGCTTCCAAATCCGACGGCCTAGCTCATGATTATTACACCAAGTAAACCGGCTACCTTCAAATCCTAAATCATCCAAACCAGCTTGCAACATAAAACTATTAAAATCATCCATATAATGAGTGTCACATGGACCTCCACCAATTTTTTCCGAAGGGTGAGAAATAGCATTAAAATCTCCCCCAACAATCCAAGGCGAATTATTCGTGATTACTTGAACAACCTTACTATATATCCCCAACCTCATTAATCACCTCTTCCAATTTTGCAGCTATAAAACGTTTATCTTTAACAAAACCTGAACAATCAACTGATTTGATAAACATAGGACCACTTTCTGAGACAACCATGTATTTTATAATTGGCATGCGTTGAGGATCACTCCAACCATTGGACACAAAGTGTTGTCCTAAGTTTATTGTACCCGGGAGGAACATAACCACCCAGATTAGTATTAGCTGCAAATGAAAAAGCATGCACAAAATGTGGATTTCTAGCCAAGTTAAAAGGTAAACCCGAAGTATAGAACATCCTAGCAATTTCAGCGTCCAACAGATTTCTGTTTTGCATGTCAAAAGCCATCTCAATAGCAGAGTCGCCTTTTCTTTTTCTTTTTTGATGTGAGCTGGGAGAACGAGAATCCTTGGGGTTAGGTGATTCCAGTAAGGGGTAAAGAACTAGTGCAACCAGGGAGTGGAACTGTCTTAGACTTTTGTAATTCTAATTTCTTTTCTGCTTCTTCATCAAGCTTCTTCATCTCTATCAAATGTTCTACGATCACATTTCTACAAGCCCCAATTCCCTTTCCACTAATCTTTAAGAGATGAGCTTTAACTCGGGTATAACTACCCGCAAAACTCTTATTACAATAATTACATACCCATTTCCTATTACCACCAATACTTGCCTCTTTTTCTATACTTGATACATACTTCCATAAAGTGTATTGTTCCTCATCAATTCCAATTTTTCGAACGGATGAAGAAGCAACGCTACTGGAACCAGAACCGGAAGATGCCATATTCAAAATAATCAAAACTGAAAAACAAATTAAAAAATATTGTAAGTATTTCAAGATTTCAATTGATAATTGATACAATTAGATACTAAATTTTACTAAAAACACAAAACAACAAATTACATAGATATACTATAGATCATATAATATAATATATATATAATTAATAATATGATATATTACATATTTACATAAGTGCACAGTACACAACTACACATTACATATTACACAGTATTGTCAAACAATTTGCACAAGTGAGTGGTGAGAGCCTGACAGGCTGTAAAGGACTAAAGGGGCGGCTGTATACACTATTGGATATTATAATATATATATATATATATATATATATATATATATATATATATATATATATATATATATGATATTTGATTATTTGCTTTCTTTAAAGACTAAAGAGACTAAGAGTAAGTGAGTAACCAGTAAGGCAGTATACTAAGTTACTAACCTCTGTAAGACTGTAACCACTCTCTGTAAGACGTCGACACACCACTCTCTGACTCTGTAAGACGTCGTCGAGTGTGAAGGCTGAAGGCGACAGTGAAAGGCGAACTTTGAAGTGAACTGAGGCTGAAGGCTGAAGGCTCCGAACCACTGAAGCAGAGCGACAACGGTGACGGTTGGCGGTTGCTTGCTAGGGCTACGCACGAAGGCTTCGGATTGGCGAGGTATGTTTTCTGTAATCTATGCGTCGTCTACTCGTCTCTCTCTAGTCGGTCTAAATACCCATTTTTTGAAGACAAAGCGGCATAGCGTATCCATATTCGTGTACGTATTCGGATCTAAGGAACCCGTATCCGGGTACCCATATCCAAACTTTGAAATTTTGTCAAAACATACCCTGTACGTATCCGAGAGCGTATTCGACGTATCCGTATCTGGTGCGTGTCGGATAAGCGAGACGCTTGCATCCTAGGGTATCCATTCATCATAGTTTAAATGTGAAAAATTGTAATATAATACCCTCATCCCATATCGGGTAGGTGTGTAAATTATGTACAATTTATAAGGTGATCACTTTCTACTAATGGACCCCAACATTATTTATGGACTTTTGAGTCGATTTATGGTGGACCAGGTGATCCAAGTTAGGCTAGTGCATAGGCCATGCGTAGTGGACCGGGCCTTCGGGCTCAGATCGTTACAATTACCTTAACAAAAGAGCCTATTAAGATATTACAGTGTTCTTTGATTTAAGTTATTGTTTTAAATATTTACGTGGTTGTTGTGATATTTTGAGCGAGTATGTGGTTGTTTTGAATGAATAAGTGGTTGTTTGATATTGTTTTAAATGAAGATATTATTTAAATATTGTTTTTTAATGTTTATTAGGATTTTAAATATCTATTTAGGTACAAATAATATTTTTAATTTTTTTCACAAATATATAAACCTTTTTACCGAGGAATTTCCCAAGGAAATTGATGTATATAATATTAGGCAAAAATTTGTGTAGGACAGAATTTGGTAAGACGGATCATAAGACGAAGCTTCATTTTGGAATTCGCATGTCATAATAAATATAAGAAGTGGTCTCCTATAAGACGATCTTACGGATCATTATCCGTAAGACGGATCTATCCATGTTAAATGAGGTAATTAAAATTCAGAAATCTCAATGCAACCCCTTAGTTTTTAAAAATTACAGCGCCACCCCTTATGTTTATATATACAAAGTGTCACTTTTTACTATTAACAATATCACTTTGTAGTATAAAATATGTCACTGTTGGTCATAGAAGTGTCATTATGCATTTTTAATGAAAATAATCATTTTTCCCTCAAAAAGTGTTACTTTTTGGACTGAAATATGTCACTTTTAGCCTTAAATGTATTACTTTTATTTTGAAAAATCTCATTTTTTTATAAACGAAAACCATTACGTTTGGTATTAAAGTGTCACTCTATAGCATTAGAAGTGTCACTTTTTAGCATTAAATGTGTTAATTTTGACCATAAAAGGTGTCATTTTTACTTATAACTAAAAATCATTGCTATTGACATTAGAACTGTCACTTTTTAGCATTACATGTGTCACTTTTTATCATTAAAAATGTAACTTTTGGTCCTATAAATATCACTTTGCATTTTAATGAAAATTATATTATTTTTTCCCTTGATGGTGTCACTTTTGAGCTATGTGTCACTTTTACCTTTTAAATGTGTTATGTTTGTCTTTCAATGTATTACTTAGCATTTCGTCAAAGTTCGTTAGGGTCCGTCTAGCATCCTAAGGTAAATAAAGTTAACATTATTAAGGATACCAAGTATCCTCCAGATTCACAGCATAAGGATACCAAATATCCTCCAGATTCATAGCACAATTCTCGTCATTTCTGTTTCAATATTTGTAGGAGTTGACATTGTAAATATGGTTATTATTTTATGATTAGGAATGATTAGGTATATCTTTTATATTTTGTATTTTATTCATGTAAATCTCAAGCCTAAAGATTAGCATCCAAGTTGTATATATTTGAAAAGCCAGTATCAATAAAATTCACGTTTTGCAATCTCTTTATGGTATCAGAGCAAGACGATCATAATTTTTCTCCACCAGCTGCAACCCTAATCTGCCACCTACCGCTTCTGCATGGATGCTCAAACCTCCTCTGCACTGCCCAACCCAGCCGAGCCAAATCACCCTATTCTCCTTGTCAACCTTGCTAACTGCAAGACTCTAACACCCCTCACCTATCTCGCTTGGTCCTCCCAAGTTACCTCCATCCTTTTTGGCCTTGATCTCCTTCAATTCGTTGATGGCACTCACCCACAACCTCCTGAAACCATCAAATCCGATGGTAAGGACATCCCCAACCCCGCTCATTACTTGAATAGGCAAGACGCTTTATCTCTAAGTGCTCTTCTAGGTACCCTAGATAATTGCTGCCCCCTCAAGCTTCTCATGTAACCACATCCAACCAAGCTTGGATCATTCTAAAGAAAACCTACGCCAATCCCTCTCGTGCCCACATCCTTCAATTAAAAGACCACCTTGACTCCATCACTAAATCCAACCTCACAATCATCGACTACATGCAAACCATTAAGTCTTGCATTGATAAACTTGCCCTTTAGGCAAACCTATGGATCCGAAGATGTTGTTGCTAAGGTTCTCAAGGGCTTAGACTATGATGCTTTCAAACCCATCATTGACTCCGTAGGGCTAGGGACAACCCAATATCCTTCAAGCCCTCCACCTAAAAGCTCATCCACCATGAACTCACCCTAAAACAACTACCCTCCCCCACCACACCCGCCTTTCCTCGCCTCTCTGTCCATGCCGCTTCTCCCATCGCCCACACACCCAAATTTCTGCCTCGGCATCCCACCAATCACCTATCCTTCCCACCCCTCCTCACAACCGCAACACCACTCCTACCCCTTTAAGGGAAAGTGCCAATATTGTCGCTTTAGGGTCATGTCATCTCGCAGTTGTCGACAATTCAAACGAGATTTCCTATGGTTACCTTCCCTTCTCCCCTTCCACCCACCGCCCATCTCGCCATACTCAACCCCACCTCGGCCCAAGCTCATACTGCCACTTCCTCTCGACAATACCCTCCGCCTTTGGCTTGTGTGAGCCACAAATCATATCACAAATGATCTCTACTCTCTCCCTCCATCACCCCTATGATGGCACCGACGATAGTTATCATCTGAGATGGATCCTCCCTCCCCATCTCTAATATAGGTTCCTTCTCTTACACTATTTCTAATTCTTCTCTTGTCTTTAATCATGTAACGCATGTTCCCTTAATTTCCCGAAATATCTTGTCGCTTTCAATTTTGCAAGGATAATAATGCCACTATCTCATTCTCACATTCTTCTTTTTTCATAAAGGAAATCTCGACCAACCGCATTCTTCTCCAAGGAACATGTGATCGTGGTGTCTACACATGGAATCCTTCATTCTCTCCTCAAGCTCACACTAGCTCGCCTCAACTCTCAAGTCTTGCATCATAGACTAGGCCACCCTCCCTATTGTTTCGCTTTTGAATAATAAATTTTCATTATCAATTCCTAGTGGTTCCTTTACTTTTGTGATCCTTGCAATATTAATAAAAGTCATAAGCTTCCGTTTTCTACTTCCTCTCTACATTCTCACGCACCACTTGATTTAATTTTTTCTGATGTATGGACATCTCCCGTACACTCCTATGACAATTACAAATATTATGTCATCTTTGTTGATCATTTCACTAAATATACTTGGCTATATCCTCTTAAACACAAATCGACACCTTTTTCCACCTTCAATAGGTTTAGTGCTTTAGTTGAGAAATTTTTGACAAACCCATTCTCCAAGTTTCTCCGACAACGGTGGCGAATATCTCAAACTTACTCCGCTCTTCTTAACAATGGCATTTCCCATCTCACATCCCCTCCACACACCCCCGAACACAATGGCTTCGCCGAACGTCGCCATAGACACCTCGTTGAAACTGGCCTCACCTTGCTATCACATGCACACCTTCCTCTAAAATTTTGGCCTCATGCTCTCACTACCGCGGCTTACTTAATTAACCGCATGCCCACTCCCACCCTTCATAATGATTCACCATTCCTCCGCTTATTCAAAATCGCTTCTAACTATACCAAACTCCGCTCATTTGGGTGCTCTACCCGTGGTTACGCCCCTACGCTCCACACAAACTAGCCCCAAATCCACTCCATGCATCTTCATTGGCTACTCCTCCTCCCAAAGTGCTTACCATTGTTTAGACCCAACCACTAAACCGTATATATACCTCTCGCCATGTCAAATTCTTTGAAACCGATTTCCCTATACCACACTTACCTCCACCACACCCTCACGCATGTCCCCAAATGAATGGTGTTCTCTTACAATCCCAATCCTCACAACCTCCCACCCCTCCCCACCTGTTGCTGACCCGCAAACCCCTCCCCCACCCTCTGCCGATCCCACTCCAGACCCTACAGCCGCCTCCCAGCCCGCTAATCCCCCTGCCAACTTGTCCCCAGCTGCCACACCCACTCCCGCTGAAACACTATCCACCTCCCTGCCCCCCAACCCTCCTCCAGCCCGAACTATTACTACCAGGCTGTCCAACAACATCAGAAAACCCAATCCCAAGTATGCCTCTCTAGCTACACTGACCAATCCTACCTCTCTCCCCACCTCCACAAAACAAAGCCTTGCCACTCCTCACCGGCATGCCGCCATGCGTGAGGAATATGATGCCCTCATGCGAAACAATACTTGAGTCTTGTTCCTCTTCTAAGCACCTAATATCATAGGGTGCAAGTGGGTTTTTCGTGTCAAATACAATCCCGACAACACCATCTCCAAATATAAAGCCCGCCTTGTGGCAAAGGGATTCCACCAACGGCCTGCTTGACTACTCTGACACTTTCAGTCCCGTAGTTAAACCGGTGACCATTCGTCTCATTCTTTCTCTTGCAATTACTCAAGGTTGGTCTCTTCGCCAACTTGATATAAACAACGCTTTTCTACAAGGTCATCTTTCTGAAACAGTTTTTATGTCACAACCCAGGCTTTCTAAACACTTCCGACTTCTTCTTGTCCTGGCTTGGCCAGCCATCTATGGCCTTAAACAGCCCCCGCGTGGTACACCGAACTAAAATCATTTCTCATTTGGCTTCACTCCTTCACTTTTGGATTCATCTCTTCACCTACACCACACACTCGAGTCGCCTTCTCTATTTGTCTACGCCGATGACATTATTGTCACCGGCCCTTCCGACTCACTTCTAACGCCCTTCATCACAACCCTTGCTTCTCGCTTCTCCCTAAAGGATCTCGGTCCTCTTTCTTATTTTCTAGGAGTTGAGGTCACACCAAATTCTCAAGGTCTTCTACTCTCTCGCCTAAATACATTATCGATCTTCTTGTCAAATACAACATGGATAACTCAAACCTTCCTCAACCCCCATGAACTCCTACCCCCTCTCGCCTCCTAGGACACCCATCCGCAATCCCTCCGACTACCGTGCCATTGTTGGGAGTTTGCAATATTTATCACTCACTCGTCCTGACATTGCTTTCCCGGCCAATAAACTTGCTCAATTCATTCATCATCCTCAAGAAAATCATCAAGCGCCTCAAACGCCTTCTTCGATATCTACACTAGCACTATTCATTTCGGTCTTCAACTCTTCAAAATCTCCTCCCGTCCTTCATGCTTTTTGTGATGCCGATCGGGCCGAGATAAGGACGATTTTATCTCCACCACCGGGTTTTTTGGTTTATCTTTGGCGCAATCTCATTGCTTGGTCTTCCAAGAAACAACGAGCCTTGCTCGCCTCCTCAACTGAGGTCAATTCGAGTACCACTACCTGAACTTATGGGTTCAAAACCTTCTCTCCGAACTCACTCTCACACCCGCAGCCTCTCCACCATTTATTACTCGACAATCTCTGAGCAGCTTAACTATTCTCGCTAACCCCATCTTTCACTCAGCATGAAGCATCTCGCTTCAGATTCCATTTTGTGCGCCGAACAAGTTCAACAGGACGGCCCGAAGTTCAAAGACATATCTCGTCACAACTAACTTGCAGATGCTCTCACTTGCCGTTGTCCCGAAGTTCGCTTCTCGCCACTTATTTCCAAGATTGGACTCTATTCCGTACCGTCCAACTTGGAGGGAGCATATTAAAAGATA
>CM028378.1:25974351-26005809 GCA_013146195.2 Codonopsis lanceolata | reverse complement strand
TATAGTTGAGCTTTATCAGAAATCACGAAACGTAAAAACATCGAGACAAATTTCATGATAAGTGATTTTGAAGATCTTATCTTTGACCTTGATGATGTTGCTAATGCACGATGTTGATATGACCGATGGACTCAATGCCAAGAAAATAAATTTTCATAAATATTTCTCTTTGTGCAAACAATAAATTATTTGCTTATATTTTAGTACTATGTGTAATAGTTCGTCAATAGGAATGAAGCTATGCTAAATAAGAATGAAGTTATGGTTTGAAATATGTACTGACATTTAATGTTTAGCACAACATTAAATTATGTATGATATTATCTATTTATATATTTCGTGTTTAATATCATTATAATATTTATTTATCTTATTTTTTCTCTATCTTACATTAAAATAGATCATAATCATGTGTGAATCCAATATCCAAAAATGTGATTTATATCTTGCGGACGGCGCTACTACACATATATTTAAGGATAAGAAATATTTTTCTTATCGCGAAGATTGAGCAAAGTCAATACTATATCAGCGTGCCAAAAAATAATTGAGGGATCTAGAAAACAATTTTAATGCATGGAGGTACGAATTTCATAGTAAGTAATGCACTATTCTCTCCTAAATCTCAAAGAAACTTGTTAAGTTTCAAAGACATTCGTCTAAACAGATATCATATTGAAACCATGAACAAAGAGAATAGTGAATATCTTATCATTACTTCAAACACTTCTGGAAGTAAGTGTGTATTGGAAAAATTGTCTGGCCTATCATCCGAATTGTCTTATACACATATAAAAGTATTTGAATCATATATTACCGTAACCCCAAAGTTTACAGAAACATTTAAAGCTTGACATGAACAGTTGGGACACCCCGGCTCAATAATGATGCGGAGAATTATTGAGAATTCTAGTGGTTATTCGTTGAAAAATCAGAAGATTTTTCAACCCAATAAATTCTTTTGTGATGCTTGTTCTCAAGGAAAGTTGATAGTTAGACCATCACCAACCAAAGTTGGAAATGAATCACCAACATTTTTGGGACGGATCCAGGGTGATATACGTGGACCTATCTATCCATCAAGTGGACCATTTCAATACTTTATGGTATTAATCAATACTTCTAGTAAATGGTCACACGTATGTTTATTATACACTCGCAATACAGCATTTGCCAAATTCCTTGCACAAATAATCAAATTAAGAGCACAATTCCCATATTACATGATCAAAAAGGTTAGATACATCTCAAGTATTCAATGATTATTGTATGACAATAGGAATTGATGTTGAACACTCAGTAGCTCATGTTCATACACAAAACGGTTTGGCCAAATCGTTTATCAAACGTATTCAACTCATCGCCAGACCATTGATAATGAGAACAAAACTCCCTACTTCTGTATGGGGTCATGTTGTTTTACATGCTGCTGCATTAATTTGCCTTAGACCAAGTGCATATCATCAGTACTCCCCATTTCAGCTAGCATTCAGTCAAGAACCGAATATATCTCATCTAAGAGTTTTTGGTTGTGCGGTATATGTACTCATTGCTCCACCACAACGCACAAAAATGAGACCACAATAAAGATTGAGAATATACGTTGGGTATGAATCTCTTTCAATGATCAAGTATCTTGAACCAAAGACATGTGACATCTTTACGACACGTTTTGCCAATTGTCATTTTAATGAAGAAAAGTTCTCACCTTTAGAAGAAGAAGAACGACAAGTGGAAAAAAAAATATCAAATGGTGCACTTCATCATTGTTGCACCTTGACCCTCCCACAAAGCAACGTGAATTGGAAGTTCGAAAGATCATACACTTACAGAATATAGTAAATCAATTGTCAGATGCATTTATAGATACAAAAAGAGTGACAAAGTCACATATAGCTGATGTCAATGCTCCTTCTCGAATTGAAATTCCTAAAGGGCTACCCAATGAGAATATGACAAATGAATCTAAGGCACACCTGAAACGTGGACGACCCATTGATTCAAAGGATAAAAATCCTCGAAAAAAAAAGTGATTGGAAAACTCCAATCAAATGAATGTGTTCCATAAGAATCACATGATCATATAAGTCCAAAGAGCCATGTAGGCAAGGAAAACCATGATATTTCCATTAATTATATGTGCAATGGAAAAATATGGAAACAAGATGAAATTGAGAATATCGATGATATATTCTCTTATTCGGTATCACAAGAAATTAATGACAGGACTGATGATTCCGAACCAACATCAGTATCTGAATGTCAAAAGAGGCATGACTGGGTAAAATAGAAAGATGTCATGAAGGCTGAATTATATTCGTTTAAAAAACGAAAGGTATTTGGGCATGTCGTTGCCTTCGAAAGCGAAATGAGAAAAATGAGATTGTGAGATACAAAGCTCGTTTTGTTGCACAAGGTTTTTCCCAAAGGCTTGAGATTGATTACAAAGAAATGTATTCTCCTGTTATGGATGCTATTACGTTCAGATATCTAATCAGCTTATCGGTTTCGAAAAACCTAGAGATGCATCTCATTGATGTTATAACATCATATTTATATGGATCTATATATATGAGAATTCCTGATGGAATCAATGTGCCTGAAGCACTCAGCTCAAAGCCCAAAGAATTATGCGCAATTAAACTACAACGATCACTGTATGGATAAAAGCAATCTGGACGTATGTGGTATAATTGCTTAAGTGAGCATTTGTTAAAAGACGAATATGTGAGTGGTTAATTATGTCCATGTGTCTTTATCAAGAAATCGACAGTTGGATTTGCAATTGTTGCTGTCTATGTAGATGATCTGAATATCATTGGAACTCCCAAGGAAATTCAAGAAGCAATCAATTAACTAAAGGAAGAATTTGAAATGAAAGATCTTGGACAGACCAAATAATGTCTTGATTTACAAATAGAACACTTGTATAGTGGAATATTTGCGCATCAATCAAATTATACAAAAAGAGCCCCGAAGCGCTTTAATATGGATAAGGCAAATCCTCTCACTGGCCCCATGGTTAACAGATCTCCAAATGTTGAAAAAGATTCATTTCGTCCTTGTGATGAGAATGAAGAGATACTTGGCCCTGAAGTACCATACTTAAGTACTATTGGAGCCCTTATGTATCTTGCAAATTGTACTAGACTAGATATATCATTTGCTACAAATCTATTGGCAAGATATAATTCATCTCCATCACGGAGACACTGGAATGCAATCAAGTGCATATTTCGTTATCTTCAAGGAACAGTTGACTTGGGATTATTTTATCCTAGAAGATCAAATGGTGAAATAGTTGGTTTTGCAGATGCGAGTTATTTGTCTGATCCTCATAAGGCCAGATCACAGACCAGTTATGTCTTCACAATAGGTGGTACCGTAATTTCCTGGCGTTCTAAAACACAATCACTAGTTGCTATATCGTCAAATCATGCTGAGATGATCGCACTTCATGAAGCCAGTCGAGAATGTGCATGGCTTCGATTTATGATTCAGCATATTCAAAATGCTAGTAGACTACATGTCAACAAAGACCCGACAGTATTATTTGAAGACAATGCCGCATGTGTCACCCAAAGTAAAGAGAGATACATAAAAAATGACGGGTCCAAATATAACCCTCTGAAGCTCATTTTATACACTCAAGAACTTGAAAAGAAGAAAGAGGTCAGCATCCAATATGTTCGATCAAGTGATAATGCTGCAGATTTATTCACGAAGGCACTTCCCACTACAACTTTCAGAAAGCATGTTCACAACATTGGAATGCAGAATCTACGAGATTTACAAAGATGATTTCTTTTGACCCTTATCAGCTCAAGGGGAAGCATATATGGCTGTACTTTTTTTCCCTTTATCATGATTTTGTCTCATTGGGTTTTCCATGAAAAGATTTTTAACGAGACAGCCCATGCATATGATTCAGATTTAAGTTGTGTACTCTTTTTACTTATGTCCGATTTTTTTTTCACTGGGTTTCTCGACCTAAGGTTTTTAACGAGACACACTTATTTAAGGAGCTACCTAGCTATAGCTAGTTATATATAGATAGGTAGCTATATCTGTAGGATTGGAAAAACTTATCGCCAACACTGTATTCACAACTATTTCATGTCCCTACTTCGACTATAAATATCGAGGAATTGAATGTTATTTGTACATCTTCTTTAGCTTCTGAAAAACAACCTTCCTTTTTCTTCTGGTTATTTGATAATAAATAGTTGATTTTCATAGAAGTAAAGCTCTTAGAATAATCCTGCTATTGACTTTAATGGGAACCAAGAAGGGTTGGATAAAAAACGTCGTTCGAATATTATCCACTTGTTTAAGATCATCTCCAATTATTTGATGCAAAAAGTACATCATCCAATTAAAATTGTGCAATTTTTGCACTAATTTGTTTACCATCATCTCTAATCATCTTGATTTAAATGTTACGCCGAAAAGAATATTCTAAGAAAAATTCAAAAATATTCGTTATTCCTACCGGCCCCACCACCACCACACTACGGCGCATGTATCAGCTTTTGCTTCAAATTGGAGCAATTTTAAAGCAATTGTTGGAGCAAGATTTGCTCTATTATAATGGGATAGAGCTGGAAAAAAAGTAGGGTGGGGGTATTATTGGAGTTGCCCTTGAAACAAAAATTGAAAATCGGGATATAGTAACAACATAAATAATAATACGGAGAGTGGATCAAAAACTTACATGGACCGCACAATATTCATTATTCAGTGTACCATCAAAGCATCAAAATAATATTTTTACCCTAAGCAATTCAGGATTACGTTACAGATAAAACCTGTGTTGAACCACAAACGGAGCAACAGGGATATTCAATAAGAAATTACACTTTTTATTATGATTCTTTCACACTTTACTAACTATACTTAAAAAAAAAAGTATCAATATGATTTATGAAATGAATACCGTTAACGAAACTGATTGAAAATACTTAGATGCCCACAAACTTAAATGCCTTCAACCTATTTTTAGTCAACCTGGCTTCTATCTCTTATTAATTGTTTCCTTCCCTAAGAAATCTAACATGCTACTCCTGAACGAACACACATTTCCCTCAACTTTCTCATTTTCGTAATTATCAACTTATCTTCAATCATGATCTCGGTAAGTCTATGCTTATTCTATTCATCTTTCCTCTCCCAAACTTTTCTCTCTCTCTCTCTCTCACGTCTCTCTGCTTTTTCTTCACCCAAAACACAAGGACCATGAGTAGAGAGAGAGAGAGAGAGAGAGAGAGAGAGAGAGAGAGAGAGAGAGAATAGTTTCAGTTGTGATATATTATGGCAGGCTCCTATTTCCCATGACGAAAATTCTCCCTTTCTTTTTAATCGAACGTCGCTTTGTTCCCTCTGAATCAGATTACAAGGATTAAAGAAAAAAAAAGAATAAATAGAACTGAAAATAATAGGCAAATTTATTACTCCCTTGCTCGTCCTTTGAACTATAGCGAACACCGAACCTCAACAAAGGAACCCTAGCGTTCCTAATTCCTTCACACTTTTTTCGCACATCGTTTCAATTTCAATTATAAGAGGAAGAAGCAGATAAGCCTTCACCGTATGAATATGCTTTGATTATGAGGTTCTCTGGGTTTTTTTCCGCGACAAATGGTGATGATTGTCCTCAGACCATCATTACATTTGTTTCCACCGACGGAAGCCATTAGATCCTCTCACCTCGATAATTGCATCTGGTTTCTAGGCTAGATTGATCGATTCTCGTTTTGTAAAGCATTTACATTCCGCTGACCGAAAAACTTTGGGGGAAAATTGGCGTTTGTGATTTGTCTCTCGTGCACGTGGCGATGGCGATTATTCTTGATGTTGGATACCTATATGGTTCAATCACCGCCATTCATTTGATATTGCAACATTCAATGTGTCCTCATAGTGTCTTTTTTCATTTCATGGTTTTCGAGACCAATCTTGAAACCATAGTTTGATCTATTTTCCCTGATTTGAAGTTCAAAGGTGTATTACTTCAATCTGGAGATTGTTGAAAGCTTGATCTCGACTTCAGTCCGGCAAGCGTTGGAGCAGCCGTTGAATTACACTCATAACTACTTAGCTGATCTACTAGAATCGTGTGTCCGACGAGTGATTTATTTGGAGTCCGATCTCGTTGTGGTCGATGACATTTCTAAAATTTGGAGTATGATCGAATTCTGGAAACATGACCATCGGAGAGACAACAACACGTGACTAGCACGTGCAAATAGTAGGTGTGTTTTTGGATTTTCAAAAATATTTTAAGCGGTTCATTCAAAAAATCAGACTAAATGACTAACACGACACTTTTTATATAGTACAATTAGTACAAAGTGAAAAAAATAAATCACAGGATGAGTTTAGGGACTTTTCGAAATAATATGGTGACTAAATTGAGATTTAAGCGTTATTATAAAATAGAAGAGCTCAAAATAAAGTATTGTCACAATTTTTCAAATTGGTTGAACCATACCTAATCATAAGCCATTTATGATATGCAAACTAATCCCCAACCACCAATCTCTTTAACTCCTTCAAATTAATTATTTAAAGCCACCTCAATTCAAATTTGAAATTAAAAAATAATTAAAAAAGCTATTGTAGTATAAACTACGAAGAGTATGTATAAAATATAAAAGAAAATATTGCACTTGCAACTTGTGTTCTATAATTACTAGTTATTTGTTGTATGTGAGAATGAAAATCGTGTTTGCAAATTTAGTTGTCATTCTATGAAGATTACACATGGTTGGGTAAGAAAATTAAATGAAATTAGATTTAACACGAAATGACTGAAAAATTAGTTTATCACGTTACTATCCAAAATTCAATGAAAACCTTTTTCATCCGTTTCAAAATTTTAACATTAAGCCTAACGTGCGAAAACCCAAATTACAAGATTCCAAGGATAACGATGAGAATACAAGGGTGGTAAAATGAAATCAACCCAATATCGTTTCTCTTTCATTTCAATCGAAAATATATAAAAAAAGAAGGTGTTGCTGTCTCTCTTTTCTTATGAGTTAACCCCCAAAAAATTCTCAAAACTCATTATTTATATTTTACCCTCTTTATAAGTCGACCCCCCCTTCACCGCCCCCCTCCCCTCAATTGTTTAGCTAGAGCAAACAATACTAAGTTTAATTTTTTAAAAAAATATTTCCAAAATATTTGAATTTCCTTGGTCGAATACTACTGTGTTGTTTGACGGCACGACGAACAACATTAAGTTTAATTTTTTTAAAAATATTTTCAAAATGTTCAATCTTCTTGGCCAAACAATAAAGTGTTATTTGGGGCCGAACAATAAAGTGTTATTTAACATACTCTATTCGAACAATATAATATCGTTTGGTTAATGTTGTCCAAACATTTTTAGAAATTTTTAGAGGTTAATTAAAAGTGCAAAATAGAGAATTTATACTTCTGCGAATTTTTGGGGATAACTCATTGGAAAAAGGTCTGAACAGCGGCATCCGAAAGAAAATGAGTAAACCCAAATCATAAACGGCACTGTTGGGGTTTAAGAAGCGCGTGCATGGCGTCGGCGATGGTGGACGCCGACTTGCGAAAGCTGCCTCGGCCCGGCCGAGGCGGCGTCGTATCCCTCGGACTCACCGAAGAGGAATCCCGAGTTCGAGCCATAGCCGAGATCGTCAACACAATGGTTGAACTATCCCGCAAGGGCGAAAGCGTCGACCTTAACGCCATCAAGTCCGCCGCGTGTCGTAAGTACGGTCTTTCCCGTGCCCCAAAACTCGTTGAGATGATTGCGGCCCTCCCCGACTCCGAGCGCGAAGCTCTACTGCCAAAGCTCCGAGCCAAGCCGGTTCGCACCGCCTCCGGAATTGCAGTCGTGGCCGTCATGTCGAAACCTCACCGGTGTCCTCACATAGCTACAACTGGAAATATATGCGTGTACTGTCCCGGTGGTCCCGATTCGGATTTCGAGTACAGTACGCAGTCGTACACTGGATACGAGCCCACTAGTATGAGAGCTATTCGGGCTAGGTAAGGGTTTTTCAGTTTACTGTGAAATTGGCATATTAATTGACCTTTATATCTGTGTACCGAGTTAATCGAACTACCAGTTACTTGCTCTAGGTAAAGGTAATCAGGTCAGTGACAACGTTTAGACCATCTCCAACACAACAGTTTGAAGTTAAAACTGCATCAAATCTTTAGACCGGTGCAATTTCTGCACCAAATTTTTTACATTATTTCCAACATTTCTATTTCAAAGTTTACTCTAAAAGGAATATTCCAAGTATATTCTTCATTATTTCATTTAATTTGTATTCCAAGTATATGTTTTATTTTATTTTATTAATGTATTTTAGCAAAACAAATATATTATTGATTTAATATTAAATTAAATTAAATATTATGCATTAAAAATAATAATTAAATGCATGAATTTAATTGATACTAAAATACAAACATATTAAAATTAATAATTAAATGCAAGACATTAATAAAGACTAAAATACAAACATTAAAATCAAACATAAATAGACATATGAAAATACAACAAAAATCAAATATTTAATCTTTTGAATTCGTAAATTCATCCCATAAATGATCGATTAACGCATCCCGAAGTGCAATATATTCTAAGTGAAAGGGCAAGGATTTTGCTAAAAAGGGCTGAACAGCAGCTCATGCAACCTAATCCAAATGCTTTTGGACAGTACTTCTAAAACATTGGACCATCCGGAAATGATCTATCAGATTATAAATTGATAGTTATTGCATAATTTGTATTAGTATTAATATTATTAATATGTATGTTGTGTGATTTAATTTAATGTAATGTAATTTTCATTTATTTATTAATGTCTAATATATATAAACTTTATCATAAATAATTTTAATATTATATATAACTAATAACTAACAATATAAATAAAATAATTGAATTAATTTTTTGTATTATTTAAACCAAAACATCTCAAAATGGTATTTAAACTAAACAACTAAACTAACAATAATAATGAAAACATAAAACACAAAATAATTACTTAAACCAAAAAAAGAAGAAGAGGAGAGGTAAGATGAAGCATGAATAGTATGCTCTGGATTTGAAGTTCAGAATCAGAAACTTCAAATCTGAAGCTGAAATGAAGCAACCGTTGGAGATAGGAATAGTAGAATTTTTCTTCAAATTTGGAGTTTTGACGCATCCCTTGGAGATGGTCTTAGAGCATATTGTTTGATGAATACTTATGTTTCCTATACCCAATAATTTGAAGACCGGGAATGGGATTCTGCTAAAATGACGATGATCATTACATTCTAATTGGAGGTAGTTGATTGAAGATGTTCAATTATCTGCTGGTCTATGGCCATTTGTTTTTGGGTGATGCTTGGGTCACTCTCATTTTGCACCAAAATATGGGTACTTTGTGATGTGGCACTCTCATTGGCTGGAGTGCTGGGACCCACAAAATGTTCAGCCAATGAGAGTATGCCACATCATAGAGTACTCATATTTTGGTGCAAAATGAGAGTGACCGTAGCATTGCCCTTTGTTTTTTTCCCTTTGACCTTCACACATAATAAAAGCATCAAAACAAAGATAACCACCTGTATGGTTATTTGTTTAGATGTCACTAACTTTTCCTACTGCCCCTTTTATGGTAAGCTGGGCTGGGCAATTGTGGAGTTACAAAGAAGACAAAAATATGTCGGACTTGAGCTCAGTGGGCTTATATTCATTGCAAAAAGCATTGGATAAAATCATAGTTGAAAAAGCTCCCCCCACCCCCACCAATTCTTAAAAGCTTCATATTTTTTTCTAAAAAGGAAAGAGCATTGTGGCTTCAGATCACATGGGTTGCATGTTTGATGTAACTTAAGACTTGGTTATGTCAAGACAGAACAACGTTCTCTCTTATAACCGTGCTATGTTATCTATGCATCTGGATGAAAGGAACAACATTTTTGTTTTGCTGCCTGTACCTTTTGTCAAAGTTGATCATCATCTATATGAATTTATTGCATTTGCATTGTAGAATTGATGTAACCAACGGGGTTGGCTTGAGTGGAATCGTCTATGGTCGCTTAAGCAAGAGGTCTTGGTTTTGAGCCCCCCTTGTATATGCAGAAAACTTCCTTATAGAGGTCCTGCTTATAGCTCCTCGGGGATACCTTGGAAACCAAAAAAAATATTGAATTAAGCACTTGCATTGAAGAAACTGACCATTTCTAGTTTCACATAGCTGAATTCTTGTGGGAAACTTGATGGTGGATTTACTATTCTCTATGAGGACTTGGGACTATTGATCACTAACTTCTTTTAAATACAAACACACAGGAGCCTGCAAGCTCCTTTTCTTAGTATTAATGTTCTTCTAGATTGTTTTTGACCGTGAAAATTTATCTGTGGTAGTAATGATGTGTTAATTGCACATGGTTCCAGATATAACCCATATGTTCAAGCTAGAAGCAGGATAGACCAGCTGAAGCGGTTGGGTCATAGTGTTGATAAGGTTTGGCTTGTTATGTTAATTCTGAATATCTTGTTTTCCCCAAGAATCTCATGAATTATTAATAAAGAGTTGTCTCATTGCTTTGGATGTTCTTGATCCAGGTGGAATTCATATTAATGGGTGGCACTTTCATGTCCTTGCCAGCAGAATACCGTGATTTCTTCATAAGGAATCTTCATGATGCTTTATCAGGGCACACTTCTGCTAATGTTGAAGAGGCAGTTTCATACTCAGAGCACAGTGCAACAAAATGTATTGGGATGACTATTGAAACGTAAGTAACAAGTGCCAAGTTTTCACTGAACAAAAGTTTCATACTCATACCTGGTGGTTCCATGGCAGTTGAAGAGAATGTTGTCTTGGAATTTTCCCAAGTGCTGTTATGATCTAGTGATAGAACAAGACCCTTGCCATAGCGAATTTGGTTTTTGGCAATGTAATGTCAAATTGAGCATGTAATTGGTAGAAGTCACTTTTGCTTTGGCAGTGTGCCATTCAGAAGTTTGAGTTTTGTTTAGCCTGATCTTAGAAGTATGTCTGCTACCGTATATTTACCGTTATGTCCATTTAAAAGTTTTGAATGTTAGGAGTACGAATCGATGGTTTTATACAAGCATAAATCAGCAGGGCAAAGTTGTTGTTTATGGATACTTTTTTCTTTATGGTGTGGGTACTCGGATCATCATATTTCAATATTGGAAGGACACTCACGCGAAGACCTTGAGGTTCTTGGTTCCAATCCCCATACCAACAAGGGGTCACACTTATCTATCCAAAAAAAAAAGAAGGAATGTTAGAATTAGTTGACAGTTTTCAACTTTAAGAAGCCATATTATTCCCTTTTTACTTGTTTGTTACGACTGCCTTAGTATGTACAGCATCTGATTATGTTGTCGCATGTCTCAAGTTCTTCCGTTGCTTTTGTTTAGTAGTGGTTGTTCCTTGATGTTTCAGATCTATGTGACAGGATAGTGTGAACAAACTTGGAAACAGATTAGTTTTTCCTTTCTTTGCTCTCTTTGCTTTGTACTTTTTTTGATCAGATGATGGTAGCTTATCTTTTATCTTTCTGAAAGGATATGGTGATATCAACCTAAGACATAATTGCAGGAAACATATTTTTTCTTACTATTATCCTTTGTTCTTGATCAAAATGTAATTTATTTCCTTTATTTTCATTACCATGCCTGAAGAACATCTTCTACTACCTGAAAGGCGAGGTGATTCTGACTTGAGGCATGATTATGATCCATGTATTTCCTTCTAATCACTTCCAGTTTTCTTTTGCTCAATCTAAGATGTTGATGGATGTTCAGGTTGCATGGATTCCATAATGTTCATCTGAACATGCAACCTTCTGGTGGTCATGGGTATTTCAAGTGATTTGTGGCTCTATTCATTTTTCAGGAGGCCAGATTACTGTCTTGGACCGCATCTGCGGCAAATGCTTTCTTATGGCTGTACACGATTAGAGATCGGCGTTCAGAGCACGTATGAGGATGTTGCCCGTGACACCAATAGAGGGCACACCGTGGCAGCTGTGGCTGATTGCTTTTGCCTGGCGAAGGATGCTGGCTTCAAGGTGCTTTTGTCTACTATTTACGATCAAATTTTCAGTAGGTTAATTTTTGTTTTCACATCGTGATAGTAATCATCTTCTTGGACACACATTCATCTGTTTAAGTAGGACCTTGAGGTCCTTGGTTCCAATCCCCATACCAACAAGGGTCCACTTACCTTTATTAAAAAAAAAGATCTAGAGTTCTACCCCAAATCTGCTGTTCAATAGATTCACTAAATTTGATAAGTAGGAGAAGCATAGAAAGAAGGGTATAGATGGAGACTTACTGGAGTGTGTACAGAACTGTGTCACAAAGTGATTATCATGCCTTGGAAATTTGGTAAAATCAACGATTTGCTAGAAGAAATTCAAAACAAGGTTAGGGCATGTTACATAAGAAAGACAAACGAAAAGAATTAGAGAGAGGTTTACCCAATGAACTCCTACCAGTTGTAGCAGCGGGATAACAAGAGAGAGAGAGAGAGAGGAGAGAGGGGGAGGCGTAATCTAGTTTTGTGAAAAAGTTCTCAATTGTTTAGTAGCCTGTTGGCATAGCTGTCCAAGTTCGAGAGGCAAAATACATATTACTTAACAAATATCAACAAAACATGTTATAAGTGGGCATAATACATGAAACTAAGTTCTAACATAATATCAATAACACAAAATTTTCATTCATAGTTGAAATTCCAATGCATTAGATGTACTTAACTAAAAATTCAAACAAGAAATAAATAGTTATCAAAGCAAATGATTTTTAAAACAGAACAAATTAAAATTTTCAAACAGTTAAACATAACAGAATAGAAACAAAATTTTTAAACAGAACATAAAATCAGAAATGGAAACAAAATTTTTAAACAGAACAGAATAAAGTCTACACAGTATAACAGAGTAAATTTTTTAAACAATTAAACATAACAGAAACAGAAACAAATTTTGTAAACAAAACAAAAATAGAAATAATTTTTTTAAAAAGAACAGATCAAGTCTACACAGTCAAACAGAGTTCAAGAAGGCAGGTATTTTATACCAAAAAAAATAATACGGTAGAAGTCGAACAGAGTGAAGAAAGGAGAGTTTATTTGGAACACAGAGTCAAGAAAGCTGAAGATGAAGCTCTCCTTGAAGTTGGAACCCTCCTTGAAGTCGGAAGAAGTCGAAGCCTACAGTGAAGTCGGAAAGCTGCTAGGACTTGTATCGATGTCGACTGGGGCTCGTATCGATGTCGACTAGGTGATTCACCTGAATAAATGAAGTCTTTTGGGTATTTTAGGCTTTATAACTATTTATACTACCCTAAAACTATGTCGTTTCCTGGTTAAAAAGTAAAAAAATAAAATAAAATAAAAAACTGAGCAAATTATTGGACTTTTTGGCGCCTCTCACCTACATAAAAGGCGTCAAAGGCGTACACCCAGCTTCTTTGAGGCGCCAAAGGCGCTCGGCTTTGACAACTATGCCTGCTGGGGGGAAATAACCGAGGGAAAAGTTGAGCGGGAAAATTTTAGGGTAATTTTCGGGATATGGATGGTATTATTTCAATTGTAAACTGGAACAAAAGGTGGGAACCTAAAAACATTTAGCACGGGCATAGTTCGAAGCGGCGCCTCTTCGCTTTGAGGCGGCGAGGCGAGCGAGGAGTTCGCCCTTGCATGTAAAGGCGAGGTGAGGCTACAAAGGCGAGGCTGGGCGATCGCCTTTCTCGCCTTTTGACGAGGCGAGCAAAGGCGTACATTCTAGAAAAACCCTTAAAATATGACATACTTTTTACCTTTTTAGGGTTTTAATTTTTAACATGAGCCTATTAACCCCGGCCGTGATGTAGTGGATGATGATGGGTTTGATTCGGGTCTTGAGTGAGGATGTTTGATGTGTTGCTAGTTGCTACTTGTTTCGTGACTTTATTAGAAGTTTTACTTAATATGTAATTTCATCTTTTGCCATTAAATTGTAGGTTCGGATGTTGAGCAAGTTTTTTTGGATGTTGCCTTGTTGTTATTATATGTGAATTTTTACTTAATTTCATATATTATTTTCATTTATAAATGCTTTGGATTATGTTACAATAAAATTAATCTCTCTCTCTATATATATATATACACACTATTTTTTCTTAATTTCTCGCCTTGTTCGCCTTTCGGTCGCCCGCCTCTCGCCTCGCCTTTCCCCTCGAAAATGGACCTCTCGCCTGCCCCTCGCCTGCCCCTCGCCTTCCGCCTTTAATAACTATGAGCACGGGTAAAATTCAGCAGTCTCAAGAACCAGTTATTTGGCAGGGTGGCAGGGGTGATACAAGAGTGTGCTAAATACTTGGTAATTGGCACCGTTATTTCTACCCTGCCAAAACCCTGTATTTGGGACTGTTTTTCAACCCTTCCCAAAAAGGTTGGTCACAAATAATGGTTTTTCTTGTAGTGTTGTGATTCATCCTTAGTAGGCTTGATTTGAATCAGGACCACGTGCACCATCCCCCCCTCCCCCCGGGGCGCCAACCCCACGCCAACAGAAAAAATGACACAAAGCTGAAACCAAAAGAAGTTTTCACTCGATAAATAGGTCGGAATTAAAAACAGAAAAAAGAAAAAAAAACCTTCCGAGAAAGGGGCTTCAGTTGCATAATTGCATTGGTTTTGGAGAATGCAGGGCTCATGGGTTATCAGATCTGTTCTAACTTTCAATCTAGTTCGCTGTCCTTTCCTCACTGGAAATTACTGTAATATCTAATATGCATTCTTTCAGATTAAAATGTTATGGGTTTTGCTGATTCTGGTCTTGTTCTAGGTTGTTGCTCATATGATGCCTGATCTTCCAAATGTTGGGGTTGAGAGAGACATGGAAAGTTTTAAGGAGTTCTTTGAAAGCCCGTTGTTCAGAGCCGATGGTCTTAAAATCTATCCCACACTCGTTATTCGTGGAACTGGTCTTTACGAGCTTTGGAAAACTGGCAGGTCTTATTATGTTTTACTTCCCCAAGTGTAAAGTGTTTCAAACTTTGGCGATTATTTTGAATCGCTAACACTGTAATTTGTTGTGCCCATGTACAGGTATAGAAATTACCCGCCTGAGCAGCTTGTGGACATTGTAGCCCGGATCCTAGCCATACCTCCTTGGACACGTGTTTACAGAGTTCAGAGGGATATTCCTATGCCCCTAGTTACTTCTGGGGTTGAGAAAGGAAATCTCCGGGAGCTAGCACTAGCTAGGATGGATGATCTAGGCTTGAAATGTCGAGATGTTCGTACACGTGAAGCTGGAATCCAAGTAATTAATATCAACTTTTGTTAAACTTATCACGTGTTATATAAATCAAAACAACCATGTGATTGTCTTGAACTCTCCTCTGATGCAACTAGGACATTCACCACAAAATAAAGCCGGAAGAAGTTGAGCTTATTCGCCGTGATTACACAGCAAATGAGGGTTGGGAAACTTTTCTTTCTTATGAAGATTCACGACAGGTAAGTGAAAGTTGCACTCAAATTGAGTGAACATTGTTGACATACAAGCGTAGTTGGTTCATCAATTTTTTTCTCCCTTGGATAAGTTCTTTCCTAAGTTTTATTTACTCCCCCATCCCAAAATAAGTGTTTCCCTATCGACTTTACATGGGAGTTTTAAGAAAATATTTGACTCTGTTTGCTTTTCCTTAATACCCTCAAAGGTATAATTTGGTGGTGTCAAATCAATTGGAGACATTTCTTATTCGAGATTACAATCAATATATAATTGATTTTAAAAAGCTTTCCAGAATAGGAAAGGGAACACTTAATTTGAAACATCTGAAAATGGAATAGCGGACACTTATTTTTGGATCGGAATGAGTACATTTAAAAAGTGGTCTTCAATGACAATACATGCCTTCCCTGAACTTAGCAAGGCACAAGTATTACGGAAAAGGGAGTGTAATATTTATTCTTTTCTTCCCCCATCTTCTTTTGATGAGCAATATGGTGTTAAATATTGTCATTCGGATGCAGGATATTCTCGTTGGATTATTGCGCTTGCGAAGATGTGGTCGAAACACAACTTGCCCAGAACTTACTGGGAAATGCTCCATTGTTCGTGAACTCCATGTTTATGGGACTGCAGTTCCAGTGCATGGAAGGGATGCTGATAAGCTGCAGCATCAGGTGTTTATTATTGCTATATTCGCTGACAACACAAATATGTGCTATAAATTCTGTTGAAAAATGGAAAAAGAGTTGAATAGTAAGTTTCATTCACCTGTCAAATAAATAAGCCAAAAAAATTATATACATCCATGCCTTTGACCTGTCAAGCCACTGTCGGTAACTTAAGTTGTACTTTGCAAGGACAGTTGGGCAAAGACCTTGAGGTCCTTGGTTCCAATCCCCATACCAATAAGGAATCACACTTACCTATCAAAAAATAAAATTTTCTTATGCATTGATTTCTGTCCATTTATGCTCCTCACAGGGCTATGGTACGCTGCTTATGGAGGAGGCAGAGCGGATTGCTCGTAGAGAGCATAGATCAACAAAGATAGCTGTTATATCTGGTGTAGGAACACGCCACTATTATAGGAAATTGGGCTATGAGCTAGAAGGCCCTTACATGGTAAAGTACCTTGTATGAGGCAAAACACAGTTTTGTAAGTCATGTCTTAGATAAGAAGTTGTTTGACGTGTGATGTAACTGCACCCAGTTGTGTATATTGCAAATTTATTTACGCCTCACCATCTACAATTAAAAAAGCTGTGTTTAATGGTATCCTGTATTAGGTATTGGACTCTGAAAACAGCATTACGCTGCATCTTTCCCGGCTTTTGGCGGTTTGACCATACCATGTGTGGAAATGCTTAATAGTTGGACGCTGATATCACCAAAGAGAATGAAAAAAAACCATTGGTACTGTTATCGCATATACGATTCCAAATGACTAGATTGATTTACTCATGTGTTGCTCATCTAATTTGTCTAACTGATTAGTCGAGTACGTTCTTGTCATCAACTCTCTCCGTTTCGGGCAAAGAGTCTCAGTTTGAAAGTCAAAACTTTTTAAGAAAATGATATTTTTAGTAGTTCATTATTAAAAAAAACATATTTGATCTAACAGTGTATAAATTTAAGTAGATTTGATTTAACAATACTAACATTAAAACTTGTAATAATATTACAATCTCTAATGTATATCAGAAATAATTAACAATGTATGTAGAAACAATTGCATTTATTAGAGCGTCCACAATGGGACTGTTATCAACACTCCAAAACCTATTTTGGAGTTTTTTTAACCAACCTGAAGCCCACAACGGACTCCCGATTCAACCCCCTATCCCTATAATCCGGTAAACGACTCGCAACAGATTGCGATTCATTTACCGTGAACAGTTGTCGTCCTCCCTCTGTTCTCTCTCTTGTCGATCGTCTATCTTCCTCGTTCTATCTCCCCACACCACTCCTCTCAACAACAAAAAACCCTCTCACCGCCACCGCCTCCTTCTTCGCCTCATCAGCCGACGAAGATTCTGCTTATCGCTGATGATTCCAACTTTTCCGCCTCATGAGCACAATTCGAGAAGCATCCTTCCACTTATCACGGTCTCAGCGGCGTACCGACTCCTTGGCCTCTTTTGACTCCCGGCCGTCGTTTCATTCCATGATTTTTAGGTAATTTCAAATCTCAATTTCTTCCCTTTGTTGTACCCACTTTGATTGATTGGTATTTTTTTTTTAGATTGAATAAGGGATTTTAAAATGCAGCTGTAGTTCATGAAATTACAGTGTATTAATAGAAGATATCTTAATGTTACATTTACGATTCCACATCTTTCAGTATATTGAAATCAATATGGGTCGATATTTGGTTATTCATAGTTATTGCTTTCTTAGATCTTCCAAATGTGTTGTGCGACATATGCTATATGACACATGGTTTTTGTTTCTTATTAGAATTTAAACTTATAGAATCCAGGACTTTGATGTGTTGGTCTTTTGAAAATTGACAATGTCATGGTTTGGCCAATGATATGTAGCTTCAAAATCTACTAATTTCCTTAGAAAGCAATGTAGTACTTTATAAACATTAAAGACAGAAATTGAAGACTTTGGAGGTTTGTCTTCAATTATAAGCAATGATCTGTTGGGATTCAGAAGACTTCAAGAGATAGTCTTTTTCTCTTGCTACTTGTCCAAAAGTAAAAACAGTAGTTGAGCATCTCTATAACTACCAGAGAATGACTTCATCCAGCAAAAAGTAAAAGCTTGGAGAAATTGTGTTTACAACTTTCATGACCTGTTTAGTTTGTTAGCCACTTTGAGAGTCATATTTCCTTTAAAGGACTTCCCACTTTTGAGTCCTTTCATGAAAATTTTGCTTATAGCTTTCATGATTTTTTTAGCTTTATGCAAGTTGGATACTTTTGTGATTTGGTTTCAATGGTTTCTCTCTATATGATGACCAATTCCTTAAAATAGAATTCCAGCAACTCCGGCCATTGCAAAGCGAGCATGAACCAGTTCCGCCTGAACATACCACTTCAAGCTTTTGGGATCCTCTCCAAGTCCAAGAGGATCAAACCCAAAATCTCTGGCCAGACTTTATAAATAAGAAAAATACTAAAAGAGAATTTAGCAATGCAACTGCAACATGATTGAAGCCAATTTCACAAATGTGGGAATCGAGGGATCAGGGACATTGTTTTGTGTACATAAATGCTTTGTTGGGGTGCCCTCGTTTGATGGGTGTGCACCATTTTTTTGTTGTTCTACGTAAAAACTTTGGCTCAAATGATTTGTTAAACCTCATTTTAATAAAAAGTGAGTGAGAAATGAGACCTGTAGCTGTTCTAGTGTCTTTGAAAGAGAAGTGAAAATCCATAAGATAAAAAATGCATCCAGGAGTGCGTTGGGAAGGACTAGCATGACTCTAGCTCTTCCAGCTATGTCACTTATGGTTCTGATACATGAAAACATCCCCAAAAACCAAGCTGTCCAAAACAATTTTAAATTGCAAGAAGGCTGGCCGGATCTCTCCTTAATAGCCACAATCATACACGAAATTCAGTCTGCAGATTCACACTTGTGTCTATATATAAACTGTTGCGTGACGAACTCCCTTTAATCAACAAGCTGCCCTCGACAAATAAAATCCCAGGCTGCCCGAAATTGAAAACTAAAACAGCCCCAAAAACCCTCAACAATTTGTTTAGAATAACCAATCTGTTCCAGCCTTTTGGACTGCCCTAAGCCGCACAAACGACCCTCTCAAAACAGCCCCGTCTTTGACTAAAACCTCTTACAATTCCAGCCCATACTTAGCCTACTCACTGCCCAAAAATAAAGTTTTAAAACACCCTTACCCGTGATTCTTTTAGGCTGAATTCACCAAAGAAAAATCACAAAACAGGCCACGTTTGGGATTGCCCAAGCTGCCACGAAATTAACAAAAAGATAGGTTCGGATTCACCGGCTAGACTTCACTCATCTAATGTAAAGAATTCCGTTTGATTGATTCACCCTAGGCTTCACTCACCTTGGTAGAAGGGATCGAGAGAGAAACACAGCCGTGTTCTTGAAAAGCTTTTTAGCCCAAAATATGGTCTCGTTTACTGATCAAAAACTGTCCTTAAAAAGGATTACAAAGAAATCCCTAAACTATTTAACCTACCAAAATACCCTACCAATAAAAACTATGATTACTTTTCTAGACAATGAAATAAAACCAGACTAAATAAATAGGAAATTACCTAAAACATTTAATTAAATACTAAAACAAACTCAACCGTGCCCTATTGATATCCTTGCCCAAAATAGGAAAGTAATTCCTTGGAAACTAATTCAACAGCCTCACTTGTAAGTACACCTATCTTGAAGGTGTAGTCATGAAGATCCCACACGTTCACAACCTGAAATGAATTTGTGAATGAGTTAGTGAATGATGACTGAGACATGCTGAATTGCTAATTTAAAAATATAAATAAAAAAACAAGAAGTGGATAATGTAACAAGCCAACTGGTATAACTTGATTCGTCTAGAGAAAACACTTCCTTCAGAATTTTGCTAGACGAATTATGAAAGCACAACGAAACCTCCATCAATAAAATTACACAAAACAACAATCTAGACATGAAAGTATTCACTTCCATTGCAACATGTTAACTTCGAGTTGTGAATTCCATTGCTACAAGTTTAATAGAGTTATGAAGCTGATCTGAAGGTTTATACAACCAGGATGCCCCCAACATGACTCACAAAACTGCGCTTGTCAAAAGTTCAATAGAAGTTCACTAGTTGAAGTACATTTTTGAATCACTAATAAGGAATTTTCAAGGATAAATCTGAACGTAGAAATCAAACCAGTTTTAAGAATTGGATCTTAAAACCATTGTGTATCACAACCACCAATGTCACAGCCAGATCACCATGAACCACATCCGAACACGTAATAAATCGAGATTGTCAAGTGACTTCAATCTTCCCACACAAACCTTGTCTCCCTCCTCTTCAGCAACCTACACCATTGCCTACAATTTTTTCGGGTACATATCATGTGGCTTAAGTATCATTGAACCAATTTTGTTACAAATACAATCAGAAAATACATATCCATCAAAATAAGAAATGTTATACTATCCAAAATAGACCCAACTAGATGAGAGGATGTAGTCAGAACATATTAAGACCAGGAAAAGCTGAAAGTAACTGTTTCCATCACTAATTTTTTTATTCTTCAAAAAAAAAAAAAAATTGGCAGTCTAACTGGCTGCCCAAATCAAATGGCAGCTATTAGCAAAAACAGTTCAAATAGCATGCTGATGGTAATTGATGCATCTACATGTAGAAAAGGTGGAACATGCCTGATCTCTACCAGCAGTCAGCAAGGTCCATCCATCTTCAGTTATTCCCATAGAAGTCACTGCTGAAAGATGCTTCTATAATGTTGCAACGCACTTCTTACTTGTAAGATCCCAAACTCGAACAGTTGCATTGTCACTTCCAGAAAGAAGCTACAATCATCAAACAAAGTAGTCAGGTAGAAGTCAGTTTAGTAGGAGAAAAAACTAAAATGAAGAGATATGCCCGGTGTTTTTACTTTTTAGTAGTGTTTGGACACTTGTTACTAGAAGTGTCATAACTTTCTGTAGAGTTAGTGGAATCGCATTCCGTTTGTTTTGTTAGCAAGATAAGTCTTTGAGCTTTCCAATGGTACCTTATTTGTAATTTTTGGCCTCATGGATCAGTACCAGATTTAAATTGGAAGTTGGCATAATTCTGCTAAGTTCTTGGACAGCCTTGCGTTTTAGCAATTTTTGCTATAGGTTTTGACCTATCAAATGATCTTAGATTGGTCCATTTCTTTCCCTAATTCAACCTTGGTATACCTAATTTAGGTTGGGATTGAACCCTTGTGAAAATAGGTTGATTTGGAGAGAGTTTGGAGATGGTTTTGGAAGCCAAAAACTGTGACTGTTCAGAAGTTGTTTCTGGACACATGTTACTGTTTTGAACATAACTTGGGCTAGAGATACTGAAATATTGATCTGTAAATTGGAATAGAAAGTAGACTCGTAGACCTTTCCATGCATACTTTATTTGTATTTTTTGGCCTTGTGGTGTGGTTTTGGCATTGGTTTGAAGTGGACTGCACTGCCACCTTGTTTCTTAGGTAGTGTCTATGGTGTTTAGAATGGTGATGTTGCTGTTAGTTTATCAAGGCAAATATAGAGATATGGATTTGCTGTTAGAATGGTGATGTTGCTGTTAGTTTAGAATGGAGTCTACATTAATATACTAATTTTCTTATTTAATTTTCCTTTGTAGTCTTGCTAATGGAGTCTACAATAATTTTGTTTACAGTAATTCAGTGGTCAAAAGCACCATGCATAATCCCTTGACTCAACAATCTGTCCACACCAAAAATTAACCTAGGCTGCCCGAATTAAAACCCAAAATAACCCCAAAATCCCTCAACAATCTGTTTAGAAAATAACCAATCTGTCCCAGCTCTTTTGAACAGCCCTATGGCTGAACCAACAGTCCCAAAGCAGCCCAAAAACTGCCCAAAACAGCCACAAAACCTTGCAACCCGACCTCCCTTGATCACTCACGCCCAAACTGCTCAAAAGGATTATCTTGGCCGAGAGTTCATGAGGCTTCACAACAGCCCTTGAACAGCCCACGCCTTTGATGAACAAGGCTGCCACGAACAACAAGAAATAAAAAAAAGGATAGGTGGATTCACCGATCAAACTTCACTCACTCGGACGTAAAGAAATCCGACGAACAACGTGTATTGGCTTAACTCACCTAAACTAGATTGAATCGATTTAATGTAAAGAACAAGACTTGTTCTTCAATAAGAGTTTTCTTCACACAAAAAGAAATGATCTGCTTTATTAATGAAATAAAATTGCTCTTTTTCTTTGTTGTGTTGCTGCCCTGTTTTGGCCATGTTTTGGTTCTGTTTGGGTGTTGTTTTGGTGCAGTTTCCATGCAGTTTTTGGGTGCTGTTTGGGTGTTGTTTTGGTGCAATTTTGGTATAGTTTTGTTGCAGTTTTGGTGCAGTTTTAGTGCTTTTTTTGGTGCAGTTTTGCTGCTGCAGTTTGGGTGCAGTTTTGCTGCAGTTTGGGTGCAATTTTAGTGCTGTTTTGGGTGTTGTTTTGCTGCAGTTTTGTTGCAGTTTTGTTGTAGTTTTAGTGTTGTTTTGGGTGCTGTTTTGCTGCTGCAGTTTGGGTGCAGTTTTGCTGCAGTTTTACTGCTGTTTTGTTGGAGTTTTGCTGCAGTTTTACTGCTGTTTTGTTGGAGTTTTGTTGCAGTTTTAGTGTTGTTTTGCTGCTGCAGTTTGGGTGCAGTTTTGCTGCTATTTTGTTTGTCTTAAGCTGCTATTTTGTTTGTCTTAAGCCAGGTCTGAACAACAACCTTGTCCTTAGGAAGCTGGACTTTAGTTACTCAATGTGAAGTTTGTATTCTCAAAATAGAGAGTTGTGCATGAGCGTTGTTAGAATGGATTTTGTCCCCTATAAATGGCTTTTCGGATGAGAAGCTTGTTTGTGTGAACTGTGAAGGTCTGATTCGAACATCATTATCCATGCAATGATGGCATTCAGTTCAGATCTGCTGTTTGCAGTTTGCCTTAGTAATAGCTCTCAAAGATTTGGTGCTACCTTACTTTTTTGTTGTAAGTTGTAAGTTGTAAATTGTAACTTGTATGATATTGATGTTAGTTAATTAGTTAATTAGCGATATTTAGAACCTTGACTATACAATGTCAATTGTTTGGTTATTCCCCTTCAAATGGTAATATTTCAATTGTCTTTTGGCAGGTGCTTTGCTATCAAGGCAAATCCTCCGTTTTGACAAATATAATTTTCTATTACCTTCATGGCAAATCCTCCGTTTTGGCCTTTCGATATGCAAATAAGCAATCAATTTGAAGCATTCCATCAACAACAAATGCAGAACCTAGAGATGCTCATGCACGTTGTCGATGAAGCTGAAGAATCTGAGCCTGAGCCCGAGCAACCTCAAGTATACCGACGCACATTTATAAGCCGAGATCGTGCGAAAGCACACGACGACCTTGTCAAAAATTATTTTGCTGATGATCCGATTTTCCCGGCACGTATGTTCCGACGCCGATTTAGAATGCGCTTACAATTGAATTGACTGAAAGGAACATTGAGATTGCCCAACCATATTTCCAACAACGTTATGATTGTAGGGAAATTGGGATTCTCATCTATCCGAAAATGATCGATTCTTGCATATGGGAGCCCAATTGATCGTGAGGATGAGGCCCTTGCCATTGCAGAGACTACAGCTATAGAAACCAGTTCGTCTATTCTGCGAGGCAATTGTTAGCATGTACTCAGAGCGGTATTTGCGAGCTCCAAATGAAAGTGACATCGCCCGACTCATGGAAGAAAATAAAAATCGTGGTTTTCCAGGTATGATTGGTTCATTAGGATCATGTATTGGGAGGTGGCGCGCAATCCCCCGCGGCTTGGCATGGTCGGTTCAGCAGCCACACCTGGAAAGCCGACCATGATTCTTGAAGCAGTAGCATCGGGATCTTTGGATTTGGCATGCGTTTTTGCATTTAGGAACATACAATGATATATACGTGCTTGATCAATCCCCAATCTTCGACAGATGTTCATTCAACGTCAAACACCATACAACCCCTACGAAATAAATGGTAATGTATACTATGTGCCATACTATCTCACGATTGTATATACCCTCACTTCGCTACACTAATCCGGACCATCAAGCGCCCTCGAACGAAAAAGGAAAACATTTCGCGGCAACAACGGGAGGCTTGTAGAAAAGACGTTGAGAGGGCATTTGGCGTTTTTGCAGTTAAATGGGCTATTACCGAGGGGCCGGTAAGATTTTGGGACCAACGAACTTTAAGTAATATTATGTATTGTTGCATTATTACGCATATGATAATAATCGAAGAACGTCAAACAAATATTGAACGATGGAGACTGTTGTGGGTGAAACAATGCCGGATGAACTACTTGACATGATCCGAAGCGTGTTGGGTGCATTTATTAGTTCTCGAATAAATCAAGTGCGAGATAGACGTGTGAACAACCGGCTTAGGCTTGATTTGATCGAGCATCTTTGGAATAATTTTGGTAGACAAGGTGGCCATTGATGTGTATGTGTAAGGTTTTTTTATGTTCCAAGTGGTATGATTTATATACAATGTGAGCTTGGTAGTTGGCATTAGAGTACTTGGTTGGTAATGTAGTAGCGATGAAGATTTTTACGGGTAATTTATGCACCATAGCAGAATCGTGTCGATGATAATATACATGTTCGGTTTCATTGTAACATTAATTCTAATTATCTATTTAGATTAAGAAAGCAATGATTTTCTTCTTCAGCAATCGTGTTTTCTAAATTGTTTTAGGTATTGCAATATTTTCTATTTTCTATTATAATCCCCTTTGTGTTTTCATGGAAGACAATGTTTGGACTTTGGACAACTTATGCATTGTTACTGATATACATTTTACATTATTATCGTATACTTGATCTATTAATCAAAATGAAAAATGTCAATTGTGTTTTATATGAAATTTATGAATTAATTGTAAATTCTTTTTAACCCAAAAAAAACATTCGTCTCGCGTTCGAAATATATGAGAGGATAAAATAATAATAACTATAATGTACTTATAAACATAAATTGATCATTAGATTGACATATATTTTTAGATGAAAATAATTAAAATATAATATATTTTTTTCATAGAATATAAAATATAAATATTTTATTCCAATTGTGTTGAAAAATAGGAACAAAAATGTTGAAAAATATGGTGGTAGTTAGGTTTGTTAGTTGAGATGAGAGAGGTTTGAAGTTTTTAGAGGATTGTATAAAGGGTGATTATTGGAGTGAATTATTTTTTAGAGGGTTGAAAAAGTGTAAAAGGAACAGAAAACGAGGTGGATAGAGTGTGGTATTGGGGGGTTGTTGTGGTTGCTCTTACAATATATTTACATACATATAAAATAAAGAAGCCAATGTATTGTATATTACAATTAAAATAAATAATATTAGGCTTTATATACTTCATTTGGTAAAAGCTTGATGTGTAACTAAATTAACAAACAAACAAAAGTAGTATTTAAACAAAAATTAAAAAAAATAAAAAAAGAAGGGCAAGAGCTCTCAAGGTCTTTAGTTTCCTCCAACCAATAAGATGTCACACTTACCTATCAAAAAAGATAACACAAACACATTTTGGTCGAATTTTAAGATGGAGCAACTTTGTAGCAACTATTACTCTATTTTACATAGCTTGTAATATAGCCATGGTTGAGATGGGCTTAGTAGGCATGTTAGCTTACCCAAAAATATTAAAAAATTAAGTTTTTCGGGTACATTTTTTTAAAAACATGTTTTCAAATAAATCAAATATTTTTGGGCATATCTTTAGATACAATTGGGACGAATTTTATGGGGACGAAATGCGTCACCTACCTTTAAGGAAAAATTTGGTCCAATTCGCATCTATTTTACTGTCAGTGATCTTCGAAGATTGTAAAACCGCTTTCATCGGCCCATAACAATCCTTTCGGAATTTTCTCTCATCCATCCTCCTCTTCCTATATTAGTCTCATTTCATTCGCGAGGCGGAGCTTGCTTTCTTCAATGGCCACTTCCGCCATGGACGGTGTCATTGTGATGGCTTTCCGCTCTTCAGCTCCACCGGGATCCGACCAAGCTCGCCGAGAAATCTGGTCGTCAACCAACGAGGTTAAAGTCGGCATGTCAGATTACTTTCCCTGGAAGAGAACAAATTGTCTTTTTCGGTGGAGAATATTCTTCAATGAGGATTGATGCCCACGAACCAAAAGTGAAAAGATATCTTCATTTCTCATTTCTTTCTATAACTCATCTTTCTTTTTTCGGGAGTATTACTTTCCTGGAAGGGAACAAAAAGGATGGTTGCTTCGGATGCCATATATCCCCAAAGGTCCACTTGCTCAAATATGTTGCTTGTGCGGCTTGTGGAACCGCTTGACTTCCTCTTCTCCAAGTTGTGAACAACTCGGGGCGGCAACAAAGTCAACAAAGTCACGATGCCAAGATTATGTTTGACGGGCATCGCCAATAGGCATAAGCATTTCACCGATGCCAAGATTTGGCATCAAGAACAATTGTAGGCATCAAGAGTTTCACCGATGCCAAGATTCGACATCGACATTTTTGGCATCGGCAAGATATTTTGCATCATCAACAATTGAAGCGACATCGGCATTTTGGCATCATCAATAATATTTTGGCATCGAGTCCGATGCGATGCAATTCATCATCCGATGCCAAGGCTTGTCATCGAGTTTTCATTAATGACATTTTGTCATTTGGCAAGCAATTTGTAGTTTTATGAAATGTGCAAAAATTAATGGTCCAGATGAAAACGTGTTTTCAAAATTGTACAACTTGAAATTCCCCAAAATATTAAGATAAATTACAAATAGCCCTCCAACTATATGGACTCGATTTGTCCCCTTAAAGTATCAATTGAAGCAATATGCCCCTCAAGTATAATATTTTTTGAATCACAACTTTTGTTTAGTCACTGTCATTTTAGTTGATATACAATGTTTGCACTGAGACTCATGTGACTATCTTTAGGTATTTTTTAACCATAATACATTAATACTCTTTTGGTGTTTCGATTGACTATTTTACCTTTATTGCAAGTATGACCCTCTTTGTATGTAAAGATGAATAATACTCTCCCCATTTTCAAATTATCATCCACCTTTCCTTTTCGTGCGATTCTTAAATAATTGTTCTCTTTCAAAACTTTCCCTTATAGGAAAACACTTTTATCACTTTACCCTTATTTTTTCTACCTACTTTAATTATGATCACATACTCAAGGGCATTAAATGAAACCGCACATTTCACCAATATTTATATTAAAGTCAATTACTTTTCTTAAAGGGGTGTGTCGGGTCAAAGTAAACAATATTTTGAAAACATGGAGAGTATAAATAATTACTTATTTTTATTTTGAATGTTATGGTAAAAATAATACGTAAACGGAGTCATGTGAGTATTAGGTGGGAAAATTTCGTCAATTCAAATGACAGTTCTAGGTGTAATTTAAGAAAATATTATAGTTGAGGGTACATTCTTCAATTTATATTTGAGGAGGTAATTCAAACTTAACATATAGTTGAGGGAAATTATTTTAATTTATCAAAAATAATTATAGGAAAATAGGGGCTACTTTGAGGGAATGGAGGTGGTATTTGGAAATATGCCTAAACATAACACCAAATTTTCTAAACGTAACACCTTTAATGTAGTAAATTACCTAACCTCCATCCCATTAGTACCCATTACCTCCCCTAAAAATAACCCTAAACAAGTAAGTAAATAAACCCCCCCCCCAAGGGTCTATGCATATGGGAACGGCGCCAGCCCTTCTAAGCTAATGAAAAATTCTACCGTTACAAACAGGCATAGCAGAAAAACCCTCCAAATTCCAATTGGCTTAGCTCTCTCTCCGTCTCTCTGCGCGCGCACTACTTGCTTTCTTCACCACCCGAATCATGCTCAAATCGACCTTCACCCCCATCTTGTCAAGCATCCACATTAAACCCAAACCCTCAAAGGTATTCCCCATCACGGCGCGATTTCTCTCCAATGCCTTGGCACAATCCCCACCAACTGTTCGACAAAATGTCTCACACAACCAACCCCCCACAACCCCTCTCCACCAACTCCCTTCGACTTCAGCTTACGTCCACCTCCCTTTCTGCCGTAAACGCTGCCATTACTGTGACTTCCCAATTCTCGCTCTCGGCTCTTCTTCAACCCAGTCCCATGACGACGACCCCAAATCTCCAGCTACATCCATCTCCTCGTTCGCGAAATTAAGGCCACGAAAATGAATCTCGACCACTACCCCCCTCTCGAAACGGTCTTTTTTGGGGGTGGCACACCCTCACTCGTGCCTCCGAGACTCGTTTCGTTGGTCCTCGACACGTTGAGATCACAATATGGTTTACAGTTGGATGCTGAGATATCAATGGAAATGGACCCTGGAACATTTGATGCCACAAAAATGAAAGAGTTGTTGGAAATGGGTGTCAACAGAGTGTCTTTGGGAGTTCAGGCCTTTCAAGAGGAGTTGCTAAAGGTTTGTGGGAGAGCTCATGGGCTTAAGGAGGTACATGAGGCAATTGAGATTGTTGGTTCATGTTGTGTTGAAAATTGGAGTATGGACCTTATATCCTCTCTCCCTCACCAAACACCTGAAATGTGGGAAGAAACTCTACGGCTCACTGTTGAAGCACGTCCGAACCATGTTTCAGTCTATGACTTGCAGGTAGAACAAGGCACCAAATTTGGATCGCTGTAAGTCAACATTCTTTTTTAGAGTTTTCCTGCTTAATTTCGTGTAAAAGCATTTCAATATTTGTTTTTTTCAGGTTTTTCCTGAAAGACAAAATCTTGTTTTTAGAGAAAACTTCTTTTAATCTGGAATAAATGGAGAATGTAAATAGTTACCTTAAATAGCGAAAGAAGGCTTCAAGATGTTCTAATTGGGGACTTAGAAATGAGAGAATGTTGAAATTGATGCTGATACTGGATAATCTACAGGTATACACCAGGAGAGTTCCCTCTGCCTTCTGATACCCAATCTGCAACGTTTTACAGAATGGCTTCCAAAATGCTTTCCCAGGCTAATTACAACCATTATGAAGTCAGTAGTTACGGCAAGAGCGGTTTCGAGTGCAAGCACAATCATACTTACTGGAAGAACAAACCATTCTATGGTTTTGGCCTAGGTGCTGCTAGTTATTTTAATGGACGAAGGTACTCTAGGCCAAAGAAGCTGAAAGACTACACAACTTATGTGCAGAATTTGGAGAATGGGGAGGTGGATTCTTGCGAGGAAGATTCTGTTGATGAACACGAAACAGGGATGGATATGGTAATGCTTGCTCACGAACTGCAAGAGGCTTAGAATTGAAGTCTTTTAAAGAAGCTTTTGGTGGTCCACTGATCTCTCTTTTGTAAGGTCTACGAGCCTTACATGAAAAGCGGCATGTTATCTTTTGGATGAGCAGAGGAGAGAGATAACTGAGGATGACTTTAGTTGTTTGCTTTCTGATGAGCAGAAGCTGGAGGACATGCTGGCATTTATTCGGTTAAGTGACCCAGAAGGTTTTTTGCTATCAAATGAATTGATATCTCTTGCATTTGCGGTCTTGGATCCATAACTGTAAAAGGGGTTGGAATTCAGACATTTCACGATGTGGTTGAAGAGTTTGACCTTGTATTGCTTTCTGGGGTTGGTTATTAGGAGAAGATGAGGTTCTGCAACTGTAATCTAAGGAGGAGATGTAAAGAAAAAAGTGCGCAAGATACTTTGTTTAGCAACTGCATCTATATTGTTGTAAAGTATGAGCACGAAAAAGGTGGTTTCTCTGGACTTGGATCCTTTGACAGTGTTAACATGTGTAAGTGCAACTTCCATTATTTTCTGGTTTGGCGGGGGTGGGGATGTCTCTCACAATAGTAGAATAAGCTCAATGGTGGTGTCCCTGTTCCCGAGATCCCTTTCTGCATACTTCAATTCCTTAGCTCAGTTAACAACCTGATGTATTCCCAGTTAAAATGATTTGTTTGTACGTAGTCAACTGACTGCACCAAGCAACCCGGTGGCCAACCTCATCTGGGCCTATAGCATTGCACTCGGTTCTCACCACTCATCAGTTTGCCAAGCTCCGGCCAATTGGGATGGCCATAGCCTGTTGGCAGCCTTTGTCACGTTCCTCTTGTTCTCATTTCAACCATATAAACTTTTTGTTTAATCAGTTTAATTTTCTTGAGAGCCTTTTTTTTTTGAGATAACTCAAACTATCTCAAGCACAAAAGTAGTGCTCCATTTGATTACAACCTAAAAATTAAAAGTGACCACCCACACCCATTAAAAATACATTTCACCTTTAAAGTAAATGCTAAATCTTCGTCATAACCGTGGAGAAAAGTAAAAGGTACATAGTATTTCAGTACAAAGGATTTGCAGTAGGATAAAGAACGTAGATTCGCTCCATCCAATTTCAGGAGGGAAAAAACGACATCAAAGGGCTATATGAGTTGACAACCTTAATATGCAAGAATGTAACGCCAAAATTGCCGGAAGGCAGGATACAACATCAAGAACTGCTTAAAACTTGATTGGCAATGCCTCAAATATCTTCTGACAGGAGGCTTTCAGCTTTGAATGCAGTATACAAATGAATGCATTGGGAGAGATACTTGGGATCAACACAAACAAATCTTCATCGCCAATGATTCTCGACTCCATAGTGTCCAAAATCAAATTTTCAAGAACTTGACCTACAATAATGAATAAGCAATGCCATTATAAGTCCATTTGCGATGAAAAGCCGAGGTTTTATTTGACAAGGTCAATCGTAATAACAAGATCAAGACATTTAATCCAACTATCCAAGGGCTCCTGTATGTCTCTTCTCAGCTAATTTGTTCATTAAATCATAATGATACGTGACGCTTGCAAACACATGAAGAATGCCATACATACAAATTTCCATACTCCAGTGTTGTATAGTGCATAGTTCATGCATTGGTTAGGTACAGAAGTACAGAACCCTTCAATGATGTCAATATTTTTGTCTCTTCACAAGTAAAGAATTTTGAAAACCATTCAATTTCATCAGCTCTAAATATATGGGACTGTATATCTGATGGCAAGTTAATCCTATGGCCCAGTAAGCCTGATGCAGATAAAACGATCATTCATACTCACAATAGTCATTGTCAACGAATATAGAATGACAAAACTGTCGGTCAGCCATGATTTTTAACTCTTTTTGCTTTCAAAATTCTAAAAAGAAAAATAAATATATGAAGA